>OZ012737.1:203992697-204592697 GCA_963859935.3 Lathyrus sativus
AGATGATGGTGAGGTGTCGATTTCTGAGTGATGGAAAGATGAGGTGGCCAGCCCTTGAAGAATACACGTGGGGCCGCTTATATATGACACTTGGCGCTGGACTGGGAATTGGGCTTTTGAACATTCTGGATAAACGGCCCAATATGGATTGAACTCTGATTAATGACCCAATTAAGTGCTAATGCTACCTAATTAACTAAACGAGAAAATTAAGAACAAAACCCTAATTAAACTAAAATGAAAGTTAATAAAACCTAATTAAAACCTCTAATTAATCTATTAAAAAAAACAGAAAAGATTTAGTTAATATCTAAAAAAACTATTTAAAAATTCTAATTAAATATGAAAAATCAAATAAAATCAAATAAAATCTAAAAACATTTAATCCTATTTTAAAAAAATCTATTCTTATTTAAGAAAAGTAATATCTAGTTATATCTATTTAAAAAATATTCTATTAAAAGATAAAACTAATATCTAAAAAAAAATTAAAATCTATTAAATCTCTAAAAAAAAGGAATATTTATTTAAAAATCTAAAAAACTATTAAAACAATATCTACCAAATTCTAAAAACAAAATACTAACCTATTTACTATCTAAAAAGCAAATGACCCTATTAAAAATCTATTAAATGCTTTAAAAATATAGGAAATAAAAGAGAAAAAATTAAAAATTTCCAGGAGGCCGATTAAATCGATTATAAAACGATTGCGCAACCATAACGAAACCCGGGCACCGAGATGGCCTGAAAACACAGGGAACGAGCACCAATTCTCAAAATACGCTTATTCAAATCGGCCTGAACAGCCTGAAACGCCAGGGGCTGCAATCCCGATAAAATCAATCTGACTGAGAAAATTGCAATGCATGCAGTATGCGAATGTGAATGCTAAATGCGTCGAAACATAAACCAGATATAGGAGCCGGTTGGTCAAATTTTGGGGTGCAACAAGATGCCCTTTGTCCATATGGATGCTGAGCCTAATCTGGCTAGTCTAGCTCCGTCACTTCATCTGGATGCCTCCGAGTTGGTATTGTCTAGTTGGAACAAGGTTCCCGGTTTCTCCTTGCAGTTCTTGGTGGGAAAAGCTCAGCAGTGCGCCAAAGACGGATGTTGGGTCGTGTTCAACGCATTCTCGCTCTGTGCATATATGGCATCATTTTGTTCCCCAATATGCCCGACTTTGTGGACTTCGATGCCTTCCACATCTTTGCTTCAGGGAATCCAGTCCCTACCTTGATAGGAGATGTCTATCATTCCATCCACTACAAAAACGAGAACAGAAGGGGCAAGAATGTCTCGTGCTGTGTGCCCCTGCTTTATAGATGGCTTGATAGTCATCTACCCAAGAGGGGTCCCTTTGCTTCGTCTGCAGCCACGGCTGAGTGGTCCGAGCGTTTGATGAGTCTGTCAGTAGAGGATATTGACTGGTTTGATAGAAATAGGTTGGGTACTGAGATTATCTTCAGCTGCAGCGGGTTTCCGAACGTGCCTTTGATAGGCAGGAAGGGCTGTATAAACTATAATCCATCTTTGCTGGTACGACAATTTGCTTATGCTTTGAGAGCTCCGCCAAAGGATGAAGAGGTGCAGGAATCTCTGTACCTCACTGGTCTTCCAGAGGGGGATATGTTGTCCAAGCTTCAGCACGCTTGGAAGGGTATCAGTAAGCGGGGAAAACCATTGCTGGGGAAAAGTAATAGTCAAGCCTACGCTCCATATGTGACTTGGATCAGAGCCAGAGCAGATGCTATAGGGATGCCGTTTCCTCCTGCCAAGCCAGAAAGCCCTCCAGTGATTGAAGAGCCTACCACCGTGCCTATTCAGCAGCACAATCAGGTGTTAACTGAGCGAGACGAGCTGAAGAAGGCCAATGAAGAACTGGAGAAAGAATTGGCTCAACTCAGAAGCGAGAGAAGCGAGGCCGTTCATTCCTTCAAGAGGCAGACAGAGCTGGTGAACCAGCTGGGGACAGATTTGACTAAGCAGATAGCGGAGCGCGAGCGCATGGGTCGAGACTTCAAAGCTGTCAACGATGTACTGGCCACTAAGAAGCAGCACTTGAATGAAGCGTATCGGAGGATATCCAAGTTTAACCAACATTGGAAGGCCTCCCTAGCCAACAGGAAAGAGCGGGAGGATAAGCTGATGCAGCAGATCTCCAAGCTGAAAGCCCAGGTGAAGGCTAGTGAGAAGAGGTTTGATGAAGAAACCGCTCGCAGATATGTCGCTGAAGGCCAGCTCAACAGGGCTCTTGCTAACCTGAAGGAGCGCAAACTGATGTTTGAGTCCAAGAAGCGGAAGTTAGAAGATTGTTTCGGCGAAGGAGCATGGGAAGATTTGGTCGAAGGTCTTCAGTACACCATTGTGCAGAGGGAGTTACTCGTCGAAGGGTTGCTCACTCGGCCTGATCATCCAGAAACGAAGGGGTTGTTAGAAGAGTTTCGCGCCCGTGGCCGTGCTTGACTATTTGCAATCCTTTTGTGTTGATCATTGTTGTATGCTGACCATCACCAGGCTTGTTGGTCAAGGTCATGCTATTGATTCAGCTTGTATTCAGTGACGTTATGTACTGCCTTGATGGGCTTTCTTTATATATGAGATGTTATTTCCACGACTGGACTCGGACTTCTTATTATCAGCACTGGCACTCAGGCACTAGGATCGGGGGATACCTCCCTAACGCACAAACACACGTTTGCATTTGCATGAAGCATTTGCATAACGAGCACTTTGTCATTTTTTCTAACCCTTTTGTGTTTTCAGGTTGTTTCAGGTTGTTCCAGGATTGATCAGAGACCTATCCACCGCTATCCAACCAGAGCAAATCAAACCAGAATCATGGAGCAAGTGCAAACTGATGTTCAAGAACTCCGCAAAAGAATGGACCGCTTCATGGAGCTCATGCAAGCAGTCGCCAATGGCCAGGATCAGCTCAGAACCTTGGTTCAGCCTCTGATTTCAAGGGTCGATAGCAATGGCGTACTCCATGGCGGGACCGTGCCTACCCCTCCACCAGTTGAAACTTCTCAGAATGGCGTCCCCGTGACCGGGGGGAATGGCAGTGCCAACGGCAATGTGATAGCTAATATGGGACTCAACGGTAATACGACGGGCGTCGGTAATGGGAATTTTGAAGCTAACGTCAATGTTGGGCTAGGCAACAGCAATGCGGGTGTTGAAAATCTGTTCGGGCCTCAGCCGTGGTTAGAAGACCGTCAAGACGATGTGTTCTCTCAGAGAGGTGCTGAAGGGGAGCTGACTGCTGAAGCACGGCTTAGGTTCAAGGCCCTCGAGGATAAGATGAGGAATATCGAGAACCAGAACACCATGGGTGTTGATATGTCCAAGTTGGGACTGATTGCTGATTTTAAGGTGCCTCCCAAGTTCAAGGTACCTGACTTTGAAAAGTACAAGGGCACCACTTGCCCTCGCGTCCACCTGAGATCATACTACCGGAAAATGTCAGCTCATTCTGAGGACGAGAAGTTGCTGATGCACTTCTTTCAGGACAGTCTGTCCGGACCCTCCCTCGAATGGTACATGAGTCTGGAACCTACCAGTGTGTGCATGTGGAAGGAACTTGCTGAAGCATTCGTGCACCACTACCAATATAATAGCGACTTGGCTCCGAACCGAGTCCAACTGCAGAATCTGTCACAAAGGAACAACGAAGGGTTCAAGGAATACGCCCAGCGGTGGCGTGAATTGGCAGCCAGGGTTCAGCCGCCGATGGTTGAACGTGAGCTTGTGGAAATGTTCGTAGCCACCCTCCCAGGGGTTTATTATGAGAAATTGGTCAGCAGTATGTCTAGAACCTTCTCAGATCTCATTATCACGGGTGAGCACATTGAAAACGAGATCAAACTAGGGAAAATTCAAGGTGATTCATCCTCAGCTGGAGGAGGCAAGAAACCTTATGGTGGCAAAAGAAGGGAAGGAGAAATGAGCGTCGTGACCAACGCTCGAAGGAAGGGTAAAGGCCCTCACCAACAGGTGGCCAACATAACTATCCCGGCAGTCCAACAGCCACAACAGCAGCAGCAGCAGCCGAATCAACAAGGGTATAGAAAGTATCAGAACCGGGCACCTCTGTCGAGCCGTCACCTCGAGACACCGCCCATATCGTATGCGCAACTGTTACAGGCTCTGCTCCAACTACAGCTGATCCAGAAGAGAACTTTGGCTCCCTTGACAGGGGCACCTCTGTCAGGTTATGACGCGAATGCGACTTGCGAATTTCACTCAACGGCACCAGGCCACACAATAGAAAATTGCAAAGCCTTCAAGCACAAGGTGCAGGACATGGTGGACGCTAAGATCATCAACTTCTCAGATAATGTGCCAAACGTCACGAAGAATCCTATGCCGAATCATAGGGGAGGTGGGGTAAACGCCATTATTGAAGACGAGAGCTTGGATTTGTTGACTGACGTCAAGGATCTGAAGACACCGCTTAGCTTCGTTAAAGCCAAGCTGATGAAAAGAGGTTTCTTTCCAGGTTGTGGAGAGCTGTGTATGGGCTGTGCGACTTGTCCTGATGGATGTGAACAGTTGATAGAGGGGATTCAAAGTCTGATGACCGAAGGAATCCTGCAATTTAGCCGAAGGGCCGAAAGCGGATCAAGAGAGGTAATGCTGAGGCAAGATGATGAGGTTGCCACCATCACCATCCCTCGCCGGACGATAACTATTTATGCACCCAGGCCGCCCATGATTACCATCACCAAGGCTGGGTCGATACCGTTCGAAAGCACTAATGCCGTCCCATGGCATTATGGGGCAGAGGTCTACTGCAACGGACAGAAGTTAGAACTGGAACCATCAGGGTCATGTGCGGAGAACCTAGCGGGCGTTAGCGGAATTACTCGCAGCGGAAGAGTATTTGCACCACCTGAGGTCGTGGCGGACAAAGCGGACAGAGCTGATGCAACTGATAAAGGTAAAAGTAAAGTCGTTGAAGAGATCCCTTGTGGGGTAGAAAAAGACTTGTTAAAGACGCCGAAGAGTTTATGAGATTGATTAAAAAGAGTGACTACAAAATTGTGGATCATCTCCATCAAACACCCTCAAAAATCTCCATCCTGAACCTGTTGTTGTGTTCTGAGGCACATCGCAACGCGCTGCTGAAGGTGTTGAATGTCGCGTACGTGCCGCAGGAAATATCGGTAAACCAGTTGGAGGAGGTCGTAGCCCACGTGAATGCTGGAAATGAGTTAGGGTTCACTGACCTAGAGCTAACACCGAAGGGGAGGAACCACAATAGCGCCCTGCACATCTCGATAGAGTGTAGGGGAACGATTATGTCTCATGTGTTGGTAGACACAGGGTCATCGCTCAATGTTCTTCCGAAGAAGGCATTAATGAAGTTAGATACTCGCGGAGTGATTTGCACACCCAGTGATCTGGTTGTGAAAGCGTTCGATGGAACCAAATGCCATGTTTTCGGGGAGGTGACGTTGCCAATCCAAGTCGGGCCGGAAACATTCGATGCGGTCTTTTACATTATGGACATCATGCCTGCCTACAGCTGTCTCTTAGGCCGGCCGTGGATCCATTTTGCTAGAGCCTTGACCTCCACGTTGCACTAGAAGCTCAAGTACGCTGTCGGAGGTAGCATCGTGACTGTATGTGGCGAGGAAGACATAATGGTGAGCCATTTGTCGTCCTTCAAGTATGTTGAGATGGATGGGGAAATCCACGAAACCCTATGTCAAGCGTTTGAAGCTGTTAAAGTCAAGAACATAGCTCCTGTAGTCACTGAAAAACTAGAGATGACTCTCTCTTCCTTCAAGGAAGCCCGGGTCGTTGTCCAGGCCGGATATACCCCAGGCTGGGGGCGAATTTTGGAGATACCTAACAAGCAAGACAAGTTTGGGTTGGGATATTCTCCTAGAGCTGAAGCCTCCTCTTCCAGCAGTGCATCACGAGGTAAAGGGCCGATCCAATTTACCAGTGGCGGGGTGATATTTGAAAGCGTCAACGCAGTGTCTGAAGACAGCGGAGATAGCGACTGTGACTTAGACTCTTGGATCCAGCCAAGCAGACCAGGCGAGAGCCTCAACAACTGGTCCGTCAGGGATATCATCCAGATGACAAGCAAAGAGTAATGATTTACTTTTTCCAATCATTGTACAACCCTATGTCCTACCCGGGGCATAGTGGTTTTATTATCAGGGCATCGTTTGATTATGTACAGGAATTTTACCAATAAGTCAAAAGGCGTTTTTCTTCGTATTCAAATATTGTGATCTCTGTTATTCCTGTTTTATATTTGTTTTGAAAAACAATAAAATGGCAATGGGGTTTGTGCTAACCTGCATGTCCTTGTTTTAAGCTTAACCCTTGTTGTTGCAGGATCCACATAACAGATGACATCGACTCTGGACCTTCTACGACTCACTTCGACTTTGATTGCCCGATCTATCAAGCCGAAGAAGAGATTGATGAAGACGGAGACCTTCCCGAAGAGTTGGCCCGCTTGTTGAAACAAGAAGATAAAGTTATTCTGCCTCACAAGGAGGAGATTGAGATTGTGAATTTGAGTTCTGAAGAACTGGTCAGGAACATCAGGATAGGGGCTGCATTGCAGAGCGATGTCAAGCAGAGATTGGTCGAGATGCTGAGAGAGTATAGTGACGTCTTTGCTTGGTCATACAAGGATATGCCCGGACTTGATACTGACATCGTGGTCCACCACTTGCCGCTACGAGAAGATTGTCCTCCCGTTAAGCAGAAGCTTAGGAGGACACGACCAGATATGGCCGTTAAGATAAAAGAAGAGGTGCAGAAGCAGCTTGATGCTGGCTTCTTAGCGGTCACTACTTACCCTCCGTGGGTCGCCAACATAGTGCCTGTACCGAAGAAGGACGGTAAGGTACGAATGTGCGTCGATTATCGGGATTTGAATAGGGCGAGCCCTAAAGATGATTTCCCGCTGCCTCATATTGATGTGTTGGTCGACAATACGGCTCAGTTCTCCGTGTTTTCGTTCATGGATGGCTTCTCCGGCTACAACCAGATCAAGATGGCGCCGGAGGACATGGAGAAAACTACGTTTATTACACCCTGGGGAACATTTTGCTACAAGGTAATGCCTTTCAGTCTGAAGAACGCAGGGGCCACTTACCAACGAGCAATGGTTACTTTGTTTCATGACATGATTCATCATGAGATCGAAGTCTATGTTGATGACATGATTGCGAAGTTCCAAACGGAGGAGGGACATCTGGTCAATTTGCTGAAGCTTTTTGAGAGGCTTAGGAAGTTCAGGTTGAGGCTGAATCCTAACAAGTGTACTTTCGGAGTACGGTCCGGAAAACTACTGGGGTTTATCGTGAGTGAAAGAGGCATTGAGGTTGATCCTGCAAAAATAAAAGCGATACAAGAAATGCCAGCGCCAAAAACAGAAAAAGAAGTTTGTGGTTTCCTGGGCAGGATAAACTACATTGCAAGGTTTATTTCTCAGCTCATGGCCACGTGTGAACCGATGTTCAAACTGTTAAAGAAAGATCAGGCGATTATCCGGAACGAGGATTGCCAGAGGGCATTTGATAAGATAAAACAGTATCTATAGGAACCTCCAATCTTGATACTCCCAGTGGCCGGATGACCCTTAATCATGTACTTGACAGTTCTTGAGAATAGTATGGGGTGTGTTCTCGGTCAACACGACGAGACGGGCAGAAAGGAGCATGCCATTTACTACTTGAGTAAAAAGTTCACAGATTGTGAATCTCGCTACTCGATGCTGGAGAAGACGTGTTGTGCACTAGCCTAGGCTACCAAACGTTTACGACAGTACATGCTCAATCACACCACCATGCTAATTTCGAAGATGGATCCGATCAAGTACATCTTCGAGAAGCAAGCGCTTTGTCTGAATATGACATTCAGTACGTTTCCCAGAAGGCCATCAAGGGAAGCGTATTGTCTGAATACCTTGCTGAACAGCCGATCGAAGATTACCAGCCGATGAAATTTGAATTCCCTGATGAGGATATCATGTTTCTCAAGGTGAAAGATTGCGATGAACCGTTGCCCGACGAGGGGCCAGATAGGAAATCCCAATGGAAATTGATATTTGACGGGGCGGTTAATTCCTATGGAAGTGGCATTGGGGCAATCATCACGACTCCCCATGGATCCCACATCCCGTTCACTGCGAGACTGACGTTTCCGGTCACCAATAACGAAGCGGAGTACGAAGCATGCATCATGGGTCTAGAGGAAGCAATTGATTTGAGAATCAAGAACCTAGATGTATATGGTGAATCGGCGCTTGTGATCAACCAGATTAAAGGGGAGTGGGAGACTCGTCAATCGAATTTGGTGCCGTACATGAACTATGCCAGAAGGCTACTTTCGTTCTTTGATCGAGCGGAACTCCATCATGTGCCCAGGGCCGAAAACCAGATGGCTGATGCCTTAGCCACGTTGGCTTCGATGTATAAAGTCAATTTTTGGAATGAAGCTCCAAGAATTGTCCTTTCTCGTCTTGATAGACCTGCATTCGTCTTTGCGATCAAGGAAGCCTCCGATGGCAAGCCATGGTTCCATGATATCCAGACTTTTCTTATGACTAAGGAGTATCCTGCGGGAGTGTCAACCCAGGATAAGAAGACTCTGAGGAGGCTGTCTGGAAATTTCTATCTCAATCCTGATGGAGTTTTGTATAAAAGAAACCACGATCTCGTGCTACTCAGATGTGTAGATGAGAAAGAGGCGAGTATGCTCATGGAAGAAGTCCATGAAGGCACATTTGGTACGCACGCCGACGGGCATGCTATGACGAGAAAGATCCTGAGAGCAGGATATTACTGGCTGACGATGGAATCAGATTGCTTTAAATTCGCGAAGAGATGTCATTAATGTTAGATTTATGCTGATAAGATTCACGTGCCGCCGTGCCCGTTAAATGTCATGTCCTCCCCGTGGCCGTTCTCCATGTGGGGCATCGACATGATAGGCAAGATCGATCCCACTGCATCTAACGGTCATCGCTTCATTCTAGTAGTTATCGACTACTTCACCAAGTGGGTGGAGGCAGCCTCGTACGCTAATGTGACCAAGCAGGTGGTGGCTAAATTCATAAAGAGGGACATCATCTGTCGTTACGGACTTCCCAAATGGATCATTACTGATAATGGTTCGAATCTGAATAATAAGATGATGAAGGAGCTGTGCCAGAGTTTCAAGATTGAACACCACAACTCATCTCCTAACCGGCCGAAGATGAACGGCGTCGTTGAAGCGGCCAATAAGAACATCAAGAAGATTGTACAGAAGATGGTTGTGACCTACAAGGACTGGCACGAGATGTTGCCATTCGCATTGCACGGTTATCATACAACGGTACGTACATCAACCGGGGCAACCCCTTTCTCCTTAGTGTACGGTATGGAAGTTGTCCTACCGTTAGAAGTGGAGATTCCTTCTTTACGAGTTTTGGTTGACGTGAAACTCGATGAGGCAGAATGGGTTAAGAACCGACTAAACCAACTCAGCCTGATGGACGAGAAGAGATTAGCATCGATTGCGTATGGTCGTCTATACCAAAGCCGAATGAAGAAAGCTTATGATAAGAAGGTGCGTCCTAGAAGCTTTCAGACGGATGATCTCGTCCTGAAGAAGATTCTTCCTCCACACTCCGATCACCGGGGCAAGTGGACTCCCAATTACGAAGGTCTGTACGTCGTCAGCAAGGTCTTCTCGGGAGGAGCTTTGTTGTTATCCACGATGGATGGCGAAGATTTTGCATCCCTGGTGAACGCAGACGCATTTAAAAAATACTTTGCTTAAAAAATGACCCGCTGGAAAGAAAAAGAATATCCAGGCAAAAAGGGGCATCCCGGCGAACCATAAAAAAGGAAAAAGGTTCGGGCAAAAATTAGGGATATAAAAGAAAAGAATGTACACCCGCAAAGTCGAAAACCCGGAAGGGCGAATTTGGCAAAAAAGGGTATCCCGGTGAATCGAAAACCCGAAAGGGCGATTTAGGCAAAAGTTAGGGATTTGAAAAAGAAAATGACTGTGTTCCGCATGTGGACTGCATTTATTTAGTGGTTTGGAGGACCTGAGGGCCGTTTGTCTGAATCAATCTCTTCTGAAGCTGAAGCGTCGGAGAGGTATCGAAGTCGAGTGGGTCATAGAGGGATCAACTCATGGTGTTCGTCTACGCCTCATTGCCGACATTTGTGTATATATTGATGTATATTTATGTTTTATATTTGCGCAGCTTCCTCATTCCAGGATCTTGCATCTGTTGTAAAACATTTTTGCCCATTCAGGGGTTCGTTATCAATAAAATGTATACTATTCAGCAATTATGTTTGTTTAGCATTGATCTGTTTTGTTTGCGAAAAAGAACGCTGATGTTTTTGATAAAATGCGCATACATAAACTTACTGGCCTATGCCACTGATTGTTGAAACAATGAATTACTTGAACATGGTCACAAGATGATAACCTTGACAGGTCCCTTTGAGAAGGGTGTCTTGTCTGTTTGTTTGTGTTGTTGCAGGTGTAGCATATACCAGGCAGTATGTCGTGTGCGTCCCTAGGCCGGATGATTCCTTCTTCTCCAGTAAAGTTCAGCAGCCTCTCCCCACAGAGGCTGAATGTGAGATCGTAAAGCATTGATATGTCTCCCCAGGCAGATAAGATTCTCTCCCCAATCAGATGTATCCTGAAGGAACGTCATCTCCCCAACTGAGTCATATACTAAAGTATGCAGTACTCGGAGGTTCCAGACTGAAGTCTCTAGCGGAATTGAAATTCCCCACAGAGTCGTATTCTCCCCAGTAAGCAGGACGTTTCCTTCTTCCCCAGCCGAGTTTGCAGATCCCCAAGAGAGTCGAGTCCTTGGAAGCCGTTCAGGCCATGATTGGTTTTTTTTCCCCAGTAGAGTGTTGAAAAGCTGATGCTGTATTTCCCCACCGGAGTCGTTATCTCCAGGAAAGTTTTGCTGCGAATGTCGTGCAGTTTATTTCTGCGATTGACATCGTTTTCCTCAACAGTTGTGGTTTTGAATACCCAGTTGAGCGGGTTCAGGTTCTCGTAGAGTTTTATTCCCCTGCGGCAGTTGACTGAAGTTCATTTCCCCAGGCGGACTCCGATTGAGATCGGCGTGACTTCTTCTCCTCGGCAGGATGATTCCTTCCCCCACCAGAGTGGTTCCTTCTCCTTGACAGGAGGATTCTCCCTTCAGCATTTATTTTGTTGATGGGGTCGTAGCATTTTGCATGATTTCATAGCATTTACCCTAAAAACGCGTAGCATTTCTACCGTGTGGAGCATTGCTCCATTGTCGAACCATATGCATATGAAGCATGAGCTAGGTTGTTGCCGTTCTTGTTTTGCAGGTGTTCCCCGGCAGGATGTCTGCTCAGAATGATTCCTGAAATCTCGGAAGAGTTATGTGGCCCAAGATGATTCTTGAACTCCCTAGCAAATTCGTTTGCCCAAGATGATTCTTGAATTCCACAGCGAAGTGGTCTGCTTAAGATGATTCTTAAAATCCCCAATGAAGTCGCCAGAGAGGGTTGCTCAAGTTGACGCTTAGAGTCCCCGGCAGAGTGTTTGCTCAGGATGATCCCTGAAATCTCCCGCAGAGTTATTGGCTCAGGATGATTCTTGAAATCCCCGGCGGAGTTATTTGTCCAAGATGATTCTTGAAGTCCTCAGCAGAGTTGACTCATCCAGAATGATTTCTGAAGCCCCGAAGCAGAGTTACTTGATAGTTCTCCAGAATCCCCAGTGGAGATGCGTCATCCCCAGCAGGTTGCTGAATAAAGAAGTTGAAACTTCCCTTGAAAGACTTGATGATTGAAGTCCAACCGTATTAACGAAGCAGTTCTCTCAGCCGATGCGGAGTGCCCGATGGCAGAAGTTTGGATATCCCCAATTGGCTCATGATAGACAGAGAATTCTATTCCCGACTTGGTAATGAAGTCCGGCTGATGCCCAAAAATTTCTTTGAATGCCCGATGGCATGATTAACGTGATTGTTGACCTGACGAGTCCCGAGGAGTCTTGATGCCTGAAAGCATGATCGAACCTGTATCACCGGTTACCGTGTGACCAATTCCCCAGCTAGTTGTCGTGCAGCTAATATTTCAGTTTCCGAAGATTTGTCCCCATCAGAGTACCGTATACTTGTGCAGTTGGCAAATTTCCGGGTTTGTTGGTATTCAACCGTCTTTCACCTTGATTGTTTGAGAGCCGTTCGCTTCTCACCCAGTCAGGTCCAAGCCGTTTGAATAGGGGCAGTTGTTGCACCCCAAAATTTGCCCAACTTTTCTTTACCTAGCTTATGTTTCATTTCATGCACATTAGCATTATCATTTGCATTTCATTGACATGTATGCAGGAGATCAAGAGGTATGATTACCAATCAAGAGCTACACAAGACCTTGAAGCTAGCTCAGAAGCTTATTCAAATGCTCAAGGGTTGATATCCTTGTCAGAGAAGTTAAAAGATCCTCAGAGAGAGTGGTTGAAACCAGGAGTGGGTGTTTCCTAACTTGAGAGTTATGGGGAAGACCATCAGATGATTCTGAAGCCATGAAGTTAGATTTGAGATCTTGAGAGAGCTCATTAGAAGTGTTGAAGATTACTTTAAGGCCTAGACAGGTCATTATGCAAGATTAAGAAGACTCAGCCATGAGTGGTGCAATTAGGGTTTGACTGGGTCAACCCTAAGTCAACTGATGATTTGGGCAAGGTTGAGACCTAATCCAAGAGCCATGTGATCATGGATTGATACATTGAGATGTTATAAGGATGATTCCAAGGTCAAATCATCATGATTGAAGAGTTTGAGAAGTTTCAAGCTAGGGTTTCTAAGGCTTGACAGTGTAAAATCCCCTAGTTTGACCCCTATCTTCAAGGAAATTTAGCTCAAGATGTGATTGTCATCTCATCTTACCCCCAACATGAATGTTGTAGAGCATGGTCTTAGATTTAATTTGAGTGCTAGAAGTCCTTGATAGGATTTTTAGAACTCAAGTTATGACCTTGACAAGTTACAGGTCATCTGAGGTATGTGAAGTTGGGGGCTTGAAATTTGTCCAACTTGCATGAAACTTTTTCCCTATAAGGATGATTCCTATGAACTTTTGGTCAATATTAATGTTGTTCCTTATTCTCTTAGCTTTCTAGAGAGTACTAGAAGTCCTTGATAGGATTTGTAGAACTCAAGTTATGGCTCTGACAAGTCAAGGGCATTTTGGTCATTTGGAGATTATAGGTCATTTCAAGCATAAGGCCATAACTCCTATTTCCAAGCTTCAAATGGGAAAATGTTCAACATCAAACTTGTTCAAAATGATGTTTTAAGGCTAGTCAAGATGTCATGAGATGCTGGAAGTGCTTGTATCTCAAAGTTGCAAAAATGACCTAAAATAAGGGTATAAGTTAAATGAACCAAAGTTGGAAATTGATATTTTTGATCTACATATCCAAACCAAGGCATGTAATAGGTCATTTTGACTCTAAAACACATTTTAAGAACATTGGTTTAGCCACATTTTTGAATTGAAGTGTAATTTGTGGACTTGCTTTGAAAAGTAGTTACTTACATCTTAAGTAACATTTGCAAAACCTAGAATCAAGGCATAACCAAGGTCCCTTGCAGGCCAAACACATCCAAAATGTCACTAGGGGAGAAATTGGAAGGGAATGGGATTGATTTCAAACTGTTAGCAGAGTGGAGCACACCATGGCATGTGATTGAAATTCTCATGACATGAGAGATTGAACTTCTCATTAGAAGGATCTAGAGGTTTCTAGATCATCCACACATGTTCTATATATTGAATAGAGGTGATCCAAGGCCAAGGTTGGTGATGATTGAAGGAGAGAGCAGAGATTGAGTTTGGAAAATTCTTGCTTGCAACTGAATTCGGTTACATCATTTCACTCACTTTCCATCCATTTTCTTGATTGCAATCTCTTCCATGGATGCTAGGGATTGATTCCAGATCATAATCAAGGGAAATTCGTGGCTGATTGGTGTTCTTGAGCTCAGATTTTTCCACCTGCAACTCAGATTTGAATCCAAGAATTGAAGCCATTTCAATCAATTCTATTGCATACAGAAGCTTGGAAGTGATCCACTGAAGGAGTCTGGAGCATTTGAGGGCTTGATTTGAGGTCTTGCTACTTCTGTGCACACGAACTTTTCAGGTTGGTAACCTTCAATCTCTAGCTTGTTTTAGTTAGAATTAAGAGGAATTAGGGTGTTAGATGCATTGTAGAACGGTGTAGGAAGGTTTTTAGATCGTTAATTTGAGAATTAGTGACCAATTAGGGATGTTGCCATTTTCGGTTGAGAGTTGGTTCTTGTGAATCTTGAGGTTTCAGAGAGAATTAAGGGCATGAATGAATTCGTGAGGAAATTTGGGACATGTTTCATTAAGGGATTGTGGCCAATGGTGGACTCTATGGCAAACTAGGGTTGTGAGAAGATGACCGGAGAAAGTCACCGGCGGTGGTTTTGGGCGCGCAGGTGACCTGAGTTGCAGAGATTTGAAACGAGGAAGATGACTTGATAGCCATTAGATCATAGGTGGACTTTGACTAGGAACCTCATCCAACGACCACGCGTGCGTCTCATTTTGTGAAGAGGTCTGAACTAATTGAAACGATGCGTTTCATTAATCAGTGGTTTTTGGGCTTAAGGATCCAAGCGCTACTCACACCCCCCTGATGGCCCAATTGCTTTAATGAACTGATTTTCATTACTATCTGCACTGTGTGTTTGTCATTTTAGCTTGATTTTCTTTATTTTTTCATTTTATTCATGGTTCTTGATAAAATCATAAAAAATGGAAAAATAATTCAATTGATCCCATTATTTTTGCATTGGATTCATGATTGAATCTAGTATTTTTTAGATAAAAAATATTTTTATTTCATGCATTTTCTGATTTTATGGGAGTTTTTACATTTTAATTGATATTAAAATAGTCATGCTTGATGCTTGATGTTGTGGAATTTTGTGTGATTAATGGATGGTGATTTTGATCCTGATTTTTTGTGTGTGGCTAGCATAGATATGCATGATCCCCATAGATTTTTATCACATTTTTGTGATGAGCATAAGTGGTAGTTTAGGTTGAAACCTTTAGAAGCTCCATTTTTAGGGTTTATGGTTGATACCTTTGGATTTAGGACTTAATTTTAGGACTTAATAGATGATTTAGTCCCTGGTTTTAGTATGAGGCATTCTTAATTGAATTAGGTTCCCTTAGGAATTTTTGTAGAAATTTATAATATAGTTTACTATTTTTGATTGATTTTAGTTTAGGTGCTAGTTTTAGATGATTCTAATGCACTAGTTCCACTAGATTAACTTCTTTAGTTCCCTTAGATTAGGGTGTTGTTTTGCTTTCTTTTGGATGATGATGAAGGCAAGTTGAAGATGCATTGGATTGCTTGAAGAGGCTTGGATGTGAAGATCTTCCCTTCTTGTGGTGTAGTTTTGATTAGGTTAAGATTAGGGTTTTGTAGGCAGAGCTTCTAGATAGTTCTCTTCCTTCATAAACATGGATGATGTTGATCACTTCCATTCTTCCCTATGATGAAAGGTCCCTTTTTAAAGGCCTCATCCCTCCTTTGGTAGGATGTGTGGCTCTTTGCAAATTGGTAGAACCTTTGAGGGTCCCTTTCTCTGATGACAGGATGCTCAGTGGTGACCTTTGGTCTTCACTCTGCTACCAATCATCCAAACTTTGCTCTTGATAGATGAATATTTCTCCCTTGTTAGAGGATGGAGTTCCTTGCTTGAAGAAGATTGAAGGTTGGAGTTGATATTTCTTTGTGTTTGAAGACTACTCTGAGAAGCTAAAGCTTGTAGATGAAGAAAGACAAGTAGGTACTTGTAAGAAGGAGAGGACTGAAGCCTGAAGGTCAAGAAGAGCAAGTTGACATTTGTGAAGAAGATCCAATTGAGATTGAGTGAAGGGATGAGGCTTGGAGAACAAAGGATAAGTTGACACTTATGTTGATACATTGAGAGCCTGAAGGAATCAGGTTGATACTTGCAGTTAGGAGTGAAGCCTGAAGGTGGGATTTACTGAAGAGCTGAAGCTTGAAGAAGAAAGAATAGGTGGATACTTATGTGGAAGATTGAAGAAGCAAGTTGAAACTTGCTATTGAAGATGATGGCCTTGAAGAGCTGTTGAGGACTGATAACTGGACTGCTGTCAGAAGGTTGCTTTGCTGTAAAGTTCTAGGGGTGGTTGATCTGCTTTCTTGACTGTCTGTTTTCTTTCTGTGCAACTGTATTGATGTGACTTGTTTGATTTGCTTGATGCATTAGAATAAGTTCATGTTTAGTTTGATTTAAGCTAGGAGCATGATTGCACTAGAGGTTGAGTTGCTCCCTCTGCTTGTATTTTTACTGTATGGCTTTGCTTGCGGGTATTTGGTAGAGCCCAGCTCCCTTGCCTATGTGGTTTGTGTTTGCTTGATAGCATTTCATTTCCTCTGTATGATTGCAGTTACTTCTATTTTGCTTGATAGCATTTTATTCCTCTGTATGATTGCAGTTATTCATATCTGGCTTGAGGTTGAGATGAGCTTGTGGAGGCTGATGCCCCACACACATTTCCTCCCTCACTTGCATTGCATGCATTTTACAGTCGTTTACTATATATCTGTTTACTGTTTAAGCTGATGCTTTATCTGTTTCTGTTATCATTGACATGATCCCCTAGGAATCTCACTTCCTTTGATAAGGAAGTGATGATAGAACTTTAGGTTGAAACCCATGCATGATAACTTCTAGGATATCCCTGTTTTAAACCTCAACCATAGGATGAATCCTTGGCATGACAACATTAGGACTTGATAGTCTCCCCCTTAGTTGAACCTGTTCGCTCTCTTCTCATCTCGAAACAAATTAAAATACAGTAATAAAGGTTAACTGACGTCGTACGTTACGAGCCTTAAGCTATCTGAGAAAGGATTGTTGGAGAGTTTCTTTTCAACAGTCTGGATGTTTAGCATGGTACCCTTGGGGTGACATGCGACGCATTCACTCTCAGGTCATAGTCTCTAGTGCGATGCTAGGTGCAAACAACCATAAAAAACAGTTCTTCCGTAAAAGACAGAAAACAAACTTCAAACCTTTTTACCCCGTGGGCCCATAATTCAAAGGAAAACTTTTCTGAAGAAAAGAGTGTCGTTAACTCCCAGTTCTACCGCAAACGGTAACGCCTAAGTCTCCAAGGGTCGAGCTGCGTACACCAAACTGCTGGAACTGTTTGTTAACCCTACTCGAAAAAACAGATGAATCTGAATCCCCGTAATCCGTATTATCCCGAACTACGTAAGCTCTGATCTCTCATGCATGTTGAGAGTACGTAGGCACAATACTGATGTATTGGCGAGCCACCTTCCCCGTAACCCGTAGTTAGCCGAACTACGTTGACTCTGATTTCTCATTCTCTGATGAGAATACGTAGGCATAAAGTGCGACGCTTTGCCGAGTCATTTTCTTTTCTTTTTGAGCTAGCCTTGATAGGTAGATAGATACAACCAACTCGTCCAGTAAACACAACAAGCATGGATCCCGTCGAGTACGACGGACGTGAGGGGTGCTAATACCTTCCCCTTGCGTAACCGACTCCCGAACCCAGACAATGGTTATGATGACCTTGTCTTATACCTTTTCGTCAGGTTTTTCCGATCGTTTCCTTTCCCGCTCTAAGGGATAAATAACGAAAGGTGGCGACTCTTCTGTTTTGCCGGCACCTTATTTTCGCGGAAGCGACACAAGTCTATTCACGTGCTGACATCTTTTCAAATGTAAACAATATCAGATCCTTTGATGTGCTTCTGGTTCTTCAGATCAGATTCAATGAAATCAGAGTTGCAGCCATAGTGCTTTAGCGTGAGTGATCTGATCAGAGCATACTGGTTATTCAGAGCCTCTGTACTAACAGCATAAAGTACATTCAGAGTCTACTAAAACAATGCTATAAACTCTTCATACAACATCTTCAGCTACGCTTCAGATGCTTCTGCAGCTTCTGCTTCAGAGTCATTTGTAGCTTCTGCTTCATAGTCTTCTGCAGCTTCTGCTTCAGAGTCTTCTGGCAGCGCTCAGAGTCTTCTGATGACTTGCATCTCATGCTTCAGAGCTTTGTGTAACTTGTTGTTCAGATGCATTTTGCTTCCATAATGATATTTATTTTAATATCTGAAACACAAAACACTTGAACAAAATTAGGGTATATATTTTCTTAATACAACATTTCATTAGAGTTATCATCAAAACATAGAGATATAATTAAACATCAATCTGTGTTCTAACAATCTCCCCCTTTTTGATGATGACAAAACATAGGAAATTTTGTTCAATAAAAAGGATAAATATATAACTCCCCCTGAGATAAAGAATCTCCCCCTGAAATAAATACTCTAATAGAAGAAAATACTTCCCTTTTTGCATGAGTATACTATTCAGATTAAGAGTCTGGTTGAAAAACTTCTGGTTAAAATCCTGGTTAGAATATACTTTCCAAAATCAGAGCTTGATTTTTCTTCCAGAATTAGAGCCTGGTAATAGCTTGATTTCCTTTCCAGAAGCATAGCTTTGGTTTACTCATACTGATTTTCTTTCCAAGAACAGAACCTGGTTTATATTCCATAATCAGAGCCTGGTTAGCTTCTAAGATCAGAGCTTGGCAATCAGAACCTGGTTTGACTTATTAGAGCCTGGTATGAATTTATCAGAGCCTGGTAAACCTGGTTTGAATAAAAATCTGATTTGGGATTCTCAGGGTAACTTCAATGAATTTTGTCAGATGATACGTTAGTTATGAAAGACTAAAATTCAATGTTAGATATAATCATTATGTCTGAATTCCATTTTAGTAACTATTTATTTGAACATTCAGAATTTCTTTTTCTCCCCCTTTTTGTCATAATAAAAAAGAAAGCTTTTAAAGACACAAAGGAATAACAGAAGAAAAGATATAAACAGATATGGAAATAAAATATTCATTTATAAAAGATATTCAAAGTACATTCAGAAAACCAAAACATTAGACAAACATGATCATGTGCACAAACATCAGATAAGAAAACAAGATCTAAGATGGTCGAGATAAAAGCATCTTCAGAAGGTTGGTAATTTTAGATGAAGATTTTTCTTGCTTAGCCATCCACTTCTGTATGTTGTCAATTTTCTCATCTTGTTTTGCCATCCAAGATTTAATTTCAGATTAATCAGCTTCCAGCACCGCAATCTTGTCTTCTAGTTCCGGATTCTCTTTCTTAACTTCAGAAGAGGCAGAAGGAGCAGAGTCAGATGCAAGAGTAGGAGCAGAGTCAATAACCATTGCAGATGCAGATTCTGGAGGCACGGATGCATATGGTTTATCTAAAATCATCAGGGCAGAGGGATTATCTATCAGAGCTGCAGAGTCTTTTGGAGCGACATGAACAACAAGTTTTGCTAGTGGAGGATCCAGAAGCAGAGTGGAAGTTCTGGGAGCACTCAGAAGATCATTCAGACGAGAAAGTCTAACAACTTCAGATATTCTTATCTTGGCATCTTCAGCACAGATGTTCTGGAGATTATCAGCTACAGAGTTGAATCTGTTTTTGAATCTTGTCCAAATAGCTTCAGAAGCATCTGGGTCAAGGCCGGTGAGACATTCCTTCTCAATAGATGATATCCATATTTTTAACTCAATTTCAAAACCAGCAAGCAGAGTACCAATGTTTAATCTAGGTTTAGGTTTAAACAATTCTTCTAAAAATGTTTTTAGAGAAGATTCAGGGTTGGCAGATGTAGAAGGTTTTGAAGGAATGGTGAAAGTGGGGATAATAAACAAAGAATGAGGATAAGTTGGGGAAGGAGATGGATCAGATGAAGTGGTAACTGTAGGTGAAGGTTTTCTGGGAAATAAATAATGTTTGATTCTGATGTTAGAGGTAACAATATCAAAAGGTTTGGGATCATATGGAGTGAATATAGTGTTTTGTGAGTGAAGAGGTTCAGATGGAATGGGCTGTGTTTCAGATGAAGAGGTGGTATCATATTTAGTGGAATCACTAGAATCTGTGGTGTGAACGGATGTGGAAGAAATTGTAAACACGGTTTTCAGAGGTTGAATGTTCAGAATATCTGATTCAACATTATTTGATTCAGATGGTTGAGTGGGTTCTGGTTGAGGGATTTCTGGTTGTTCTGGTTCTAGGTTAATAGGAATAGATTCTTCTGTTTGGGTTACAGAAGGATGTGGTTCAGAGTGTGTAGGTTCATCTGCTATTTGTTCTTCTTGATGAGAGGTTTGTGGTGAAGGTTGTGGTGTGGGAACAGATTCATTATTTTGTGATTGTGGTTCAAAGCAAGTTTGTGAAGTAGGTAACGGTTCATAGTTAAACGTTGATACTACTGGTACTGATTCAGAAATAAGAGGTAAAGTTGTAGAATTACCTGATTTCTTTACTTTCTTAACTCTGACAGAAAGTGCTTCTCCAGAAGCTTTTCTTTTCTTGATCTTCTTCTGTTGTGGTTCTTCAGAAGTTTTTCGCTTCTTCTGTATGCCTGCAGCTTCTTCTTTTGAAGCTTGTTTTCTTTGCCTCTTATGTTCCTCATAGATATCTGGCATAGGTTGACGTTGTAGAAAACCTTCTGGAAGTAGAATTCCTTGCTCCAGACATGAACCAACAAACTTAATCAGAACTTCCTTTGGTTCTTCAGCAAAGAAGTTTGGAAAATCTTCTAGAGGAATTATCCGTTGGCTTACTTTTGTTGTATTGATCTTGGCAGGTATAGAAGTAAGTTCATCTATGACTTTCATCCTCTAGAGACTTTTATTGTTCAGAGGTTTGTGTCGCTACTGCGAAAATCGGCGCCGGCTGAACAGAAGAGTCGCCACCGTGCGTTATTTATTCCACGGGAGGGAAAGGAAACGCTCAGAGTAAACCTCGCGCAACATGGGAAAGGTATGGTCGTCGCAACCAAAACCTGGATTCGGGAGTCGGTTACGCAAGGGGAAGGTATTAGCACCCCTCACGTCCGTCGTACTCGACGGGATCCACGCTTGTTTTCGGGTATGGATTGTTATTCTATCTAAACTACAGGTCAGGGGTTAAAAAGAAAATAAAATGGAAATAAAAATGACTCGGCAAAGTATCGCACTTTATGCCTACGTATTCCCGCCTGGAACGAGAAATCAGAGTCAACGTAGTTCGCCTACCTACGGGAAAGGAGGGGAAGGTTGCTCGCTAGGATATCGCATCCTATGCCTACGTACTTCCACACAGCATGGAAGATCAGAGCAAACGTAGTTCGGGCCACGTACGACACAAGCTTGTCCTTGATTGATTTTATTCCTTCTGAAAAAGGGTTTTTCTGATTACTGGTCCCGGCGGACAAAAATGACGCTTTGATGAGTTCACATTGTTTTACGGAAGAAGTGTCTTTTATTGTGTTTGAAATCTTTATGGTGTTTTTCTGTTTGTTATGAGGAAGAAGAGATAGAACTCTAACCTATGGTTGCGAAGGGAAACAAACTAACCTAATGTTATCATGCATGGGTTAAGACCTAGTGTCTATCATGCTCCTCTCTTGCACAGAGAGAAACAGAGATCCTAAGGGATAGGCAGAAACAGAAACAATATCAGATATATACAGTAAGACAGTAAAATGCATGGATGCAACAGTACAAGCGAGGCAAGGGAGTCCCACTCAACCTCGAACCTGGAAAACAATAGGCAAAAGTGAACAGGATTCACTTTCAACCCAGCAGGGTAAACAGCAAACAATACAGCCAGGAAATCCAATCAATACATCAGCAATGAAATACAACAGCAAAAGAAACAGCATCAGCAGCTCTGAATCAACATCTGGCTTCAAGTAATCTCCAATCAGCTATATGTTTCAACAAGCATCAATATCCATCTTCATGACCTTCAGGCAAGGGCTTTGATCATCTATCTTCCATCTGCAATGGCTTTTCTTCATGCTCAAACCTCCCAGATGAGGAATCAGTCACAAGAGTGAAGTGAATGAATGTTAGACAGTTAATTACCTACCAAGGGGGGTTCATCAACTGTTAACATTAAACAGAAAGTTTCCTCTCAAAAGTTCTATCTTTCAAATATATTCACTGATCCTTCCAAAGGAAGGAGGTGGATATTTGAAAGAGACTTTGAATCATAGAGAAAGGATGGATGCAGACAAGGCATTCCATGTTTGAGAAACAAGCTTTCTAACCTAGAGCTCTGCCTAGCTCCTAAACCCTAGTCTCCTCAGCAGCTGCTAGCAAGAACCTCCTCTCCAACTCTGGCAGTTGATCCTCAATCTTTGGATCTCTAATGGTCTTCATCTCCTCAAGTCTTCAGCTTCCCCAGGTTCCCAAACAATCCCAATACCCAAGCAAGCAAGCAATAATCCCCAGAGGGCACACCACACCAGTCAATCAGATATATACAGTACATTAATAGCAGTAGGGGAATCCTGACCTTTCTCTAAGGGATCTGATAACTACCCATAGCCCCTATAGTCCCATAACTAATCTAGTCAAACCCTAAGTCCTAAGGGAAAGAATCAAACTTCCTAAGTCATCACCTAAAAACCCTAATTTGTTCATGTTGTTCAAGCCTACATTAAGCACCTAAAATTAATTTCTAAAAATGGGAACTAAATTGTTTCTACAAGTTCAATATCTCATCTAAGCAACCTAAAAAGAATGAACAAAAAATATGAAAGCATTTAATAGAACAAAAATTAATAAAATCATGCATGAAATGAAACTATTTAAAATGTCATTTATTTAGAAAATATGGAAAAAATATCAAATAAAAATAAAAATGCAATTTTATTTAATGACAAATTTCTACACATTCTAGTGAAAATGATGTAAAAAGAATGGATTAAAAATGATTTTTTATCTATTTATTGTGAATTAATGAAAATCAAAAAATATTAAGAGAAATTAAAAATCAAAATGAAAGAAATAAATGGGGGGAGGGGTGTGGTTAGCAGGCGCCCTAGTTGTTTTTTAAGATTGGGCTAGCAAACGGGGGGTGTGCGTAGCACTTTGCACTAGGCCCAGAACAAAGTCAGAAACAATGAAAAATAAAAAAAGGACGCAGGGGGTGAAAATAGTAGGAGTTTCACGTGCAAATTGAATTGGGCTCAAGTCACGGGGGTGGGGATATCAAAACACACTCAGGCCCGCCCGTTTCATTAAATGAAACGGTGCGTTTAGGGCACCAACGCCTTTCCCTCCAAATCAGAATTAAATGAGAGCCACATGATTGGCTCTTTGGTCAAAAGTCTTGCAAGCAAGGGACGGCCAGGATTACGTCTTCTTCCTTGCGCCATGAAGCTAGGGTTTCACAGTCCATGGAAGCCATGCACACACTACTTTCAACCTCTCGGTTCTCCCTCTCCAGGCCATGGTTCAGCTCGATCCAAACATGAAAGTCACTCAGAATTTCTCCCTCTACAAGCCTATGGTCTTCGTTTGCATTGAAACTCAACAAATCACTCAACCCGATAGCAATAAGTTCTGACTCCATGAAAATACTCTGCAACTCACCAGCATAATTCTCCATCAAACCTAGACTAATCTCTTCCATGACAAATGGTGATCATTCTGCGCTAACAACCTAAGATTACCATGCACTCTACTGCAAGTTCTAAGTCCTAACAGTTCTAGCAACCTGTCAACAATCATCACTAAACTACTCCAAACTCATCCTAATTGCTCTACTAACATCCTACATCATATCTAAACTAACAAAACCATGCTAAACTAACTAAATCAAGCTGTGGCAGAAAAAATGCACCTGGTGTGAAATCTTGTGGATGATGATGAAACTTGTGGATCTGAGACTTTTGAGGCTTGGATCTTGATCTACAATTGCACTACTTGATTCTGTATGCAACACTTTGAGGAGTCTTGCACTGGATCTTGAATTCCAACTGAATTTGCAGCTTGTGTGTTCTTGATGAAAGTGCACGAAATTGAGCTCTAACCACTAGGATCTTGATTGAATTCTATGCCATGATGATGAATCAGTATGATGAAATTGATTTTGATGGTGATTGGTGAAGAATTTGAGAAATTGGAGTGAAAATGCAATGAGAAAGAATGGAGAGAATTTGTGAGATTTTGGTGACAAATGATCCAACCCTTGCTCAATTCTGATTTCATGAATATATAGGGCTCACATGAACTTTCTAGAACCATCTTGCCACATTCCCTTGCATTCCAAATTGGTTGATTTTTGAAATGTTTCTTCAAATGCAAGTAACCATGAATAACTTTGATTTTTTCCACTAAGCTCAAAAAAGTGTTTGAACCATTGTCTCTAGAATGTCTTTTGGACCCAAAATCATATATTGGAAGTCTCCATTTGGACTTATAAATCTCCCAAACCATTTTTCACTTTGACTTTATTCAAATTATAAGCCATTTTAGTTCAAATTTGGACCAATCATGCAACTTCATGCTATGAGCTCTTCCAACAATTTGTGACCTTCTTTCTAGACTCAAAATGTCATTTGGAGCAAGTTTGATGTTGTAAATTTTTCCATTTGAGGCCTCCTTGTATGAGTTTTGGACATAGGTTAAAATGACCTGTAATTCACAAATGCCCAAAATACCCTTTGCTTGCCAAGACCATAAGTTGAGTTCCACACATCATATAAGGGCATGCTATACCATTCTAGAAATCTAAGACAATGAGGAACAATTCTTATGTTGACCAGAAATTCATTTGAAATCTCCTTGAGGGGTAAAAATTGCTTGGAAGTCAAGTCACTTTCACAGACAAAATTTCAGATACCTCAGATGACCTGTAACTTGCAAGGACCATAACTTGAGTTCTATAAATCTCCTTGATGTCTTCCACCACTCAAATTAAAGGTCTTGAGATCCTCTACAAGTTTCATGTTGGCCAAGAAGCCATTTGAAGCTAGCATTTTGACTTATCTTGCTTGGAAATTTGACCTAAACTAGGGGATTTTACACAGAAACCCTAATTTAGAAACTCCTCTTCTCCTTGATTTCTCTTGAATTCTCCTTGGCATATCTCCATATCCTTCTTTATATGTCCAATGATGAACCCCACATCTCTCCACTAGACTTGAATGCCCCTTAAATCAGTCAATTGACCTAGGGTTGACCTAGGGTTGACCCAGATGAAACCCTAGTTGACTGCCTTCAGCTATAGCTCTTGTGCTCTCATCAATGACTTGTCTCCTTCTCCAAATGACTTTCTAAGTCTCTCATAATGTATAGATACTCTCCATGCCTTCAACTTACAGCTCACAACCCTCTTGTTGACCCTCAGATACCCTCAGCTAGGAGATGGACTCAAGGCTTGATCTGCTGAACTCTTTGCTTTCAAATTCTTTCCTGATGACTTGAATGAGATTGAATTGGGATAATAACCTCTTGATATGCTTCTAGAGATGAGAATAATGCTTGATCCCCCTGTTGTATGACTTGCTATGCTTATGCTATGCAGATGATTGGACTATGTACATGACTCTATATGCAAATGCTAATGATATTGAAACATAAACCCAAGGAATAAGGTTGGGCAAATTTTAGGGTGCAACAGCTGCCCCTATTCAAGCGGCTTGGACCCGATTGGGTGAAGAGCCCGGAGCCTTCAGACATTCGCGGTACAAGACGGTTGAATACTAGGAACCCAGAAATTTGCCAACCGCAAAACTAAATTGCGCTCCTGCTTGGGGAACGACATTCATCAGCTGAATCTGACTGTTACGGCAACCCACTGATCTCGTGCGACTGTGCTGGGGATTGTCTTCATCGTCCTGAAGAGGATTCTGTCATAACAGATCGCTTGCTTGTCCACGTTAGGACTCTGTCTATCATCAATACGAAGGAATCTCAACTAAAACCGGTCCACGTTAGGACTCCACTTGCTGTTAACCCAGAAAAAGCGCGGCAACTCCGCTAGGGATAATTCGTCTGCATTTCCATAAACTGAATCGTCCACGTTAGGAATAAAACTCTTTCACGCTAGGAGTAACACCTGTCCACGTTAGGAGTCATTTCTTCTGTATCTGTCCACGTCAGGACTAACCCTTTCATCTTTCCACGTCAGGAATACAAGCCTCTTTCCGCGTAAGGCAACCAATTCCTTCCGATTTGTCCGCGTCAGGACTACATTTTTCCACGTAAGGAATGCCATCTTAATCTATCCACGTAAGGACTCCACTCTTTCCACGTTAGGAATCACCTATTAATCTGTCCACGTAAGGACTCCAATCTTTCCACATCAGGAATGCTGTCATTTCCACGTAAGGAAACTATCCTTTTCCACGTAAGGAATCATCTCTTTCCACGTACGGAATCCAACTTGATATGTCCGCGTAAGGACTACATCGTCCACGTTAGGACCCATTTCTCCACGTTAGGAACAATAATAATTTCTTTGATTTGTCCACGTCAGGACTAAACTCTTCCACGTAAGGAATCTATCTCATTCTTGATTTGTCCACGTTAGGACTCAGGCGTCTTCGACCCGCTGAGGAAATAAGACTTGTCCACGTAAGGACTCACACGCTAGTCTGATCTGTCCACGTTAGGGCACCAACACAAAGAGTAATCACTTTTGTCAACTTCATGACCTCCCATTCCACTAATTTTGAGAACCCGAATCTGCCCACGATAGGACTAACACACCTCACCAATCCAGGGAAATAAACCTGTCCACGTTAGGACGCCCACTTCTGAAGAAATCCCGTCAATATAGGAATAAATTGTCCACATCAGGACTTAGTTCTCCAATGATCCTCACCCACAAACTTCTTAGCACTGACGTGACAGCGACTTTGAGACGGACTCTACTGGGGATGTCTGGAAACCAAACTATCGGACGCCTGTTCTGATAACCGGCGGTGGCCTCTGAAATTCTGATTCATGGAACCCTTGATGACAGCTGATTCTGCTTGGGAACAAAGAGAAACTTATCCTGGCAACTCTGTGGGGAATACTGCCGAAACTGACATTATCATTGAGTATCTCATGCCGAGATCTTGAATGTTTGGTAATTCATTTGAGCAAGAATTCTCTCCACCTGAACTGCTAGAGTACAGAAACTGCTTCAGCAAAATAAATGCTGGAAGGATAATGCCGACTCCGCCGGGGATAGCCAGATGCTACAGAATTATTCCAGCAAAATAAATGCTGGAAGGGTGAAGTCGACCCTGCTGGGAAATTGGGACCTCAAACCACATACCCTATTGAGGTAACCCCCTGCTAGGGAACATAACTTTGCTGGGGAATAGCAGATGCGCATAGTTCGATCGGACTTTCTGCTGGAACGTAAACTGATATTACACCGTATCCCTGACGAAATAAATGACAGGTACCACCATCAACTCTGCTTGGGAGAGTCTTGATCTTCGAGTTCCACTGGAAGGAATGAAAATACTTGCAAAGAGAATTCCGCTGGGGATGGGATGATTCTCTTGGGGTGAACTCCACCGACTCCGCTGGGGGAGAGTGCACGACCCTGCGGGGAAAGATGAGCCTGTCTGAATACAGCCTTATGATCTTGGAATCGCCAAACCTATTGAGGACGAATAACTTTTCTGGAGCACGTCCTTTGGATAAGCTACGGCTAGCTGGTGAATTCTATCCTTCTTCAGGAAGAACATGCATGACCTGCGTGGGGACTAAGTCTTTCGTTATCGCAATCTTTTGATCATCTTCCTCGTATGGGTATGAAACCTGTAACAACACAAACAAGACACGACAAGCCTATGCAATCAAATCCATTCAGGTTAGTGACGTTACACTCAGTTAATTCAAAGCTTTAATGATTGTTGGCAAGGGCCAGTGATGTTATACTCATGCTAGCTTCACTAAACTTAGGCGTTTTATCATGCACAAAACAGTAAAGAACAGTGTCAAATACTGAATAACATATTTTCATTGATTGGGCCCCTGAATGGGCGGAGTTTTTGTACACGGAATGTAACTCCTGAAATGAGGAAGCTACTCAAAGCAAATACATAAGTATGCACAAGAAGCATGAATATTTTGACAAATTAAATTTTGTACACATGTCGGCAACGGGATGCAGATGAACACCACGAAATGATCCTCCTATGACTCCTCCGACTCTAATGCTTTCCCGGTATCCATTTTTCTGAAGAGACTGTATCCGATAGTCGACCCCCCAAGTATATTCTCCCGCATTGATGCTCATTGAATTCGGACCGCAGCCATTTGCTTTTCAAATCCCTAACTTTTGCGTGAACCGCCCTTTACGGGTTTTCAGTTCACCGGGATACCCTTTTTTGCCGAAGCCGCCCAGTGTAGGTTTTCAACTTCGCGGGTGTACATTTTTTCAATTTTATCCCTAATTTTTGCCCGAACCTTTCATTCTGTTTTTGGTTCGCCAGGATGCCCCATTTTTGCCTGGACTCTCTTTTTTCTGTCCAGCGGGTCTATTTTAAGCAAAGTATTTTTTAACTGCGTCTGAATTCACAGGTGACGCAAAGTCTTCTCCGTCCATGGTGGACAACAACAAAGCTCCTCCTGAAAAGACTTTTCTGACAACGTATGGCCCTTCGTAGTTGGGGGTCCATTTGCCCCTGTGATCTGCTTGCGGCGGGAGAATCCTTTTCAGCACAAGGTCGCCCGTCTGAAAGCTTCGCGGAAGTATCTTCTTGTCGTACGCTTTCTTCATTCGGCTCTGGTACAAACGACCGTATGCTAGGGAAGCTAGCCTCTTCTCGTCCATTAAGCTCAATTGATTCAATCTATTCGTTACCCATTCTGCCTCGTCCAGCTGAACGTCTCGCAATACCCTCAGAGAAGGGATTTCAACTTCCAATGGTAATACCGCTTCCATTCCGTATACCAACGAGAACGGAGTTGCCCCGGTTGATGTGCGTACCGTCGTACGATAACCGTGCAAAGCAAAAGGTAGCATTTCATGCCAATCCTTATAGGTCACCACCATTTTCTGAACAATTTTCTTGATATTCTTATTGGCCGCTTCAACAGCGCCATTCATCTTGGGTCGGTAAGGGGAGGAGTTGTGATGTTCGATCTTGAAATTCTGACAGAGCTCCTTCATCATTTTGTTGTTCAGATTTGAACCATTATCCGTGATTATCCGCTCGGGAATCCCGTATCGGCAGATGATATCTCTCTTGATGAATCTGGCCACCACTTGCTTCGTTACATTTGCGTAAGACGCCGCTTCCACCCACTTGGTGAAATAATCGATTGCTACTAGGATGAACCGATGCCCGTTAGAAGCCGTCGGCTCGATCTTTCCGATCATATCGATTCCCCACATCGAAAATGGCCATGGAGATGACATCACATTTAGAGGACTCGGAGGCACGTGTATCTTGTCAGCATATATTTGGCACTTGTGGCACTTCCTTGCGAACTTGAAACAATCAGTTTCCATCGTCAACCAAAAGTAACCTGCTCTCAGCAACTTTCTCGTCATAGCATGCCCACCAGCATGCGTACCAAAGGTACCTTCGTGAATTTCCTCCATGAGAAGCTTCGCCTCTTTCTCGTCTACACAACGCAACAACACCAAATCGTGGTTTCTTCTGTACAAGACGCCATCCGGATTCAAGTAGAAATTACCCGCTAATTTCCTGAGAGTCTTCTGATCTTGACTGGATGCCCCAGCCGGATACTCTTTATTCTTCAGGAAATTACGGATATCAAAATACCACGGTTTGTCGTCAGATGCTTCATCAATAGCAAATACATAAGCTGGCCTGTCCAACCGAGAGATAGTGATTTGGGGAGCTTCGTTCCAGAAGTTGACCTTGTACATGGAAGACAAAGTGGCAAGGGCGTCAGCCATTTGATTCTCTGCCCGCGGTACGTGATGCAATTCAACTTTGTCAAAGAAAGGCAACAATCTCCTTGCATAATTCATGTAATGTATCAAATTAGGCTGCCGTGTCTCCCATTCCCCTTTGATCTGATTCACCATCAGGGCTGAGTCCCCGTATACGTCCAGATGCTTGATTCGCAAATCAATGGCTTCTTCAAGCCCCATTATACAAGCTTCGTATTCGGCCTCATTGTTGGTAATGGCAAAGGTCAATCGGGCAGTAAACGGGATGTGCGACCCGTGTGGCGTAGTGATGATTGCCCCTATTCCGCTACCGTAAGCATTCACGGCTCCGTCAAAAATCATCTTCCACTTGGAACCCAACTCTGGTCCCTCGTCTGGCAACGGCTCTTCACAATCCTTCATCTTTAGGTACATGATATCCTCGTCAGGAAAATCAAACCTCATCGATTGGTATTCTTCAATAGGCTGCTCCGCCAGATACTCAGACAGCACACTCCCTTTTATAGCCTTTTGCGAGACGTATTGGATATCATATTCAGTCAAGACCATCTGCCAACGGGCAATTCTACCTGACAACGCCTGCTTTTCGAATACATATTTGATTGGATCCATCTTCGAGATGAGCATGGTTGTATGATTCAGCATGTACTGCCTCAAACGCTTGGCGGCCCAGGCTAGCGCGCAACAAGTTTTCTCCAGCATTGAATATCGAGATTCACAGTCTGTAAATTTCTTACTCAGGTAGTAGATCGCATGCTCTTTTCTCCCCGTCTCGTCGTGTTGACCGAGAACACAACCCATGCTTCCCTCAAGAACCGTCAAATACATTATCAAGGGTCTCCCTGCCACCGGGGGTATCAAAATAGGAGGCTCCTGCAGATACTTCTTTATTTTATCGAACGCCTTTTGACAATTTTCGTTCCACGTTACAGCTTGATCTTTCTTTAGCAACTTGAATAATGGTTCACACGTGGCCGTTAGGTGAGATATGAACCGAGCGATGTAGTTCAACCTCCCTAAAAACCCGCGCACCTCTTTCTCTGTTTTAGGCGTCGGCATTTCTTGAATCGCTTTTATTTTAGCAGGATCGACCTCTATTCCTCTTTCACTTACGATAAACCCCAGCAGTATACCCGATCTCACCCCGAAGGTGCACTTATTAGGGTTCAGCCTCAGCCTGAACTTCCTAAGTCTTTTAAACAACTTCAGCAGATTCACCAGATGCTCTTCCTCCGTCTGGGATTTGGCAATCATATCGTCAACATAAACTTCGATCTCTTTATGCATCATGTCATGGAAAAGAGTCGTCATCGCACGCTGATATGTTGCCCCAGCATTTTTCAAACCAAAGGGCATCACTTTGTAGCAAAATGTTCCCCACGGCGTTATGAAAGTAGTCTTCTCCATATCCTCTGGCGCCATTTTAATCTGATTATAGCCTGAAAAGCCATCCATGAAGGAGAATACAGAGTATTGAGCGGTATTATCAACTAACACGTCAATGTGAGGAAGTGGAAAATCGTCTTTTGGGCTTGCTTTATTCAAATCTCTATAATCCACGCACATTCGAACCTTGCCATCTTTCTTTGGCACTGGTACGATGTTGGCAACCCATGAAGGATACTTCGTCACAGCCAGGAAACCAGCGTCCCACTGTTTCTGCACCTCCTCTTTGATCTTCATTGCCATATCTGGTCGCGTTCTGCGAAGCTTTTGTTTGACCGGCGGGCAATCTTCTTTCAGTGGCAGGCGATGCACAACCATATCAGTATCGAGCCCTGGCATATCTTCATATGACCAAGCGAATACATCATTATACTCTCGGAGCATTTCAACCAGTTTTCGCTTGATATCACCCTGCAGTGCGGCTCCGATACGAATATTTTTCTCAACCCCTTCCGACCCCAAGTTGATAATTTCGATAACCTCGTCGTGAGGCAGAATGGCTCTTTCCTCTTGCTTTACTAACCAAGACAGTTCTTCAGGAACGTCGCTATCTTCGACAACCTCTTCTTCAGCCTGAAGCACGGGGTGCTCAAAGTCGGGACGAGTCATAGGTGGTTCAAGGATGTCATCTGAAAACGTTATCCTGCAAAAGGAATGGTTAAGTGCTTCAAAATGCGTATAAAGCGAATAACCACATTGCCATTTTATTGAAAAATACAAAACAAGAAAGACAGAGATTACAGTATTTGCACATGAAAAACGCCATTTATTTAATGATTAACACGCAATGTTTATAACAACACAGCCCTAAGCAAATCCTGATGCCCCGGGCAAGACATCAGATTATTCAACAATTAATAAAGCAAAGCATTACTGTTTAAAAGTCACAGGAACAAGCTCCTGAATAGACCAGTTGCACAGTCCTTGTCCTGGCGTGCTTGGCTGAATCCAGGCATCCATATCACAGTCGCTGTCTCCTTCATCAGACTCTGAAGCAGCATTGACAGTTTCATGACACACTCCACTGGCAGAGATGGTAATTGGCTTTCTGAAACGGGGGGCCCCCACGGAAGGAGTTGATGACGACGGTCGGTACCCCAGTCCGAACCGGTCCATCTTCACAGGAATGTCCAGCACTTTGCCTCAGCCCTTTGCTTCTCCTGCTTTTACTAGAGCTTGAGCTTCCTTATACGATGAGACAGCTATCTCTGGCACTTTGCTCGGCCCGGGACCTTTGTCCCTGATGCGCAAACCTTCGAATGCCTGGCATGGTGTCTCGTGGATCTCTCCATCGACTTCCACATATTTAAACGACGATAGATGGCTAACCAGGATGTCCTCTTCTCCGCACACGGTGACTACGCTGTCTCCGACCATATATTTTAACTTCTGATGCAGGGTGGACGTGACTGCCCCTGCCCCATGAATCCAGGGTCTTCCCAGCAAGCAGCTGTACGCAGGCTGTATATCCATGATATAAAACTCAGTTGCAAACACTTCCGGCCCCACTTGCAGAGGCAAGGTAATCGATCCGAAGACTGTTCTCCGCGTGCCGTCAAATGCTCTGACTACCAAATCACTGGGTGTACACAAAATCCCTCGAACATCCAGCTTCATCATCGCCTTCTTGGGCAGCACATTCAAAGATGATCCGGTGTCAACCAATACGTGCGACATTACTGATCCTCTACACTCAACCGATACGTGTAATGCCATATTATGATCTCTCCCTTTCGGAGTCAAGTCAAAATCGGTAAAGCCCAAGCTGTGGCCTGCATTCACATGTGCCAGCACTCCTTCCAGCTGATTTACGGAGACGTCCTGGGGTACAAAAGAAGTGTCCTGGACTTTCAGCAAAGCATTTCTGTGAGCTTCCGAACACAGCAGCAACGATAGGATAGATATTTTGGACGGTGTCTGCTGCAGATGCTCCACAATCTTATAATCACTTTTTCGAATTAAGCGCATGAACTCTTCTACATCTTTCGATGCCGCTTCTTTTTCACTTGCTTGTACCGGAACATTCTCAACCGCTTTCCCTTTTCCTTTCGCTAGTCTTTCAGCCTCCACTTCAGGAGATATAAAGATCCTGCCACTCCTCGTCATGCCTCCCGGGCCAACAACATTATCCACAATCTCCGCTGGCTGCTTGCTAACATCAATCTTTATCCCGTCACAATACACCTCTAGCCCATATGACCATGGGACTGCTTTCGTGTTCTCATACGGGATTGGCCCGGCCTTAGTTATGGTGATCGGTGGGCGCTGAGTTGGTGCTGCAATAGTGATCGTCTTCCGAGGAATCGTCACAGTGGCCACATCACTCCGATTATCCACTAATGCCCCTGCAGGCTCGTCAGTTGCCGCTCGATCAAACTGCAATATGCCCTCGTCAATTAAAGCCTGAATGCCTTTCTTCAAATCCTCACACCCCCCAGCTAGGGTCCAACAATCTAAGCAATACTCGTTACATCCTGGGTAAACACCTCCTTGTAACAGTCGGCTCTTTATCTCGCTCAGCGGCGTCTTCAAATCCTCGACATTCATAATCAGATTCAGACCTTCCTCAGTCAGAACGGCGTTTGCCCCATGATTAGGCATGGGTTTCTGGACTATATTCGGACCTGCCGTTCCGAAATTGATAGTCTTGTTGTCTAAGAGATCTTGCACAACGTGCTTGAAAGCATGGCAACCTTCTATATCGTGGCCCGGAGCCCCAGAATGAAACTCACAGTGCCTGCTTGCATCATAACCAAACGGGGGAGCTCCCGTTATCGGTGCCAGAGTTCTTTTCTCTACCAGATTCAATCCCAACAATGTCTGCAACAAATCGGCATAGGTTGAGGGAGGCTTCTCAAACACTCTTCTCGGTTTACTACCCTGGAATCTTCGCTGAGCCTGCTGTGCCCCCTGCTGAGGCTGCTGCTGCTGTGGCATTGGTTGCTGCTGAACCGGTTGTTGTTGTTGGAGTGGTTGTTGCTGATATGGGATAGTAACACTCGACACCTGCTGCGGCTGACGATATTGACCTCGTCCCCTGCCTCGGCCTCGGCCTCGGCCTCCAAATACTGCGCTGGCTTCGCCCTGACGGCGCCCACCATAAGCTTTCCTATTACTGCCAGATGCAGTTGATTCCTCGACTTGGAACTTTCCTTGCTTAATATTACGTTCAATCTTTTCCCCCATCAGAATCAGGTCTGAAAAACTGGCCAGAGACGTATGAAACAGCATATCATGAAACAGCCCTGTGAATGTGCCGACAAACATGTCATTCATTTCCTTATCTTCTACAGGAGGACGGACCCTGGCAGCCATATCGCGCCACCTTTGCGCGTACTCTTTAAAACTCTCCCCCTTCTTCTGCGAAAGCCCGGCCAACTGGACCCGATTGGGTGCCAAGTCGCTGTTATACTTGTAATGGGCTACGAATGCCTCCGCCAATTGCTTCCAAGTCTTGATATCAGTTGGCTCCAACCCCATGTACCACTCTAGGGAAGGGCCCGATAGACTATCCTGAAAGAAATGCATCAGCATTCTTTCATCAGTGGAGTATGCAGACATCTTTCTGTAATAAGCTCGTACATGCACTTTCGGACATGTGTCTCCTTTGTACTTGTCGAACGCAGGAGCTTTGAATTTAATTGGCACCCTCAAGCCAGGTACCAGACCCATGGTCGCCATGTCCAAACCCACAGCACTCTGGTTTAGGACTCCCTTCATCTGCTCTTCCAGCATTCTAATCTTTTGGGAATCATCCATCGGCCCTTCAAAACCTCCTCCGGAGAAGGCGTCCTCCTGCTGATCTTCTTGCCACATACCATTTCCAGCTCCGTACCCATCATATCCATTATTACGTCCAGCTCTGATCTGATTCATCCCCGGACCTCGGCCTCTGTTGCCGTACCCTTGAACACCTCCAGCAGGACCAAAAGCCATAAATCCAGTACCGTTTCCGTTTCCAAAGCCTCCGTAACCCTGATTGACCATACCATAACCATCTTGCCCAAAGCCTTGAGCATTAAAGCCATACTTGCCAGTGTTATCGAATCCCTGATCGTTGAATCCGAATCCAGTATTGACAAAGCCATTGCCTCCTAGATTATCTCCCAAATTGACATCACCCAGCCCAACATTATGGACAGCAGTCTCATTCCCCAATCCGACGTTACCGTTCACAGCAGCGGTAGCGTTGTTGACATTAGCAGCAGGTATATTGACTACGGGCGGAGCCACTGGCGTGGGAGTGCCGTCTCCATGAGCGGTATCGACCCGGACAGACTGATGATCTTCATTACCATGACCAGCGCTTCGGGCCAACAGAGGCTGGACCATGGCCTGCAAATTCTCCTGCCCTTTTGCTATAGCTTCCATGGTCTGCATGAAGAGAGCGAGCTTCTCGCGCACATCCTGCATCTCGTTCTGCATTTGGTCCATGATTTTTCGACAATTGGAGCGTGTAGAATAGCGGTGCGGATGCTGATCTGCAATCCTGTTAAGTACCTGATACAGAGCAGGAAATAAGACACCATCCAAAGATTACCTGTAATGCAATATGAATATGAATGCAATGCAATGTGTCTGTGCGTTAGGGAAGTTCATTCCCCCAGTTCTAGTGCGAAGGTGCCGGTGCAGTGACAGTGCTGACAATAGGAATATCGGAGCTGAATCATAGAAAGCCTCATATATTGCAGGGAGAATCAATAAGCCCAGGGTAAAATATCACTGAGAGTACAAAGAAGGCATGACCTCAACCAACAATCCTGGTGATGGTCAGCACTATGCAAATAAAGCATACAAGTTACTACATGAAATGATCAAATCCTCCCAAAAGTCTGGTACTCCTCTATCAACTTCTTGGTCTCCGGATGGCTTGGTCGATCAAGCAACCCTTCAACAAGCTGGTTTCTCCTCTTAAGGACACGGCGTACGTCTTCAGCAGTTTCTTCCCATGTTGCTTCTCCGAAGCAATCTTCTAACTTTCGCTTCTGAGACACTGCTTCATCTCTGGACTTGATTGCCTTGTTCAGTGCATGCTGGACACTATACCGGGTCATCACTTCTTCCTCACACTTCTTGATGCTAGACTTCAACTTCTCTTCGAGGTCGGAAATTTTCTGCTTCAGCTTATCTTCCCTCATCTTATTGTTGGTGAGAGTAGCATTCCAAGTCTTATTGCAAGAGGAGATTTCTCGGTGTGCTGCGTCGAGCGCCTTCTTTTTGGCTTCCAGCATGTCATGGGAACTTCTGAACTCTTGCCCCAGATGTTCGCGCTTTTTCTTTTCCTCGGTCAACTCAGCTCCTAACCTGTTTACCAGCTCGATCTGTTGTTGGAAAGCATGTACGGCCTTGTTTTTCTCACTGCGTACCTGGGCTAACTCTTGCTCTAACCCTTCATTAATCTTCATCAAGGCTTCTTTTTCCTTCACAACTTGCTCGTAGGCCTCCCTAGAAACAGTAGTTGGCTCTGCTACCGGAACGGGAACAAGAATTGGTGCATCTGGAAACGGCATCCTCAACTGACTAGCTCTCTCCTGAATCCAAACTCTGTAAGGTGCATAGGCCTGACAGTCATTCTTTCCTAACAACGGCTTCCCTCTGCGGTTAATACGCGTCCAGGCATGTTGCAACTTGGCTAATAACTCCCCTTTCACGTCTCCGGTGAAGTACAGAGATTCCTGTACTTCTTCCTCCTGAGGTGGATTCTTCAGCGCATATCCGAACTGGCGAATGAATAGAGAAGGGTTGTAATTGATACACCCTTTTCTTCCTATCAGCGGCACATTAGGGTACCCAGAACAGCTGAAGATGAGCTCGGATCCCAACAAATCTCGATCAAACCATACAACGTCTTCGGAGTATAGCCTCATCAGGCGTTCTGACCAACTGGCTGAGGTTGCACTGTCCACAAATGGTCCCTTCATGGGAAGGTGACTCTTGAACCACATATTCAACAGAGGAGCACAGCAGTACACAGCCTTTCCTCTTCGGTTCTCATTCTTATAGTGCAATGAATGATAGAAGTCTCCAATCAAAGTTGGCACTGGGTTGCCTGCAGCAAACAGATAGAAAGCATCCAAATCCACAAAGTTGGGCAAGTTAGGAAACAGCACAATTCCATAGATGCATAAAGCCAAAATAGCATTGAAAACCACCCAACAACCGTTCTTGGCGTACTCTCGAGCTTTGACAACTAAGAAATCAAGAGAGAAACCTGAGACCCCAAGCCAAGAAGTCAATAACAGTTCTGCAGCGTCCATATGTAAGGCTTTGGCTAAGTCCTCCAACTTGGGCTCAGCAGCAGAGTGAATAAAGGGAACCTCGTTCTGCACAGGAAGCTCGGTAAACTCCACATACTCCTCAATGGTAGGTCCTAGAATGAAGTCAGCAAAAGTAAAGCATCTCAATGCGGGGTCATAGAACTGCATCAAGGTGTATAGCCCGTTCATCTCATCAGCAGTGGGCTTACAGACTAATCTCAGTAATCTCCCATGACTCATTCTGAAGCTCCTCCTAACCTCCTCATCAGCAAGAGATATCAGACCAAGCAAAGAAGTAATATCAGGTGAAGGCAGCTTATACGCAACTGTTTTCCTCAAACCAGCCATACTCAATACTCAGAAGTCCGGGCACTAGAACTAGGGAAATGCAAATGCACCTGCAGCACAGACACACGTTAGTGAAATGCAAATGGTAATGGATATGCAGGCAATGCAATGCAAGTAACATGCAACAGGGACCAAAGCTGCAGCTGAATAGCCTAAACCCAATCAAGAAAGGTCTCAGATAGACCATCCAGAAGTCATCAAACCCTGGTCTCAGATAGACCTAACACAAAGCTCCAATACTGGTCTCTGACAGACCTCAAACCATAACTCCAACTGGTCTCTGGTAGACCTCAAATCATATCTCCAATTGGTCTCTGACAGACCTCAAGATTCTCCTACTGGTCTCTGACAGACCTCAGAACACATCTCCAAATGGTCTCTGACAGACCTCATAACTCTCCATAAATAACCAGGATCTCTGATCAAGAAATAACCGGTATCTGAAGGTCTGGTTACCTGCATAACCCCAAATCCCCTCACAGGTGGGTGGCCCTATAACTGGCAATGGTACGGCATCCTATGCGGTCGTCGGCGTCACAGACTTTCAGGGTTGATGATACGATTCCCAGAAGGAGTGGCATCATCAAATCCTGAAGAGGCCTCACTCAGCCAACTTCCAAATGATCGGTTCCCGGAGTCGACAATTCAGCTGACCAACAACCCCTTCGACCCAAAGGGTAGAAAAAGAAGCCAACCAGAAGAACCTCGTCCGAGTGTAGATTTCATGAGACACTAATGCAAGCAAAGCCGGCACGCGCCCACTACTTTCTACGCTAATTCTAGGTGCACTCAAGCCCAGGTCCGGCTTATCTCTCAATATCAGAACACCCGTCACACCCCAGATACAGCAACAATAATCAATATATAAAGCTGAAAATACAGGGTTAGAAATATAAAATAACTCCATACAACATCCTCGACGGGAAAGCAAGCGTTAGGATTGACTCTCTCAAGGGACGTTGGATCCCAACTGCATAAGAACCATCGCAGTCCTTAGCAGCCAGGGGACGTTGGGTCCCCAGCAGAGTCGCCAGCTGTCGCTACTGCGAAAATCGGCGCCGGCTGAACAGAAGAGTCACCCTCGTGCGTTATTTATCCCACGGGAGGGAAAGGAAACGCTCAGAGTAAACCTCGCGCAACATGGGAAAGGTATGGTCGTCGCAACCAAAACCTGGATTCGGGAGTCGGTTACGCAAGGGGAAGGTATTAGCACCCCTCACGTCCGTCGTACTCGACGGGATCCACGCTTGTTTTCGGGTATGGATTGTTATTCTATCTAAACTACAGGTCAGGGGTTAAAAAGAAAATAAAATGGAAATAAAAATGACTCGGCAAAGTATCGCACTTTATGCCTACGTATTCCCGCCTGGAACGAGAAATCAGAGTCAACGTAGTTCGCCTACCTACGGGAAAGGAGGGGAAGGTTGCTCGCTAGGATATCGCATCCTATGCCTACGTACTTCCACACAGCATGGAAGATCAGAGCAAACGTAGTTCGGGCCACGTACGACACAAGCTTGTCCTTGATTGATTTTATTCCTTCTGAAAAAGGGTTTTTCTGATTACTGGTCCCGGCGGACAAAAATGACGCTTTGATGAGTTCACATTCTTTTACGGAAGAAGTGTCTTTTATTGTGTTTGAAATCTTTATGGTGTTTTTCTGTTTGTTTTGAGGAAGAAGAGACAGAACTCTAACCTATGGTTGCGAAGGGAAACAAACTAACCTAATGTTATCATGCATGGGTTAAGACCTAGTGTCTATCATGCTCCTCTCTTGCACAGAGAGAAACAGAGATCCTAAGGGATAGGCAGAAACAGAAACAATATCAGATATATACAGTAAGACAGTAAAATGCATGGATGCAACAGTACAAGCGAGGCAAGGGAGTCCCACTCAACCTCGAACCTGGAAAACAATAGGCAAAAGTGAACAGGATTCACTTTCAACCCAGCAGGGTAAACAGCAAACAATACAGCCAGGAAATCCAATCAATACATCAGCAATGAAATACAACAGCAAAAGAAACAGCATCAGCAGCTCTGAATCAACATCTGGCTTCAAGTAATCTCCAATCAGCTATAGGTTTCAACAAGCATCAATATCCATCTTCATGACCTTCAGGCAAGGGCTTTGATCATCTATCTTCCATTTGCAATGGCTTTTCTTCATGCTCAAACCTCCCAGATGAGGAATCAGTCACAAGAGTGAAGTGAATGAATGTTAGACAGTTAATTACCTACCAAGGGGGGTTCATCAACTGTTAACATTAAACAGAAAGTTTCCTCTCAAAAGTTCTATCTTTCAAATATATTCACTGATCCTTCCAAAGGAAGGAGGTGGATATTTGAAAGAGACTTTGAATCATAGAGAAAGGATGGATGCAGACAAGGCATTCCATGTTTGAGAAACAAGCTTTCTAACCTAGAGCTCTGCCTAGCTCCTAAACCCTAGTCTCCTCAGCAGCTGCTAGCAAGAACCTCCTCTCCAACTCTGGCAGTTGATCCTCAATCTTTGGATCTCCAATGGTCTTCATCTCCTCAAGTCTTCAGCTTCCCCAGGTTCCCAAACAATCCCAATACCCAAGCAAGCAAGCAATAATCCCCAGAGGGCACACCACACCAGTCAATCAGATATATACAGTACATTAATAGCAGTAGGGGAATCCTGACCTTTCTCTAAGGGATCTGATAACTACCCATAGCCCCTATAGTCCCATAACTAATCTAGTCAAACCCTAAGTCCTAAGGGAAAGAATCAAACTTCCTAAGTCATCACCTAAAAACCCTAATTTGTTCATGTTGTTCAAGCCTACATTAAGCACCTAAAATTAATTTCTAAAAATGGGAACTAAATTGTTTCTACAAGTTCAATATCTCATCTAAGCAACCTAAAAAGAATGAACAAAAAATATGAAAGCATTTAATAGAACAAAAATTAATAAAATCATGCATGAAATGAAACTATTTAAAATGTCATTTATTTAGAAAATATGGAAAAAATATCAAATAAAAATAAAAATGCAATTTTATTTAATGACAAATTTCTACACATTCTAGTGAAAATGATGTAAAAAGAATGGATTAAAAATGATTTTTTATCTATTTATTATGAATTAATGAAAATCAAAAAATATTAAGAGAAATTAAAAATCAAAATGAAAGAAATAAATGGGGGGAGGGGTGTGGTTAGCAGGCGCCCTAGTTGTTTTTTAAGATTGGGCTAGCAAACGGGGGGTGTGCGTAGCACTTTGCACTAGGCCCAGAACAAAGTCAGAAACAATGAAAAATAAAAAAAGGACGCAGGGGGTGAAAATAGTAGGAGTTTCACGTGCAAATTGAATTGGGCTCAAGTCACGGGGGTGGGGATATCAAAACACACTCAGGCCCGCCCGTTTCATTAAATGAAACGGTGCGTTTAGGGCACCAACGCCTTTCCCTCCAAATCAGAATTAAATGAGAGCCACAGGATTGGCTCTTTGGTCAAAAGTCTTGCAAGCAAGGGACGGCCAGGATTACGTCTTCTTCCTTGCGCCATGAAGCTAGGGTTTCACAGTCCATGGAAGCCATGCACACACTACTTTCAACCTCTCGGTTCTCCCTCTCCAGGCCATGGTTCAGCTCGATCCAAACATGAAAGTCACTCAGAATTTCTCCCTCTACAAGCCTATGGTCTTCGTTTGCATTGAAACTCAACAAATCACTCAACCCGATAGCAATAAGTTCTGACTCCATGAAAATACTCTGCAACTCACCAGCATAATTCTCCATCAAACCTAGACTAATCTCTTCCATGACAAATGGTGATCATTCTGCGCTAACAACCTAAGATTACCATGCACTCTACTGCAAGTTCTAAGTCCTAACAGTTCTAGCAACCTGTCAACAATCATCACTAAACTACTCCAAACTCATCCTAATTGCTCTACTAACATCCTACATCATATCTAAACTAACAAAACCATGCTAAACTAACTAAATCAAGCTGTGGCAGAAAAAATGCACCTGGTGTGAAATCTTGTGGATGATGATGAAACTTGTGGATCTGAGACTTTTGAGGCTTGGATCTTGATCTACAATTGCACTACTTGATTCTGTATGCAACACTTTGAGGAGTCTTGCACTGGATCTTGAATTCCAACTGAATTTGCAGCTTGTGTGTTCTTGATGAAAGTGCACGAAATTGAGCTCTAACCACTAGGATCTTGATTGAATTCTATGCCATGATGATGAATCAGTATGATGAAATTGATTTTGATGGTGATTGGTGAAGAATTTGAGAAATTGGAGTGAAAATGCAATGAGAAAGAATGGAGAGAATTTGTGAGATTTTGGTGACAAATGAATCCAACCCTTGCTCAATTCTGATTTCATGAATATATAGGGCTCACATGAACTTTCTAGAACCATCTTGCCACATTCCCTTGCATTCCAAATTGGTTGATTTTTGAAATGTTTCTTCAAATGCAAGTAACCATGAATAACTTTGATTTTTTCCACTAAGCTCAAAAAAGTGTTTGAACCATTGTCTCTAGAATGTCTTTTGGACCCAAAATCATATATTGGAAGTCTCCATTTGGACTTATAAATCTCCCAAACCATTTTTCACTTTGACTTTATTCAAATTATAAGCCATTTTAGTTCAAATTTGGACCAATCATGCAACTTCATGCTATGAGCTCTTCCAACAATTTGTGACCTTCTTTCTAGACTCAAAATGTCATTTGGAGCAAGTTTGATGTTGTAAATTTTTCCATTTGAGGCCTCCTTGTATGAGTTTTGGACATAGGTTAAAATGACCTGTAATTCACAAATGCCCAAAATACCCTTTGCTTGCCAAGACCATAAGTTGAGTTCCACACATCATATAAGGGCATGCTATACCATTATAGAAAGCTAAGACAATGAGGAACAATTCTTATGTTGACCAGAAATTCATTTGAAATCTCCTTGAGGGGTAAAAATTGCTTGGAAGTCAAGTCACTTTCACAGACAAAATTTCAGATACCTCAGATGACCTGTAACTTGCAAGGACCATAACTTGAGTTCTATAAATCTCCTTGATGTCTTCCACCACTCAAATTAAAGGTCTTGAGATCCTCTACAAGTTTCATGTTGGCCAAGAAGCCATTTGAAGCTAGCATTTTGACTTATCTTGCTTGTAAATTTGACCTAAACTAGGGGATTTTACACAGAAACCCTAATTTAGAAACTCCTCTTCTCCTTGATTTCTCTTGAATTATCCTTGGCATATCTCCATATCCTTCTTTATATGTCCAATGATGAACCCCACATCTCTCCACTAGACTTGAATGCCCCTTAAATCAGTCAATTGACCTAGGGTTGACCTAGGGTTGACCCAGATGAAACCCTAGTTGACTGCCTTCAGCTATAGCTCTTGTGCTCTCATCAATGACTTGTCTCCTTCTCCAAATGACTTTATAAGTCTCTCATAATGTCTAGATACTCTCCATGCCTTCAACTTACAGCTCACAACCCTCTTGTTGACCCTCAGATACCCTCAGCTAGGAGATGGACTCAAGGCTTGATCTGCTGAACTCTTTGCTTTCAAATTCTTTCCTGATGACTTGAATGAGATTGAATTGGGATAATAACCTCTTGATATTCTTCTAGAGATGAGAATAATGCTTGATCCCCCTGTTGTATGACTTGCTATGCTTATGCTATGCAGATGATTGGACTATGTACATGACTCTATATGCAAATGCTAATGATATTGAAACATAAACCCAAGGAATAAGGTTGGGCAAATTTTAGGGTGCAACAGTTTGCCTATGACAGAATCAAGTTCTTCTGTTACACCAGCTTCATGCAGATGTGCCACCAGGCCATTCTCAGTCAGAATGTCTGAGACTAATCTTCCATAAGGAATCCAATTTTTGACTTTGTTGTGTTTAGTCTTCATGTCTTCTCTAGACATCTTGATGTGGTTCCACAGATGAGAGAAGAGCAGATGAGGCAGATCCACTTTTATGCTCTGACTTAGACAGAACATAAAGTACATCTGTTCGTTGTTGACGTAGTCAGGAGAGTTTGTAGACTTCCTGTGATGGATGCAACCCATGAATATTTTAGCCCAGATCTTGTAATTTGGCTTCAAATCTTTGAACTTGTTAGAAGCTTGTCTAGATGACATCACTTCCTCATACACTTCTTCCATGTCAACACGCCCAGCTGGCCTATGAGAAGCTCCATCAGTTTCTTCATATCCAATCAGCTTCCTAATCAGATCCTCAGTGATGATAATTTCTTTACTCAGAACAGAAGAGATTATGAACTTGGGGCAAACAGAAGCATGAATCCAAAATTCTTTTATTAAATGGGGATAAACTGGTCCACCCAATCTATCAAAGTATTTGGTCCATCCTTGGGCATCAACAATAGACCTTAAATCAAAACCATTGTCAGCCATGGACTCAAAGTCCACCATAGATTCACACAATACTTCAAGTTCTTTAACTGGTGTGAGAAGTGTTCTAACTGGTTCCTTGAATGGGACAACACCCGTGTTAGAAGATGACACATCAGCCATTGTAGATTGGAACTGAGCAGACGTTGATGGAGAAGTAGCCATGGAAGTTCTTGAAGATTTAGGGTTACTGAGATGTTTAGGTTTGGAGGAGAAGATGAACGAATGCAGCAAACAGAAATGCATAAACAAGTGCCCGTGAGAGTGAAAAGTGTGAAATGTGATGAGTTGTGGCATTTATAGAAAAAATAATTAGGGCACAAAAAGGTCACACGATCAGCACGTTTACACTTAGCATTTAATTGCATTTAATAAAAAGAATATAATCATTTCAAGCATTAATGATTCTGACAATTTGGGGGGAAAACGAGAAACCAAATATTCAAACAGTACCTCAAACGTCTTTTCAGTATTGTGCACTCCATCTTTTCAGATTCTGAGTTACACGTGTTTGCTTGCATGTGCTTCTGAAAATTCTTTAAGAAATGAAACGTTAGCCAACGTTCAGATCCTCTGAGACTTGTTAGTTCAGATACACACATAAATAATAATTCAAGAAATTAAATAAATTACAGATGAAATACTGAGTTTAAACATTTTGCATCTGAGAAAGTTGCTTCTGATAAATATTATTCTGGACAGAATTCCATGCCAATATTTTTCAGAATGAACTTAAACCTATCTTCAGCAAGGGGTTTTGTGAAAATATCAGCCCATTGATGATCTGTATCAACAAAGCTTAAACTTAAAATTCCCTTCTGAATATAGTCTCTAATGAAGTGATGTTTAATTTCTATATGCTTAGCTTTAAAGTGTAAAATAGGATTTTTAGACAAGCATATAGCAGAAGTATTATCACAGAATATAGAAATATTACTCTCAAAGATCTGATAGTCTTCTAGCTGACTTTTCATCCAGAGCATCTGTGTGCTACATCCAGCAGCAGCAATGTATTCTGCTTCTGTGGTTGACAGCGCAATTTTAGGTTGCTTCTTGCTGTACCAGGAGATTAAATTTCTTCCCAGAAACTGATAGCTTCCAGAAGTACTCTTTCTTTTAACTCTGTCTCCAGCGTAATCAGCATCATAGAATCCAACTAATTTAAATTCATCAGATTTTCTGTAACACAAACTCATATTAGAAGTACCTTTCAGATACCTTAGAATCCTCTTAACAACTGTTAAGTGTGATTCTCTAGGATCTGATTGGAATCTTGCACACAAGCATACACTGAATAGAATGTCAGGTCTAGAATCAGTTAAGTACAAAAGAGAGCCAATCATACCTCTGTAGAGTTTCTAATCTACTTTCTTACTTACCTCTTCCTTACCCAGAGTGCTTGTTAGATGGATTGGAGTCTTTGCCAACTTACTATCAATCATGTTGAACTTCTTCAGAAGTTCTTTTACATATTTAGTCTGATGAATATAAGTGCATTCTGGAGTTTGGTTGACTTGAATTCCCAGAAAGAATCTAAGTTCTCCCATCATGCTCATCTCAAATTCGACCTGCATAGAAAGAGCAAACTCATTTCCCAGCTTAATATTGATAGATCCAAATATAATATCATCCACGTAAATTTGACAAATTAGCAAATCTTTCTTAAATGATTTACATAAGAGAGTTGTGTCCACTTTGTCTCTGATAAAATTCTTTTCCAAAAGAAAATTACTCAGCCTTTCATACCAAGCTCTGGGAGCTTGTTTTAAGCCATAGAGTGATTTCTTAAGTTTGAAAATATGTTCTGGAAATTTATCATTTTCAAAGCCAGGAGGTTGGTGAACATAAACTTCCTCTTCTATGATACCATTTAAAAAGGCACTCTTAACATCCATCTGATAAAGAGTGATGTTATTTTGTGCAGCAAAAGAAATGAGTAGGCGTATAGACTCTAACCTGGCCACAGGAGCATAAGTCTCTGTGTAGTCAATTCCTTCTTGCTGACTATACCCTTGAGCAACTAGCCTTGCCTTGTTTCTTACAACTTCTCCTTGCTCATTTAATTTGTTTCTGAAGACCCATTTGGTTCCAATAATATTGAATCCTTTTGGTCTTGGTACTAGATCCCAAACGTCATTTTTGGTGAATTGATTTAGCTCATCTTGCATAGCAAGTATCCACTCATTATCATTCAGAACTTCATCAACAGAAGTTGGTTTAATGATAGACACCAACCCAAAAAGTGATGTTGCAGATGATCTGAGGAAAGACCTTGTTCTGATAGGGTCATCCTTCTTCCCAATTATCACATCCTCTGGGTGAGAGGCCTTGATTCTGGAAGATGATCCTTTAACATTAGGTTCTTCAGAAATATTCAAATTGTTCATATGAGCAGCCAATGGAGTTGCATCTGGCGTTGCTTCTGATTCTTTCACTTGAGCCTTTTCTGCCTCTGAGGCTTTAGAGTCTGTGAGAATGACTTCTCTATCTGCAGAATTATCAAACTGCTTTGGCTTTTGATTGTCAAGCTTATCATCAAATCTAACATGTATAGATTCCTCCACAATCTGTGTTTCAGTATTGTATACTTTGTAGCCTTTAGAGCGTTCAGAATACCCAAGCATGAAACACTTTTGTGCTTTAGAATCAAACTTATTCAGATTCCCTTTAGTATTCAACATAAAACATACACATCCAAAATGATGGAAATAAGAAATGTTGGGCTTTCTGTTCCTCCACAATTAATAGGGAGTCTTTTCCAGAAGAGGTCTTACAGACACTCTGTTCTGAATATAACAAGTTGTGTTTATTGCTTCTGCCCAAAAATGTTTTGCCATATTAGTCTCGTTGATCATGGTTCTGGCCATTTCTTGCAATGTTCTATTTTTCCTCTCTACAACTCCATTCTGTTGTGGAGTTCTAGGACAGGAGAAATCATGAGCAATTCCATTTTCATTAAAATATTTTTCAAAATATTTGTTTTCAAATTCGCCACCATGATCACTTCTGACTTTAACAATTTTAAAATCTTTTTCATTCTAGACTTGTTTGCAGAAGTCAAAGAACACAAAATGTGACTCATCCTTGTGTTTTAGGAATTTCACCCACGCCCATCTGCTGTAGTCATCAACAATGACTAGTCCATACTTCTTGCCTTTGATGGATGCAGTTTTCACTGGTCCAAACAGATCAATATGAAGTAACTCTAATGGTCTTGAGGTTGAAACACCATTTTTAGTTTTAAAAGAGGATTTTGAAAATTTTCCTTTTTGACATGCTTCACAAAGAGCATCTGAGTTGAACTTCAACTAAGGAAGTCCTCTGACCAGATTGAGTTTATTAATCTGAGATATACGTCTCATACTAATATGCCCCAATCTTCTGTGCCAGACCCATTGCTCATCATTAACAGACAGAAGGCATTTTACGTTCTGAACCTTAAGTTCTAAAAGATTGATTTTATAAATGTTGTTCTTCCTCTTTCCATTAAATAGGATTGAGCCATCCTTTTGACTGACAGCCTTGCAACATTTTTGATTGAAGATTATGTCATAACCATTGTCACTTAATTGACTTATGGACAATAAGTTATGTGTTAATCCTTCAACTAGTAAGACATTAGAAATGGAAGGAAGATTACCATTGCCAATAGTTCCAGAGCCAACTATCTTGCCTCTCTGGTTCCCTCCAAACTTGATGTCTCCTCCAGATCTAAGCTCCAGACTTTGGAACATAGACCTTTCTCCCGTCATGTGACGCGAGCAGCCAGAGTCCAGGTACCAAGATTGGTGTTTTGACTTTGCTGCTAAAGATGTCTGCAACAAATATTATTTTGTCTTTAGGTACCCATATCTTTTTGGGTCCTTTAGGGTTAGTTGCCTTAAAGTTTTGTCTGAACTTCTGTCTTCTGACAGCAGGTTTGTTCTGACTAGCTTTAGGTTTAAACACATGAATGTTCTGACCAGAACGAGTGTGTTTAATATCATTATGATGACCAAACTTAAAAGTAGAATATAGAGGAGTATGCTTAATGATAAGTTTATCAACAGATGTTGGATTTAAATCTTTCTCAGAAGAAGATTCATATCCAATACCTTTCCTGTTATTTCTGCTTACACCATAGATCATTGAAACCATCTTGCTTCTCTCTAGGCTTCCTGCCAGAAATCTCTGAAAACTATAGTCATATTCTTCTAAAATGTTTTTAGATTTTGACTTAGTTTCAACTTCAGAGTCTTGTTGAGCTCTTTCTAATTCATTTTTAATTTTCAAATTGTTTGCTTTGAGCTCAGCAACTTCTGATTTTAGAAGATCATTCTCAGATAAAAGATTGCTTTCAAGCTTCTCGTACTTGAGCTTAATCTTACTATAGTTTTATAACATTTCTGATAAACTCTCAATAAGCTCTGCTCTAGAAAGTTCAGAAAATACCTCCTCAGAATCTGATTCTGATTCTGATCCAGATGATTCTGCATGGTCTTCTACGTCAGCCATGAGTGCCATGTTTGCACATTCTTCATCTGAGTCTGATTTGTTCAGAACTTTCTTTTTATGATCAAGCTTCCTTCTTGGCTTCTCCTTCTGAAGCTTTGGGCATTCATTCTTGTAGTGCCCCCAGGTTCCTTGCATTCATAGCAGACAACCTCTTTCTTTCCAGATCTTCTGTGTCCAGAAGACTCTTTACGTTGATTTGGTTTCTTGAAGTTCTTAAACTTCCTCTGTTTATGCTTCCAGAGTTTGTTGATCCTTCTGGACAGCAGGGATAATTCATCTTCTTCTTCTTCAGAAGATTCTTCAGAATTTTCTTCTAAAACCTGCAAAGCTTTGGCAGATTTGTTAGACTTTAAAGCAACAGACTTACCTTTTTTCTGGGGTTTGTCTTCCTCTAATTCAATCTCATGACTCCTCAGAGAGCTGATCAGTTCCTCCAACGTGATCTTGTTCAGATCCTTAGCTAGCTTAAGAGCAGTGACCATTGGTCTCCATATGATTGGCAAACTTCTGATGATCTTCTTAACATGATCTGTAGTGGAGTAACCCTTGTCCAGAACTTTCAAGCCAGTTGTGAGAATCTGGAATCTAGAGAACATAACTTCTATAGATTCTGATTCCTCCATTTTGAAGGCTTTATATTTCTGGATCAGCGTCAGAGCCTTAATCTCCTTGACTTGAGAATTCCCTTCATGAGTCATCTTCAAAGATTCAAACATACCAAATGTTGTTTCTCTGTTAGTAATATTCTCATACTCAGTATGAGATATGACATTTAGAAGTATGGTTCTTGCTTTATGATGATTCCTAAATTCTTTCTTCTGAGCTTCAGTCATAGATTTTCTGTCTATCTTTTTGCCATCCCCATTAGTGGGGTGAACATAGCCATCAATAACTAAATCCCAAAGGTCAACATCATATCCTAGAAAGAAACTTTCAATCCTGTCTTTCTAGTAGTCAAACTTTTCCCCATCAAACATAGGGGGTTTAATGCTGATTCTATCTCTGTCCTCATATCTGTTGTTGTTGGATGTTGAAGCTTCATCCATAATGTATCAACCAAAATATATCAAGATTTTTCTCAAATGGATCTTTTCTGTTCACGGTGAAGTGATAACACTAACAGAACCGGAGCTCTAATGCCAACTGAAGGTGAGAAAACACTTAGAAGGGGGTTGAATAAAGGTTTAGAAATAAATATGGCAATAAAAAACCACAATGATTTTTATCCTAGTTCGTTGAATTCAACTAATCTAGTCCACCCTATCAAGAGTGATTTGCCTTTCTCCTCAAGGACTTAATCCACTATAATCAAACAGATTACAATGTCAACCACTAAGAACAACTGTCTTAGTATTCTCAATAACAACTGACCACAACTGGGTCTTCTTAAGGAATCTTTACAAATAAATGTAAACTAACAAGTGTGTTTGAGTTTGCTTCTAACAAGCTTTAATCAGAACTGTGATTTTTACACAAGTATTAAGAACAAAATAAACTATTCAACTTTGAATAAGAATGAGTGTATGAGAGTTATTGAATAATTTTCTCAAGATATGTTATCAGTCTGTTAGCTTTTAAAGAGATGAAGATAACGTCCTTTTATAGTGCTGAGAGTTCAATGCTTGAAGACTGTGCAAGTAAAGTAGCTGTAGCATTTTTGTCTTCACATGACTTTTCCTTTCTCACAAGTAGAATGTTCAGAGAAATGACTTTTGCCTGAATCCTTGTGTCTATCACAAATAAGGAATAGTACCAAGTCTATTCACGTGCTGACATCTTTTCAAATGTAAACAACATCAGATCCTCTGATGTGCTTCTGGTTCTTTAGATCAGATTCAATGAAATCAGAGTTGCAGCCATAGTGTTTTAGCGTGAGTGATCTGATCAGAGCGTACTGGTTATTCAGAGCCTCTGTACTAGCAGCGTAAAGTACATTCAGAGTCTACTGAAACAATGCTATAAACTCTTCATACAACATCTTCAGCTACGCTTCAGATGCTTCTGCAGCTTCTGCTTCATAGTCTTCTGCAGCTTCTGCTTCAGAGTCTTCTGTAGCTTCTGCTTCAGAGTCTTCTGCAGCTTCTGCTTCAGAGTCTTCTGCAGCTTCTGCTTCAGAGTCTTCTGGCAGTGCTCAGAGTCTTCTGATGACTTGCATCTGATGCTTCAGAGCTTTGTGTAACTTGCTATTCAGATGCATTTTGCTTCCATAATGATATTTATTTTAATATCTGAAACACAAAACACTTGAACAAAATTAGGGTATATATTTTCTTAATACATAATTTTATTAGTGTTATCATCAAAACATAGAGATATAATTAAACACCAATCTGTGTTCTAACATCTAGCTCTATCTTAAGGTGCGAAGATAACTCCTAAGCTGATCGACTTGAAAAGTCAAGGTTCAAGTGGGGGAATAATGATGCAAATGAGATGCAATGTATATGACTCATGAAGTCGTGTACAGATTCTTCCCTTGGACGTGTACATGCATAACAATATTAAATTATCAACAAAAAAAAAACAGAACGGGGTTTACATCAATGTCTTGGCATCATAATTTAAAAGTAAACAATTCGGATTATGGACTACTCGTCTGAGATGATGGTCTAAAGTTAAAAAATAAAGTGTGATTAGATTGAAATTACCGATTCGAGACATGACGGTTAATTATCAAGCCTAAGTCACAACAAATACAAATGAATTAAGATTGAATTTCAAAATGAAGTTAATAATTGAATTTCAAATTTAAAATAAAAGTTGAATTTTTAAATCAAGGCTAATAATATTTATAACTGAATTTTAAATTAAAATTACAATTGAAATTTAAAAAAAAAAAAACATAGTTGTTAAACAATGGAATTGAAAATCGAAATTATCATGATTATAATTGAATTTTCAAATAACATTTTTATAATTGAGTTTCGACACAAAGTTAATAATTAAATATTTTTTTTTACAAAAACCAAAATTATTATAATTATAATTGAATTAAAAATTGAATTTATCAAAATTTTAAGTCAAAGTTATTATAATTATAATTGAATTAATTGATTTTTTTTAAAAACAAAGTTAACCAAATATGATTTAATTAAAAAAAAACAAAGTTAAGGAGGGGGCTGAAACGGAAGTGAATGGGTAGCTTCTTAAACCCAGTGGGCTCGCGACCCACAGATTCATAAAAGGAGGAACGGGTCGGGTCCCTAGATCCGCCCGAAATCACCATGACAGAGGGGGAAACGCCTACCCTAAGGGTCTGTTTGGTTCAAATGAGAGGGAGGGGAGGGGAGGGATTTTAATGAAGGGGAGGGGAGGGGAGGGGAGGTGAAGGAATTTTTTAATCAAATATGTGTTTGGTTCAAAAGAGAGGAGGGGAGGGGAGGGGAGGGATTTTAATTAAAAATGTGTTTGGTTCAGAAGGGGAGGGGAGGGGTTTTATTAATAATTTACATTTTTATCCTTATGATCTTATATAAGTCATATGATATTAAAATGTGAAAAATTCGTGCGTATTTTTGTTGGTAATAAAATTTCTAATATTGAGTGATTAAAAAAATATTTATTTGTCACATAAAGTTTAAAAATTGAGTACAATCGATTCGACTTATAACTTTCCAACATAAATTAAACTATATGTCAATAACATCGTTTAAATTGTGATGAATTATATAACAAAACAAATATATAAAATAACTTATTACTAAATATTAATGGTTCAAAATATTTAATAAAATGAATAAACAAAAATAAATAAAATGATATGGTTTACAATTTGATATAAAAGAAAATATGATAGAGTACATAACAAAATTAAAAGAAAAAAATGAATATAACGAAACATAATTTTTTTTATAAAAAAAAGATAATGATTATGATTTATATTAATTATAAAAATTATAAAATAATTTGAAGGTGGAGAACAATTATAATAAGTTGATGAAAACAATCGAGAAAAAACAGTAACACAAAAGATAACAAATAGTTTTGAAATAATAAAATTAAACTGAGGATATTTTAGTAAATATAATAATTTTTAAATATCAAAAATCATATTCCCTCCCCTCCCCTCCAAATCCCCCCAATTCGGAGGGAACCAAAAAGTGTGTTTTGGAGGGATTTTGCTCCCCTCCCCTCCCCTCCCCTCCCCTTCTAAAATTTGAACCAAACATATTTAATTAAAATTTTCCCCTCCCCTCCCCTCCCCTCCCCTCCATCTACCCCGAACCAAACACACCCTAAGTCCAAACACCCTCTTCTCCTCAATCTCTTTCCCTCGCCGATCCACCAGCTATCATGCTTCTTCGTCCAAGTCCTCTCCTCCCACGACCAAACTTGAACAAACCTCAGAAAGACAAACCTCTAACGACAACGATCACAACCTACTGGCAGGAAAATGGGATCACGGTAGCAACGACGGCGGCTGCATTCTATTACTATGATTCGTGACGAACAAAAAGGTATGTTGTGGTTGTTAAAATGCTGGAACTCTAGTTTTGGGATATAGTTTTGAGTGGTTTTTCGGGGTCCTCCTCTGTTCTCAGGTTTTGATTTAAATGGTTTTGTCAATTAATTTCGTCCAGGCGAAATGAATGCTCAGGTTTATGGTGTCGCCAAACCTTCCATCTCGCGTTGAACATGTCAGGTGATGTTTTGGGAAGTATATGAAATTCAGATTTTAGGCTCTGATGATGTCTGATTTGCTTCACTTCTGAAAATAAATTTCCGTTTTTGTTTGATTTTTGTCTGAAACATGTTATTGTGACTTAATGAATTTCCTCTTCTTTATGAACAGGTCAGATTCTGGTTTTGGAAACAAATTCTGATGTCTTGAATCTGTTATGGAAAGAAAATGATTTAGGAACATGACCTTAATTCTGCCTTAATCTCAACCTGAATGACCATGTTATGATTTCCTCTATCCAAAACTTCCGTTTGTGGTGGGATCATGCCTGGGACAACTTGATTATCCGACAATTAATTTGCAACTTGTATTAATTACCTCTTGAAATCTGTCTAATCGTGTGCTATGAATGTGTGAATGCCGCAAGGTGATCTTCTGTTGAAAGTAATTTGGAGGCAGGCTACAAAAGCTCCTTTTGTTTATCGCTTGACAACTTACGTCGGCAACAATGATTTGCTGGATTGTGTATGATGAGGCTAGTGTTTCCAGCCTGTTATGCATGAGGAAGTGCCAAATTTTGAAGGACGTTTTAAAACTCGGTGAAGACGACGGAAAACATTCCAATGCGCTTAGCCATGCAATTCGTTCTAACATCAATTCAGAACACCGCTAGACATCCTCCAGATGACAACGGGTTCTCTGCGTTGTTGCGGATATGGTTGAGAGTCTAGTGACCCTTCCAGAGCTCCTTCTCGCAGCAGGAACCGAAATTGAAACTCCAAACTCAGTCAATTCCGTTAACAATCACGACCATAGCTTAACATTGATATGACAAACTTGGTTTGATGCACTTGTATTAGAACAACCTTTCTTACACTTCTTAACAAGTTCTCTTTCTCTTTTTTAGGGGGACAACACGAAGATAATGGATTCTGGAATCCGGCCAGGAGGTATTAGTTGCAACAGATCTAACCTGTTGGTATGACATATCAGCAGTTTGAGGCGCAGTAGGAATCATTAGCGTAGGATGATTGTTCCATTTTGATGGTTTTGTAGCTTCCGGTCTCCACAATGGGTGTAGGATACAAGATCAAAAGGCTCACCTCTAAAAGACACGGTTTCCCACATATTCAAAGAAAAGGATAGAATCCAATCCCTGTGACTCTAAATGCTGGTGTAGGATTAATTGGAACTTGGCACCTCCAAATCATAATCCTGTCTTTAACCTGATGTGGACTTGCCCCTTTAGAAAGTTGAATTTGTAATCTCTCTTGTTAGATGGGTTATGTGGGCTTAACGGATTTGTATTAGTGAGGATCTCTTAGAAATACATGACTTCCATCATGTCTAAATTGATTTGATATGGAAGTACAAATGCATTCTAAAATTGAAATTCACATTGCAAAAAAACTTAAGATTTGAATCCTTATGAGTTCTTGAAATAAAACTTGAGCTCGACTTCCTAGCATGGTAATCTCACCAAATGAACTCAAATTTATGGACTTGAATTAGTGAAAATCGAAACACTTTATCCTCATCCAAACCTCTTGAATATTTCAACTTAAACAAATTCAATCAACAGTTTGAAGTTCATGAGTCTCGATTGCTTTGAGGATATTTTGCATAAACTCGATTCAAAATATTTCAAACTTTGCCACTCCAAAGCAATATCATCCATGAGACATCAATCCAGACTCTTCTCCTGATACTTAAACCCTGAAGATGAAACCTGCGATATTGCTTGCCACGCAACCATAACTAGTCCTTGAACGACTATACTTAACACCAATGGAAAGAAAAGATCTAATATACACTTGAAATTGCTGCACCTGCGTAGAACTGGTTAGTTGTAATAAACTCGCATACAAAAGTATAAAGATATCATGTAAGAAAATGCACAAGGAGGTGGGGATCTTAGGGTCAAAAATACAGGTGTGACAGATGCCCCTATTTAAGTTTCTTCTATGCGGAGATATGGAGACCGAAATCTTCGTTTTGACGTGATAGGAGAGACTTAAATACAAACATGCACAAAATTTTGGCCCTAAGATACCACCTGATGCTTATGATATGATATGAAATGCAAGACGAAGATCCTGTGGAGAAATGATGCCACAGGGGATAACTATATAGGAGACATGAGACACAAATAAAGAAAGGGAGAATTGACGCAGACGACCTAGCAAAACAGGACCAAACGGGAAAAAGATTATCGATTGGCAATCACAGGGTATCTTTAAACATATTGTGAAGAGCTTGTGACAAATTCCTCTTGAAGAACCTACTGTAGAGTTAATTGCAGTGATTTCGAGAGATATCAATCGGATGAGCCTACAGTCGAGACTTATAACCTCATGTGAAAATACTTTTAGAAAAGGTGTCTACTGTCAAAGATTCCTAGGGAATCTGCTTCGAGATTCTGCAAAGAAGCGACTATCAGTCGTGGTATAAAAACTACTGTCGAGTTTCTAGAAGTAGAGAAACAATCTATATTGAAGTCTTCTGGGTATATACTTCTGCCGAAGTCTTCTGGAAATCTTCTGCTGAGACTTTCCAGGAAAAGGAAAGAAATATCTTCCACCGAGGTCTTATGGAAATCTTCCATTGAGACTTGCAAGGGAAAAGAGATACCTTCTGTCGAAGTTCTCTTTGAGAATTCCGTTTTAAAATCCGTCGGAGAATTACTGCCAAGATAAACCAAGGAATCTGAAATAGAAACAATCTTCAAATAACTTGTTCAAAAGGATAATAAACCTCCCCACGCTTCAAGGTTGTATGCCAATAACAGGTCTTAGCTTCTTCTTTTACTTGAAAAGGGTAAAGTAAACCTCCCAACGCTTAAAGGTTGTATGCCATGAACAGGTCTCAGTTTCTTCCTGGAATGATGAATACTTATGGGAAAGTATTTTCACAGGGGAATGAAATTTCACTGGAGATTGAAGACTTCAGCGGGAATCCATAATTTAATAGAGATTAGGAAATATCACTGGGGATCTTCAGAAGAGATGCGGGCCGATTGATTTGTAAAACACGTCTTCTCAAATAAAGAGAAGGGTTAATTGTAAAATCTTCATCAAACTTCTCAGAGAGATGCCATTTGATGGATTTAAATTTGTATAATGGATTCATTGGGGTGTTGCGGTGAGAATCGTGATACCAAGCTATTGATTAACTTGAATCTTAATTCTTAAATTACAACCGGACTTTAATTTATCCAAAGGAAAGGTCTAAAGAAAGAAAAACCCTTTTCGCGATGTAACAACAACGCTAAGAGATTCGGGGATCGGGGGTTGGTTATGCATAGGGTAGGTATTTCACATCCTAAACATCTGTAGTACTCTACAGGAACCTTTTATTTGTTTGCATGCTAAGTTTGCTAGATGTTTGCTAAGGTTTGGGATTAGGTAAAAGGTGAAGGTTAAAACCTAATGACAATTTCTAAGCTTGCTCGCAAAGACATCGCGTCCTCTACCTACGTATCCTAACTAGGATAGAATCAGAGCAATCGTAGTTCACCTCACAAGGGATGAAGAACACTTGATTATGATCAAGGTTCAAAGGGGAACAAACATATCCATGCTTGTGTAGAGTTTACCCAAACTCTTTAGATCTATGTTGAACACTCAAGAAAGGGGAGTAAGTAATCATTTCCATGATTCTTACATAGAGTTAACCAAACTCTATCCTAAAGTTCTACGTTGTAAGACCAAATAGTTCTATCCATACCAAAAGGTGGGAGAAAGGGAAAGGTTGCTCGTCAAGATATCGCATCTTGTGCCTACGTATTCTCATTGTTCAATGAGAAATCAGAGCGGTCGTAGTTCGGGCACGAACTACAGAATAAGGATCAATTGATTCTTTCCAGACCAAAAGAGGGAGAATGTTCTATCCAGACCTATGAGGTTATCCTATTGGTTCTATCCAGACCAAAAGGGGAGGAAGGTTCTATCCAGACCTATGTTTTAAATCCTATTGGTTCTATCCAGACCAAAAAGGAGGGGGAAGGTTCTATCTAGACCTATGAGTTATGAGCTATCTATGACCCAAGGGTCAATAGAGAGACTTTCCTTTGGAAGGAGAGAAGGGAGGCAACTGGGATGAGAACTAGAGAGTTCCATCACTTGGGGAAATAAACTTAACAAAGCAATAATCATTCACACATGATGAATATAAGAGACATGGTTACAACCAAGAATGATCAAGCATATTATAATAAGCAAGGATCTAAATCAGGATGAATGGTTACAACAAAAGCAAGCATTTAAGATATTACAATATTAATGATTTCAATCAAGATAGATGGTCACAGCCAAAGCAAGTATCAAGATATTACAATATCAAGAAGGGTAAGTTCTTACAAGACTTAAGCATAAGGAAGTCACAACCACAAACATATCTTAACAAAGATGGGGATATATCTTAACAAAGATGGCAGGGGATCTTAACAAAGATAAAGATGCATCTTGACAAAGAATGGTTTCTTAGAGCTTACAAGATGCCATATGTAATTACAATTATCAAGCGTAATCAAATAATGTCACAACAAATGTAAGTGAGAAGTTTAAAAACTTCACGGGGAAAACTTTCAAGTTTTAAGAGAAGATCAAACACAAATGCTTACAAGCAAGAGTTTTAGTCAAACTCAAGTACACAAGGATGCTAACAAGCCAAAATCACAACTTTAAAATAAAACTCAAAAGAGAATAAAATTAAAGTTTTGAAATGAATAAATGAGAGATGGAAAGGTGAAAACCCTAAAAACATTCATGGTAGCATGTGAAATGCAAGTAGAAAGTTCACATTTATGAGTTTTAGGTTTACCTCTTGAAGCAAGCTTAAGCAATAAGAAAACCAGAGATATTGAGAGCTCTTACAAGGTCTTCAAATGTTTCTAGGTTGATGAATAGATGCTCCAAACAACCTCCAAGCAAGCTAGTGGACGAAATGCCTTGTAAATGAAGGAAAACTCTAAAATCCAAAGGTTTCAAATACCAACTCACTCAAACCTTGTTACATAAGTGTGGAAGTGATTTGGATAGCTTCAATACATCATATTTGATGTGTTTGAAGTGTTTCTTGAGTTGGAAAAAGTTTGGAAATGGTTTTGGAAGGTGTTTTGCAAAAATAGATTTTGAGGGATTTTGGAGACTTAGTGAGATTTTGCAAGAATTTGGTGATTGTGTAAGGGAGAGAGTTCTAGATGGTTTCTAGCATAGAACTGGTGCCTTTTTTATGTAGAAAGTGAGTTCTATTTATAGCCAAAGGCCTTGGATCAAGGTATGGGCAAAAGTGAAGCAAATTGCCAATTTTAACCTTCCATCATGAAAATCTTAGAGTTTTCCAATGCAATATTCATATTTGTCTTTAAGCCACTCTACTAAGATATTCTCCATGCCCTATATATTGTTTTCATCATGCTTGATAGGTTAGGAGGTGACTTGTTGAAGTAAAGTTGATGATTTGACAAGGGTAGCCACCTTTTTTCTCTTTCTTCACTATTCACTTTTGCAACTTGCATTAAATAATGATTTCCTTTGATCTTTGTGCCATTTTCGTGTGAACTGATATTAAAATGTTCATTATCAATTCAAACCTCATAAATGAGGTTTAGCCTTTGATTAGCATCGAATTGGAGAGGTTTTGGAATAAAAAAACTCATGCTGACCTAGTTTTGCGAATGTGAGTTTTTGCCAACTTGTGGATCTTGGTTCTCTCTAACCAGGAAGAGTTATGGAACCCACTTGTACTTTTTAAAAATCCTCAATTAGTTACTAAAATATCTATGCTTGTGTTAGGAACTCATTCCCCTTGAAACTAGGTCAAAAATCCTTGTGTGGTTAAGGAGTTATGGCTTTGCCTTTTTCAAAACCTTAATTTCCCAACTTTTTGATTACTTATCAATTCTTGATCCAATGGTCACCAAACTTCATGAATAGATGTGATATACCATTAGGAACATAATTGCCTTCAATTTTGGGTCAAAACCATGTTGCTCGATGAGTTGACTTTTCGGTCAGACGAACTGATTGATCGAAGAACTCTGAATCATCTGTTGGTGTTCTGGGTCCTCTGAGGTCTTGAAACTTCTTGAGTGAACTTCACTAAGCCATATGAGCTTCATGGACCATGATTACATCATTGGAACATTATTTTAATCAAAAGTCAAATTACAGCTTCATGGACCATGATTACATCATTGGAACATTATTTTAATCAAAAGTCAAATTACAGCTGACTTTTTCTGATCGAAAATCCTAATCGGGTATCTTGAACTGCACTGTTCTCAATTCCCGGGTGACCACCTCAAATTGGATTCATACTTGATCCAATGGAGTATATTTGATGATGTGGAGACTTATTTGAAGTTGAATCAATCTAAAACATTGATTGATCAGACCACTGAAGCCTCGATTTTGACGGTACGGAACCCTGATTCATCTGCATTTTAACAAAGATAAACTTGAAATTGGTTAAGGTTAGTTAATCAAATGAATATGATCCCACAATGATGATGAGGATCTAAGGGGTCAAAATTTGGGGTGAAAAATACATTCCTGAGGAGCTGTATTGTTTATAGTTTGGAGTTGCATTAAAGCAAATAAAGTCCTTGTATCATAAATACTCAAATAAAGAGAAACACTTGTAAAGTCTTCACCAAACTTCTTGGAGAGATGCCATTTGATGGAGTATAAGTTGATAATCTACTGGGGATTGAAAAACTGTCTTGAGGAGACTGTCATTTGTCATTCAAATAGAAAACTTGAGAACAAAACAAGTTGCTCAAATAAAAAGCTACCACTCGTTGTCTGGTACAGATTCTGAGAAAACACTGTTGGAGAAATATTTTATCTTCAATTGGTGATTTTTAAATTGATTCTTCCTGGGGAACAAAGTGCAAAATAAATACACGCTCAATCCTGGTTCGAAAGCTTAGAGATATCCAAAATTGTGACTGTCAGGGACCAAAGTTCAACTCAGGAAGTAACTGAAAAGAAACATTCAAGCAAGACTCAACCATTGAGGAATGAACTCAAATGGGAAAGAAAACTAAAGCAATTGTCTTCCACGAGGATCGAACTCAGTGGGGAATTTAGAAATGTTGTTCTTTTTCTGCTTAGGGCTGACGACTCTACTTGGAAGGAGAAGACAAACCCAGTCACTTGGGGATAAACACGGCCAAAGTGACAGAAAAAACAAACATAAAAATGCAAAATGCACAGATGCCATGCTACCTAAATGCTATGTGTATGCTTATGCTGACAAAACAAACGAGAAGAAGAAAAGAGCTGGAGATGAAATAGACATCTCGAAACCAACATCCGGCCAATCTTCAAAGATAGAAGCAATACCAGGGATTCATGGAGAATAAAATATGGGATCACAGTCCTGCGTCAAGGCTTCACAACCTCTAGGTGGGTAGTATGCTCCACTTGAGTATACAACAATCTTGACCTCACCTGAAGGATTTTTCAAGATGAATTTGGTTACCATGTTGAAGATGAGAATAAAGATATACTGGGAGCGAATCAAACTCATAATTGGAGAAACTTCATGGATAAAATAAGTATCTGCTTCACTGGAGAGACTCTTACTAGAGTTGTAGATGGAGATACCCGAGTTGAGGTCTCACAGAGGATAAAATAAATATCCAATTCAATGGGGAAGATGAATCGACGTAGCCGTTGAATATGTTATAGTCGAAACTGCATGGGGATGAAATAAATGTCTGCTTCGCTGGAGAAGATTGGCGTTGTAAGAAATCCATCGGGGAGTAAAATAGCATCCACTTCACTGGGAAGGTGAAGTTAAGAAGATTCATTAGGAAATGAAATAACATCTACTTCACTGGAGAGGTGAAGTTAAGCAAATCACTGGGAATTCATAGGTCACCAGTTGAGGAGTTCTTGCATCAATTCTGCCATAACTACCTGAAATGGAGATTCACTCGCGAATTGTCATGACCACCTGAAGTAAAATTTACCGGGGACATGGATTAAGAATGTCGTTAGAACAAAGTAGTTTTGCATTGATGAACTACGTGGTAGTCGCCATTCTGGACAATAAGTGTTGTGAAAGGGTAAAATAATTTTCCATTCCTAAATGCCCCAGATCACATGGTTTATGAGAAAAAGTTATTCCAAGAGGATTTTATAGAAAACATGGTGTCCAATTGCTCCACTATTTTCAAACTCTCGGAGAGATTCGTTGAATCTCGACGTAACTGCCCCCGATTGACTGTATTATGTATAACTGAGTCTTCAAAACTCGCTCTTAAGAATGGTCAAATTTGTGAAGAAAAAACCGCTTGGAAACAAACTTGCCCCAACCCAAGTCAGCAGAATCTTTAAGTTTCAATGGACCGAACTTATCGTTGATGTTTATATGTAAACTTTCTATGATATCAAGCGAAGTTAGCAAGTCAGAAATGTTAATTCCGAAACTGTTAATGCAACACACATGTTTGTCTTGAAGTTTTTGAAAAAGATATCACAATATTAGTTAGGATGTGAATTAATTTTTATAAAGCCAACATAAATTTGAACATAGCCCACAGGAGTCAGGAAATGTTATCTCATTGCATATGCTTTCAAAATAAATCCTGCTTCAATTAGGACTTTTGAGGGTTATATCATGGCTTGATTGACGGTTTATGAAATAAAGGATATAAGAGTCAAACTTTATTTGTACCCACCCATTCTTCGTGATGCTCACTCCTTTTTTGAAAGTTTTAACTGAAAATTGCCTTGCCCCAGGTTAAAGATGAGGTTTTTGATTTGGAAAGGGGTAAAGAGGGGTTACCTCCCTTATATCTCCAATGTTTGGGAGGATTGAAATAATACCTTACATCATCAGCAGGGTTTTATTCAAAGCATACAACGAGAGACCTTGCATTTTACTTCGTCATCCCCCCTTCAATTCTCCATTAAAGCGAAAAAATTGGGTAAATTTGGCATTATAGATCATGAAAAATCATTTTACGAGTGAATATGAATGGATTTCTTCAAGACAAACATATTTATTGCATTAATTATTCAAAATAAACAAGTTCTTACACACCAATTATGCTTTTATAATCAAAGAAATAAAAATACATATAAGTAGAAAAAATAAGCAATCTGATGAGCGTTTTCTTGATTTCAATGGCTTGAAAATGATTCTCTGGAGTTTTCATACTTATCAGCATAACAGTGTTCCATTCATGACTGGGCTTCCTCCTTTGGAAGTCAGCTCTTCATCATTTATCATTTCTTGAACTTTTTCTTGGAAGACCTTGCACTCTTCAATCGAATGCCCAATTACTCCATCATGAAATTCACAGCTGGCGTTTGGATTGAACCAAGATGGGTGATTTTTTATGGTTCTAGTCTTTCTGGGCATCATCACCGAGCTTTTAGGAAAATAAGATCATAGTTGATTGTAAGTCAATGGGATAGGATTAAACTGACAGGTTTCTCCTTTTGAGTTACTTAGAGGTGTCCTCTGATTCTGAAACTGATTTCAAACCCATCAATTCTGATGTTGATCCTGATAAGTCAACCTTCGTCATTGATACAAAAGTCTATGAGGTAATCGCTGCTTGTTCTGAACAGGCGCTGCATACCAATGTTGATGATAAGGTACTGGAACTGAATCTGGCAGGATTTGAGGGGAATCCCAAATTGCGTTAACATCAACACTTCTTTCTTCTTGGGAATCATTAACTGACTTCTCTTCACTAGCTTGGCTATTCGAGTCATCTCGGATTCTTCCACTTTTGAGTGCGCTCTTGATGTTTACCCTAACTTCCACAATTTTGGAGAAATCCAACGGTACAACTCCTACCATCCTATCATAATAAGCGTCTGACAGCGTTCTTAGAAATATTTTGGTTAATTCTTTCTCTTGAAGTGGTGGATGAACTTGGGCTGCCAACTCTTTCCATTGTTGCACGTATTCCTTGAAGGATTCGTTGTCATTCTTATTGATGCTCACCAGTTGATCGCTATCTGGAGCCATGTCCAAATTGTAATTATATTGCTTGACAAAAGCATCAGCTAAATCTTCCCAAGACTGAACGTGGTTCCTTTGTAGCTTCATGTACCACATCAAAGATGCCCCACATAAACTTTCTTGAAAGCAGTGAATCATCAATTTGTTGTTGTCAATATAAGCGGTCATCTTTCGACAAAACATCATCAAATGGTATTTTGGACAACTAACACCTCTGTATACTTCAAAGACAAACATTTTAAATTTTGGAGGAATAACCGCTCCTGGAACCAGACACAGGTCATGAGCTTTAAGACCAGATGCACCAACTCCTTTCATCATCTTCAGTTGTTCCTCGAGGTCACGAAATCCTTTCTCAATTTTTGAAATTCTAGGATCATTCTCCTTTATTTCAGTATGGACATTTTGAGGATTTGATATACATCATGAAAACTAGGAATCTCTTCCATCAACTTGATCAATCAGATTATCTTGCATAGGTTGAGATTGTATAGGAACATCTACTTGTTGAACATTGTCATCAGAAGGAAGATCAAATATCGGATTAGTCATCACTCTGAAGCCAGAGATGAGATCCATATCCTTCATTCTCTTTACTATCCTTTAGTAATTACTTCGAGTTTGGTCAAATGGTCAAGATGTCAGCTGACGAGATAAAGACAGAAGATCGGATGAGTACAACAGGGAAAGGATGCATTCACATGCAAATGTTAAATGAGAGATGCTGTGCAAAAAATGAAAAATGCAGATGAAAGGTTTCATGGAACTCGAGTATTTATAAACGTCGCAGAATACCAAAGAAAACTCATTTATTATTTTTTTTGATAACAAATTACAAGTAAATATTCTTAAGAGAGTCCTGACATAACAGCTAAATAAAAGCTAATAAAGTCCTAAGGAAGTCTTGCGCTGTGCTTCTTGATCTGCTCTTCCAGCTGGACCTTCTCGAATATAAGCTTGTCCATGATCAAATTCTAAAGAGTAGTCTGATAGAGGAAAATAAATCCTCCCGCTCTTTTCTTTTCTTGTCAGAAAGTAAGGAAGAAATTCACTGTTCACCTGGATCTTAAATAATAAAAGTTTCTTGTCTTTGAACTTCTCTTGATTTTCAATCTGAGCTCCCAACTTCCTTAGGTCATCTAAGTTAAGACTCTTAAAAGAATATTTCAAATTATTTTCCTTTTTTAATCCATATTGGTCCTGCGATGTTCATAAATAAAACTCTAAATTCCATGAAACCAGTGCAATATGATGCTTATGAAGGCAAAAATGCACAAACACATGCAAGGACAAAGATGCATGAAGATAAACAAACAGGAAACCTAGGCTTGTAAGTATGGAGGTAAAGGGTATACCCATTCCCAAATGGTGTGGACTAAAGGTTTGATTGTACCTGTAAAACAAAGGTTCTAAAAAGTTCCCAAAGTCATTAGTCCATCTTTCGGATATTATCAACTTCCTAAATGCTCGGTAGTTAATAATATTCTTAAGAGAACTTCTTTTGAGTGTAGTATCGTGTATCAACTACTTTAGGAGTACTCCCTCATAGTTATCGCACTACGTTCTAAGAAAGGTCAAGTGGGGTTAAAGGTAACTAAAGGTCCCCAGTATCATAGGCTCCTAGGTCAAAAATAGAAAGTGCTTTCACGAATACTCGTTCAACAGTACTATTTTCAAGAGGGCCTCAACTGAGCGGTGATTCTCAAGTTAGCTTGGTCGGGAATCACTACCTATAAGCCTTCTCAAATATATCACCTTAATATCATAAGTACACTCAAGTCCGGGTGTAGGACATTCCTCACCACACAAAGATACCAACCCAAAACAAACATAGATAAACATATATATATATATATATATATATATATATATATATATATATATATATATATATATATATATATATATATATATATATATATATATATATATATATATATATATATATATATATATATATATATATATATATATATATATATATATATATATATATATATATATATATATATATATATATATATATATATATATATATATATATATATATATATATATATATATATATATAAACACAGAATAAAATAAGTTAGAGGGAACCCTCAAGCTATTTCTTTCCCAGTGAAGTCGCCACTTCTGTCGCGGTGAGAATTATCTTAGTTCATTGTTCACCACCGGTCTTTAATTTGTCCAAGGAAAGGGAAAAAGATCGAATTACCCACAAGATATACAATGCAAATGCAAAGCTAGAGAATCTAAGGTTCGAGGGTTGGTTAAACTTGGGGAAGGTACTAGCATCTTAAGCATCTGTAGTACTCTACAAGAACCTCTTGTTTTATTGTGCTATTGTTGTTTGCTAAGGGTAAAAGACCTAAGGGTTTACTCGCCAAGAAATCGCATCTTGTGCCTACGTATCCTGACGGGAATGGAATTAGAGTATTCGTAGTTCCCCTAAAAGGGATTGAGGAACTTCTTGACTGTGGTCAAGGTTCCAAGGGGAGAAAATTCGTTGATTGATTCTAGGAGAAAAGACGAGTCGTCATCTTAAAGAGAATACTCGACTTAACGACCACAACTTGTAGGAGATGGTCTTTGCGTCACATTGAGAGAAGAGCTAAAAACTCGGATTTATCGCCGAGTATGCCACATACCTCTCTCAAGCGGAAAAGATTCTACATCTTTCGATTGTATTATGGGGTAAGAGAGTTATATCATGACTATTAAGATGAATCACGTCTAATTCTCTTGTGGGGAGAATAAGATTGAATTGTATTATAAGGTTTGTCTAAGTTGAAAGACCTTAAAGGAGTCTAGCTCTATCTTAAGGTGCGAAGATAACTCCTAAGCTGATCGACTTGAAAAGTCAAGGATCAAGCGGGGGAATAATGATGCAAATGTGATGCAATGTATACGACTCATGAAGTCGTGTACAAATTCTTCCCTTGGACGTGTACATGCATAATAATATTAAATTATCAAAGAAAAACAGAATGGGGTTTACATCAATATCTTAGCATCATAATTTAAAAATAAACAATTCGGATTACGGACTACTCGTCTGAGATGATGGTCTAAAGTTAAGAAAAAGTGTGATTAAATTGAAATTACTGATTCGAGACATCACGATTAATTATCAAACCTAAGTCACAACAAGTACAAATGAATTAAGATTGAATTTCAAAACGAAGTTAATAATTGAATTTCAAATTTAAAATAAAAGTTGAATTTCTAGGTCAAGCCTAATAATATTTATAATTGAATTTTAAATTAAAATTACAATTGAAATAAAAAAAACATAATTGTTAAACAATGGATTGAAAATCGAAATTATCATCATTATAATTGAATTTCCAAATAACATTATTATAATTGAGTTTCAACACAAAGTTAATAATTAAATAATTTTTTTTAAAAAAACCAAAATTATTATAATTATAATTGAATTAAAAATTGAATTTATCAAAAAAATTAAGATCAAAATTATTATAATTATAATTGAGTTAATTGATTTTAAAAAAAAAAACAAAGTTAACCAAACATGATTTAATTAAAAAAAAAAACAAAGTTAAGGAGGGGGCTGAAACAGAAGTGAAGGGGGTAGCTTCTTAAACCCAGTGGGCTCATGTCCTACAGATTCATAAAAGGAGGAACGGGCCGGGTCCCTAGATCCGCCCGAAATCAGCATGACAAAGGGGGAAACGCCTACCTTAATTCCAAACACCCTTTTCTCCTCAATCTCTTTCGCTCGCCGATCCACCAGCTATCATGCTTCTTCGTCCAAGTCCTCTCCTCCCACGACCAAACTTGAACAAACCTCAGAAAGACAAACCTCCAACGAAAACGATCGCAACCTACTGGCAGGAAAATGGGTTCACGGAAGCGACGGCGGCTGCATTCTATTGCTATGATTCGTGACAGACAAAAAGGTATGTCGTGTTTGTTAAAATGCTGGAACTCTAGTTTTTGGATATGGTTTTGAGTGGTTTTTCGGGGTCCTCTCCTCTGTTCTCAGGTTTTGATTTAAATGGTTTTGTCAATTCATTTCGTACAGGCGAAATGAATGCTCAGGTTTATGGTGTCGCTAAACTTTCCATTTCGCGTTGAACATGTCAGGTGATATTTTGGGAAGTATATGAAATTCAGATTTTAGTCTCGGATGATGTCTGATTTGCTTCACTTCTGAAAATAAATTTCCATTTTTGTTTGATTTTTGTCTGAAACATGTTATTGTGACTTAATGAATTTCCTCTTCTTTATTGAACAAGTCAGATTCTGGTTTTGGAAGAATTATGATGTCTTGAATCTATTATGGAAAGAAAATGATTTAGGAACATGACCTTAATTCTGCCTTAATCTCAACCTGAATGACCATGTTATGATTTCCTCTATCCAAAACTTCTGTTTGTGGTGGGATCATGCTTGGGACAACTTGATTACTCCGACAATTAATTTGCGATTCGTATTAATTACCTCTTGAAATCTGTCTAATCGTGTGCTATGAATGTGTGAATGCCACATGTGATGTTCTGCTGGAAGTAATTTGGAGGCATGCTACAAAAGCTCCTTTGGTTTATTGCTAGGCAACTTACGTCCGGTAACAATGATATGCTGGATTGTGTATCATGAGGCAAGTGTTTCCAGCCTGTTATGCATGAGGAAATGCCAAAGTTTGAAGGTCGTTTTAAAACTCGGTAAAGATGATGACAAACATTCCAATGCGCTTAGCCATGCAATTCGTTCTAACATTTGTTTAGAATACCGCTAGACATCCTCCAGATGACAACGGGTTCTCTGCGTTGTTGCGGATATGGTTGAGAGTCTAGTGACCCTTCCAGAGCTCCTTCCCGCAGCGAGAACCGAAATTCAAACTCAGCACTCAGTCAATTCCGGTAACAATCACGACTATAGCTTAACATTAATATGGCGAACTTGGTTTGATGCACTTGTATTAGAACAACCTTTTTTACACTTCTTAACAAGTTCTCTTTCTCTTATTTAGGGGGACAACATGAAGATAATGGATTCTGGAATCCGTCCAGGAGGTATTAGCTGCAACAGATCTAACCTGTTGGTATGACATATCAGCAGTTTAAGGCGCAGTAGGAATCATTAGCGTAGGATGATTGTTCCGTTTTGATGGTTTTGTAGCTTCCGGTCTCCACATTGGGTGTAGGAGACAAGATCAAAAGGCTCACCTCTAGAAGACACGGTTTTCCACATATTCAAAGAAAATGATAGAATTCAAGCCCTGTGACTCTAAATGCTGGTGTAGGATTAATTGGAACTTGGCACCTCCAAATTATAATCCTGTCTTTAACCTGATGTGGACTTGCCCTTTTAGAAAGTTGAATTTGTAATCTCTCTTGTTAGATGGGTTAGAGCATCTCCAATGGTGCAACTCATTTTTAGGTTTTTTGTGGGATCCACTCTTTTAAAGCAGCTCATTTAATTTTCACTCCAATTGTGCAACTCTAAAGAATCCATGTTGGGTCCCACCACTTTACTTAAAAAATATTATTTATATTAAATTTATTTTATTTAAAATTATAATTTAAATATTTAAATTTTAATTAAAATGATAATTAAAATAATAAATAAAATTTTATATCAAATTATAGTTTTTATATTATAAAATTAATATTTTAATATAAGAACCATTGAAGAACCGTTGCATATTTAAGAACTTTTTCATCTTGAAAAGAACAAATATGAGTGCCATGTTGGCAAACCCACTCTAAGAACTCCCATTGGAGTTGGTCTTATATGGGCTTAACGGCTTTGTATTAGTGAGGATCTCTTAGAAATCTATGACTTCCGTCATGACTAAATTGATTTGATATGGAAGTACGAATGCATTCTAAAATTGAAATTCACATTGCAAAAAAACTTAAGATTTGAATCCTTACGAGTTCTTGAAATAAAACTTGCTCGATTTCCTAGCATGGTAATCTCACCAAATGAACTCGAATTTATGGACTTTAATTAGTGAAAATTGAAACACTTTATCCTCGTCCAAAACTCTTGAATATTGCAACTTAAACAAATTCAATTAACAATTTGAAGTTCATGAGTCTCGATTTGCTTTGAGGATACCTTGCACAAAATTGATTCAACATATTTCAAACTTTGCCACTCCAAAGCAATATCATCCCTGAGTCATCAATCCAGACTCTTCTCCTGATACCTAAACCCTCAGATGCAACCTCCGGTATTGCCTGGCACACAACCTTAACTAGTCCTTGAATGACTATACTAAACACCAATGAAAAGAAAAGATCTAATCTACACTTGAAATTGCTGCACCTACGTAAAACTGGTTAGTCGTAATAAACACGCATACAAAAGTATAAAGATATCATGTAAGAAAATGCACAAGGAGGTGAGGATCTTAAGGTCAAAAATACAGGTGCGATAAGAGTGAGATTGTAATCATTTATTGTGTTTTTCTTATTGCATGATTAAATGCCATGCATCATATGTTGTCATTGTTGTGAAAGAGTCAAGTCACGAGTTTAGAGTGAGAACTAACAACTTGTCCCAAGCTCAGAGTTCAGACTAGGGACCTAGTTTGTATTAAGAATTAAATGTTGATTCGGCACCGCATGCATATAGCTTTGAGTTGTGAGTCCAATTAAGAGTGTGGACCATGACGAGCATGAGTTGAGTTGATGTTGCATTGCATTACATAATGGTTGTGCAAATGAGATGTTTGTGTATTGCTGAATACTCTTGTATGATTTGTGTGGTTGGTAATTTATTGTGATGTGGGTGAAATATAAATACGTGATATTTTGGCGCATGTTGATATGTGCATGATTGTGATGTGTGAATCTACTCTGATTATTTTGTACACCAATTATTATTTGAATGTTATCTCACCCCCTTTTTGTGTTGTTGTATTTGTGCTCCTCTGGAGTGCATACAATCAAGTACCTGAGTGTTGACTCTTAATTTCGACGCTTGAATGGAATTAAAAGTAGGAAATAGAGTTCCTGAAGAAATTCAATTATTTCGACTGGAGCCATATTTTGGAATGGGAGTCGAAGACGTCCTTTCGCCAGGAGAATCTATGTTACGAACTTAGAGATATTTTAGCAGTTGGAAGATTTGATTCGAAAGAGGTGTCACTAAGGGTATTTCAACAAGATCATTTGAATTCAAATAAAATAGGAAAAGTCCGTTTTCATCTATTCCTTAAAGGAGACACGCGGAGTGCTTCTAGGATTCGAAGGCATGCATAACGACACTTGTATCGATTTCGTTTGCTAGCTGTTAATGGTAGTTATTTTTTAAATTTTAAATAGAATGTCTTAGTGTTAGAATTTGGAGGTGTTCAATTGTGTACAAATTCTTCAGTATACTCCAGGTACCCGTGTATTGAGAGAAACGAGTTTGTAAGAATGTGCGTTGATGTAACACCAACTTTTCATTTCAATGAAATTTAATAAATCTCTTTCTTTAAGAAATAATTCTTTCTTTATGCAAGTTCTTATCTTCATCATTTACCAGTACTTCGATTTTACTTCTTGTCACCTAAATTCATTTGCATTTGAAATAAGTTGCTTTATCAGGAACTCTGCCTAAGTGTTCATAGTTTTTATAAACTTTATTTAAGATCAATTAGCACATGTCCTAGGATTTGTATGGTTGATCCTGCAAGTAAAATATGTCTTTTTTTATTTGTAAGACCAGCGGTTTTTTTGCCAATTTTCACGGCGAACAAATTGGCACGCCCAATGGGACGGTGCTAAGTGATCATAAAAATTGCTTCAAAATTTTTTTTGGAAAAAATTTATTAGTTCTGTGGTCAATTTTTTCTTTGAAAAAAACTTCGTTGCATGTTATTAAGATGTGGTAAGGTAGCCATCGCTAACGAAGATAGAACAAGAAGGAGATATAAGAGGAGAATGGCGAAAAATTTAAACCAGCCAAATATTCCTCAGGATATGCCAAATGACAATATAGAACAACCCATAGGATCTTCGACAGGAGAACCAACACTCTCAGCGCCTGTCTCTGAAGCAATACCATCTATGAGAAGTTAGATACCCACACATTCGATTTCTCATACGCAACCTATTCTGACTTATATTAGGCCAAGGGGTCCTCTACAGACCTCACCGCCGATAGGGGCTTCAACATTCAGAGGCATCCCTCCCCCTGGGTTTTCAATGCCTTTGCCTTGAGACCCACCCTAAGGAATGCCAACTTCGATGATGGCAAACTTACAAAACGCTCTCCATTATATATAGAACCCGTAATGACTTCGCCATTACAGGGATCTGGCTCTGGGGTAAATATGGGTCGAAATAGTCAAAATTTAGGAATAGGGTATTCAGCCCAGATGCCAAGTTTGGATGCCAGTTCTGCATCTTATTTGAGACAACAAATGGACGAAAGTAACCATCAAATGGTTCAAATGATGTCTCAAACTATGGGGGAAATTTTTCAGCCCCTTATTCAGAATACTACCCAAACTAATGAACAATTAACTGCACAAATGACGCGCCTTGTAGAACTCTTTGGTGTACCAAATCCTCCTCGACAACCACCGATGGAGTATATGATAGAAAACCAAGAGGTAGTCTTCTACGAAGACACCACCATTAACCAAATTCAACAAAATCCGGGGAATATTGTAACACCCCGTTCCCAAAATAAAATAAAACAAACAAATAAAACACATATCAGAGTTTCTCTCCCAAACGGGATGCCACAATACACGTCAAAATTTCCACAAATATTTTTCCAAATAATTTAACTGAATTTTTCAATAAAATTGCAGCGGAAAAAGATATGGTCTGTCATAACACAAAATATTATATACATACATCATCCATATCCATCATCATCATCATATATACAATAACGACCATTTGCCCCAAAATACACAACATCATCAAACATCACCACACATATGCCAAAAACAGATACGCCACAGGGGCACACATATCAACATCGACAGTAAAACTCCCAAAATGCCCCGGTGTTACGTATCAGAGCAGCCCTACGGAGACACCACAATCTAACAAGCTAAACACCTGGATTGTCTGTACTTCTGAAGATGCACAGACCACAACAACAACAAAGGGGTGAGAATTACGATTAAATGATAATGGTATGATAGTACATGAAATAAAAGGCAGAAATCAATAATAATACTATTTCACATACATATCATCCGGACTCACGGTCCCACCATCAACTACAACACACTATCACGCAACAATGCACTCACACAACTCTAAACATACGGTACCGACTCACAATCACGATGGGCACCGGGCCATCAACTCTCCTCACAGGAGCACATATCAACGATGGGTACTTGGCCATCAACCCTCCTCACAGGAGCACATATCAACGATGGGCACTTGGCCATCAACCCTCCACTCAGGGAGCACACCACATTGATGGGCAACTGGCCATCAACCCTCCACAATGGGAGCACCACAACAATACCGATGGACACCTGGCCATCACCCTCCACAATGGGAGCACATCACCGATGGACACCTGGCCATCACCCTCCACAACGGGAGCACATCTCCGATGGACACCTGGCCATCACCCTCCATTACGGGAGCACCTCATCAACATCGATGGACACATGACCATCACCCTCCTCACCGGGAGCACACCAACAATACCGATGGTCACTGGGCCATCACCCTCCTCACAGGGAGCACACACAACCATATTCACACACAACATACATCTATCACACAAGTGCAAATCGATCCTATTGATCCACCCCTCACACCACATATATATATATACACGACGCACAAGGCGTACAGATCCCACGGATCCATTCACATCACAAAATACATACATAACAAGCACACACAGTGTGTCGATCCCACGGATCCATTCACCACACAACTTATCACATACAATGCACACAAGGCATGTCGGTCCTACTGACCCTATACATCACATAACAGCACACAATTGCAACGCATAATAAGCATATCGATCCTCATGGATCCACTCACCACAACACACCAACAAAACGCGCTCAAGGCGTCACGATCATACTGATCCTCACATCTCACGTACGCATCCACACCGGTTCATACATAATGCGTACTCCACCAATTAGGCCACTTGCGATAAACGCCGGCTAAACAGCCCTACAACCACCAACATACGCTCGCATCAGCATCTCCAGCAAGCCTCTCATCGCACAAGACCAACGAGGGTCCAAGTCCACAGTGGAACAACACAACAACAGCAACAAAATACAAAACTGCTGCTGGGCTCGCTGACACATTCGCCCGACGAAGCCCCGCAATGAACACTCGCTGCCATTCACCTGGCGATGCCAGACAGAAGCTTCTGCCAGCACTAGCTGGCTAGCTCGCCCGGCGAAGCCTGGCGAAGGCTCGCTCCTTATTCCCCCAGCGAATACCTGCGTACTCAGAAAAATTCTGCGCACCAGAATCATCATCCACTCCCGATTCCGCCCGATTGAATTGAAAACTCTCAACTAAAAACACACTACAACTGAGCTACGGATCTATTCCCGATTCTATCCGATAAAACACATCATCTGCTCAAATTACCGACTTCCGGCATAACTCCGAAACTACTCAAAAACCCCAAATTCATTCAACCCAATATTCTCAGCACATGCAAACGAATTTAACATAATCTAACAACTTAATCTCAGCAATAATCACAGGCATTCATCATCAAACAATAATAATCAGTGGGGTTGGGGATTTTCCCCCGTTTCTACCGATTTCATGCAAAAACCAATTAACCGTAAAATTCTCCCCCTTACCTCAAATTCGTGTTGATGATTGAAGAGCTTCACAAATCTCAGCCTTGATGATCCTGTTGCTTCAGCTCCAATTCTTGCTCACTCTTTTTCCTTCACAAGCGTGCGCGTGATCTCCCTTCAACCGTGTTCTTCTTCCCCCTTTCTCTTCAATTGCCAATAATGCCCTCAATCCCAATAATTCCCTTATTAATCCAAATAACTCATTTTAATCCAAATAATGATATTCCTCACAATTTATTTTTATCTCAAAAAGTCCAATTAATAATAAACTTTGTTCCAATAATATTATTAATATGATTTAGTAATAATAATAATATTAATATTAGTAACACTCTACTAATTTTCATATTATCGTCATTATTAATCATATTTCGAATATTATGGAACTTACTATACAACCCAAAAATCCACGCAAGCACGTACTAAGAATGAAAATAATGCCGAAATTGAAATTAATTAAAATGGGCGTTACAACTCTCCCCCACTTTAATTATTTTCGTCCTCGAAAATACCTGATGGAAAAAGCTCCGAATATGCTTCCCGCATCATGCTTTCCAATTCCCAGGTCACACTGCCACCTGTAGCACCTCCCCAAACCACTCTCACCAACGGTATCTCTTTCCCTCTGAGTCGCTTCATCTTGCGATCCTCAATCCTCAACGGCAATGTCTCCACAGTTAGGTTCTCTCTAACTTGGACTTCATCTCTCTGAATCACATGAGACGTATCGTGTACATACTTCCGAAGTTGCGACACGTGAAACACGTCATGCAAGTTCGAAAGCTCCGGCGGCAACGCCACCCTATACGCCACAACACCAATCCTCTGCAAAATCTGATACGGTCCGATAAACTTCGGATCTAAATTCTTGGACTTCAAAGCACGTCCAACACCCGTCACTGGGTTAACCCTCAAGAATACATGGTCACCCTTATTGAATTCCAACTCTTTCTTGTGGTTATCATAATAACTCTTCTGCCGATCCTGAGACGCTTTTATCTTTTCACGGATCATCTGCACTGTCTCAGTAGTTTGCTGTACCAACTCTGGTCCCAACACAACACGCTCACCCGACTCATACCAACACAAAGGAGTCTTGCACCTCCTACCATAAAGAGCCTCAAACGGTACCATCCCAATACTGGAATGGTAACTGTTGTTGTACGTGAACTCTACCAAAGGCAAATGAGTATCCCACGTACCACCTTTCTCCAACACACAAGCCCATAACAAATCCTCCAAAGTCTGAATAGTCCACTCCGACTGCCCATCCGTCTGCGGATGATAAGCTGAACTCAGCTTCAACTCAGTACCCAAAGCTGAAGGTGAGATAATACTTAGAAGGGGGGGGGGGGGGGGGGGTTTGAATAAGTATGAAAGATTAAGACTTAAAAAATAATCACACAATTATTTTTATCCTGGTTCGTTTAAACAACTACTCCAGTCCACCCTTCCTAGAGTGATTTGCCTTTCACAACAAGGACTTAATCCACTATTAAATCAAACTGATTACAATAGTCACACCTAAGAACAACTGTTCTTAGTCTTCTCAAGAGCTACTGATTCCAACTGAATCCTCTTAAGGAAAAACCTTTACAATCAATGTAAATTAAGTACAAGAGTATTAATGCTTCTATAAAGCTTTTATCACAACAATGATTTTTCTCTTAAGTTTAAGTACAATAAATTCTAAGAAGAATATGAAAGAATGAGAGCTTAGAATAATATGATTTCTTTTCAGCAAGTTGTGTAACTGAAGAATGTGGTGAAGTTCTCCTTTTATAGGCAGCTGATCCAAGGATGCTGAGCGTTGAAAAGAGAGTCCCAAAAAGGTCTGAGCCTTTTTTGTCTTCACATCAAGTGACCTTTCCTAGAAGTAGATGGCACAGAAAAATCCTTTTTGTCTGTGTAAGTGTGTCTAGCACAAATGAGGAAAGAGACGTTGAATAACTCCAACGGATATATTCTTGAATATTACTTCTTCAGTTTTCAGCAAGTTCTTCAGAGTCTGAATGGATCAGAGTCTTCTAATGATATTCAGAACTTTGCTGTATCAGAGTCTACTGCAGCATGTGTGCTTTCAGCGTGTTGATCATCAGAGCATATTTGACACAGAACTTCTGTACTTGGCAGCGTTGGTACTTTCAGAAACTTCTGTAGAATAATGCTTTGAGAAACTCTTCAATCAATATTCTTCTTTGCTTCAGATGCTTCAGCTTCAGATGCTTCTGACAATCTTCAGATGCTTCTGACTCACAATGTTCTGGAGCTTCTTGCTTCAGATCCTTCTGGAGACTACACTCAGGATCTTCTGTAAGGAGCAATCAGATTCTTCTATAAGATGCATCTGGCGCTTCAGAGTCAGGATAATCTTCTTGTATCCAAAACAGATTTGCTTCTAGAGAGTTAATTTCATTTCAATCTGTAGTAAAACTCTCAAACAAATTTTAGAGTATATAATTCTTAAATATAAATTTCCTAACAGTTATCATCAAAATAAAGAGTTATTATTAAGAACCAATCTGTGTTCTAACAAAAGCCTCTTGTAAACTCTTCCAAAATACAGAAGTGAACCTCAGATCTCTGTCCGACACAATGCTCAACGGTATACCGTGCAACTTCACAATTACCCGAATATAAATCTCTGCAAGCTTCTCCAACGGAAAGCTAATACTGATCGGTACAAAGTGTGCAGACTTCGTAAGCCGATCCACAATCACCCAAATGGCATCAAATCCTTTCTCCGTATTCGGAAAACCTGTAACAAAGTCCATAGCAATACAATCCCACTTCCAAACCGGAATCTCTAACGGTTGCATCATCCCAGAAGGTCTCTGATGCTCCACCTTCGACTTCTGACAAACTAAACAAGCATAGACATATCGAGCAATATCCTTTTTCATGCCCGACCACCAAAACAACTTTTTAAAGTCCTGATACATCTTCGTAGCTCCTGGATGAACACTCAGGCTACTACGATGTCCTTCGTCCAAGATCGACTTCTTTAACTCATCATTATCCAGCACGCAAATTCTGCCCCGAAACCTCAACACACCCGCACTATCCAACCTGAAATCACTACCGGAGTCACTTCCGGCCTCTTGCGTCAAATCCACAAGTTTCACATCCAACTTCTGATGTTCCTTAATCATGTCCAGGAAATCATTCTTCACTTGCAATTTACCCAACATCACACCATCCGATGTAAACTCACAAACCATGCTCAAATCCCGAAACTGCTCAATAAGCTCCATCTCTTTTACCATCAATGCCGACATATGAATTGTTTTTATGCTCAATGCATCCGCAACCACATTCGCTTTCCCTGGGTGATAACTCAAACTAAAATCATAATCCTTCAAGAATTCCAACCATCTCCTCTGCCGCATATTCAGCTCTTTCTGATCAAACAAATATTTCAAACTCTTGTGATCACTGAATACCTCAAACCTCGAACCATATAAATAATGTCGCCAAATCTTCAACACAAAAACTACCACAGCCAATTCAAGGTCATGAGTAGGATAGTTACGCTCATGCACCCTCAATTGTCGCGAAGCATAGGCTACCATTTTTCCATTCTGCATAAGAACTCCGCCCAATCCCATTTTGGACGCATCACAATATACCACGAAAGGCTCACACGGATTCGGTAACACCAACACCGGCGCTGAAGTCAATCTCTTTTTCAGTTCCTTAAAACTCTCTTCACAAGCCGCATCCCACACAAACACTTGATCTTTCCTGGTCAACTGAGTCAACGACAAAGCCAATCGAGAAAAGCCTTCAATGAATCTTCGGTAATACCCTGCTAAGCCCAAAAAGCTTCTAACCTCTGTTACCGTCTTTGGCGGTTCCTACTGTAACACCGCGTTCACCTTAGATGGATCCACAGAAACACCATCACCCGAAATAACATGCCCCAGAAAACTCACCGTCTTCAACCAGAACTCACACTTCGATAACTTAGCAAACAACTTATTATCCTTCAACACTTGTAAAGCGATCCTCAAATGTTCCACATGCTCTTCCTCAGACTTAGAATAAATCAGAATGTCGTCAATGAACACGACAATAAACTGATCCAAATAAGAATGGAAGATACGGTTCATATATTCCATAAACACACCCGACGCATTAGACACTCCGAAAGGCATTAATGCATACTCGTAATGTCCATATCGAGTCCTAAACGCCGTCTTCTGAATATCACCTTCTCTCACTCTTATCTGATGATAACCCGACCTCAAGTCGATCTTACTGAACACACGAGCTCCCACTAACTGATCCATCAAATAATCGATCCTTGGAAGAGGATATTTGTTCTTGATGGTCACTTTGTTCAACTGTCGGTAATCAATGCACAAACGCATGCTACTGTCCTTCTTCTTCACTAACAATACTGGAGCTCCCCACAGCGACACACTTGGTCTAATAAACTTTCTATCCAACAACTCTCCAATTTGAGTCTTCAACTCGGCTAGCTCCACTGCCGACATCCTGTACGGCGCCATAGAAATAGGCCTCGTACCAGGAACAAGATCAATGCTAAACTCAACCTCTCTCTTCGGAGGCAACTCTGTAATATCATCCGGGAATACTTTCGGAAACTCATTCACCACAGCTAACTCATCCAGCCTTGCCTTATTGTCAACAAACAGTGATGCAAATAAAGCAAACACCTGCGCTTCCTCTTCCAACAAGGTTCTCAATTCCTTACCAGACAAGGAATCTGCCAACGCTTCCTCTTCAGAAGTCAAAAACAATAACACTTTCCGAAAACAATCGATGTACACTCGGTTGTACTCCAACCAGTTCATACCAAGTATAACATCCAAACCACCAAGTGGAAAATATATCAAATCCACACCGAAGTCTCGACCAAAGATAGTCAGTGGACACTTCAAACACACAAGTGAAGTAGTCACTGAACCAATCGAGGGAGTTTCAATAGTCATCCGCCGCTCAAGAGTAGTCGGCACCAAACCTAACCTCTTCACACAATCAACAAAGATAAACGAGTGGGTCTCACCTGTATCAATGATAGCAGTCAAAGGAATGTTATTGATAAAACAAGTACCTTTGATCGAACGTTCTTAATCTTCCGCTTGAGTTACCACAACTGCAAATACTTTACCCGCCACCTGAGGCGCCTGAGCCCTCCTCGACTTCTCACAATGAGTACTAATGTGGCCTTTCTCACCACAGTTATAACAAATAGGCATATTAGTCCTACAATCCGCCATCACATGGCCCAACTTCCCACACTTGAAGCACTTTTTCGCATCAGGAGGACAATCATTGGCATGATGACCCATGCCACTGCACCGGAAACACTTCATACCAGCCATCGCCCTACCCTCTCTGGGCTTCCTATCAACAGCACCCTTGAACTTCCCCTTACCAGTCGGAACACTGTAAGGAGTACCACCAAACCTTTGTTTACCCTTACGATCACTCGCCGCCTTGTAGTGTGCCATCCTTGCACGATTATCATTATCATAGATACGACTCCTACTCACCAACTCAGGGTAGCTCCTGATTTTCTGACATGCAATTCCCATCTTGATATCTGGCCTCAGCCCATTCTCAAATTTCAAACACTTCAAAGTCATAGCTTCCTCAGTATTGTAATGAGGACAATACTGAGCCAGCTCCTCAAACTTAGTCGCATACTCGGCTACCGACATACTGCCCTGTTTCAATTCCAAAATTTCCACCTCTTTAGCACTTCTGACATCTTCTGGAAAATACTTCTCCAGAAATCCAGACTGAACCACCTCCCAAGTAATCAGAGTCCCCGAAGCTTCCATCCTCTAACGAAAATTATCCCACCAATCCTCGGCCTCCCCCTCGAGCATGTGAGTATCGAACCTCACCTTCTGCTCGTCACTGTACCCCATGGTTATGAAGATCTTCTCTATTTCCTTCAGCCATTTCTGTGCAGCTACCGGATCCAGAATTCCACCTTCAAACTTTGGTGGCTTGTTGCTCTGGAACTGCGTCAGGTATCTAAATTGAGCTCCCACAACCAGATTCTGGTTGGCCACTACTTGTGCCATAGCCTGCATCGCCGCAGCCAATGCCGCGTTATTTCTCCCAGCCATTCTGCTCAACAACAATCCAGGTTAACAGAAAATAAGCAACTCTATCTTATAGACAGACTCAACACACTACACTGGCCGGACGGACCGACCTGCTCTGATACCAACTTGTAACACCCCGTTCCCAAAATAAAATAAAACAAACAAATAAAACACATATAAGAGTTTCTCTCCCAAACGGGATGCCACAATACACGTCAAAATTTTCACAAATATTTTTCCAAATAATTTAACTGAATTTTTCAATAAAATTGCAGCGGAAAAAGATATGGTCTGTCATAACACAAAATATTATATACATACATCATCCATATCCATCATCATCATCATCATATATACAATAACGGCCATTTGCCCCAAAATACACAACATCATCAAACATCACCACACATATACCAAAAACAGATACGCCACAGGGGCACACATATCAATATCGACAGTAAAACTCCCAAAACGCCCCTGTGTTACGTATCAGAGCAGCCCTACGGAGACACCATAATCCAACAAGCTAAACACCTGGATTGTCTGTACTTCCGAAGAAGCACATACCACAACAACAACAAAGGGGTGAGAATTACGACTAAATGATAATGGTATGATAGTACATGAAATAAAAGGCAGAAATCAATAATAATACTATTTCACATACATATCATCCGGACTCACGGTCCCACCATCAACCACAACATACTATCACGCAACAATGCACTCACACAACTCTAAACATACGGTACCGACTCACAATCACGATGGGCACCGGGCCATCAACCCTCCTCACAGGAGCACATATCAACGATGGGCACTTGGCCATCAACCCTCCTCACAGGAGCACATATCAACGATGGACACTTGGCCATCAACCCTCCACTCAGGGAGCACACCACACTGATGGGCAACTGGCCATCAACCCTCCACAATGGGAGCACCACAACAATACCGATTGACACCTGACCATCACCCTCCACAACGGGAGCACATCACCGATGGACACCTGGCCATCACCCTCCACAACGGGAGCACATCTCCGATGGACTCCTGGCCATCACCCTCCACTACGGGAGCACCTCATCAACATCGATGGACACATGGCCATCACCCTCCTCACCGGGAGCACACCAACAATACCGATGGTCACTGGGCCATCACCCTCCTCATAGGGAGTACACACAACCATATTCACACACAACATACATCTATCACACAAGTGCAAACCGATCCTATTGATCCACCCCTCACACCATATATATATATATATATATATATATATATATATATATATATATATATACATGATGCACAAGGTGTACCGATCCTCCGAATCCATTCACATCACAAAGTACATACATAACAAGCACACACAGTGCGTCGATCCCACGGATCCATTCACCACACAACTTATCACATACAATGCACACAAGGCATGTCGGTCCTACTGACCCTATACATCACATAACAGGACACAATTGCAACGCATAATAAGCATATCGATCCTCACTGATCCACTCACCACAATGCACCAACAAAACGCGCTCAAGGCGTCATGATCATACTGATCCTCACATCTCACACACATCACATCCAAGGTGCACACATCTCACGTACGCATCCACACCGGTCCATACATAATGCGTACTCCACCAATTAGGCCACTTGCGATAAATGCCGGCTAAACAGCCCTACAAACACCGACATACACTCGCATCAGCATCTCCAGCATGCCTCTCATCGCACAAGACCAACGAGGGTCCAAGTCCACAGCGAAATAACACAACAACAACAGCAAAATACAAAACTGCTGCTGAGCTCGCTGGCACATTCGCCCGGAGAAGCCCCGCAGCGAACACTCGCTGCCATTCGCCTGGCGAACCCTTCTGGCGAAGCCAGACAGAAGCTTCTGCCAGCATTCGCTGGCTAGCTCGTCCGGCGAAGTCTCGCCCCTTATTCGCCTAGTGAATACCTGCGTACTCAGAAAAATTCTGCGCACCAGAATCATCATCCACTCCCGATTCCTCCCGATTAAATCGAAAACTCTCAACTAACAACACGCTACAACTGAGCTACGGGTCTATTCCTGATTCTATCTGATAAAATGCATCATCTGCTCAAATTACCGACTTCCGGCATAACTCCAAAACTACTCAAAAACCCCAAATTCATTCAACCCAATATTCTCAGCACATGCAAACGAATTTAACATAATCTAACAACTTAATCTCACCAATAATCACAGACATTCATCATCAAACAATAATAATCAGTGGGGTTGGGGATTTTCCCCCGTTTCTACCGATTTCATGCAAAAACCAATTAACCGTAAAATTCTCCCCCCCTTACCTCAAATTCGTGTTGATGATGGAAAAGCTTCACAAATCTCAGCCTTGATGATCCTGTTGCTTCAACTCCAATTCTTGCTCACTCTTTTTCCTTCATCAGCGTGCGTGTGATCTCCCTTCAACCGTGTTCTTCTTCCCCCTTTCTCTTCAATTGCCAATAATGCCCTCAATCCCAATAATTCCCTTATTAATCCAAATAACTCATTTTAATCCAAATAATGATATTCCTCACAATTTATTTTTATCTCAAAAAGTCCAATTAATAATAAACTTTGTTACAATAATATTATTAATACGATTTAGTAATAATAATAATATTAATATTAGTAACACTCTACTAATTTTCATATTATCGTCATTATTAATCATATTTCGAATATTATGGAACTTGCTCCACAACCCAAAAATCCACGCAAGCACGTACTAAGAATGAAAATAACGCCGAAATTGAAATTAATTAAAATGGGCGTTATGCCCCAGGCAAATCAAAACAACCAGGGAATGATCAAACGACCTAGAGTCGAACCCCTTAGGAACCAACCACAAGTTCCTAGAGAAGAAGAACCAAGGGTAGTTTTGGTAAATAGGAACCAGGATGCTGAAAACGTTGTACAACAAGTTCGACGTAACAACCTAGCAGCAAACAATAATTTGGCTGCCATGGTCGAAAGAATCATGGCACATAACGAAGTAAATTTTGGCCTTCAACGGCCAAATTATACATCACCTTTATCTGAGTACATCCTTCAGTCAGATTTACCCCCAAGAACAAAGGTTTCTAACTTTACTAAGTTTTCTAGGGATACTACTGAGTCTATTATCGAACATGTGGCTAGGTATTTGATAGAAGCAGGGGACATTTTGAATGATGAGAATCTTAGGGTCAAGTATTTTCCAAGTTCTCTTGCAAAAAATGCTTTCACTTGGTTCACAACCCTACCTCCAATTTCAATTCATAATTGGGCATAGTTAGAACTTGTATTCCATGAACAATTCTACATAGGACAAACAAATATTAGTTTGAAGGAATTGGCTAGTATAAAATGAAAGTTTACTGAGCCAATAAATGATTATTTGAATAGGTTTTGACTTCTCAGAGCAAGGTGTTTCACACAATTACCAGAACATGAGTTAGTCGAAATGGCTGCTGGTGGCCTAGATTATTCCATCAGGAAGAAATTAGATACTTAATACCTGAGGAATATGGCCCAGTTGGCTGATAGGGTTCGGCGGTTAGAATGTTTGAGAGAAGAAAAGGTTAGGGTAAATAAGAATAAAATAATAGCCTATGTCGAATTCAATGAAGACGACGAAGGGCCTTACAGTGAGCCTATGAGTTTCGATGAGAATAAAGTAGATCTCACTGAATTGAAAAAGGGTTCACCCTATTCTTGCAAGGTTTTAGCACCTTCGAATGGGAAGAACCCTACTGAATCAGAAAAGAATGATAGGTTTTCCAAGAAAACTTATACATTCGATGTCACAAAATGTGACAAAATCTTAGATTTGTTAGTTAAAGATGGGCAAATGATAGTACCTCCTGGTGCTAAAATTCTCCCTTTAGATCAAAGAAAGAAAAGAGGATTTTGAAAATATCATAAATTTTTGGACCATAAAACCTCTCAATATTTTCTTTTCAGAGATCTTGTTCAAAATGCTATCCTAGAGGGAAGGCTGAAATTTAGGGAGAAGCCCAAAAACCAGATGAAGGTTGACGCTGATTCTCTACAAATTGTTGATGCTCACTATACTGAGCCAAAAGAGGTTAATATGGTCAAAGTCACTGAAGGTTTCGACAATCCAGTCAACATGGTTGAAGTCACCGAGGACTTCATTAATAAAGTTATTTTGGTCTAGGTTACTGAAGAGCTTGACCAAAAATTTATGACAAATTTTGTTCGTGAAGCCACTAAAGGCTTCATCCAAGAAACTACTGACAGTTTCGACAGCGGAGCTACTGATGGCTTTGCCAAAAGAGTTGTTGAGGACTCCAACCTTATGATAATAATGAAGGAAACCACTGATGGTTTCATTCGAATGGACAAGGCTGCTGATGGCCTTCAAATGCAATTCTGCAAGTTGGACATTACCGATGATGTCAACATGGACATCAACATGGTGAAAGTCTCACAGGGAACCCCCATGGAAGTCGACGGGGAGCGTCAACAAGAAGAATACAACAAATTGGCTTACCCAAAAAAAGAGGAAAGCCTCATAGACTTTCTTCACACGTGCCAGAACAAAAAATTTGAAGTTATGCTGTGCCCAAGGTGCATTGTTGTGTTTAATAAAAAGGTGGCATGCAACATAGAGGGTGTAAGAAAGGAAAAAGAGAGGTGCGAGCAGAGGGTCTCCTATGGGCAACGAGGTTTTGACCCAAGAAGATCTTCTTCTAGGCAAGACGAAACCAAACAGAGGGTGCCAGGGGTTAAGCCATCTAAATTCAAACCAATGGCGGAGGCTTCCAAGGGAAGTTGGATGAAGCCAATTGAGGGAAAACAGCAGGGACAACAAAAATGGCAAAAATTTGACATTGACAGGGGCTCATCAATGGGTTACCATAAGGTGTTCCAGACTTCAAAGAAAATGGCCTATATCTCAGAAAACTACAATGGAAAAAATCCAATGTCTTGATCCCAGTGGAGAAGGGAATAACGCATGAGGATGGCTCAAAGAGAGGCTAGAGCTAAGGTTGAATACAACACTAACCTACCTGCTATGAAAGACAAAGAGAAGGAACTGAAGCCTTTTGACAAGTTACCCGTGGGGAGAAAACTGTTTACTGCCCAGGGAGAAGAGGCTAAGGGAAGCATGATCGAGAAATTGAGGAAGACGAAATGCATGCGGGTAATTTCGACTATGGGACAAAAACCTCTTTAGATATCATAGTAAATATGGTATCGGTTCTGCCCAGAGAATTTGACCAGATAACCAAGGTCGAAGATTTGGATATGTATACAGAAGCAGAGATGGCGACACACAAGCCAGTGTGCTACTATGTGATGAATAATGGTTATGTCGAAGAGCAGAATGCCTTCTTTAAATGACTAGATGAGGCGATGAAGAGTCATCTTAAGCCTCTATTTATTACCAGAAAAGTGGAGAACATTGCGGCCAACAAAATTCTAGTGGACTATGGTGCTAAGGTGAATCTAATGCCGCACTATATGCTGAGAAGAATCGGAAAGTACGACACAGATACCAAGCCACACAACATGGTGCTCTCGAATCACGAGGGAAAGGTGGGCACCACTCTGGGTGTCATACAAGTCGATCTGACGATGGGGACTATTACAAGACCTACTATTTTTATGGTCGTTGAAACGAAGGCCAGTTGCAACTTGCTGTTGGATCGAGAGTGGATACATGGAGTTGAGGTTGTACCATCTTTCATGCACCAGAAAATCACGATATGGCGACCAGATGACACTGTCGAAAATATTGAGGCAAATCAAGGTTATTTTAAGGCCCCAATCAATCATGTCGACCGACGTAGTTTCGACAAACACTTGGCCAACATTGCTCCATGCAATCCAGCCAATTTTGCTTTCACCCCAGATGACGATGTTTATTGTTCGCTGTATCTACATCCCATCCAGGGTTTTCAATGGGATAGAAAGGTGGTAGGAGACGACAGCCTGCCATGCCTTGGTGTATCTGGGATAACCCCAACAGGTTAGGAAAGCGAATTCAGTGATGATTACTGAATTCGAGGTGCTAAAAAAGATTTCGGCTTACATAGCCAAAAATAAGTTACAAGCGGCCTTAGAGGCTGAAAAGGAAAATATGGCTGTAGAAGCCAACCAAGATTTACACAAAGAGGGTCCTGGTAAGGACTTTGATCCAAAACCTCCTGATAAGGTTCAGGAAAAACAACAAGACTAGAGGCTCGATAAAATCTATGATGACTAGCCTTTAGGTTTCGAGAAGGATCCGTTGACAGCCAACATCAAGATGCTAGCGCAAGATCCACTTTAAGAAATTGATCTAGGAGAGGGGGCAACAAAGAGGCCAACATACATAAGTGCCAACATCAGCCCATAACTCAAGGTCAAAGTAATCCAACTATTGAAGGAGTTTAAAGACTGTTTCACGTGGGATTACAATGAGACTCCTGGTTTAAGAAGATATTTTGTCGAACTGAAGTTGCTAATCAAGCCTGGAAAGAAGCCCATCAAGCAGAATCTAAGGTAGTTTGCACTGGTAATTCTCTCAAAGATCAAAGAGGAGGTTGCAAGGCTTCTCCAATGTAAATTCATTCGCACAGTCAAGTATGTCGTCTGGTTAGCAAATATTGCACCTGTTATTAAAAGTAATGGTTCTTTGAGGTTATGCGTAAATTTTAGAGATTTAAATGCTGCAACTCCAAAAGACGAATATTCAATGCATGTGGCAAAAATGTTAGTCGATCAGCCGCAGGCAACAAATACCTTAGTATGCTTGATCGGTATTCGGGATATAATCAAATTTTTATTGCTGAAGAGGATGTCTCGAAGACAGCCTTTGATGCCCTAGGGCCTTAGGCACTTACGAATGAGTAGTGATACCTTTTGGTTTAAAAATGTTGGGGCAACATATCAAAGGGCAATTGATTCGATCTTCCATGATTATATAGAGACTTTTATGCAAATATACATTGATGGCATTTTTGTTAAGTCTACCTCAAGGAAGAATCATATTGACCATCTTCAACAATCTTTCAAAGGATGAGAAGACATGCACTAAAAATGAATCCTCTCAAATGTGCTTTCTGTGTGCAGGTGGGGGATTTCTTAGGCTTTGTGGTCCACAAAAGGGAATCAAAATAAACCAGAATAAGACCAAGGCCATAATGGAGGCGAAAGCGCCATCAGCAAAGAAGGAATTACAGTCACTGCTGGGCAAGATTAACTTCTTGAGGAGATTCATATTGAATCTCAGCGGAAAGACTCAAGCCTTCAACCTCTGCTTCGACTTAACAAGGAAGGGTTCGAATGGGGGAAACCTCAGCAAGAAGCATTCGAAAAAAATCAAGGATTACTTGAGTCATCCTCTAATTCTTCCACCACCTTGTAGGAATAGGAGCATGGGGTTATATATATTTGCGTCAGATAAAACCTTAGGGAGCATGTTGGCTCAAGAGGATGAAAATGGCGTCGAAAGAGCCATTTACTACCTCAATAGAGTTTTAAATGATGCAGAAACTAGGTATATCATAGTTGTAAAATTGTGTTTATGCTTGTATTTTTCTTGTACAAAGTTAAAGCATTATATAAAATCAGTTGATGTTTATGTTTCGTCCCATTTTGATATCATTAAACATATGTTGTCCAAACCAATTTTGTATAGTCGAATTAGTAAATGGGCGTTAGCTTTGACTGAATATTGCTTAACATATATGCCTTTAAAGGCTGTTAAAGGACAAGTGGTAGCAGAGTTTATAGTCGACCACTCAATAAATGAAAATAACATAACCTATCTCTAACTTGAGCCTTGGAAATTATATTTCGATGGCTCTAGTCATAGAGATGGAACCGGTTTAGGAGTGTTAATCATTTCTCCCGACAAAATTCCAACAAGATTCAAGTATAAAATCGAAGGTCTCTATTCGAATAATGAGGCTGAATACGAGGCTTTAATAGCCGGACTTGAGATATTGTTGGAATTGGGGGCAACTCGAGTCGAAATACTAGGAGACTCAGAGTTAGTCATACAACAAATTATAAAAGAGTACAAATGCGTTAAGGAAAATCTTATTATGTACTTTGTGTCATACCCCAAATTTGCCCTACCTGTATAGTTTTCATTTTGTATATTTAGTCCCTAACCCTTATTCAAAAATAGAAAAAAAAAGAGTATGTTGTGCAAGGTTGAATTGATTAAGTCAGATGTGTGTATGAAGATTTAAGGAGGATTTGCACCAACTTGAGCCATACGTGTACGGGTCAAGTCATCAGGGTTGTGTCCATGTCCTAATTCATAATTTCAAGATTTATTTTCCAGAGACCGATTGAGACATTCAAAAGTGACTCAAAACTTATTGATCAGAAATTCAGAGAGTTGTTATTCAAATGACAATTGTTACGATTGCAAATCATTCAGTGGATCAGGAGCTGAGTTTCATTCAAGCTTATCAGTACAAGTTATGTGTAGGTCAAGTGCTTCATGGTTACCAAGGATCACAACATTGCCATTTAGGACTCTATGAAGTACATTGAGGTCCAAGATGTATTATTGAAGTCTTAGTCAAGGCAAAGTTCAAATCCATCCGTTTGTCCATAAACCATTATCCTAATCCATTTCTATTTTCTGTCCATTGTTTAACCATTCTTAATACCCACATCCTCTACTTTTCATTCCAACTATCCCATTTCTAATCCATGATCCAATTCCAAAAGTCCATTCATAAATTCACTTCACATTCCAATATCCATTACCTGTCGCGGTGAAATTCGGATACCAAACTATTGATTAGTTTGAATCTTTAATTCATTTTGCAACCGAACTTTGATTTGTCCAAAGGAAGGGATAAAGATCGAAATTCCCACAATGCAATGCAAATGCAAGCTAGAGAGTTATAGGTTCGGGGGTTGGTTAAACTTAGGGAAGGTACTAGCATCCTAAGTTTCTGTAGTACTCTACAGGAACCTCTCGTTTTATGTTTGTTTACTGCTAAGTGTTTATCTGCTTAATGGCTTAGAGACCCTAGGGGTTTATATCTAAGTATACTCGATAAGGTATCGCACCTTGTGCCTACATATCCTTACGGGAGTGGAATCAGAGTATGTTGTAGTTCACCCTAAAGGGTTTGAGGAGCTCTTTGACTGTGGTCAAAGTTCCTACGGGTTTAGGGTAGTTGATTGATTGGGTTTAGGAGAAGAGATGAGTCTTCATGTTAAGGGAGAGATAACCACCACAAATGTAAAAGGGGGTTGTAGGAAATGGTCTTTGCATCGTCTTAAGAAAAGGTCTTACATACTCGGATGGTCGCCAAGCATGCCTTTGTCACTCTTAAGGCAAAGTCCCTACATGTTTGATTGTATTGTTGTGGGGTGGAGATTATATCTCACTTAAGATGATTAACATCTATTCTCTAAATGTGTTTGAGAAGTTGTATTGTGTTTTGATTGTTTGTTCTAAGTTGTAAGATAAGGTCCTTCCTATGGGGTAGGATCTATCCTAAATGATCGACTTGAATGTAATCAAGGATCGTAGGGAGTATGATGCAAATGATGTGCAACTACACACAACGTTGAATTATGTGTAGGTTTTTCCTTTGGACGGAATGCGATGCATGGATATAAATTGATAATGTAAATGAATTGCGATAATGTAAATTGCAGAAAGATAAATCATACACGAACGCATGAAAGCGCTAGGTGAGTGTGTGTGCATCGTGAATAAGATAAAGCGGACAAAGATAAATAGTGTATACGCATGAAAGCGCTGAGTGTAGGTGCATGTGTCGTGAAGTGATCGAGTTTTACGATGTTAATTGATTTTAAACGATTGATTTGTTTTTAGAGAAAAAGTTGAGTTGATTTAATGAGGTTGATTTTATTTTGTTGAATAAAGTTATGGTTATTATTATTTAAGATGAAAGTAGATTAAATTGAATTTTATTTAAAAGGTTGAATAAACTTTAGATGAAAGATTAAGCATCTAAATTATAAAATAGGAGTTTTTGTGAATAATTTTTATTTGATTAAAATAAAAAAATTAAATTATTAATATATTAACTATTAATATGAATTAAATTGAATTAAGGTTTTTTCAATTAAAGGTATAATAGAATGAGTTATATACTTTTTATAAATAAAAAGGTTTTGCTAATTAAAGTTGTTTAGAAAATAAAATTTGGTGAATGGTTATATAAATGATAGAAGTTAAGTTAAAGGGATAAATTGATTAAGATTAAAGGTTGTTAGTTTTTTAAAAGATTAATTAGTTAATTTTTAAAAGAAAATTAAGGGGGGATTAGCGGTGATTAGGGGGGCTAATGACGTATGTGTGCAGTGATGTGAGTGGATAATATATTAGATTACAATAATAAACAAAAATTAAGAAAGAAAGGGAAAAAAAAAACGGGGGAGACGATGAACCCTAATTCAACGAATCCCCAAACCCTCTCATCGTCGTTCTTCTTCTCTCCGCCTCACTCTCGTTCTTCACTTCCCCACCTGAAATCAAAACAAAAGCATTAATACGACAAAATGTGGATAGAGCTTAGAGTGTACCGAATTCTGTGTGTAGCGGTTGATCAGATGCGATAGAGGCTCGGGCGACGACGACGGTGTGAGAGTTTGAAGGCGATCTCGCGGCGGCTTTCGGCAATGGTGAGAGTGATCTCGCGTTGAGGAGGAAAGATAAGTTCTATCTCTTCTGATTTTCGATCTTTAGGGACTTCGTGGAACTTTGTATGGTTGTTAATCTCCAGAGGTTGTGATTTTTGGGAATTGTTTGTGTGAATTTTCCGTCTTTGTATCGCTAGGGTTTTTTTCTCTCTCCAATACCTCTTCACCTTCGTCTCTTATATAGGCCTTTGTTTGAAATTTCCTGTGTTAAAGGATGATTAAAACCAATTTGAATGCTGATTTGGGCATTCCCTTTTTGGTTGAGTCAAATTAGAAACCTTCCTTTCTCGTCCCAAAACATCCGTTAAGTCTCTGATACCGTATCAACCTGCCTACATTCAATAATTACGATTTGGATTGGGTATTTGGATCTTCTATGGAATATTCCCCTTTCCCAAATGCTAATTACGGTTGTTGTTTTGGCAGGTGCGAATAGGAGTTGGGCTAGAAGAGCTAACAGTCCAGGAGAAAGAAAAAGCTCGTATCTAATACGCTTGGAGAGTTCTCACGAAGAGATGTTGGGGATGAAGCAAAGCGGAACCTTAGTTGTCAAGGTTGATGTTTCACACTGATTTTGTATATTGATGTTGTTCTGGTAGGAACCATATGGCTTGAAGTTGTTTGTGTTGTAATGCTTATGACATTGCTCCTCTGTTGCGAATGTTTGTTTGCAGCTGCCTGCTGTTACTGATGTTATGGCTGATACTATTGGTTGTGGTTTCAATTTCTCCTTCTTCGTTTGTATGCTGGCCGGTATGGGGAAGTAGAATTCAAGCCAAATTACTTGCAACCTGTTCTCAATCGAATGTGTAATTTGATTTCTCGGTTGGGTGTTATGGGTGGCATTGAGTTTTGCTGACATCTCCCTCTTGTTTGATGTAGTTCTTAAGTTTTAATCCTTAAGCCTCAAATACCTCTTGTTAAAATGCAGTTTGAGCATACATGTTGCCTGAACCTTACTTCTTGCTCACATCATAATCCGAAGTAGTTTTAGTCCCTTATTCTGACCTTTACTTTCCTGTGGCAGGTTTTGGGTTGGTGCTGGCATGGAGGCAAACATTGTGATAAATTGAATCCTCTATGTTGAATGATACATCTGCGCGAGATGGTCTCCATCCGGCAAACTGTCACTAGTTCCGGTAAGGCTTAGTATAGGCGTCGTTATTGAGTTAGAGAAAAGCCCAACTCAGCTTTCACTTTATCATGTCTACTATCGTGCAGGCCAGCATTGGACGCTGCTAACCCTCTGAATCTTCCTCAGCATCTCCGGCAGCAGGTTTAGACAAATGTCCCTCTTCATCTGACTGAATTCATAATAAGCTTTAATTGCTGACTTGACAAGTACGGTGGTGCAGGAAACCAGTGAGTAGCTATGGCTTGAGTTTTGGTGTAAAGTCTGTGGCCCTTTTGTATTGCAGGTGGCTGAAGGATATGGAGGCATTGGTTAGCATGGGGGAAGGGTGCTGCTTTCTGTAGTATCAAAAGCCTGTCTCATCTTGTGTTAGTTGAATCATTCCCATAGTCTCTTGCTTTCCACTGACCTGTCCAAACTGTATGGCAATCACCTATTTTTCTATTTTTTTTCTTGCCTTTCTAATGAATGCATTGTTGATGGCTTTTCCATAAGTGGGCTCGGCTCAGAAGGAGCTTTTTTTTTATTGATGTTGAGTAACGGGCTATAGTTGATGCTTGTAGAGCCGGTAGATGGAGTTTATGGACTTCATTACTGTCTGTGGTTATTGTAACTTAACAAAAACTCAGTGATTCTTGCTTCCTTGTGTATTATGCAGGGGTTTTCCGGTATAACCAAGAGATTCCCGTAACTTGGACTTTATTGCCGGTAGCGACTTTTGCTACGTAATATGGTAAAGATCATTGAGAACTCTATCACTTCCCGCCTCTTGAGTTAACTTTTGCTGAATTATCGCTGCTATTTTGACAGGTCGTGACATGCTAACTCTTTTATTATCTCTACTATGTTCAACTCTTAACAGATCTGAATCTTGTCTCGCAGCTACCATGACCGTCCTTCTCCTTCAATTCAATAAGCTCGGTTACGTCTTGATAGCGCGTGGTGAGTTGAGCTTCTTATATTCCCTGTCAAACATTGCCAAGAATAACTTTGTTAAGTTCTGAGAACTTCATATGATTTGTGAGCTGCCTCATTCAGGGGAAACGAGGTGTGTCGTAGGGAGCTGCAAATGAGGATATTGAGAGGAGGCAACATCACTCTGAGATCTGGTTGACCTTCCACTACTGTACTGAGCAAACTTGCAGCCAATGGTTCAAATAAAGCTGAAGCTGTAACGTTTAGCTGTCGCAATGACGGTGCACCAGTCTCATAAAGCTTTAAGGCTGATGTCCTGAACTGAGTTTAGAATGAAAGTCTGGGTTTATATTGTTGAGTAGGGAACCTTGGACTTCGGTTGGATTTGATTTATTTTGCAAGTTTTCAATGCAAATTTCTGGACAGTACCATGAACTTTGATGTTTGTTGCGAATTCTGTCCCATGAATATAGTGGCAGCCTTGCCGTTGGATGTCGAAGTTCTCCTTACTTTCATTTGTAATGTTTGGATGGTTCAGTATAATCCACGAATTCAATTCCTTATAGTTTGTGTGTTTTTTTTTTTAGGTGCTACTGTCAAGTGCGTGCGAGACGGCGCCGGTGGTCAATAAGAAGCGAACGGGTAATGACACATTTCCCTGCGTTTGTGTACTTCTTCGAATTCGGGTGCTTCAACAGAACAAAATGCTGGTTGTGTGTAAAGTGCTCCCAAATAGGCACATCACGTTATTGACTGGAGGCTTCAATAACGTAGAGGTTGATGTACGTTGCCAACAAAATGTGAGAAGAACGAAAGTGACTCTGTCAAATTATTGCTTAATTTTGATGAAGTATCAGCATAAGCTAATATTCAATTGCATTGTAATTATGAATTGCTTCAGGTGTTGTTGCGAGATATTGACAATGTTTCTTTTAGAAGCATCCCATTGCTTGGTGTACCTCCAAGTTTGTGAACAAGATCAAGCCTTTGGGTGGGTTAATTCTGGTGGCTGCTCACGCGAGAAATGTTGCTGCTAGCGTTTGATAAGGTGCTATTTATGACAGAGTCTCGGTTCGATTTGGAACAAGTGCCGCGGGAGCTTAGCGCACCACCTTGAAAGATATAACGTGGGATCATGGGATCCTCGCATCTTGTACCGATATACTGTTGTAATGATGTAGCTTTTACCGTTTCGAATACTCTTGTAATCCATCTTTGTAACACTTTTGAAATATTTAGTGATTTGCAACATACGTACTTAAATGCTTCTCCCTGCTCTGACAATCATATGCGATGAAAATGCTGAGTATAACATTTGTTGCCGCTTGAACACACATCTAAAACGTTCCTTCCAAGTAAATGAGCAAATTTCCTTCCTTGAGCTTGTACTTATCATGCGTGCCAAACATCTACATTCTCCTAACCTTGTAGTTTGGTGTAGTGTAGCTTGTGATTTCTGGTTTCTAACAATGAACTCCCAAATAGCCAAATCGTTCCAATGCTTCAAGACACTATACTTCAAGGTTCCTTGCATTTAATAATCCTTGTAACTAGGCCTCTTGAGTGATGAAAGCGTTATAGTGCAAACTCAAGTAATCTTGTCACAAAATCAATGCATTCAAGAGTGAGTCCCTCGGATCGTCGAAAGAAAACTTAGGATGGCTTTTCCTTAAAATTCTCTGCAACAAACGAGCTTCATAAAAAAACAAAACCGACTAGTTAAACGGTTAGTTAGAGCAAAAGAAAGGTTTAAATGATATTCAAGAAAATGCGCAAGGAGGTGGGATCTTACGGTCAAAAATTAGGGTGCAACAGATGCCCCTATTTAAGTTACTCCTATTCGGAGATGTGGAGATTGAGATCTCCGTCTCGACGAGATAGGAGGGACTTAAATACAAACATTTGCGCAAATTTTTGGCCATAAGAAGCCACCGAATGCAAATGATATGCAATGATATGAAAATGCAAGGCGGACAAATCTGTGAGAAAGAGGTCATGAACTGGACGCGACATGCTAGACAAAAAGCAACAGATCCAACAAGGCGGGACCCTACGAGGACATGGACAATCACTCATGGGAAATCTCCAAACGTGCAACGGTAACTCATGCATCAGGGATGCAGTGATTTTGACAATTTGTGATCGAAAGATACTTTTGCTACCGAGGCGGTGGTCAATAGTAACTCAAAATGGATCTCCTTTTTTATTATTATTTTTTTTAATTTTATATTTTGTAACTCAGCTGAAATGGTAAAATGTATAACCTCTCCTGGCATCATGGTACGGGGACCATGAGCTAGTCTCGGTCTTCGATGTCATTGTAGTTGTAGATGTTGTTGTAATTGTTGAGCTTCCCCGAGCATCATGATATGGGAGTCATGCGCCGGTCTCGGTCTCTGATGTCAAACTTCCCCTTGCTCCATGGTATGGGAACCACGAGCTGGTCTCGGTTTCTGATGTCAAACTTCCCCTTGCTCCATGGTATGGGAACCATGAGCTGGTCTCGGTTTCTAATGTCGAACTTCCCCTTGCTCCATGGTATGGGAACCATGAGCTGGTCTCGGTTTCTAATGTCGAACTTCCCCTTGCTCCATGGTATGGGAACCATGAGCTGGTCTCGGTTCCTACCCAAAATGATGGAAACTCGCGAGAGCATCTTCACAGAGGGGTTGTAAATTTGTAGATTGTAGACGTAACTGTAGTTGTTGAGCTTCCCCGAGCATCATGATATGGGAACCCTGCGCCGGTCTCGGTCTCCGATGTCGAACTTCCCCTTGCTCCATGGTATGGGAACCATGAGCTGGTCTCGGTTCCTACCCAAAATGATGGAAACTCGCGAGAGCATCTTCATAGAGGGGTTGTAAATTTGTAGATTGTAGATTGCATGTTGTAAATTGCAATGTTGATGTAGAGTGTATGTTGTGAATTGCAGCACTGTAGAATTGTTGATGTAAATGTTGTAGATGTAATCTGAAATTGTAGAATTTTGTAGACGTGATCTTGTATTTGTAATTGTAGATGCAATTTGTATTGTATTGGCAATTTGTAGAATGTGCACCGGGGATTTTCAGATGAGTTGTAAACCGGTTGATACGTGGAGTGTCCTCTTGTAAGGAGATATGCCATTAATTGTACTCATAATGAACTCTCTGGGGAAGATCATTTCTGAGGAGTATCTCTGCTGTAATTGTAAGAATATGTAAGATTGTAGTAGCAGAAATCCTCAAATGGGGAAGTATCTGTAATGTCCTCTGACTTGATAATCTTGAAATAGTCCACTGGGGAAGGACAAATTGTCTTGATGAATATTGTTGTTTGTCGTTTTGAGAATAGATCTTCCCAAAACGAGTTGCTCAAATAAAGAGATCTTCTGTCATTTAGTTGTAAGTTGTTGAGTGGATCTTGTAGTATTGCTGAAGAAATGTCACGTCTTCAATGGTGATCCTCATGACGTCAAAGCGCAAAATAAATGCACTTTTAACCCATGCTCAAAAGCTGGAGATGTTCATAGTGTGATTGTCAAAGACCGAAGTTCAATTCGGGAAATAACCGAAGAGAAACTGTCAAGCAAGACTCAACCATAGAGGCATAAGCTCCAATGGGAATGTACTGAAACAACTGTCTTCCACGAGGATCAAACTTCGTGGGGAAATAGAAATATTGAGTTTTTTTTTGCTTAGGGCTGACAACTCTATTTGGAAGGAGTAAGACACGCCCAAATACCCAAGGGTAAACGCAATCGAAGAGATAGAGTAAAACAAACAAAGGATGCACAAATGCAAATGTTATGCTATCTACTTATATGGTATGTGTATGCTTATGCTGACAAAACAGGTGACAGCAACGACCGAAGATGGGATAATCCTCTCGGAACAAACATCCGACCAATCTTCAAAGATAGAAGTACCACTGAGGATAGATGGAGGACTAAATATAGGATCCCGATCCTGCTTCAAAACTTCACAATTTTTCTTGAGAAAGAGTGATCAATCCACTTGGGGATGTGACATCTTGATAAGTTTTGTATGAAATTGTAGACGGAGGTACCCAACCGAAGTTCATGGGGATAAAATAAATATCCTGGGTCTTCGTAGTTGTTGAACATGTTGGGGTCGAGCTTCCTGAGGATGAGATATACATCTTTTGCTCCAATCTTCAAATGCCCCAAGTCACATAGTTGAAAAGCACCATCTAGAGAGGATTTTACAGAAAACATGATGCCCAAATGCTCCACTGTTTTCAAACTCTCTAGAGATTCACCGAATCTCGACGTAACTGCCCCTGATTGGCGGTAAGTGAGTCCTTGAATTTCTTCTAGTCGAGGTTAAGACTTGCGCGGATGAAATTTTCTTGGGAAGAATGACTTGCCCCAAGTCAGCAAAGTCTTCAGATATCATCATCAATGTCTGTATGTCGTCTTTCTAAGATGTCAAGCGTATTTAGCACATTTGAAATATCCATTTTGAAGCGGTTAATGCGACACGCGTTTGTCTTGAAGTTTTGAAAAGGAGTATTGCAATAACTTGTGATCGAAACCACTAGTTAGGATACAAATTGAATCATTATTTATAAAGCCGATGTAAATTTGAGCATAGCTCAAGGAGTCAGGAAACAGTATCTCATCGAGTATGCTTTCGAATTAAACCTTACTTCAATTAAGACTCTGAGGGTCGTATATGAGTTTAATTTATGACTTGTAAAATGGAGGTAGAAAGGGTTAGTATATTTGTGCCCACCCAATTTTTGAAAGATGTTCATCATTTTTGATATTACCCTGCCCCAGGTTAAGGAAATGATGTTTCGGTTTGGGAGAAAGAGAATGGATCCTCAATCAAGGTTTAAAAGAAAGGGGTGACTGTGTCGGCTTTCAGGAGGTTTAAAATAATGCCTTACATCATCAGTAGGGTTTTTATTCGAAGCATACAACAAGAGATCATGTGTTTTACTTCATCATCCTCCTTCCAATTCTCTGTCAGAGCGAGAGAATGGGTAAAAATCGGCGTTATAGATAATTTTGAAAAAACTATTTGAGTGAAACGAATGGGCTTCTTCAAGACAAACAGTTATTGCATTACTTATTCGAAACAGAAAGTTCTTACATGCAAAATATGCTTTCAATCAAAGAAATAAACACACAAACAAACGAAAGAAATATGTAAAGTTCTTCTGAGAGTCCTTTCCAGGATCTTTATTGTGCTTTCATGTGGACGGGAGGATATGCAGAAATGTCTGGTGCGCAGCTTTCAGACACGGCGTTGACGACCTTGAATCATGCCTGGGGAGGATGAACCTTGTTGAGATAGGGGGTTATCTCGTACGTAAGGGACGGAACCCTCAAAGAACAAGACTCTATCTTTGACCAAACTTTGGACGTCTGCTTTCATGCCGTAACAACTCTCAATGTCGTGCCCCGGAGCACCTTGATGATACAGGCAAAATTTGTTGGCATTGTACCAATATGGAAACCTCTTAGGTACCTTGGGTGGGGCTTTAGTCTGGATATGCCCTCTTTGAATTAGAGCTGGGAACAAATCAGCGTACTTCACCGGGATGGGATCAAACTGGTGAATTGTTTCCCTTGGTGCATCTGGAGTCATCCTTTGATATATTTTCCGAAGTTGTCGGTGTTGTGGTTGATCTGGAGAGGCCAACCTCTGCCTAGGATGTGGTTGTTGTTCATGCTGAGCGGGCATCGCATACTGATGCTGAGGATGGGGTACCGGAGCTATGAATTCTCTGGAAGGTCCACAGTCATCTCTATTGTTTGGGGCTATACCCAAGTTATGATGGTATTGCTTCACAAAAGCAAAAGTTAAGTCTTCCCAAGACTGAATGTGATTCCTTTGCAGATTCATATACCATGCTGATGGTGCTCTACCCAAACTCTCTTGGAAGCAGTGAATCAAGAGTTGGTCGTTCCCAAGATAGGCGGTCATCTTCTGACAAAACATCATCAAGTGATACCTTGGACAAATTATACCCTTGTACACTTCAAAGGCGGGCATTTGGAATCCTGGGGGGATAACTAAGTTTGGAACTAGGTGCGGGTCATGAGCATGAAAATCAGGCGCACGGTTCCTCTTCATTATTTTCCATCGCTCCTCGAAGTCACGAAATTCATTCTTGAATGCTGTAAGCTCTGGATCGTCCATTTCCTTTTCTTGCACAGGCTGAAGTTGCATAGGAACAAAGTCGTCGAAAGGACGGCGGAGCGTCGGGTTAGACCTTACTCTGAAGCTAGTCATGCGATCCATGTCTTTGTTCTCCTCACTATCCTTTAATGATACTTCCGGCTTGGTCCGATGGTCGAGACGGCGACTGACAGCAAAGATGGAAAACCAAAATGAGCCACAACAAAGGAAGGACACATGCACAAATGTGAAATGCCATGCAGAATGTTAATGCATGATGTAGATGCAGATGTAGGAGGATACTTCAAGAAACCCAAAGTGTTTTTTCAGTGTTACAATGTAGGATAATTGAAAAACTTTTTATTTTGAGAAACGATGAAAACAAAATGCTCTTTCAGAGTTTATTACAACGGAAGCAAAAGAAAGCTTGGAACTCTATTCCACGGTCTTCTCTTTTGTATGGAGCTCCTCTGTTAGCTGGTCAATGCGATCCTGCAACGCTGCTTTCTCGATGATGAGCCGTTCCACACATTCTTTCCAAGCCATGGTAGTTGATGGGAGATCATCATTGGTGACAACACTTGAAGAGGCAGGAGAAAATAAATCCCCTTGCGCTTTTCTCTTTCTGGCAACTTCTGATTCTGGTGTCTTCTGAAGTCTTTCCTTCTCTATTTTGAGGGTGAAGAACTTATTCTTCCAGGCAGTCCTCAACTTCCGGGCTTCATCCAAAGCGATCCTTACTTGTTCAATTTCTTCCTCTTCGAACCAGTCGGGGTCGTGAGGAGACAATATCATGGGTTCGTGGAAAGGAAAAGGCATCTTGAGATCGAGAGCCCTTTCTCGCACCCAATGCAGATAATCCTCGGAAACAACACAGTCGGGGTATCCTGAAGCAGCTGTTCCTTCTCTATCAATGTATTTCCATGTATAAATGATGACAGTCTTTAGATCTAGATCCTCTTCTCCCTTGAAATAGATCTCTTCCAACGAAGCCGGGTCAGGCACTTGGGTCATAGGGTGTCCAAACTGTCTACGGGCTAAGGCGGGATTATAGCTTATACATCCCTCTCTTCCAATAAGTGGTACATTGGGGAATCCTCCAATGCTAGGAATCATAGGCACACCTCCATAGGCAGGATCATACCAGACAATGTCCGAATGGGTAAGGGCCATAAGTATCTCGGACCATCGAGGTGTTGCTACTTTGTCCCAAAGGGACGGATACCAAGTCAGACGAGCGATGAACCATGAGTACAGCAAGGCGGTACAACATACAATGTGTCCTCCTCCTTCGGCATTCTTTGAGTGAATCGAGAAATACGTATCAGCAAGCAATGTGGGTACTGGATTCTTGAGTATGAACAGCTTGATTGCATCCATATCAACAAAATTGTCGATTTTAGGGAACCAGAAAATCCCATAGACCAACAAAGCGAAATTGGCTTCCGATATGAGAACCTTCGTTCTTTCAGCATGGTAACGGACTTTTTCGATCAAAAAGTCGGCAGGGAACCCAAGGACTCCTTCCTTGGTGGTTAGGTGTGTCTGGACATCTTCAAGGCTGAGATGAGTAGCATTTGCAATTTCCTGGTGACTAGGCGTGTCTTCCCTTCCGGTGAATAGAGGTCGAACAGTCACAGGCATCTTCAAGAGTTCTGAGTACTCTTCCAAGGTCGGCATCAATTGGTAGTCTGGAAAAGTGAAGCAGTGATACATCGGGTCATAGAATTGAACCAATGTTTCCAACAATCCTTCTTTCATCCTTAGCTCAAGGAAGCGAAAGACTCCTCCATATTCTGCTGCGAAGGCAAAGCGATCCTCGACAAGTTCGGCTAGTTCTCTCAAGCTTTCGAGGTTGGGACTCTGAAAAGTGTACTTCAGGGTTTCTCTTCTGAAATCCATGATTACAACACCTACAGAACGAAATTGAGTTTCTTGAAGTGAACAATGGAAAACGAATGCAATGCAAGATGATTAGGACTTCATGGGATTCCTCTATTTATGGGCATTGCGGTAAAAGGAAACGTTTTATTAAAGTCGAAACGGACTACATAAATATTCTTTTAAAGAGTCCCAAATAAAAGCTAAATAAAAGCTAGTAAAGACACTAAAGAAGCTTTGAATGCTGCTGCTTGAGCTGCTCTTCTAGTTGCGCCTTCTCACGGATAAGGTTGTCCACAATTATTTTCCAAATAGTGCATTGTGGGTCGGAGAAAAATAAATCCTCCATGGCTTTCCTCTTCTTGCAGGGGAGTAGCTCTTCATCCTTCAATTGTAGCTGCTTCTGAAGTTCATCCTTCTCCTCTTGAAGTTCAGCATTCTGCTTTTGAAGCTCAGCATTCTGCTTTTGAAGTTCAACCTTCTGCTCTTGAAGTTCATCCTTCTGCTCTTGAAGTTCAGCCTTCTGCTCTTGAAGTTCAGCCTTCTGCTCTTGATACTTATCATTTTCTGCCACTGATACATGGTACTTGTTCTTCTAAGATCCTAGCTCATGTTGAGACTTCCTTAAAGACACTTCTAACTCCTCGGCTTTAGACATAAAGACATAAGTGGGCTCTCTCCTGGGAGCTATGGGATCTTGACGGGAATAGGGCATCTTTAGATTGGTTGCCCTTTGTCTGACCCACTGGAGGTATGGTTCTAGAGACACACAGTTAGGCTTCCCTAGACTTCTCTTCCCTTTCTTGTATACCCTACGCCACGCGTCCAGAACTCTTCCTAGAAGCTCTATATCATCTTTGAAGAACATACCCTCTACTTGAACACTTTTGGGGGGTTCCTTCAACGGGTATCCCAATTGTCGACGGGCTAAGATAGGATTATAGCTGATTCCTCCATCAAAGCTGAGCAATGGTACATTAGCAAAGTCACCGCAGCTATCAATGATCAACACTCCATCATAGACTCGGTTGTACCAATCAATGTCAGAATGGGTCAAGGCCATAACCCTGGGAGACCAGTGCTCTTTGCCAATGTTTGTAAAAGAGCTAGACTTCGGCAAGTGCGAAATAAACCACTTGTAAAGTAGAGGCACACAGCAAGTAATCATCCCTCCGCCACGAAGGTTTCGGAGATGTATAGAGTGATATGCATTTCCCAACAGAGTTGGCACTGGGTTGTTCTTCATAAAGATCTTGAATGCCTTGAGATCGATGAAACCTTCAAAACTTGGGAATAAGAACAGCCCATAAACAAGCAAAGCAAAGATTGCCTCAAACAGAGCCTTATTAGAATAACCAGCATAGAATGAAGCCTTCTCGATTAGGAAACCTGTCTTTAAACCAAGAATTCCATCCTTAGTAACTAGGTTGGCTTTGACGTCAGACACCTTCAAACGGAGAGCTTTAGCAATATCTTTCTCATCAGGGTCCTTTTCCAAGAAGGGAAAAGGAGATTCTTCCAGAATAGGTAGACCCACCAAAAAGGAGTACTCTTCTAATGTAGGTAACAACTGAAAGTCTGGGAAGGTGAAACAATGGTAGAGAGGATCGTAGAACTGTAGTAGAGTGGCAAGAAGTCCTTCGTTCACTGAGCAACCCAACAAGGATATCAGCTTCCCATACTTGGTCTTGAATCCTTCTTGATCTTCGATGAAACCCCACAACTTCTTTAGGTCATCCAATTTGGGACTCTTAAAAGTATATTTCACAGTATGTCTTTTATCTGAAGCCATAGTGACCTACAATGTCCATAAACGAAAGTAAATCCCATGAAGTCCAATGCAGAATAATGCTATATGAATGCAGCAAACACAAGTATTCACATAAGGACATAAAAATAAACAAACAAAAGGGGCGCCCTAGGTTTGCAGCGAGCATGGAGTAAAGGTGTACCCTTCCCAAAAGGTTTAAGGACTAAATGTTGTTTGTACCTGTAGAACAAGGTTCTAATAAGGTTCCCAAAGTCATTAGCCCATCTTTCGGATATTATCAACTTCCCAAGTACTCGAGGGTTAATAATATTCTCAAGAGAACTTCTTTTGAGTGTAGCATCGCGTAGCACTATTTCGGGGGTACCCCCTCATAGTCCCGCACTACGTCCTAATAAAGGTCAAAGTTGGGTTAAGGTAACTACGGTCCTCAATATCATAGGCTCCAAAGTCGAAAGTAGTGAGTGTCTTCACGATTGATCGTTCAACAGTACTATTTCGAAAGGGCCTCAACTGAGCCGGATTCTCGATTCAACTTAGTAGGGATTCCACTCCCTATAAGCCTCCTCGAATATATCACCATCCTATCTTAATCTCTCTCAAAGTTCGGGTGTAGAACTTTATCTCACCACTCAAGGACAACAATCCCAAAAGAAACACAAGAGAAAGCATGTAAACACATAATCAAGTAGGCAGATATATAATGCAATAAACAAATAAAATAAGATAGGGAAACCCACTAGAGTGACTCCCCAGTGAAGTCGCCATTTCTGTCGCGGTGAAATTCGGATACCAAACTATTGATTAGTTTGAATCTTTAATTCATTTTGCAACCGAACTTTGATTTGTCCAAAGGAAGGGATAAAGATCGAAATTCCCACAATGCAATGCAAATGCAAGCTAGAGAGTTATAGGTTCGGGGGTTGGTTAAACTTAGGGAAGGTACTAGCATCCTAAGTTTCTGTAGTACTCTACAGGAACCTCTCGTTTTATGTTTGTTTACTGCTAAGTGTTTATCTGCTTAATGGCTTAGAGACCCTAGGGGTTTATATCTAAGTATACTCGATAAGGTATCGCACCTTGTGCCTACATATCCTTACGGGAGTGGAATCAGAGTATGTTGTAGTTCACCCTAAAGGGTTTGAGGAGCTCTTTGACTGTGGTCAAAGTTCCTACGGGTTTAGGGTAGTTGATTGATTGGGTTTAGGAGAAGAGATGAGTCTTCATGTTAAGGGAGAGATAACCACCACAAATGTAAAAGGGGGTTGTAGGAAATGGTATTTGCATCGTCTTAAGAAAAGGTCTTACATACTCGGATGGTCGCCAAGCATGCCTTTGTCACTCTTAAGGCAAAGTCCCTACATGTTTGATTGTATTGTTGTGGGGTGGAGATTATATCTCACTTAAGATGATTAACATCTATTCTCTAAATGTGTTTGAGAAGTTGTATTGTGTTTTGATTGTTTGTTCTAAGTTGTAAGATAAGGTCCTTCCTATGGGGTAGGATCTATCCTAAATGATCGACTTGAATGTAATCAAGGATCGTAGGGAGTATGATGCAAATGATGTGCAACTACACACAACGTTGAATTATGTGTAGGTTTTTCCTTTGGACGGAATGCGATGCATGGATATAAATTGATAATGTAAATGAATTGCGATAATGTAAATTGCAGAAAGATAAATCATACACGAACGCATGAAAGCGCTAGGTGAGTGTGTGTGCATCGTGAATAAGATAAAGCGGACAAAGATAAATAGTGTATACGCATGAAAGCGCTGAGTGTAGGTGCATGTGTCGTGAAGTGATCGAGTTTTATGATGTTAATTGATTTTAAACGATTGATTTGTTTTTAGAGAAAAAGTTGAGTTGATTTAATGAGGTTGATTTTATTTTGTTGAATAAAGTTATGGTTATTATTATTTAAGATGAAAGTAGATTAAATTGAATTTTATTTAAAAGGTTGAATAAACTTTAGATGAAAGATTAAGCATCTAAATTATAAAATAGGAGTTTTTGTGAATAATTTTTATTTGATTAAAATAAAAAAATTAAATTATTAATATATTAACTATTAATATGAATTAAATTGAATTAAGGTTTTTTCAATTAAAGGTATAATAGAATGAGTTATATACTTTTTATAAATAAAAAGGTTTTGCTAATTAAAGTTGTTTAGAAAATAAAATTTGGTGAATGGTTATATAAATGATAGAAGTTAAGTTAAAGGGATAAATTGATTAAGATTAAAGGTTGTTAGTTTTTTAAAAGATTAATTAGTTAATTTTTAAAAGAAAATTAAGGGGGGATTAGCGGTGATTAGGGGGGCTAATGACGTATGTGTGCAGTGATGTGAGTGGATAATATATTAGATTACAATAATAAACAAAAATTAAGAAAGAAAGGGAAAAAAAAAACGGGGGAGACGATGAACCCTAATTCAACGAATCCCCAAACCCTCTCATCGTCGTTCTTCTTCTCTCCGCCTCACTCTCGTTCTTCACTTCCCCACCTGAAATCAAAACAAAAGCATTAATACGACAAAATGTGGATAGAGCTTAGAGTGTACCGAATTCTGTGTGTAGCGGTTGATCAGATGCGATAGAGGCTCGGGCGACGACGACGGTGTGAGAGTTTGAAGGCGATCTCGCGGCGGCTTTCGGCAATGGTGAGAGTGATCTCGCGTTGAGGAGGAAAGATAAGTTCTATCTCTTCTGATTTTTGATCTTTAGGGACTTCGTGGAACTTTGTATGGTTGTTAATCTCCAGAGGTTGTGATTTTTGGGAATTGTTTGTGTGAATTTTCCGTCTTTGTATCGCTAGGGTTTTTTTCTCTCTCCAATACCTCTTCACCTTCGTCTCTTATATAGGCCTTTGTTTGAAATTTCCTGTGTTAAAGGATGATTAAAACCAATTTGAATGCTGATTTGGGCATTCCCTTTTTGGTTGAGTCAAATTAGAAACCTTCCTTTCTCGTCCCAAAACATCCGTTAAGTCTCTGATACCGTATCAACCTGCCTACATTCAATAATTACGATTTGGATTGGGTATTTGGATCTTCTATGGAATATTCCCCTTTCACAAATGCTAATTACGGTTGTTGTTTTGGCAGGTGCGAATAGGAGTTGGGCTAGAAGAGCTAACAGTCCAGGAGAAAGAAAAAGCTCGTATCTAATACGCTTGGAGAGTTCTCACGAAGAGATGTTAGGGATGAAGCAAAGCGGAACCTTAGTTGTCAAGGTTGATGTTTCACACTGATTTTGTATATTGATGTTGTTCTGGTAGGAACCATATGGCTTGAAGTTGTTTGTGTTGTAATGCTTATGACATTGCTCCTCTGTTGTGAATGTTTGTTTGCAGCTGCCTGCTGTTACTGATGTTATGGCTGATACTATTGGTTGTGGTTTCAATTTCTCCTTCTTCGTTTGTATGCTGGCCGGTATGGGGAAGTAGAATTCAAGCCAAATTACTTGCAACCTGTTCTCAATCGAATGTGTAATTTGATTTCTCGGTTGGGTGTTATGGGTGGCATTGAGTTTTGCTGACATCTCCCTCTTGTTTGATGTAGTTCTTAAGTTTTAATCCTTAAGCCTCAAATACCTCTTGTTGAAATGCAGTTTGAGCATACATGTTGCCTGAACCTTACTGCTTGCTCACATCATAATCCGAAGTAGTTTTAGTCCCTTATTCTGACCTTTACTTTCCTGTGGCAGGTTTTGGGTTGGTGCTGGCATGGAGGCAAACATTGTGATAAATTGAATCCTCTATGTTGAATGATACATCTGCGCGAGATGGTCTCCATCCGGCAAACTGTCACTAGTTCCGGTAAGGCTTAGTATAGGCGTCGTTATTGAGTTAGAGAAAAGCCCAACTCAGCTTTCACTTTATCATGTCTACTATCGTGCAGGCCAGCATTGGACGCTGCTAACCCTCTGAATCTTCCTCAGCATCTCCGGCAGCAGGTTTAGACAAATGTCCCTCTTCATCTGATTGAATTCATAATAAGCTTTAATTGCTGACTTGACAAGTACGGTGGTGCAGGAAACCAGTGAGTAGCTATGGCTTGAGTTTTGGTGTAAAGTCTGTGGCCCTTTTGTATTGCAGGTGGCTGAAGGATATGGAGGCATTGGTTAGCATGGGGGAAGGGTGCTGCTTTCTGTAGTATCAAAAGCCTGTCTCATCTTGTGTTAGTTGAATCATTCCCATAGTCTCTTGCTTTCCACTGACCTGTCCAAACTGTATGGCAATCACCTATTTTTCTATTTTTTTTCTTGCCTTTCTAATGAATGCATTGTTGATGGCTTTTCCATAAGTGGGCTCGGCTCAGAAGGAGCTTTTTTTTTATTGATGTTGAGTAACGGGCTACAGTTGATGCTTGTAGAGCCGGTAGATGGAGTTTATGGACTTCATTACTGTCTGTGGTTATTGTAACTTAACAAAAACTCAGTGATTCTTGCTTCCTTGTGTATTATGCAGGGGCTTTCCGGTATAACCAAGAGATTCCCGTAACTTGGACTTTATTGCCGGTAGCGACTTTTGCTACGTAATATGGTAAAGATCATTGAGAACTCTATCACTTCCCGCCTCTTGAGTTAACTTTTGCTGAATTATCGCTGCTATTTTGACAGGTCGTGACGTGCTAACTCTTTTATTATCTCTACTATGTTCAACTCTTAACAGATCTGAATCTTGTCTCGCAGCTACCATGACCGTCCTTCTCCTTCAATTCAATAAGCTCGGTTACGTCTTGATAGCGCGTGGTGAGTTGAGCTTCTTATATTCCCTGTCAAACATTGCCAAGAATAACTTTGTTAAGTTCTGAGAACTTCATATGATTTGTGAGCTGCCTCATTCAGGGGAAACGAGGTGTGTCGTAGGGAGCTGCAAATGAGGATATTGAGAGGAGGCAACATCACTCTGAGATCTGGTTGACCTTCCACTACTGTACTGAGCAAACTTGCAGCCAATGGTTCAAATAAAGCTGAAGCTGTAACGTTTAGCTGTCGCAATGACGGTGCACCAGTCTCATAAAGCTTTAAGGCTGATGTCCTGAACTGAGTTTAGAATGAAAGTCTGGGTTTATATTGTTGAGTAGGGAACCTTGGACTTCGGTTGGATTTGATTTATTTTGCAAGTTTTCAATGCAAATTTCTGGACAGTACCATGAACTTTGATGTTTGTTGCGAATTCTGTCCCATGAATATAGTGGCAGCCTTGCCGTTGGATGTCGAAGTTCTCCTTACTTTCATTTGTAATGTTTGGATGGTTCAGTATAATCCACGAATTCAATTCCTTATAGTTTGTGTTTTTTTTTTTTTTTAGGTGCTACTGTCAAGTGCGTGCGAGACGGCGCCGGTGGTCAATAAGAAGCGAACGGGTAATGACACATTTCCCTGCGTTTGTGTACTTCTTCGAATTCGGGTGCTTCAACAGAACAAAATGCTGGTTGTGTGTAAAGTGCTCCCAAATAGGCACATCACGTTATTGACTGGAGGCTTCAATAACGTAGAGGTTGATGTACGTTGCCAACAAAATGTGAGAAGAACGAAAGTGACTCTGTCAAATTATTGCTTAATTTTGATGAAGTATCAGCATAAGCTAATATTCAATTGCATTGTAATTATGAATTGCTTCAGGTGTTGTTGCGAGATATTGACAATGTTTCTTTTAGAAGCATCCCATTGCTTGGTGTACCTCCAAGTTTGTGAACAAGATCAAGCCTTTGGGTGGGTTAATTCTGGTGGCTGCTCACGCGAGAAATGTTGCTGCTAGCGTTTGATAAGGTGCTATTTATGACAGAGTCTCGGTTCGATTTGGAACAAGTGCCGCGGGAGCTTAGCGCACCACCTTGAAAGATATAACATGGGATCATGGGATCCTCGCATCTTGTACCGATATACTGTTGTAATGATGTAGCTTTTACCGTTTCGAATACTCTTGTAATCCATCTTTGTAACACTTTTGAAATATTTAGTGATTTGCAACATACGTACTTAAATGCTTCTCCCTGCTCTGACAATCATATGCGATGAAAATGCTGAGTATAACATTTGTTGCCGCTTGAACACACATCTAAAACGTTCCTTCCAAGTAAATGAGCAAATTTCCTTCCTTGAGCTTGTACTTATCATGCGTGCCAAACATCTACATTCTCCTAACCTTGTAGTTTGGTGTAGTGTAGCTTGTGATTTCTGGTTTCTAACAATGAACTCCCAAATAGCCAAATCGTTCCAATGCTTCAAGACACTATACTTCAAGGTTCCTTGCATTTAATAATCCTTGTAACTAGGCCTCTTGAGTGATGAAAGCGTTATAGTGCAAACTCAAGTAATCTTGTCACAAAATCAATGCATTCAAGAGTGAGTCCCTCGGATCGTCGAAAGAAAACTTAGGATGGCTTTTCCTTAAAATTCTCTGCAACAAACGAGCTTCATAAAAAAACAAAACCGACTAGTTAAACGGTTAGTTAGAGCAAAAGAAAGGTTTAAATGATATTCAAGAAAATGCGCAAGGAGGTGGGATCTTACGGTCAAAAATTAGGGTGCAACATTACCAAAAACAAAGCCCACTCCATTTACAAATTTACACAAAATAAGAAAGATTTATTTGCAATTCATAAGCTCATTTTCCATTACAATCATCAACAAAAATGTTACATTCTCTCCTTAAGCCCAAATACACAATATTAAGTATTCATTTTATTACAAGGAAAAAAAGAAAAGCAAAAAATAAATACAAGAGAATGATGGGTATCGCGCCGGGCACATACCATCACCCATCTTATCTACACAGCTACCAACCATTACACCACTTTGCCAAGATTCACAGCCTCCAACTTGTTTTTTTTATTTATAAACATATGGCAGTACAAACCAACTACCACATAACCCACACCAGATGGACCCCACTCTAAGCTACTCACAAGCAAAACAAATTGTGTAAAATCCTGCGATTCTCGTACAAAACACGACACCCACCAGCCTACACTGCCAAAAATCAGTGGTCCCGGATGCTCCTACACTGTCCAACAATCGTACCAGCCACTATCCTGTCTACACCATACGTATTGCCACTTTCCTTTCCATAATGTAAATCTGCTAAATACATACAGCTTGCATCAGAAAAAACAAGAAAAGGTACACATGATAGCCAAGAACCAAAGACAACAACCTGCTAAACCAGCCCCACATAAACCGTACCACCCCACATGCTATTACGTGCCACTTCCATACTTCCATACTTCCATCCAACAAGTCCAAATTCAACATATCAAACAAACCACACCAGTTTTTGAACCATACAACGCCTGCTAATTGCCTGGACTGATTCCACAAGACTCCAAATATAAGCCATGTTGATTTCCTGCTACAAAACCAACAAATCCCACGCCAGGCAAAACCTGCTGCAGCTGCTTCTGTCATCGCCAACCTTTGTACAACCTGCAAGCCTCTGCTTCAAACTATGCATATCAACAAGCTTTGCCCAACCTACTATCAACAAAGTAGACATAAACCTTAAGCCATGTGCAGGACCTCAACAATACACTCACAAAAACTCCAAGATTGTCCACTACAAATCAAACCTGACAGGGATATTTCAACACACAAGTCTGCTGCCAATGGATAGAGCCTGCATCCAAGATAAAGTTTTTCAAAGAAATCCTGAAAGCGAAGAAAAAAAGAACAAAAAAATGAATTTAGAAAAGTGAGAAAAAGACAACAAAAAACCACAACAGTTGGTAGAAAAATCTCTTCTTAACTTTCACTTTTCGATAACCACAGGGGAAGAACCTAAAAACTCTTCATTCACAGCCACACATAACCACATAAATATAACCATTTTACTTCCTTTTTTTGCTCGAACCCATCAACTTACTACCATAACACCTACCTTCATGTCGTGAAATCACCAAACTCCTTGTTTTATCTTCATCATATTTTCATGACAACACAACTTACTGAAACACACAACATCACAACCCAAAAATTCAATTGTTGAACCTTCAAAACATAAAACCAAACACGTTTAACCCATACTCGTTCCACCAACTCTCATCTGCAACAGACATCAAGAAATCTCTTACAACCTTCAAAATCTTTTTCCTTCCACCATTTCCAAACCTTAACCACTTCCTTCAAATTTGATTCCTCACCATAATCATTAACGAGATCCTTCTTCCTTTCTGATACTTCTGAACTTCACCCCCTACTCTCCTCTAATCTCTCTCACAACAAAATCTATCTTTTTCTCTCTGTTCCTGCGTGAGCCACCTTAAAAACAACAAACACAACCCTCCAAAAACTTGCTTCAGCCCTGCGTATCAACAACAAAATCCTGCAACACTCTGCAGAAAACACACCAGACCAAAAAGCCAACAAATTAACCTTCATCCCAACTGAACCTTCTTTATCACTTCGAAACAACCAACAAAAACATACTTCTGAACCTCTGCCCAACTTTCCTCATCCTCACACAACCTTTGTTCGCAAACAGACCCAAAACATCAAGCAATAATCGCCTTTTCCACACGAAACTTCCAACCTCACACTTCGTCGCCTTCTGAAACCAACAACAAACAAAAATGAACATGTAACAAATCTTCTCCAACACCAACAATAATAACCTAACCTCAGTAACTCCGAATCTCCCATTTTTCTTCTAAACCACAAAACCCCACAAACCTTCATCGTTCAAACTCAAAATCCTCACAACCTCACCCTGAATAAATTCGCAACCCTATAATCTTCTCCAACATCAACAATAATAACACCCCCTTTCAATTCTCCATTCGTCTTCTTCAATCCAACAACCAATAAACAACACCCAGACCCCATTAAAACTTGAAACCCATTCCTCAAAACCCTCTATTTATACTTAAACCAGAAAAAGAAGGAGAAGAACAGATAGATCGAATCACTGACCAAATCGAGAACGGACTGAACTTGATATGGACTTGAAAACGTGACGGTCGAAGCATTTGTGACCGATTGGTTGAGAAAGGTGAAATCATAGGGAGACCCAAACGCGTAAACCTATAGAATATTTGTTGATCCAAGAAGGTTTGGTGTGTGGTGTTCGTCTTTTACGTTCATCTCGTTTTCTTCCTCGATTCTGAAGTTGATCTCACGCGTTTTGGGCAAATCGTGATGGTGATGACAATGATTATTAATTAATTTATTTTTTTGTCGTGCTAATATTGTTGTTCAGAAAAGATGAACCACATCTTTGTGGCTTTGAGGATTATTTAACGTGTTGTTGATATTGGGCCCGTACAGTTTTTGATTCATACGAGTGTTTTTCCTTGTGGTGATTAGTTTAGCAAGACCATGGTTTTTTTTTGTTATTTCCACGACACCCTCTCCTTGTTCCTTTTGATCGTGTTTGACTCTTGGTGGAGGGGTGATGGGCCATAGGCCCATATGATCCTCTCCTAATTTTGTGTTTGCATATTTCACACCCTTTATTCTTCAAAATGCACCCTATGTGTTCTAGCTTTTAACGAGTTATATTTTATATTCTATTTTTTTCTTAGAATACTTCTTTAGAATTTTCTTCCTAAATTTATTTCAAAAGTTTATGAATATATTATAGTTTTTATTACTTTATTTTTAGAGTTAATTTTATCTTCTCATTTTTTATCGGGCTCTTTATTTCATTTCATGTGCTTTGGTCGATGACGAGACCTCTGTAATTCATTACCAGTCAAATTATTGATGAGTAATGTTGGATCTGAGACCACCTCTTTTCTATCCACATTATGCCCCGATTCGATTCAAAACATTGTCAAACCATCCTCCTAAAATAAATCATCTTTGTATTGAACTAAAAGAGGGGATTAAGTGTAGATTTTCTTCCTCTCCGAGTGTCGAGATGCTCACTGTAGTGTGGGTGGTTTAGACACTCGTCTTTCAATACGAAGACATTTTTCTCTTTTCAAACCTTCTCTCTTAAAACCTCGGACCCGCGCCGAGTGCATTTTCGAAATCCCTTTCAATAAGGAATCAATTCTCTTTGTATTGAATTAAAAGAGGGGATTACGTATAGACTTTCTTCCTCTCCGAGTGTCGAGATGCTCACTGTAGTGTGGGTGGTTTAGACACTCGTATTTCAATACGAAGACGTCTTTCTTTCCATTTTCAACCTTCTCTTCTAAAAACCTCGGCTTCGCACCGAGTGCATTTACAAAAGCCCTTTCAATAATAAATCGATTTCTCTTTGTATCGAACTAAAGAGAGAGGATTGAGTGTAGACTTCTTTCTCTCCGAGTATCAGGATGTTCACTATAGTGTGGGTGGTCTCGATACTCGTCTTTCGATATGAAGACGCAACTTTATCCATCACCTATCTCTTTTCACCACCTCTTCCCACAACTTCCTTTCGCAACCTTTCTCACCTAAAACCTCGGTCCCGTACCGAGTGCTTTTTCAAACTTCTTTTCATAACAAAAACTTGAATGGTCGTGGAGTGGTTAGGCGTAGGCCTTCTCCTATCCTGAGTGCTGACATTTACCGTAGGGTTTACAGTCGCAAAAGCACTTACCATTCAAAACCAAAAATATCTTTAATAAGAGAACAAAGTTCTCTTTGCATTGAATTAAAGAGAGAGGATTAGGTGTAGTCTTCTTCCTCTCCGAGTGTTGGGATGCTCACTGTAGTGGGGATGGTCTTGATACTCGTCTTTCAATACAAAGACGCTACGTTCGCCCCACCATTTCATAACAAAAACTTTGAGATAAAGAATTGGGTACTACCCACAAGGGGTTACTATCCGAGGACTTATCTCACCCCTAAAAAACAATCTCACAAATCAAATGTGACATCTTGCCTCGCATGGCGAAAACCTAATCATTTCAAAAAGGATATGTTACGTCCGTTCTACCGCAAACAGGTAACGCATAAGTCTCCTCACATGCGAGTAACAATACACCTAAACTTCTAGAATGCGCACGATAGCATCATCCATAAAAACATTAGCAAACCGTAGGCCGAACTACGGCTGCTCTGATTCTTTACTTCTTTTAAGTAAAGATACGTAGGCACAAGGGCCACAATCCTTGCCGAGCATATTCCCCCTATATCTGTAGTTCCCCGAACTACGTCGACTCTGACTTTCTCATGCCTTTTGAGAATACGTAGGCCTAGGACCGCGAAGTCCTATCGAGTCCGTCCTTTCTCTTCTTCCCCCCGTTCTTTCTCTCTCTTTCCTCCTAATCTTTGTTTCTAACCCTTTTCTACCTATATTTTGGAACACTCTTTTATAGTATAACTTTTTAAAGCAAATATAATCACACGTCGACAAACAAATGGTTCCCATCGAGTACGATGGATGCGAGGGGTGTTAATACCTTTCCCTCGCATAACCGGCTTTCGAACCCGTTCTTGGTTGCGAGACCATCTTATCCATTTCTTTCTTTAGGTTTTCTCGATATTTCCCTTTCCCTTCATGGGATAAATAAAGTTCGGTGGCGACTCTTCTGTCTATCTTTTTTGCCTCCCCGTCGTTGCACGATGCATTTTTCGAGTAGCGACAGCTGGCGACTCTGCTGGGGACTTCTAGCGAGCCTAACCTAGTTTGCTTGTCGCATATGTGATTTATTTGCTTTTGTTATTTGTTTGTTCTTTTTAACCTGTTGGGTTTATTTGGGATTGGTTTGTGAGAATAAAGCTTCCTACCCGAGCTTTCGAGTATACACTAAGTTAGGAGGTGGATTCTTTCTGATTTGCGAGACTTAGGACTCGTTGAGTTGGATCGAATTCCACCGCTCAGATGAGACCCTGTTGGGATGATTATGTCTTACGTTTAGTCGTAATGGCATTTTTATTTCCGACGTGGGAGTCCGTGACTCTGAGGACCTTTGTAGAACCTTATTCCAAAGGTTGCTAAGACATAACTCTGTGTTCATCCTTTGAAATGATTACCGTCTTACGAGTAGTGGTTATGATGGAAAACTTTTGAGGGTTAATGCATGGGACTTTGTTTAAAAACCTTTGGGATACCCTCTTATAAACCAATAGATAACCCACCCGATGGGAGAGATACTTTTTGTGTTGTTTTGCAGGACCTATGACTTTGATCTCGCTTTTGTTCTTTTATCATGTGCTTATTACATTACATTTGCATAAGCATCTCTGCATCATTTCTTGCATTCCTTACAACCCGACCTTACACGCCGCTTACCCTTTCAGAGAGAGTAAAGCAAGCTGACTTCACGACATCGGTATAACACAAGGAATAATCAGAAAAGAGTCATGGATCAGATAGAGCAAGACCAGGCTACTATGAGGAGCAAGATGCTAGGTATGAAGACGTAGATGAATCAACTCATGGAGGTGATTCAGAACATGGTCAGGAGTCAAGAAGAGATGAGGCAAGCAGCAGAGAGGAACGCTAATCAAACTTTGGCTGGTGCAGTTCCCAACGTAAGTGGCGCAGTTCCAACTCCTACCGAGGCCACCCCAACCCCTGTTGGGGCAATTCCTACTTTTGTAGGTGCCGTACCTATCAACACCGTCCATCCACCAGTCGGTACAACTCATCCTCATGGTACCACGATCCCAGCACAAGTCCATTACGATGATCATGAAAGTTTCTATGAGAATTCAGGTGAAGCATATGGACCACAAACCGCTGAATTAGAGAAGAAGTTTAATGCTTTACAAGAGGTGGTAAAGGCATTGCAAGGCCCCGATGTTTTGGGACTAGATGCCGCTGAAATATGTCTGGTACCCGGAGTTAAGATACCTCCGAAGTTTGTAATCCTAACCTTCGAGAAATATAAGGGTAACAGTTGTCCTAGGACCCATATAAGGTCTTACTGCAGGAAGATGGCCGCATATTCCGATGACTAGAAGCTGTTAATCCATTTTTTTCAAGATAGTTTGACAGAGGCTTCTCTGGAATGGTACATGCATCTTGAACGATCCAATGTGAAAAGCTGGAAGGAGTTAGCAGACGCTTTTGTGAAACATTATCAGTACAATACTGACATGGCTCCAAATCGGATGCAACTCCAGAATTTGACCAAGAAATCGAACGGGTCTTTTAAAGACTTTGCTCAGAGGTGGAAGGGAGTAGCTGCAAGAGTACAACCCCCATTGATGGAGAAAGAGCTGACAGACCTCTTCATGGGCACGCTGCAAGGACCGATCCTTGAGCGTCTAGCGTCTACAACCTCAACAGTGTTTTCTGAACTTGTCACGGCTGGAGAAAGATTAGAGAGTTTATGAAGGCAGGAAAGATTCAGAATGCTGGAGAATCTTCAAATAGGATCAAGATGCCCTATCAGGGTTTCGTTAAGAAGAAAGAAGGCGAAACTAGTGTTGTGTTCACAGATAGAGGAAGAACTCATCAAGGTTATCACCATGTTGCTGTCGTCGCTCCACAACAACAGTTGTCCATTCCAACAAGTCAACCCGCGTTTCAATCAAACATGCAACAACAATCCTATCAACCAAGACAAAATCAGTACCAGGGTCCACAAAGATCGAGGAGACCAGAAAGAAGATTCAATCCAATTCCGTCAACTTACGCCAGATTATTACCATTCTTGTTGAAAGAAGGCCTTGTTCAACTTAGGGAAATGAGGGATCCTCCGGAGGTTCATCCTTTTGGATTTGATGTTAATGCCAAATGTGAATTCCATTATGGCTCCCCAGGCCATGGCATCGAAAATTGCAAGACTCTGAAGCACATTGTACAAGATCTCCTCGATTCAAAGGCGATAAACTTTACCCGAAACACCCGAAACATCAAAACCAATCCAATGCCGACTCATCACTCAACAAATATGATCGAAGAATCCTAGGGTCATCTCAAAAAGTCAGTGGTCCAGACCGACAGACGTCCTCAACATTAGCAGTCCTTAGACGCTTTTGTCATTTGCATTTGTAGTTTTATTTTCTGTCAATTGCTACTTGTTGTTTAAAAATTGTTGTTTAGAATGTTAACATTAATGAAATGATTATGCATTTTTAGAATTAATTATGTCGCATTCGCTCATTATTTCCACTTATCACAAGCACAAACACATACACCTTTTTATCCATTCCACTTTATCACTGTTGTTTTAGCAATAATTGGAGGGAGGATGACGAAAACGAAATACCCGCAATTGCAAACCGTATGCTTTCAGATAAAATCTTGCCGATGATGTACATGCATTGTTTCAAACCCCCTAAACACCGGAGATATAAGGAGTTAATCCCTAGTCAACCACTTCGAGCCTAGAAATAAGAGTTTCCTTCGGATGTTCAAACCTTTAACACTCAACCTGGGGCAGGGTAGTTATTCAGTTAATCCAATCCCGCACTCAAAATTCAAAAGACATGAAGGTTGTTCATCAATAATCCATGACATGGCAGTCACTATCCTCCAACAAAATTCAAAAAATCAAAAGCCTGCTAAGTCAAGCATTTCTAAAAAGGTTTGAAATGGTTAGTATTCGACAAATACCTCGATTGGAGAATCAAGTGGCTAATGATTTGGCCCAGACTGCTTCACGGTATAAAATCTCGAAAGAAAAATTATAAGATGCAGTCGAAGTTAAAGGAAGAGTTGTATCAGCTAGATTGTCTCCATCAGATTTGGAAATGACAAAGCTAGGGTACACTGATAAAGAGAATTTTGAAATCCTCGAAATAGATAGCTTGATGGATGGAGATGGGAGGAAACCAATAGTGGAGTATTGTCATTACTACGAAAAAAGGGAGGCCGACAATGACTAACCGAGTCGCCACCTATCGTTATTTATCCCAAAGGAAAGAAAGGAAACGATCGGAAAAAACCTAATGAAAAAGGGAAAAGACGAGGTCATCGCAACCAAGTCCTGGGTTCGGGAGTCGGTTACGCAAGGGGAAGGTATGAGCACCCCTCACGTCCGTCGTACTCGACGGGATCCACGCTTATTATCTGTCTAAAGGGTGTGTTGAACTATCTACGCTTAAGGCTTATGGACAAAAGGAAAAGAAAGAGAAAAAGGACTCGACAGAGCGTCGCTGCTCTGGGCCTACGTATTCCCTTGTGCAATGGGAAAGTCAGAGTCAATGTAGTTCGGATAACTATGGCTAAAGGGGGGGGGGAAGGTTGCTCTCTAAGACATCGCGTCTTATGCCTACGTATCCTCGTCTGGTACGAGAAATCAGAGCAAACGTAGTTCGGGCTGACACGACCATAAGTTGGTTCAAGTGTTTTAACCGAGTAAGGTTAACAGACAGTTCTAGCAGTTTGGTGTATGCAGCTCGACCATTGGAGACTTAGGCGTTACCGTTTGTGATAGAACTAAGAGTTAACAACACTCTTGTTTATGAAAAGGTTTTCCTGAATTAAGGGTCCCAAAGGGACAAAAAAGATTTGAAGTTTGTTTGAAGTCTTTTAGAGAAGAAGTGTTTTTTAGCTTTTCGTTGGTAACTCCTGTTGCACTAAAGACTTGTGACTTGGGAGCGAATGCGTCGCATAGCATCCTAAGGATGTACACTAAACACTCTAGGTAATTGAGAGGTAACCACTAAATCACCATTCCCTGAGTAGCTTAAGGCTCGTAGCGTACAACACTTTTCTTTATTAAGTGTTTTAAGAAGTTTTGAGATGAGAAGAGAAGACACAAACTCTAAGGGGAAACTACTCAACCTTAATGTTGTCATGCAATATGCTACTAAAGTTGGGATTACAAAAAGGAAACATCTACCTAATGTTATCATACATGGTTTAAGTCCTAATGTCTATCATCACTCCTTAAACAAGGAAATGAGAATCCTAAGGGAACATGGCCAAAGAAGGAAAAGAGGAAGGAAAATATACGAATGCAAGAATGCAAACATAGAATGCACAAATAGAATGAAAGTGAGGGAGGAAAATAGTGTGGGGCAGTAGCCTCCACAAGCACATCTTGACCTCAAGCATGCATATGGGAAATGCAAAGAGATACATTGAAACAAGCAGAAAATAGCAGAAAAGAAAGTAGGCAAGACACGAAGGAAAGTCCTCAAGGATTCATCACTTTAGGCAAGCTTCAAGTTCCTCCTAAGGAGGGAACAAACCACCTTAAATGACACTCCAAGATCATAGGACAACAGGGAATATGGGAAAAATATGCCCAAGCACAACGGCAAAGCAAACAAAGAAAACAAGAATGCACCATTTTGAACGACAACACATAAGTGTGCACCTGAACGGAAACCGACGAGCACGTGTCGATCAAATCATGATTAAACAATCAAAACCAGTGACATATATCCAAAATATTTCACTCCTAATGCATCATAACGATCTATGAATATTCGAAGTGAAACGATACCAAAACAATCATGAAAAACAGCAAAACAGGCCCACTGTTACAATGTTAATCGATTAACGCCAACGGTTAATCGATTAACCATTGAAAATTCTTAAAAATTTGAAAGTTTGTATTGGTTAATTGATTAACCACATAGGTTAACCGATTAACACTCTTCCAGAGGCGAAAAACAGCAGGAAAAAAACACTTTTTCAGCACTTATCACTTAAGCAAACATCCATATGATCTCATGATTAATTATGCACGAAATTAAACCATAAACCAGTGATCTAATGGACATGTAAACATATTTAAACAACAAGATACAAATCAAATGGATCAGATAAACCACAAATCAAAATATGAATGTTACTACATAATACAAACAAACTCATAATTGCAACAGGTTTAGGGTTCCAACCTTCGGATCGGAGAATTGATCCGGTGATTGTTAATTCGCCTCGGATGTATAGACCCACGCAAGAAACCCTGAAGAACTTCGAGATCCAAGCCGATTTCTCCCTCCAATAAGCGGATCCGGTGACGATTACGGATGAAGGTTACAGCTCGAGAGATCAAGGATTCCGATGAAGTATCGATGATCTCAAAGGATGAAGAGCTTTGAGTATGGGTTTTGGAAAATGGAGAGAGTAGTGAATTTCAGAGCGTGAGTTCTGAAAAGTGGATTATGAGGATTCCGATTGTGAGGTTTAGAGTGGAACCCTTTAGATACTACTTAGGGTTGGATCCAAAGCAAGTAGGGTTGGAAAGTTAGGTTTTGAATGTGGATTGGGCTTTTGGGGGGGATTCTGAAAATTACAAGGTTCTGGATCCTTCCCTCCTGTAAAATTTGAATTTCAAATGATCAAAATGGGCCCCTAAGTGCAATTTGCTTGAAACTTCACGTGTAAGGCAAAATCTTCTTTGGTTAATCGGTTAACCATATGCGTTAACCGATTAACACTGCTGAATTTTTGAATCTGGGCTGTTTTTCAAGTGGTTAATCGGTTAACCATACGCGTTAACCGATTAACGCTTGTGAATTTTGACTTTTGGCGCCTTTTGGTGGGAAACATGCCCGTTTGCCCGCTTCTTGCCGTTTGGGGCTCTGCTCAACTCCTGAAAGTCTTTTTTCTGAACGCTATGGTCATGAGAGTGCTGAATGTAGCCTGAATGCTGCTTATGTACCTGCAAAACAAAAGTGGGAAAAAGGTCGCCCGACCCCCAGAGTAAAATAAATGTCGGGGTCTCTAACACTCGCCGTTCATTGTTGTACCCCTAAAATGGAACTTGAGTCACGGGGTTGCCTTGATCCCCTGTCAAAATAAATGCTATGCGATGCAATGCAAATGCTATAACCATGCATTGAAACAAAAGCTAGCTAAAGGAGGTTGGTCAAATTTTGGGGTACAACAGCTGCCCCTATTCGAGCGACTTGGACCTGAATGATGGAAAAGCGAACGACTTTCAAACAATCGAGGTAAAAGGCGGTTGAATACCAAAGAACCCGGAAATTTGCCAACCGAGGGAAATAAAGCCGCGGTAGCAATCCGAAGGTAACTGTACTGGTCTCAAAAATACTCCGCTGGGGAAATACGAAATAGCGTTAAGGATAGCACTATGGTGTGAATACCGCTTTGGCGAGAAGTGGCATTCTATGCCGGAGTCTGGATACTCAAAGGAAATAAACCGGAGCCTGGATGCTAATAGGAATAAACTGGAGCCTGAATGCTAAAGGGAACTCTGAGCCTGGACGCTCGGGGTGACCGGAGCCTGGATACTCGGTAATAAGTCTGAGTCTGAATACTTGGTGATAACTCTGAGTCTGGATACTCGATAATCGGAACCTGGATGCTCGGTAACCGCTTGAGTCCGGATACTCAATAATTTGAGCCTGGATGTCGCTACTGCGAAAATCGGCGCCGACAATACAGAAGAGTCGCCACCGTGCGTTATTTATCCCAAAAGAGGGAAAGGAAACGCTCGAAGTAAACCTAACGCAAAGACGGGAAAAGGTATGGTCATCACAACCAAAACCTGGATTCGGGAGTCGGTTACGCAAGGGGAAGGTATTAGCACCCCTCACGTCCATCGTACTCGATGGGATCCACGCTTGCTTGGTTTGTACGGATTACACTTCTATCTAAACTAAAGGTCTGGGGTTAAAAGAAAAGAAAATGAATCGGCAAAGCATCGCGCTTTATGCCTACGTATTCCCGTCTAGAACGAGAAATCAGAGTCAACGTAGTTCGCCTAACTACGGGGGAAGATGGGTGAAGGTTGCTCGCTAGGATATCGCATCCTATGCCTACGTACTTCAACACGGCATGGAAGATCAGAGCAAACGTAGTTCGAGCTACGCGCGACACAAGCTGTTCAAGTGTCTTTTATGAAAAATCTCACCTTAAACAAGGGTTTTCTTATTTCAAAAAGGTTGATGTTTGTTCAAATCTTTTGACGGAAGAAATGAATTAATCTCTGTTATAACCTTTATTAGTGTTTTTCTGTTGTTTTGAAGGAAGAAGAGATGACACTCTACAAATCCTAGGGTTAAAAGGGAATAAAATCTACCCTAATGTTATCATGCATGGGTTAACACCTAATGTCTATCATGCTCCTCTCTTGCACAGAGAGAAACAGAGGTCCTAAGGGAATAGACGGAAACAGGAACAATAGATATATACAATAAAGCAGTAAAAATGCATGGATGCAACAATACAAGCGAGGCAAGGGAGTCCCACTCAACCTCGAACCTAGAAAACAATAGGCAAAAGTGAACAGGATTCACTTTCAACCCAGCAAGTTAAACAGCAAACAATACAATCCGGGAAATTCAATCAATACATCAAGAAATAAAACAGCTAAAAGCTAAACAGCAAAGCAATCTTCAACAACATCTGACTTCATCTTCAGGCTTCAAGCAGACATCAGTCTTTAATATTCAATCTCCCAATGGCTTTTCTTCAAGTCCTACTCTCTAAGCTGAGGAATCAATCACAAGAGTGAATTGGGTGTGAAGCAATTAGTTGACCACCAAGGGTGGCAAACATACTGCTATCAACACAAAGAATATTTCTCTCAAGAGTTCTATCCCTTAGACATTAGCACCAAGCCTTCCAAAGGAAGGGGGTGAGTGTCTTAGAGAGACTCTGCATCACAGAGAAGAATGGAGGTAATCAAGACCTTCCATGTTTGAGAATCAAGTTTGCTACTCTAGAGCTCTGCCTAACTCCTAGATCCTACAAACTTTAACAGCTACCAGCAAGAGATACTCCTCATCAACTCTGGAAGTGGGCCTTCAGTATCTGGTCTTCAAATGGGCTTCATCATCTCAGGTCTTCAGCTCTCCCCCAAAGTCCCAAACAATCCCAATACCCCACACATACAAAACATAACCCTAAAGAGGGCACACCACACAATCAATCAAATATAAGCAATGAACTAATAGCAGTAGGGGAATCCTAATATTTTCTAAGGGATCTATCCTATACCCATAACCCCTATAGTCCCATACCCCAAAAATCAAATGAAAATTCCTAAAAGAATTAATCTATTCCACCTATGCTCATTTAAAACCCTAATTTTCATCATGTTATTCACACCTAATCAAATCACCTAAGATTAAATTCTAAAAATATGAATTAAATCCTATGTACAATTTGAAGTTCTAAACTAATCACCCTAAAAAGAATGAACCCTAAATCTAAAGGGAACTATTAGAACAAAAATCAACAAATTTATGTATCAAACTAAACTTAATAAAATGCTATTTACAAGAAAAATGCATGAAAAATATTAAAACAAAATAAAGTGCCAATTTTATTATTTAATATTTTTCTAGACAGAATTATTGACCTATAGAAAAAAGAACCAATTAAAACTAAGCTATTTCCAATTTTTTATGAATTTTGAAAGGTGTTAAAAATATAAAAGGATTGAAAAACACAAAATAGAAATAAAATGGGGAGGGGGTCTGAATAGCAGCTTCGCCCAGCTATAATCTCAGATGGGCCATGATGAGGGGTGCAGATATCAATATGGCAAGGCCCAGCGCACATCCAAAAATGAATTAAAAAAAACAGAAAAAAGATTAAACCCTCGGTTCAAATAGCAACAAAATCAAGTGTACTCTGCATTGGGCTTCCAATTGGGGGGTGGGGATAGCACACTGATCCAAGGCCCATGGTGGTACGTTTAGTGAAACACTGCGTTTCACGTTGAGTCTTTCCCTCCGTTTTCTTCTTTAAACACCAGCCCTTGGATTAGATGAAAATGTCAAATAATGGAAATGATCAGACGGTCAGTGGTCATCGTCCCCAATCATGAAGCTAGGGTTTCAGAAATTCACAGCTTCCATGCATGAATCTTCAAGCTCCTCGTTCTCCTTCCTCAGGCCATGAAATCAAAACTTATAAAGAGCAAAGTTGCTCTATTATTTCTCCTGAACACGATGGTACCCTCAGTTTTGCTTGAAACCAATTCCATAATGGAACCTGATAGGTGGAACCTCATGAATCCATCATTATGCACTGCAATGGAACCTCACAATTCTCCAATTTAACTACCCTATCTTGTTCATCATGCCACACTAATCTCAGCAAGCCATTATATGTTTATTAGAACTCATTATCCAGCCTAATCTTAATCATCAAAGAATCATCACCCTGTTATGGAACTTCATGGAACTCTCTCTAATTCTCAGGGATCAATCACCTAAGGTCTCTAAACATGATTACCCTAACCATTTCATCTAATAATGCATAAATAGAGGGATTCAAATGCTTTTGCAAACCTGAAAAATGGTGATGGCAGAGGTATCTACACTCCAATCCACTGCTTGAAACTTCTCACAAATGACCTTCAATGGCTGAGAATCTTTCTGTTTGCAAGATCTTGGATGGACAATGCTTGAACTGTGAGATTGGATCCAACTTGCTTCACTTGCACTTTGGAAGCTACACCTTCAAACACTCATCAATGGCCACTTTGATCTATGTGTATGTGTTCAGTAGGATCCAAGGAGTTGATTTGGTGAGAAAAATTCAATGGAAAGGAAGAAGAAAATGGAGTTTGAGATTGATTTGCAAAAAATGGAGAAAATGGTATAGCACTCTCTCTTCACACTCTTTTCACCAACACTTTGCACCAATGGCTTCATTTCAATATATAGATGAGGATGGACAGATCTAGAAGGTTTTAGAATGATCTTAGAGGATTCTAGAAAGTGGTGGAAAGTTCATGGAATTCTCATGTGATGATACTTTGATACATCTCATATCATGCTTGCATCCTTTGTATATTTGTGTCAAAATCTCCTCTCATGAGTTATTGGCATGGAATGTGTGAAAAAACCAAGTTCCTTGCCTTAAAAAGTCACTTATGCCAAGTTTTCCCCACTTGCCTTATTATGCAAGCAACAAAAATACAAAGCAAGTCCAAAAATTAACCCCTAACTCAAAAAAGTGGCTGAACCAATGTCTCTAAAATGATGTTTGGAATCAATTTGGTATATTGGATGACCCATTTTGGATTTGTAGATCTCTCAAACCATTTTTTATTTCAACTTTTTCAACTTATATGCCTTTTTTTAGGTCATTTTTCACCAACTTTGGTCAAGTCTCATTCTATGCATTTCCAAACTTCTATGACTTCTTTTCTAGACTTAAAATGGCATTTTGAGAAACTTTGATGTTGTTAAGTTTTTCATTTGAAGCTTCCTTGTATGAGTTTTAGGCATAGGCTAAGAATGACCTGTAATCCTCAGATGACCAAAATACCCTTTGCTTGCCAAGACCATAAGTAGAGTTCCACAAATCATATGAAGGAATACCATACCTTTCTAGAAAGCTAAGACAATAAGGAACAACTCTCATGTTGGCCAGAAATCCATTTGAAATATCCTTGAAGGTCAAAAGTTGCTTGGAAGACAGACAACTTTCACAGACAAATTTCAGTGCCCTCAGATGACCTGTAACTTACAAGAGCTATAACTTGAGTTCTACAAATCATCTTGATGACTTCCACCACTCAAATTAAAGCTATGAAGATACTCTACAAGTTTCATGTAGACCAAGAATTCATATGAAGCTTGCATCTTGAGTTACACTGCTTGGAAATTGACCTCAATCAGGGGATTTTACACTGAAACCCTAATTTAGTAACTCCAGTTCTCCTTGACTCCTCTTGATTTTTCTTTAGCACAACATCATATCTATATCCATATAGCAAATAATGAATCCCACATTCTTCAAATGATCCTTGATGCCTTTCAAAACAAGTCTTTGACCTATGGTTGACCTAGTGTTGACCCTAGTTGACTGACTTCAACTGAGGCTCTTGCAATCATTCCAATGACTTAGTTCTCCTCAAAAATAATCATCTAGGCTCTTCATAACATCCATACACACCTCATGCTCTTGGCCCATAGCTCCCACATCCTCTGATGATCCCCAAATAACCTCAAGATAGGAGAGAATTCACTGATCAACCTGGCAACACCTCCAAGCCCCAATTCTTTCCTGATGACCTGAGTAGACTTGAATATGAATGAAACCCTTGGATATACCTCCTGAGATAAGAATAGCACCTTGATCCCCTGATTAAGGTAGCTTGCCTATGCAATGCAATGCAGATGAATACACTATGTACATGATACTAATGCAGATGATTATGCAATTGAAACATAAACCTAGGTTAGAAAAGGTTGGGCAAATTTTGGGGTGCAACACTGGACGCTCGAAGCAATTCGAAGCCGGGATGCTTGACGCAAATCTGAGCCTGGACGCTCAATAATCGGAGCCTGGGCGCTCAAAATAAATCGGAGCCTGGATGCTCGATGCAGATGATCCGAGTCTAGATACTCGGTAAACGGAGCCTGAATGCTCGATGCGCTTCGGAGCCTGGACGCTCTATAAAACGAAGTCTAAATACTCGGTGCTGAACTGAATCTGGATATTCAGTGGTCGGAGCCTGGATGCTCAACGAAAACCTGAGTCTGGACACTCGGTGGCAAATTTGAGCCTGGACACTCAGTAATCGGAACCTGGATGCTCGAAATGATCGAAGATATATTCATCAGGATCTGGATATCCTGCGAGTTCAAGTCGAACGATGTTACTGGGAAACAATGTGAGCTGCGGTCTGGGTACCACACGAGCTGAGAGAAATCATTAGGTGTCGAGGTCTGGATACCACATGGCGACTGAAGATAATAACAATTACCGTGATCTGGATATCATGGAGCATCGGATGAACTAACATGGCCTGGATACCCTATCTGCCTTTGCTGGAGTCTGGATACTCAACGGAACGAGCGTATGCCATGGTCTAGATACCTTAGGGAACAAGGGCAAAAATACACCTACCATGATCTGGACATCACTAGGAAACTCAATCGGAGTCCGCATACTTGACGGACGAAGCAATTCGGTAACCATCATGGTCTAGATACCATTCGGACAAAGATGACCAACTGTCGGGGAAAATAATAAGCCGGGTCTGGATACCACACGGGCTGACGGAAACATATCACATCATCATGGCTTGGACACCACATGGTGTTAAAGGCGAAATCATCAGCCGATGTTCAATGACACTGCCGGGGAGAAACGTAAGCCAGGTCTGGATACCATGCGGGCTAACGAGAAATCTTATGGCCTGGATACCATTCTTCAACTTGCTACGGTCTGGACACCATACGGGCTAATGATAACCTTATGGTCTGGATACCATTCTTCAATTTGTCACGGTCTGGATACCATATGGGCACAATTGTTAATCGATCTTCTATTGGAGACATTCCTACAAGCAAAGAGGTAACAACCTGGTCTATGTTTCACATGAAAATGTTTTTAAAAATGGAACAATGCTCCACACAAGGTGGAAATGCTACGTGTTTTTAGGTAGATGCTATGCGTGCGTGCAGATGCACCGGAATTGACACAGCAAAATAAATGCTAAGGATACAGAAATCATCCTGCCAGGGAAAGGAAATAACCCTGCAGGGGATAGCTTACTCATGCCAATAGCGATTGGGCTTAATCTGAGGTAGAACGGGCTCTGGAGAGCTTCTCAACTGGGGATAAAATTCGTACAAGAACGAGGGAATCAACTGTGCTGGAGACCTTAGTCTGCGCTGCTGAAAGCTACATACCTATCAATGAACTGACGAGGGGCGAAGAGCATCGGGCCACTGCTGGGGGAAACTCTGCATCTACTTTGTGGGGTACACCCAAACCTATATTCGCTGGGGAGTAAGCGCGTACTTGTACTCTACAGGGATTAAATGCACACTGGAAAACCGCCGGGGGGAAAACAGACATACCGCGTACAAATCTACTGGGATAGAGACACATTTCAACTGCTGGAGAACCCCACTGCCCGGGAAATAGACGGATCCATTCGTATCTTCCTGGAAATTTGCCCCACGGGTAACAACCTGCAAGTGACAAAGCAAACAGAACATCCTATACAACAGGGCTATCTTGGTCATCATCCGTGACATTGTTCAATTAATATCAAAGTTTTAACAATTATTGGCCAAGGCCTACAAGTTTATGTATGCAAGTTCATCGAAAACAAAGGGCGTTTTTCACAAACAAAACAATAAAAGTTAAAATAAGGCACACACACAAGTAATGAATAAGATATGTTTATTGATGGATGGCCTGTAAATAGGCAAAGTTTTACAATCGATGCAACTCCTGAAAAGAGGAAGATGCGCAAAAATACAAATATTTATAAAGGCGAATACAAAAGTGGTGCACATTAAATAAGATGTACCCAATGTCAGTAATGTGGCATAGACAAACACCATGAGTTGATTCCTCTATGACTCGCCTGACCTCGAAACTTTCCCGATGCTCATTCTTCATAAGAGATTGATTCGGATAAACAACCCTCAGGTTCTTCCAGTCCACTAAGCAATGAAATCATACGCAGACCGCAGTTATTTGCTTTTTAATCCCTAACTTTTGCCTGAATCTCTCTTTGCGGGTTTTCGATTCACCGGGATACCCATTTTTGCCAAAGTCGCCTTTTCAGGTTTTCAACTTTGCGGGTTTACATTTTTTCATTTTTTATCCCTAATTTTTGCCCGAACCTTATGTCATACCCTAAATTTGTCCTACCGATTTTCAAATATTTTTATTTTTTATTCTTCCTTTAGGTTTTACATCGCCCGCTTATTTTCTTGTTATTTAGACACGTGTCCGCTCACAATTGATTGATTTTTCAGAACTTTATCTTTTTGATCAATTAAAGTGTGACGCGTGGCTTAATACTTTTTGTTAATTCTTTTCTTAATTTCCTAAACTTTTTCTTTTTAAAATATTATTAATAATAATATTTTGTGCACATATATTGCTCTTTTATTTGTTAATATTAAATTTTGTAAATTTTTAGTTTGTTTTATATATATATTTGTTAATATCTATTAATTTTATATTTATTAATATTTATGTATTTAAATAGTTGTTAATATTTTATTTTAGTTTGTAGTTATTATATTTGTTAATATTTAGTAAAATTGTTAATAAAATAATGGAAAGAATTAAAAAAAAGAAGAGAATTTGAGTGCACCAGATGAGAGGCCCATTTCAACGGCTCGTTAGGGTTTGGTTTCAGCATGTTATTAAAAGAGGGGAAGAACCGATTGAAAGGGGGAGGGGGAATTTACTGTTCATCGTCTCTCTCACTCGAAGCCACTAAACGGCGCCCCAATTCACTCTGAAACCCAAATTGCAGAATCCATCCTCTCACCATCATCATCATCGACATCTTTTTCCATCAAACCTCAAAACCGCCGCCCACATAACTCCAACCCTCCTTCTTCTTCGTCTTCATTCCTTCCGCCATTTCCATCACCACAAAACCCTCATCTTCCTCTCCAAAGCCCTTTTTAAAAACCCAGATCCACCGTCCTACACCTAATATTTTTCCGTCAGAAAAAAAAACACTGCGAGCAAAGGCTAACGCGGTCTGAGAACTTGACGAATCCTTAACAACCACGACGAAATTTCTCCGCCGCCAAGAACAGCTGCATTTTGATTTATTCTCGTTTCGGTTTCGTAAGCTCCACGAAGACACTACCACAAACATTCATCTATAATAACGTCCCACTGCATGTAACGACATTGTTGATCAAACTTGTGTGTAGATTCAATCTAACAAACAACAAGCTTTGGATGAATAACTCAGGGTTTATGCAATCGTTTTCGGCAGTGACATTGACGGTTCACAAAGCAATCTCGACATCACTCCTCTATGCTGTTTGAGACGAAGCAACAACGTGTATACTCTGCTCACACCAGAAATTGATAGCAATTACAATTTGGGATTTCCGTTTTCATGTCTTGGTAACGTTTCGATTTTATGTAGAGCATTTAGAAACATTATGATTGTTTGGCTGAACCTTTCATTCTGTTGATCTTCTATGCTGATTGTTGTTTATGTTAACTTAATGTTGCGGTTAATCATGTTTTACTCGTCGTGCCGCGTTTGGGCCTTACTAGCGTTGTTGTTATCATTTACGTTGGATTATTTATTGTAGATTGACCGATGTACATAAGTTGGGGTTCCATTTTGGTAAATGCGAAAACCGGCGGTGTGAGTTGATGCCATTAACCGTTAGGTTGTGTGTTTTAACTCAAGTTTGTGGATACAGAGTCTGTTGGGTTTATTTGAAATTTTTATTAAGTTTCCTTTTCAACGTTTATTACTTTTTACTGTATAATGGATGAAGAAACTCAATATTATTCATGATACTGTTGGGTTTTTATTTTGGTCTGATTACTTGAAAATAGCTATATTCATTTTGGTATTTGTAGTATGAACAAGTTCCGTAAGAAATTTTGTTATATATATATATATATATATATATATATATATATATATATATATATATATATATATATATATATATATATATATATATATATATATATATATATATATATATATATATATATATATATATATATATATATATATATATATATATATATATATATATATGTATATATATATATATATATATATATATATATATATATGTATATATATATATGTATATATATATATATATATATATATATATATATATATGTATATATATATATATATATATATATATATATATATATATATATATATATATATATATATATATATATATATATATATATATATATATATATATATATATATATATATATATATATATATATATATATATATATATATATATATATATATATATATATATATATATATATGATTTGTGTCTTAAGACAATTCAAAGTAATATTTTAAACAAAATTCTAGACATTTTTCAATGACATTTGTTAAAATCAATATTTATGTTTTTTTTGAATAAATAAAAGCAATTTTTATTCTATTAAATGAATAGCAGGTTTTTTTAGGCAATTTAAAAATAAAATTCATAGACTATTTTCAAATGTATTTCAAAATATGATTAATTTTAATCTTAGTTCAATATATTTTTATTACTAAAATTATTTTCTAATCAAATCTCGAAAAAACTGAATCCTAGAAGTCTAGCACTCCTTGGATTTTTGAACGATCACTATCGGGGCGTACGCCTTAGGTAGTACATTATTTGACTTTTCGCTTCAAAATACGCCCTTTAATTATTTAAACAAAGAAATGTCATTGGAGTCTGACATTCCACGTGACACTTTTGTTGTTTATTCGAACAATATTTTATAAATTGAATCAAAATCATTCTTCTATTTTAATTTATTTAATAAGACAAATTCAAAATAGATTTTATTTTAAAGAGAAAAGACTTTGAAGCAATAATATTTCTTAAGCCTGTTTAATCAAATCATTTTTAGTTAAATTACGAAAATTAAACTCTTGAAGTCTAGCACTTCTTGAGTTTTCGAATGGATATTATTGAGGTGTACACCTTAAATAATGTTTTGTTCAACTTTTCGCTCTTTAAACATACTCTATTTTGAACAAAGAAATATCATGAGAATCTAGTATTCCGTGTGGTATTTCCATTGTTCATCCAAAATCGAATGAAAAAGGTATCGTTGAGATCGAGCACCTCGATAATACTTTGGTTAATTGGTTGTGAGGCTGACGTCTCATTTATTAAATAATCGTCATTTCTCCCATAAATTCAAATTCAAATTCGTAATTCTTTTCATGTATTCACAAATTATTTTCATACCCTCGATTCGATTCAAATCATTTTCTCAAATTTTTTCTCAATTCAAACATCGAAAGAAGGAGGTTCTTGGAATCTAGCATTCCTTGAATCTTAGAGTGAATAGTTCTCGAGACGCGCTCTTGAGTTGTTATTCACTCAACCTTTTGACTTTTTTTCAAACTCAAACTTTTTTCAAACGTTCTCATAAGCCGAATGCTCGTACGCATTCACAACCATCCATATTTCGCACACACCTCACAACTCCTCGTGGTTTCGATATTGGGGGCACCCTTAGGGACTAACATCGTTTCTCACCTTTTAACCCTTGACATGTCGTCAAGTCAGTTCTATTTTCAAACAAATCCTCGACACGTCGTCGAGCCGTTTCCAAACTAACCTCATTTGGCCTCGCGTTCCATTTTCGATTCAATGTTTTACAAACATTTTTTTTAACCTTACAAAAGAGAGATATTCTTAGAATCCAGCATTCTTTGAATATTCGAATGAGTAATTCTCGAGGCATGCCCTTGAGTTGTTATTAGTTCATTCTTTCGTTTCCAAAACATCCAATCCTTTATCTCCAACTCCTTTCAACCCAATTTCCGAAAGAATTGAGTTCTTGGGATCTTGCATTCCTTGAATTCTTGAGTGACAAACTCTCGAGGCACGCCCTTGGGTTGCTTGTCAGTCACTCTTTCGTTTCTCAAACTCAACTTCAACCCTTTTTTCGAACCGTCTTCTTTTCGTGGTTGTTACCACGAACTACGATTGCTCTGATTCTTCATTCTCGTCCGAATGTAAGATACGTAGGCACAAGATTGCGATGATCTTGGCGAGCACATTTCCCATTTTCTCCCCTATTCCACACTTCTACCTTTCTCCATTACTCTGTCCACAATTCTCCCAACCTTTCCCGTAGTCGAACTACGACGCTCTGATTTCTCATTCTCGTCCGAATGAGCATACGTAGGCACAAGGGCCCCAATCCTTGGCGAGCACCCTATCTTCTAACCACCCATCTCTCCTTAGCATCTTTAACCTTTTAACCTACCAATTCAACCTTTACCAACGAGAAGAAAAACAAGTAAACCTAAATAACACTCCCCACATTTACCTTAAGAGGTTCCCGTCGAGTACGACAGACGTGAAGGGTGCTAGTACCTTCCCCTCACGTAACCGACTCCCGAACCCGGAACATGGTTGCGACAGCCCTGTTTCTATCCTTTTGTTTTTAAGAGGTTTTCTCGATATTTTCCTCTCCTGTTTGTTCGGGAAAAATAAAGTTCGGTGGCGACTCTATCGAACCGCATTTCCGCGCCTTTCGCACGAGGGTCGCGTTCTTCGAAATGTCTCTGTGATTTTTCAAGGTGTGACAGCTGGAGACTCTGCTGGGGGCGTTGCTCCATGCAAAGAGAGAGTCGAGCCTATCTTTTGGTTTGTAAGGAGTGTTTGTTTGCTTTCCTTTTTGTTTATGTATTTGTTCTCTTGTAGATTTTATTTGTGCTTGTTATCTTGGCTTGTTGGTTCTTGGGATGACATCATGAGTAAAGCTCTACACCCGAGCTTTGGTAAAAGCAGAGAGAACACATAGTTTAGAATTGGTAGTCGAGTAGTGTTAGTCACCAAGGATTCGCTCCTTGTGTGCCTAGCATGAAAGCTCCTCCAGAGGAGACCTATTCGTAGATCTTGTTGTAACACAGCTAGCCTGTTACACGACTTGATTAATGAAGGGTCCGTGATTCTGGGAACCTTTTGTTAGCACCAGTTCCGATATTGGTGGTCGTGTAGTGTTAGTCTCCAAAGACTCGCTCCTTGTGCGCCTAGCACGAGGACCTCGCTCAGGAGAGACCTTATCGTCATTATCGTCGTAATACAGCCAGCCTGTTGCGTGACGCTAATACAACTAGTGTCCGTGATCCTGAGAACCAAACATAGAAACCATTCCGTAAGTGGGTTTATGGGTAGAATGTTTAGATCTTCCCGTATAGGTTGTACCTGTCAGTTTTTGATCGGAAATTGTGGTTGTGTATCTGTTACAATTATCAGCTCCAAAACTGTTTGATTGTGATCCTGTGATCCTGGATCTTGTATCTTGCATTGCATCTTGCATATCATTAGCATTGCATTTCATATGTTGTGCATTTTGCATTTCCAGTCCTTCAACACAATCTTATGTCTTCGTTCCTTCCTCTCCAGTAAATCAAGCTGATTCCTCAACACCAGTACGCAACTAGAGCCAATACAAGACGAATGATGGAGCAGATTCAGCAGGAGCAAGCTGCCTTCAGGGAAGAGTTGGATTCTATGAAAGGAAAGATCGACCAGATCCTCGAAGCCATCCTCGCGGCCAGAAGACAGGAAGAACAGCGTGAAGCTGTCGCTGTCGTCAACAACAATGGTCAAGGACAAGGGTCTACTGCCATCCCTTTGGTTCCAATTCCAAATCCTCATGGGATGCCGTTGAACTTCAATAACACAGCCGAAGGAAACACTTCTCAGCCAATCCCAGCGCCTGGAGTTACTGTTGGAGTTATCCCGCAGGCCCAACCTACTGCTGTGCAAATCCCAGTTCCTCATATCGAAGATACTCTGATGGATCAGTATGACGACGTTCAGAACTATCATGCTGCTATCCCTATTGCCAGTCCTGTTGCTGCTCAGGATTCTGAAGCCATGAAGATGTGCCGAGATCTAGCCGAGAAACTCCGAGCCATGGAGGGGCACAATTCAAATTCTTTCAGTGCTTTGGAATTGTGTTTGGTGCCTGATGTTGTCATTCCTCCCAAGTTCAAGGTACCCGAATTCTCGAAGTACAAGGGTCTCAGTTGCCCAAACATTCATCTGAAGATGTACTGTCGCAAGATGGCTGCCTATGCCAGAGATGAAAAGCTCATGATTCATTACTTCCAAGACAGCTTGTCTGGGGCATCACTCGAATGGTATATGCAGCTGGAACGTAACAGTGTGCGCACCTGGGCCGAGCTAGCCGATGCATTTGTCAAACAGTACAAATACAACACAGATCTCGCTCCGAATCGTACTCAGCTTCAGAGTATGACTCAGAAGGATGGCGGATCTTTCAAGGAATACGCGCAACGATGGAGAGAGCTAGCCGCAAGGGTGCATCCACCTCTTGTTGACCGTGAATTGATTGACATCTTCATGGGTACCTTGCAAGGCCAGTACTACGAAAAGCTGATCGGTAGTGTCTCCGCTGGATTCTCTGACTTGGTGATCGTCGATGAGAGAATCGAAGAAGGGCTGAAGAGTGGAAAGATCCCAAGAGGTTCTAACAACCAAGCCAATGCCAAGAAGCCTTTCAACGGATACAAGAAGAAAGAGGGCGAAACGAATGCCATCTCTTTGCAGAAAGGGCAAGCTTCTCAGCAAGCTCCCGCTCCTATGCCTTATCAAGTTCCTTATTATCAGTATCCGTATGTTGCTGCTACGCAATATGCTCCAATGCCTTATCAGCCAGCTGTTCAAGCAGTTCAAGCTCAGATGCCACAGCAACAGGCTCCTCTGCAACAAGCCTACAACAAGCAAGGATATCAGTATCCTCCTCAGCAACAACAGGTACAAGCTACTCAGCAACGACAAGGTACTCGCCCACAGCGTCAGCAGAGAACATGGAGGCCAGATAGAGTCTTTGATCGTCTACCAATGACATATGCTAAAATCTTTGCTCAGTTGATGGAGAAGAAAGCTGTTGTTCCGAGAGATTTGGCTCCTCCAACTGTCATTCCTACCGATTACGATGCAAATGCTCATTGTGAGTTTCATAAGGGCGCTCTAGGTCATACCATTGAGGACTGCAGAGCTTTCAAGCACATAATTCAAGACATGATCGATAGGGATGCTATCAACTTCAATGGAAAGTCTCCAAATATCATCAACGATCCGATGCCATCAGCCAGCTAGTGCCAACATCAAATCCAGTCAAGTCAAGTTCATCCCAAAGAAGGCAGTCATGATGCCATTTCATATTTCATTTTCCTTATGTTTTGTCTTTGTTTGTTTAAGTACTGTATGCTTTGAACAATTGCCATTCGTATTTGGTTTTCATTAATGTATTGTTTATGCATGTTTTGAATTAGTTACGTCGTATTCACACATTTTCACTTATCAACAACATATTTGTTCACTCCACTCTATTCACTGTTGTTTAGCATGATTTGAGGGAGGATGATGAAAACAAGATACCTATAATTGCAAATCGTATGCTTTCAGACAGAATCTCGTCAATGATGTACAGGCATTGTTTCAATCCCCCATACACCGGAGATATAAGGAGTTAATCCCTAGTAAACCACTTCGAGCCTAGAAGTAGCAGTTTCCTTCGGATATTCAAACCTTACACTTAACCGGGGGCAGGGTAGTGTTCAGTTAATCCAACTCCGCACTCGAATTAACAAAGCAGAATTCAGAAGACGGTTGTTCATCAATGACCCATGCTATGGCAGTCACAACAAAAAAAAAATCAAAAATCTGCTAAGTCAAACACCTTAGAGGGGACTTAGGCAAAATCAAGACAATCCCGATGGATCTGACAAGCAAAATCAATCCATGCAAAAGTTAGGGATCAAAAACAAAGACAAAAGAGGACCCCGAAACCCTCAACAAAAAACAAAAAAAGATTCAGTGACCACCCAGATCAAAGGGGCACTGGCATCCATCAAAATAAGGTGACTGCCACGTCGAGCAAACCTTGAACCTTCAAGCTTACACCATCTAGACAAGTGTAGAATTAACTGAGCGTAGGACTGGAGATCATTAAGAAGAAGGGGTGGGTACAAATCATACTTTGAGCCTAATATCCTTTGTTTCATAACTGCGAACCAGATCACGTTACAGCCCTCGAAAGACCTAATTGAGGCGAGGTTTATTCTGAAAGCATACTTTCACAAGGTTGCGTAACCTGACTCCTCACATGATTTCTAATCACCAGCATTGGTGTCATTTCGCTTGCTATATCTTTCGCACCAATCAAATTAACACAACGTCTAGGCTAACAGTCCATTCGTCTCACACTTTCATGACACTTAAATAAAAAGACACTTTTCTCAAATTTTGCATCGAACTTTGCATTAATATTACCATTTATAAATGTACAATTTTAATTGCAAATCAGTGCTAGGTATTCAAAGACATCTCAACGAGGAGCAATCAGGGAGGAACCCGACTTTCAGTGGCGTACACGAAGCAAGGTTACTTCAAACCCCATAGGCTGGGGCAGGCCATTCAACAGCTCGAGCAGGGGCAAGACACCAGAGTTCAGTTTCAACTTCAAAATTGGTTAATCTGGGGTATGCCATTAATGAGTTCAGCCTAAGGCAAGATCAGGTCGTCTTAACCATCAAGCAGAGTTGCGACCTTCTCTAGAGCAAATTCAAAACAAAATCACCAAGTACCTAGACTTTGGGCATCCAGTGCATCTTCTGCTTCAATCATGACATCTTCAGCAAACGGCGTGTCGAGGAAGTCAATTCCTCCCACCACCTGAAGTCCAATTCGCATTGGCAACTACCCAAAATCCACCATGCTGGCGTCTCCCTGCATTTCCAAATCACTCGTCTGCATCATATACATCATATGCATTGCATTCATCATCATAAGCATTTTTGCATCATATACATACCAATCATATCATACTTCCCCAGCCTTTGCATCTCCGTGCATCAGCATTTGCATTTGCACTTTCATTCGTTATGGAACATCATTATCATCCAACATTCATATATGCAAGTCAAGGTCCAGGATCAATCTCGAAGACTTCCAAGACTGTTATTGGCCCAGTCAGGGACATCTTCCGCAAGATGGTGGTTTTGTCCCACGATTTTCAAGAGCTCCAAAGCAATCATCAGCCCATTCAGGGGCAATTTTCTGCGATTGTGGGTTTCTCCCACAAAATTTCAAAATATTCAAATCAAGATTCAGCCTAGTCAGGGGCATTCTTTTCAAGACCATGGGTATTTCCCATGACGTATTTCAACCTCGTGGTTGATCAGATCTTCAAGTTAACATACATCCTAGCCAGGGGCATACCATTCAAGACCGCGGGCGTTCCCCACGAAGTTGTTCAACCTTTTGTTGGGCAAATCCAAGAAGTTTAATGCAAGATTCATCCTAGTCAGGAGCATTCTTTTCAAGACCATGGGTATTTCCCATGACGTATTTCAACCTCGTGGTTGATCAGATCTTCAAGTTAACATACATCCCAGCCAGGGGCATACCATTCAAGATCGTGGGCGTTCCCCATGAAGTTGTTCAACCTTTTGTTGGGCAAATCCAAGAAGTTTAATGCAAGATTCAGCCTAGATAGGGGCATCTTCAGCAAAGCCGTGAGCGTTCCTCATGAAGTTGTTCAACCTTTTTGAGCAAGACAAGACATCAAGACAAACTCAGCCCAGTCAGGGGCATCCTCTTCATAATTCATGGGCGTAACCATGAAATCATTTCAACAAAACTATGATCTCCAAGCAAGACGGTGAGCGTACCCCGTTGTTTCATTTCAACCCAATCTTCCTCTTGGGTGTTTCCCAATGAGTTGTATCCAGCAAGCGTGACCATTGTCAATTGCCTTACTATCATCCTTTTGGTGATAGTCGAACCTCGTCAGTTCAACCTAGCCTACATCCTTTTGGGTGATGGTAACCTTCAATTTTTGTTGTTCTATCATCATTTTGGTGATAGCAACCTGTGTGTGTGTGTGTTTCGCTCCGTCATCCTTTTGGGGGGGGGGTCTATCATAGTCATTAATGATAGATTGTGCGATAGTTTATTTGTGTTTCGCTCCGTCATCCTTTTGGTGGGGGGTCTATCATAGTCATTAATGATAGATTGTGCGATAGTTCGTTTATGTTTCGCTCCGTCATCCTTTTGGTGGGGGGGTCTATCATAGTCATTAATGATAGATTGTGCGATAGTTTGTTTGCGTTTCGCTCCGTCATCCTTTTGGTGGGGGGTCTATCGTAGTCATTAGCGATAGATTGTGCGATAGTTTGTTTGCGTTTCGCTCCGTCATCCTTTTGGTAGGGGGTCTATCATAGTCATTAATGATAGATTGTGCGATAGTTTGTTTGTATTTCGCTCCGTCATCCTTTTGGTGGGGGGTCTATCATAGTCATTAATGATAGATTGTGCGATAGTTCGTGTGAGTTTCGCTCCGTCATCCTTTTAGTGAGGGGTCTATCATAGTCATTAATGATAGATTGTGCGATAGTTTATTTGTGTTTCGCTCCGTCATCCTTTTGGTGAGGGGTCTATCATAGTCATTAATGATAGATTGTGCGATAGTTTATTTGTGTTTCGCTCCGTCATCCTTTTGGTGGGGGGTCTATCATAGTCATTAATGATAGATTGTGCGATATTATTTGTTTGTGTTTCGCTCCGTCATCCTTTTGGTGGGGGGTCTATCATAGTCATTAATGATAGATTGTGCGATAGTTTGTTTGCGTTTCGCTCCGTCATCCTTTTGGTGGGGGGTCTATCGTAGTCATTAGCGATAGATTGTGCGATAGTTTGTTTGTGTTTCGCTCCGTCATCCTTTTGGTGGGGGGTCTGTCACTTGGATTGGTGTCAGATTGTGCGATATTTGTTTGTGTTTCGCTCCGTCATCCTTTTGGTGGGGGGTCTGTCATGGTCATTAATGTCAGATTGTGCGATTGTGCTTTGCTCTACCATCCTTTTGGTGGTAGTAGCCGCGTGTGTTTCGTTCCATCATCCTTTTGATGATGACGACTTTTTGCCTATTATTCACAGTTTACTCAGAGATGTACCTCACCCAGCATTTTCAACTCTCAGGCATCTCTCTTTCTTTCGGACAAATTCAGGGTCTTCTTCATATCTAATTGACTTTTACCTCTAGGTTTAAGCCTATTAGATAGGGGCATCTGTCATACCCTAAATTTGTCCTACCGATTTTCAAATATTTTTATTTTTTATTCTTCCTTCAGGTTTTACATCGCCCACTTATTTTCTTGTTATTTAGGCACGTGTCCGCTCACAATTGGTTGATTTTTCAGAACTTTATCTTTTTAATCAATTAAAGTGTGACGCGTGGCTTAATACTTTTTGTTAATTCTTTTCTTAATTTCCTAAACTTTTTCTTTTTAAAATATTATTAATAATAATATTTTGTGCACATATATTGCTCTTTTATTTGTTAATATTAAATTTTGTAAATTTTTAGTTTGTTATATATATATATATATATATATATATATATATATATATATATATATATATATATATATATATATATATATATATATATATATATATATATATATATATATATATATATATATATATATATATATATATATATATATATATATATATATATATATATATATATATATATATATATATATATATATATATATATATATATATATATATATATATATATATATATATATATATATATATATATATATATATATATATATATATATTTGTTAATATCTATTAATTTTATATTTATTAATATTTATGTATTTAAATAGTTGTTAATATTTTATTTTAGTTTGTAGTTATTATATTTGTTAATATTTAGTAAAATTGTTAATAAAATAATGGAAAGAATTTAAAAAAAAAAAGAAAGAGAATTTGAGTGCACCAGATGAGAGGCCCATTTCAACGGCCCGTTAGGGTTTGGTTTCGGCATGTTATTAAAAGAGGGGAAGAACCGATTGAAAGGGGGAGGGGGAATTTACTGTTCATCGTCTCTCTCACTCGAAGCAACTAAACGACGCCCCAATTCACTCTGAAACCCGAATTGCAGAATCCATCCTCTCACCATCATCATCATCGACATCTTTTTCCATCAAACCTCAAAACCGCCGCCCACATAACTCCAACCCTCCTTCTTCTTCGTCTTCATTCCTTCCGCCATTTCCATCACCAGAAAACCCTCATCTTCCTCTCCAAAGCCCCTTTTAAAAACCCAGATCCACCGTCCTACACCTAATCTTTTTCCGTCAGAAAAAAAAACACTGCGAGCAAAGGCTAACGCGGTCTGAGAACTCGACGAATCCTTAACAACCACGACGAAATTTCTCCGCCGCCAAGAACAACTGCGTTTTTATTTATTCTCGTTTTGGTTTCGTAAGCTCCACGGAGACACTACCACAAACATTCATCTACAATAACGTTCCACTGCATGTAAGGACATTGTTGATCAAACCTGTGTGTAGATTCAATCTAACAAACAACAAGCTTTGGATGAATAACTCAGGGTTTATGCAATCGTTTTCGGCGGCGACATTGACGGTTCACAAAGCAATCTCGACATCACTCCTCTATGCTGTTTGAGACGAAGCAACAACGTGTATACTCTGCTCACACCAGAAATTGATAGCAATTACGATTTGGGATTTCCGTTTTCATGTCTTGGTAACGTTTCGATTTTATGTAGAGCATTTAGAAACATTATGATTGTTTGGCTGAACCTTTCATTCTGTTGATCTTCTATGCTAATTGTTGTTTATGTTAACTTAATGTTGCGGTTAATCATGTTTTACTCGTCGTGCCGCGTTTGGGCCTTACTAGCGTTGTTGTTATCATTTACGTTGGATTATTTATTGTAGATTGACCGATGTACATAAGTTGGGGTTCCATTTTGGTAAATGCGAAAACTGGCGGTGTGAGTTGATGCCATTAACCGTTAGGTTGTGTGTTTTAACTCAAGTTTGTGGATACAGAGTCTGTTGGGTTTATTTGAAATTTTTATTAAGTTTCCTTTTCAACGTTTATTACTTTTTACTGTATAATGGATGAAGAAACTCAATATTATTCATGATACTGTTGGGTTTTCATTTTGGTCTGATTACTTGAAAATAGCTATATTCATTCTGGTATTTGTAGTATGAACAAGTTCCGTAAGAAATTTTGTTATATATATATATATATATATATATATATATATATATATATATATATATATATATATATATATATATATATATATATATATATATATATATATATATATATATATATATATATATATATATATATATATATATATATATATATATATATATATATATATATATATATATATATATATATATATATATATATATATATATATATATATATGTATATGTATGTATATGATTTGTGTCTTAAGGCAATTCAAAGTAATATTTTAAACAAAATTCTAGACATTTTTCAATGACATTTGTTAAAATCAATATTTATGTTTTTTTTGAATAAATAAAAGCAATTTTTATTCTATTAAATGAATAGCAGGTTTTTTTAGGCAATTTAAAAATAAAATTCATAGACTATTTTCAAATGTATTTCAAAATATGATTAATTTTAATCTTAGTTCAATATATTTTTATTACTAAAATTATTTTCTAATCAAATCTCGAAAAAACTGAATCCTAGAAGTCTAGCACTCCTTGGATTTTTGAACGATCACTATCGGGGCGTACGCCTTAGGTAGTACATTATTCGACTTTTCGCTTCAAAATACGCCCTTTAATTATTTAAACAAAGAAATGTCATTGGAGTCTGGCATTCCACATGACACTTTTGTTGTTTATTCGAACAATATTTTATAAATTGAATCAAAATCATTCTTCTATTTTAATTTATTTAATAAGACAAATTCAAAATAGATTTTATTTTAAAGAGAAAAGACTTTGAAGCAATAATATTTCTTAAGCCTGTTTAATCAAATCATTTTTAGTTAAATTACGAAAATTAAACTCTTGAAATCTAGCACTTCTTGAGTTTTCGAATGGATATTATTGAGGTGTACACCTTAAATAATATTTTGTTCAACTTTTCGCTCTTTAAACATACTCTATTTTGAACAAAGAAATATCATGAGAATCTAGTATTCCGTGTGGTATTTCCATTGTTCATCCAAAATTGAATGAAAAAGGTATCGTTGAGATCGAGCACCTCGATAATACTTCGGTTAATTGGTTGTGAGGCTGACGTCTCATTTATTAAATAATCGTCATTTCTCCCATAAATTCAAATTCAAATTCGTAATTCTTTTCATGTATTCACAAATTATTTTCATACCCTCGATTCGATTCAAATCATTTTCTCAAAATTTTTCTCAATTCAAACATCGAAAGAAGGAGGTTCTTGGAATCTAGCATTCCTTGAATCTTCGAGTGAATAGTTCTCGAGACGCGCTCTTGAGTTGTTATTCACTCAACCTTTCGACTTTTTTTCAAACTCAAACTTTTTTCAAACGTTCTCATAAGTCGAATGCTCGTACGCATTCACAACCATCCACATTTCGCACACACCTCACAACTCCTCGTGGTTTCGATATTGGGGGCACCCTTAGGGACTAACATCGTTTCTCACCTTTTAACCCTTGACACGTCGTCAAGTCAGTTCTATTTTCAAACAAATCCTCGACACGTCGTCGAGCCGTTTCCAAACCAACCTCATTTGGCCTCGCGTTCCATTTTCGATTCAATCTTTTACAAACATTTTTTTTAACCTTACAAAAGAGAGATATTCTTAGAATCCAGCATTCTTTGAATATTCGAATGAGTAATTCTCGAGGCATGCCCTTGAGTTGTTATTAGTTCATTCTTTCGTTTCCAAAACATCCAATCCTTTATCTCCAACTCCTTTCAACCCAATTTCCGAAAGAATTGAGTTCTTGGGATCTTGCATTCCTTGAATTCTTGAGTGACAAACTCTCGAGGCACGCCCTTGGGTTGCTTGTCAGTCACTCTTTCGTTTCTCAAACTCAACTTCAACCTTTTTTTCGAACCGTCTTCTTTTCGTGGTTGTTACCACGAACTACGATTGCTCTGATTCTTCATTCTCGTCCGAATGTAAGATACGTAGGCACAAGATTGCGATGATCTTGGCGAGCACATTTCCCATTTTCTCCCCTATTCCACACTTCTACCTTTCTCCATTACTCCGTCCACAATTCTCCCAACCTTTCCCGTAGTCGAACTACGACGCTCTGATTTCTCATTCTCGTCCGAATGAGCATACGTAGGTACAAGGGCCCCAATCCTTGGCGAGCACCCTATCTTCTAACCACCCATCTCTCCTTAGCATCTTTAACCTTTTAACCTACCAATTCAACCTTTACCAACGAGAAGAAAAACAAGTAAACCTAAATAACACTCCCTACATTTACCTTAAGAGGTTCCCGTCGAGTACGACGGACGTGAAGGGTGTTAGTACCTTCCCCTCACGTAACCGACTCCCGAACCTGGAAAAGGTTGCGACAACCCTGTTCCTATCCTTTCGTTTTTAAGAGGTTTTCTCGATATTTTCCTCTCCCGTTTGTTCGGGAAAAATAAAGTTTGGTGGTGACTTTGTCGAACCGCATTTCCGCGCCTTTCGCGCGAGGGTCGCGTTCTCCGAAAAGTCTCCGTGATTTTTCGAGGTGCGACACCTTATTCCTTTTTTATGGTTCGCCGGGATGCCCTATTTTTGCCTGGACTTTCTTTTTGTTCTAGCGGGTCATTTTAGGCAAAGTATTTTTTAACTGCGTCTGCGTTCACAGGGGATGTAAAATCCTCACCATCCATCGTGGATAACAACAAGGCCCCTCCAGAGAAGACCTTTCGCACAACATATGGACCTTCATAATTGGGAGTCCACTTGCCCCTATGATCCGAGTGTGGTGGGAGAATCTTCTTCAACACAAGAACGCCCGTCTGAAAGCTTCGAGGGTGCACCTTCTTATCATAAGCTTTCTTCATCCGGCTCTGATACAACCGACCGTATGCGATGGATGCCAGCCTCTTCTTATCCATTAGACTCAACTGATTCAATATACTCTTGATCCATTCTGCCTCATCGAGCTTCATGTCGACCAGAACTCTCAACGAAGGAATCTCGACCTCCAACGGTAGGACAACTTCCATACCGTACACTAGCGAGAAAGGAGTTTCCCCGGTTGATGTGCGTACCGTCGTACGATAACCATGCAAATCAAATGGAAACATCTCATGCCAATCCTTGTAAGTGAGAACCATCTTTTGCACTATCTTCTTAATGTTCTTGTTGGCCGCTTCGACGACGCCATTCATCTTCGGCCGATACGGCGATGGGTTGTGATGTTCAATCTTGAAGTTCTGGCATAACTCCTCCATCATCTTATTGTTCAGGTTCGAACCATTGTCAGTAATGATTCGCTCGGGAACTCCATATCTGCAGATGATGTCCCTCTTTATGAATCTCGCCACTACTTGTTTGGTCACATTAGCATACGAGGCTGCCTCCACCCACTTGGTGAAGTAGTCGATAGCTTCCAAAATAAAGCGGTGTTCGTTAGAAGCAGTGGGCTCGATCTTACCAATCATATCGATTCCCCACATGGAGAACAGCCAAGGGGATGACATAACATTCAACGGAAACGACGTCACATGAATCTTATCTGCATAAATCTGGAATTTATGGCATTTCTTCACGAATTTGAAACAATCAGACTCCATTGTTAGCCAACAATACCCTGCTCGTAGTATCTTTCGAGTCATGGCATGTCCGCCGGCATGCGTGCCAAAAGTACCTTCGTGGACCTCTTCCATGAGCAAGCTTGCTTCTTTTTCGTCCACACACCTGAGTAACACTAGATCATGATTCCTTCTGTAGAGAACCCCATCCGGGTTGAGATAAAAGTTGCCAGACAACCTCCTAAGAGTCTTCTGATCCCGGGTCGACGCCCCTGGCGGATACTCTTGGTTCTTAAGGAAATTCTGGATGTCATAAAACCATGGCTTACCATCAGAAGCCTTATCAATGGCAAATACGAAAGCGGGCCTATCGAGGCGAGAGATGACAATCCTCGGAGCTTCATTCCAAAAATTGACCTTGTACATTGAAGATAGCGTTGCCAGAGCGTCTTCCATTTGATTCTCTGCTCTTGGCACATGGTGGAAGTCTATACGGTCAAAAAATGGTAACAATCTTCTTGCATAATCCTTGTAAGGAATCAAATTGGGTTGACAAGTTTCCCATTCTCCTTCGATCTGATTAACAACTAGCGCTGAGTCGCCATATACATCGAGATTCTTAATTCTCAAATCAATAGCTTCTTCCAAACCCATGATACAAGCTTCATACTCGGCCTCATTATTGGTGACAGGAAAAGTTAATCTGGCGGTGAAGGGGATATGAGTTCCGTGAGGGGTCGTGATAATCGCCCCAATTCCACTGCCGTATGAATTAACTGCGCCATCAAATATCATTTGCCATTGCGAACCCCTCTCCGGACCTTCACTGGGTAATGGCTCCTCACAGTCTTTCATCTTCAAGTACATAATATACTCATCAGGAAATTCGAACTTCATCGGTTGGTAATCATCAATCGGCTGTTCAGCAAGGTATTCTGACAGAACACTCCCTTTAATGGCTTTCTAGGAAACATACTGGATATCGTACTCTGTCAGTACCATCTGCCACCTGGAAATCTTCCCTGAAAGTGCCTACTTCTCAAAGACATATTTAATCGAATCCATCTTAGAAATTAGCATGGTTGTATGATTGAGCATGTATTGTCTTAAATGTTTGGCTGCCCAGGCGAGTGCGCAACACGTTTTCTCAAGCATGGAGTAACGGGACTCACAATCTGTGAACTTTTTACTCAGGTAATAAATCACATGCTCCTTTCTTCCTGTTTCGTCGTGTTGACCGAGAACACAACCCATACTATTCTCAAGAACCGTTAAATACATGATTAATGGTCTTCCCGCCACCGGGGGTATTAGTATCGGAGGCTATTGCAAATACTCCTTTATTTTATCGAATGCTCTTTGACAATTTTCATTCCAGACGACCGCCTGATCTTTCTTTAGCAATTTGAACATTGGTTCACACGTGGCTGTTAGATGAGATATGAACCGAGCGATGTAGTTCAACCTCCCTAAAATACCACGAACCTCTCTTTCCGTCTTCGGCACTGGCATTTCTTGAATAACTCTTATTTTCGCAGGATCGACCTCGATTCCTTTTTCACTGACGATAAACCCCAATAACTTCCTGGACCGCACTCTGAAAGTGCATTTGTTTGGATTCGACCTTAGTTTGAACTTCCTCAACCTCTCAAACAGTTTCAATAAGTTGACCAGATGCCCCTCCTCCGTTTGGGATTTTGCAATCATATCATCAACATAAACCTCAATCTCATGGTGAATCATATCATGAAACAAAGTCACCATTGCCCGCTGGTAAGTTGCCCCTGCGTTTTTCAACCCAAATGGCATTACCTTATAACAAAACGTCCCCCACGGTGTAATGAATGTTGTTTTCTCCATGTCTTCCGGTGCCATTTTTATCTGATTATAACCGGAGAAGCCATCCATGAAGGAAAACACAGAAAATTGAGCAGTATTGTCGACCAACACGTCAATGTGAGGGAGTGGGAAATCATCCTTTGGGCTTGCCCTATTCAAATCTCTGTAACCAATGCACATCCGTACCTTACCGTCTTTCTTTGGTACAGGTACGATGTTGGCAACCCACGGAGGGTAAGTTGTCACAACTAAAAATCCTACATCCAACTGCTTCTGGACTTCTTTTTTGATTTTCATAGCCATGTCTGGTCTAGTTCTTCTAAGTTTCTGCTTGACTGGTGGACACTCTTCACGGAGTGGCAGGCGATGAACCACAATGTCAGTATTAAGTCCGGACATATCTTCGTATGTCCAAGCAAATATGTCACTATACTCTCGAAGCATCTCAATCAGTCTTTGCTTAACATCATCTTGCAGTGCAGCCCCTATTCTGACATTTCTGACAACCTCTTCGGAACCCAAATTGATAATCTCAATCTTTTCTTGATGTGGCAGAATGATCTTCTCTTCTTGTTTCAAGAGTCTAACCAACTCCTCGGGCAAATCTCCATCCTCATCAATCTCTTCTTCAGCTTGAAATACCGGTTTGTCAAAGTCGAAGTGAGTCATAGAAGATTCTGAATGGGTGTCATCTGTAATGATGTGGGTCCTGCAATGAAAATGGTTAAATGCTTCAAATGATATGCAAACAAACACATTGCCATTTTATTGTTGAAAACAAAAATAAGAAAAACAAGGATCACAAAATTTGAATGGAAAAACGCCCTTTGATTAACTGATTAAACATTGTTCAAACATAAATAAGTAAACCCTGACATAACAAACCGCTATGCTCCGGGTAGAACATAGGGTTGTACAATAATTAAGAAAACAAAGCATTACTGTTCATTGGTCATTTGGACAAATTCCTCAATGGACCAGTTGCGCAGATTCTGTCTCGGGACGCAAGGCTTGATCCAAGCATCCATATCACAGTCACTATCCCCAGCTTCATCATCAGACACGACATTGATCTGCTCGTAGAAGACACCCGCGTTGGTGAACCTGACTGGCCCCTTGAACTTTGGCGTACTCTGTGAAGACGACGTGCGATATCCCAGACCGAATTTATCTTGCTTCTGAGGTATCTCTAACACCTGCCCCCAGCCTTGAGCCGTACCAGCTTGCACCACAGCCTACGCTTCTTTGAAAGAAGACATAGCCACCTCAGGCTCTTTCCTCACAACTGGAGACTTATCCTTCAACTGAACAGTTTCAAAAGCTTGACATAAAGTCTCATGAATTTCCCCCTCTACCTCGACATACTTGAAAGAAGATAAGTTACTGACCACTATGTCTTCTTTGCCATACACTGTCACAACGCTGCCACCGATCATATATTTCAGCTTCTGATGTAGGGTTGATTTAACAGCCCCAACTGAATGGATCCATGGTCTTCCCAGCAAACAGCTATAGGCAGGTTGAATTTCCATGATATAGAATACTGTGTCAAAAACTTCCGGGCCTACTTGGATAGGCAGAGTCAGCTCGCCAAAAACAGATCTTCGGGTCCCATCAAAAGCTCGTACAACCAAATCACTTGGTGTACACTTGATGTCCCTAGTGTCAAGCTTCATAAGTGCCTTCTTCGGCAGCACATTCAAGGATGACCCTGTATCAACAAGGATGTGCGACATCACGACTCCTCAACACTCAACAGAAATGTGCAGCGCACTATTATGGTTTCTGCCCCTTGGCGTCAAGTCTAAATCTGTAAAACCCAGACCATTTCCTGCTTTCACATGCCCAACCTCTCCTTCGAGCTGGTTCACCGATATTTCTTGGGGCACAAAAGCGGTACTCAACACTTTCATCAACGCGTTCCTATGCGCTTCTGAACTCAGAAACAATGACGATATCGAAATTTTAGAAGGAGTCTGCTGTAAGTGGTCGACTATCTTATAGTCACTCTTCCGTATCAGCCTCATGACTTCCTCCACATCATTCTCCACAGGTTCCTTCTAACCAGCCTGAGAAGTTTCTTCTATCACCACCTTACCTTTCCCTTTGTCTACTCTTTCAACCACCACCTCGGGCAACGGGAAGACCATCCCGCTTCGGGTAATCTCCCCTGCTCCCGCAACATTATCCGCTGATTCAACAGGAAAACTCTTCAAATCTATCTTCTGACCATTACAGTACACTTCGGCTTTGTAGTTCCATAGAATAGCTTTGGTGCTTTCATATGGCACAGGCCCTGCTTTGGTAATAGTGATCATAGGCGGCCTAGAAGGCGCTGAAATGGTTATAGTCTTATATGGGATCGAGATCGTAACAACCTCATCCCTCTCAACAAGCGTCTTCTTGGCAGTCCGGTCAAACTACAACGTCCCTTCGTCCATCATGCCCTGCATACACCTTCTCAAATCATCGCATCCCTCGGGATGGCTCAAACAATCCACACAATCTTTATCACAGCCCGGGAATACACCCCCGCTTAACAACTTGTCCTTCACAAACTTCAAAGGTGTCTTCAGCTCATTCACATCCATTATCAGATCTAGATTTTCTTCTACCAGAATAGCACCAACCCTAGCCGGCCCGTGGTTTGGCATAGGGTTTTGCACAACATTGGGTGCATCATGAGAAAAGTTTATCGCTTTACTGTCAATTAGATCCTGAAGTTTATGCTTGAAAGCCTTGCAATCGTCAATAGTGTGACCAGGCGCCCCAGAATGAAACTCGCAATGAGCGTTTACGTCATAACCGGGCGGGGGATTACCTGTCAGAGGAGCTAGGGTCCTCTTTTGAATCAATTGCAGCTGTAGCAAAACCTGAAGCATTTGTGAGTATGGCATTGGCGGCATGTCGAATACTCTATTCGGCGTACCCCTATCAGGAAACCTCCTATACCCTTGCTGATTTTGTTGCGGTGGCTGATATTGTCTTTGTTGTTGTTGTGGTTGTTGAGGTTGTTATGGTACAGGAATAGTAACACTGGCAACCTGCTGTTGGCGATATTGGTTCTGCAGCTGACCCCTTCCTCTTCCTCTAGAATCGGTCACTGAATTAGCGTTCCCCTCGCACTTCTTGTTACCAAACACCTTTTTTCCCCACCTCCAGCTGAAGGTACCTCTCCTGCCTGAATCTTTCCAAGTTTTATATCGTTCTCTACTCTCTCACCAGTGATTATCAAGTCTGAAAAACTTCCCCACATGCTGCTGATCAACTTTTCATAGTACACTCCCAGTAGAGTAGCAACAAACATGTCAATGAGCTCACGCTCTACCATGGGAGGCTGCACTCTAGCAGCAAGCTCTCGCCACCTCTGGGCGTATTCCTTAAAGCATTCATTATCCTTTTGGGAAAGATTCTGCAGTTGGACTCTATTTGGGGCAAGGTCACTGTTGTACTGGTAGTGCCTTACAAAAGCTTCGGCTAGTTCTTTCCAGCTGCGGATGTTGGTGGGCTCCAGCCCCATGTACCACTCCAATGAAGGGCCGACCAGACTGTCCCGAAAGAAATGCATTAGCAGTTTCTCATCATCCAAATACGCGGACATTTTCCTATAGTACGAGCGCAGGTGAACCCTTGGGCAAGTGATGCCTTTGTACTTATCAAAGTCAGGCACTTTGAACTTGTGAGGTACCCTCAAATCAGGAATTAAACCCAGGTTGGTCATATCTAAACCCATGGAATTCTGGTTTTCGTAAGTCTTCATCTTGTCTTCTAAGAGCTTAAATCTTCTGTTAGCTTCAGCCGACATTTCAAGCCTGGCATCTCCCATTGAGAAAATATCGCCTTGTTGATCCTCATTCCAAGTACGACGCAGGTCTCCGTGAAATGGATCATAATAAGCATCACCGTTACCAGCATTGTTACCTTCTCCAACACCATTACCAACGTTTCCAAGGACATTTCCATTCCCTCCGACATTATCATTATTACCGTTCCCAACATTACCATCCCCAGCATTACCATTCCCTCCAGCATTAGGGATAGGTACAATGTTGTTAGCTAGGGGAGTCTCGATGAGGGGAGGATTAGCAACAGTCCCACCGTGCAACACAGCATCATTGTCCACTCGTGCAACCAAAGGCTGCACTAGAGTCTGAATTTGCGCCTGGCCATTAGCGACCCCTTGCATGGTCTCCATCAGCTGGGCCATCCTGTCTCTCATCTCCTGCATCTCGACTTGTATTTGATCCATTAATCTCTTTTGATTTCTTCTGGTACCGTACCGATGAGTTGTCTGATCTGCAATCCTGCAAACACACTTCGGATCACAAGAAACAGGGTAAGGTTAACAGTTCCGATGCACCTGCAATGTGAAAAATGCTAAATGCAACACATGTATATATGCAACAGGGAAATCCCCCCCCCCCCCCCCATTCTAGTTTCGGGACAAGAACCAATGACAATGGAGAGCCCTATCAGACAAGCACATAGCAAAAATTCCTCGAGTAAACAAACAAAGGCCTACAGGCAAGGTACAAACACCAACTGAGTACAAAATAGAAAAGGACCTCAACCAAAAGGTCTGGTGATGGTCAATACATAAAGCTTAAGCAACAAAACAAAGGAAAGGATAAAGAAGATCAAGCTGGGTGGTGAGTCTGGAACTCCTTCAGCAGACTCTGTGTCTCGGGATGATCAGGTCTAGCGAGTAAACCCCGTACAAGTAGCTCCAGCTGGCTAATGGTGGACTGCAAGTCCTCAACTGAGTCTTCCTTTCCAAAACAATCCTTGAGCCTACGCCTCTTGGAGTCATCTCTATTCTTGTAGATATCCAAGGTTGCAAGCGCTTCATACAGTTTGCAGTCACTGTGTCTCTTGAGCGAAGCTTCCTTTGAAATCTCCTCATCCTTCGCCTGGAGCTGAGTCTTCAACTTTTCAATCTGCAACTTCAGCCGATCTTCACGCTCCTTTTTGTTGGACAAGGCAGCATCCCAATGAGTCCTAAGCTTGCTGATCCTCAAATAGGTTCTATTCAGCTCCTGCTTCTTAGTAGCGAGTACCCTACTAACAACATTCATATCTTTACCCAACCGCTCTCTATCGCTAATCTCCTTGGTCAAGTCTGCACCCAACCTGTTTACTAATTTAGTCTGTTTCTTCAAAGAATAAGTCGCTTCAATCTTCTCGTGTCTGAGTTGAGTGACCTCTTTCTCTAATTCTTCATTTATCTTCTGCAGTTCTTCCTTTTCAAGACATACCTGATTGTACCTTTGAATATCAATGGTAGGTTCTTCAATCCCGGGAGGACAAACATGCTCCAATGGAGGGAATGGCATCAAAAAATTTGCAGCCTTCTCATGAATCCAAGATAAGTAAGGGTCATAAGCCTGACTGTTGCTCTTTCCCAAGGCTGATTTCCCTTTCCTATGAATATTTTTCCAAGCACGCTCAAGTCTGATTAACTCGTCACCCTTCAGCAAACCTGTAAGATACAAAGATTCCTGTATCTCCTCTTCCTTAGGAGCGTCTCTCAATGCATACCCAAACTGTCGGACCAATAGAGAAGGGTTATAGTTGACGCACCCTTTTCTTCCGACTAATGGGACGTTAGGAAATCCGCCGCAACTGTAGATAATGTTCGTACCGAGCATATCCCTATCAAACCAAACAATGTCTTTGGCCGTCAAACCCATCATCCTCTCAGACCACTCGGAAGTAGCAACGGTGGCAACAAATGGACCGGTCTTGGGCATGTGACTCATCAACCATCTATATAGCATAGGGACACAACATGAGACATTCTTCCCCCTTCGGTTTTCTTTCTTATGGTGAACCGAATGATAAACATCTCCTAGAAGGGTAGGCACCGGGTTCCCTGAGGCTAGAAAACGAAAAGCATCCACATCAATAAAGTCAGGGAGATTTGGAAACAATACAATACCGTAAATGCAAAGGGCCAGAATAGCACTAAACACGATCCAACAACCATTCTTGGCGAACTTCTGAGCTTTCTCGACAAGGAAAGGCAAAAGAAACCCATATGTTCCTTTCCTCTCAACCAACTTTCCCTCTAACTCTGTAACATCCAAATGTAATATAGCAGCAAGCTCAGCCAGATCAGGCCTAACATCGGCACGAATAAAAGGCATCTGATCAAGAATAGGCACTCCTAACATATTAGAATACTCCTCCAATGTAGGCGCCAAAACAAAATCTGGAAAAACAAAGCATCTCAACTGAGCGTCGTAGAACTGTAGGAGAGTATAGACACCATTGATCTCGAAGGATGGAGGCTTGTAAACATATCTGGCCACTCTCCCATTAGCTTGTCTAAAATATTCCATTACCTTCCCATCGGCCATGGCAATCAGACCCCTCAAAGAACTAACCTCCAGTGTGGGAAACATGTAAGCAACTGTCCTCTTCAAGGGCTCCATGTAAAAAAAAACAAAACCACTAGAATCGGGAGGGAAATATGCACCTGCGACATGAATACATGTTAATGAAAAATGCAAATGAAAATGCAAATGCAAATGCAAAAATGAAAAATGCGAGCAGGGGATCATGATCGTTGTGTCGTAGCTTGAGATGAACCGGCGCTTCGCTTTGGTAAGAACACAGTTCTGACAACAGGACCCACTGATATCTAGAACTTAGATTCAAACTGTAGAGAAAACCGGGTATTCTGAAGGCCAAGGTTTCCTGCATAACCCATCCCACTCACAGGTATGGACCTATCCACTGACACGGTTCGGCATCCTATGCGTTCATCAGCGTCACAGACTTTCAAGAAATGATGATATGTTCACCATTTCTGGTTTAGCATCATCACCTCTCGAAGAGGCCTCACTTAGCTGACTCACAAATGATCGGTCCCCAGAGTTGACAACTCTCAAATCCAAAATCCAGTCGGATCCTAAGGATCGAAAAGGAAATCATCAAAGAGAATCTCGTCTGAGCGTGAATTTCATGGGGAACTGTGCCTGCTAAGAAAACAGGTCCACCCACTACTCTCCATTACTAATGCTAGGTGCGTACTCAAGCCTGGGTCTGGCTTCTCACTCAATGGAACTCCCCTCCCCACAGCACATCAATAATGATATAATGCGGAAAATAAAAATACGGAAAGTAAAATGCGGAAGTAAATAAAGATAAAGCACACATATACAACACCCAAAATAAAGATAAACAAGCGCTAGGATTGACTCGCATAGGGAACCGTTGGAGTCCTCAGCAGAGTCGCCAGCTGTCGCTACTGCGAAAAAAGGGAGGCCGACAATGACTAACAGAGTCGCCACCTATCGTTATTTATCCCAAAGGAGGGAAAGGAAACGATCGAAAAAAACCTAATGAAAAAGGGAAAAGACGAGGTCATCGCAACCAAGTCCTGGGTTCGGGAGTCGGTTACGCAAGGGGAAGGTATGAGCACCCCTCACGTCCGTCGTACTCGACGGGATCCACGCTTGTTATCTGTCTAAAGGGTGTGTTGAACTATCTACGCTAAAGGCTTATGGACAAAAGGAAAAGAAAGAGAAAAAGGACTCGACAGAGCGTCGCTGCTCTGGGCCTACGTATTCCCTTGTGCAATGGGATAGTCAAAGTCAACGTAGTTCGGCTAACTACGGCTAAAGGGGGGGGAAGGTTGCTCACTAAGACATCACGTCTTATGCCTACGTTTCCTCGTCTGGTACGAGAAATTAGAGCAAACGTAGTTCGGGCTGACACGACCACAGGTTGGTTCAAGTGTTTTAACCGAGTAAGGTTAACAGACAGTTCTAGCAGTTTGGTGTATGTAGCTCGACCATTGGAGACTTAGGCATTACCGTTTGCAATAGAACTAAGAGTTAACAACACTCTTGTTTATGAAAAGGTTTTCCTGAATTAAGGGTCCCAAAGGGACAAAAAAGATTTGAAGTTTGTTTGAAGTCTTTTAGAGAAGAAGTGTTTTTTAGCTTTTCGTTGGTAACTCATGTTGCACCTAAAGACTTGTGACTTGGGAACGAATGTGCCGCATAGCATCCTAAGGATGTACACTCAACACTCTAGGTAATTGGGAGGTAACCACTCAATCACCATTCCCCGAGTAGCTTAAGGCTCGTAGCGTACAACACTTTTCTTTATTAAGTGTTTTAAGAAGTTTTGAGATGAGAAGAGAAGACACAAACTCTAAGGGGAAACTACTCAACCTTATTGTTGTCATGCAATATGCTCATAAAGTTGGGATTATAAAAGGGAAACATCTACCTAATGCTATCATGCATGGTTTAAGTCCTAATGTCTATCATCACTCCTTAAACAAGGAAATGAGAATCCTAAGGGAACATGGCCAAAGAAGGAAAAGAGGAAGGAAAATATACGAATGCAAGAATGCAAACATAGAATGCACAAATAGAATGAAAGTGAGGGAGGAAAATAGTGTGGGGCAGTAGCCTCCACAAGCACATCTCTACCTCAAGCATGCATATGGGAAATGCAAAGAGATACATTAAAACAAGCAGAAAACAACAGAAAAGAAAGTAGGCAAGACACGAAGGAAAGTCCTCAAGGATTCATCACTTTAGGCAAGCTTCAAGTTCCTTCTAAGGAGGGACCAAACCACCTTAAATGACACTCCAAGGTCATAGGACAACAGGGAATATGGGAAAAATGTGCCCAAGCACAACAACAAAGCAAACAAAGAAAACAAGAATGCACCATTTTGAACGACAACATATAAGTGTGCACCTGAACGGAAACCGACGAGCACGTGTTGATCGAATCATGATTAAAAAATCAAAACCAGTGACATATATCCAAAATATTTCACTCCTAATGCATCATAACGATCCATGAAGATTCGAAGTGAAACGATACCAAAACAATCATGAAAAACAGCAAAACAGGCCCACTGTTACAGTGTTAATCGATTAACGCCAGGGGTTAATCGATTAAACATTGAAAAATGCTTGAAAATTTGAAAATTTGTGTTGGTTAATCGATTAACCACATAGACTAACCGATTAACACTGTTCCAGAGGCGAAAAACAGCAGGAAAAAAGCACTTTTTCAGCACTTATCACTTAAGCAAACATCCATATGATCTCATGATTAATTATGCACGAAATTAAACCATAAACCAATGATCTAATGGACATGTAAACATATTTAAACAACAAGATACAAATTAAATGGATCAGATCAACCATAAATCAAAATATGAATGTTACTACATAATGCAAACAAACTCAAAATTGCAACAGGTTTAGGGTTCCAACCTTCTGATCGGAGAATTGATCCGGTGATTGTTGATTCGCCTCGGATGTATAGACCCACGCAAGAAACCCTGAAGAACTTCGAGATCCAAGCCGATTTCTCCCTCCAATAAGCGGATCCGGTGACAATTACGGATGAAGGTTACAACTCGAGAGATCAAGGATTCCGATGAAGAATCGATGATCTCAAAGGATGAAGAGCTTTGAGTATGGGTTTTGGAAAATGGAGAGAGTAGTGAATTTCAGAGCGTGAGTTCTGGAAAGTGGATTATTAGGATTCCGATTGTAAGGTTTGGAGTGAAACCCTTTAGATACTACTTAGGGTTGGATCCAAAGCAAGTAGGGTTGGAAAGTTAGGTTTTGAATGTGGATTGGGCTTTTGGGGGGAATTCTGAAAATTACAAGGTTCTGGATCCTTCCCTCCTGTAAAATTTGAATTTCAAATGATTAAAATGGGCCCCTAAGTGCAATTTGCTTGAAACTTCACGTGCAAGGCAAAATCTTCTTTGGTTAATCGGTTAACCATATGCGTTAACCGATTAACACTGCTGAATTTTTGAATCTGGGCTGTTTTTCAAGTGGTTAATCGGTTAACCATATGCGTTAACCGATTAACGCTTGTGAATTTTGACTTTTGGCGCCTTTTGGTGGGAAACTTGCCCGTTTTCCCGCTTCTTGCCGTTTGGGGCTCTGCTCAACTCCTGAAAGTCTTTTTTCTGAACGCTATGGTCATGAGAGTGCTAAATGTAGCCTGAATGCTGCTTCTGTATCTGCAAAACAAAAGTGGGAAAAAGGTCGCCCGACCCCCATGGCAAAATAAATGTCGGGGTCTCTGACACTCGCTGTTCATTGTTGTGCCCTTAAAATGGAACTTGAATCACGGGGTTGCCTTGATCCCCTGTCAAAATAAATGTTATGCGATGCAATGCAAATGCTATAACAATGCAATGAAACAAAAGCCAGCTAAAGGAGGTTGGTCAAATTTTGGGGTACAACAAGTATCTATAAAATCCGACGACATTCATAGAGCGAAAAATTAGGTATCGTGCTTTAAGTTATGTTCTTTTGGAGAATGAGCTGTTTAAAAAGACTCCTGAGGGAGTTTTACTTAAGTGCCATAGTGAATCAGAGGCATATTAGCCCTTTCGACTATCCGTAGTGGGGCATGTGGGGCACACCAGGTAGGCCATAAGATGAAATGGTTATTGTTTCGACAAGGCATGTATTGGCCCACCATATTAAAAGACTGTATCTAATTCTCTAAAGGGTGCCAATAGTGCCAAGTACACACAAGTATACAACATGTTCCTGCGAGTCATCCAAAAATCAAAGGTACATTTTGGTAGGTATTGACTATTTTACAAAATGGATCGAAGTTATACCTTTGCCAAATATCGACCAAGAAGATGTAATCGAATTCATTAAAAAACATATTATTTATAGATTTGGAATCCTAAAAACCATTACAACGGATCAAGGATCAGTTTTTATTGATCGAAAGATGCAAGATTTCTCCAAGGAAATGGGTTTCAAATTGTTGACTTCCACGCCCTATTATGCTCAGACTAACGGTCAGGTCGAAGCAGCAAACAAAATAGTGATAGGTCTAATCAAGAAACACATGAGGAAGAAGCCTAGAAATTGGAACAAGACTTTGGATCAAGTGCTTTGGGCATGTCGAACCTCTCCCAAAGAATCGACCAACGTAACTCCGTTTCGATTAATGTTTGGCCATAATATAGTGTTGCTAGTGGAAATCTACTTACAGTCAACGAGGATCCAAAGGCACCATGAGATTCCATTAGAATCCTATTGGAACATGGTGTTGGACAAGTTGGTTGATTTGGATGAAGAAAGGCTTAATGCCTTGGAATTGATAAGAAGGAAGAAGAAAAGAGTAGAGAACTCGTATAACAAGAAAGTTAAGGTTAAAATGTTTTCGCCAGAAGAATTGGTTTTGAAAGTAATTTTGCTTATGAATCGAAAAGATAGATCCCTAGGTAAATGGTCCCCTAAATGGGAATGCCCTTTTCAAGTTATACAAGTCTTTTCTAATGGCGCATATGAGATTGAAGAATTAGATAAAGATAAAAGAATCTTGAAGGTAAATGGGAAATATTTGAAAAAATATAAGCCTGCACTTCAAGAGATAAAGATAACCAAAGAATAATCGTGCGAGAAAAATAAAGCTAATATGGTAAATAAATGTGCCAAAATGGCTTAATTCGTTACAGAAAAAGGCCACAAAGGGCCAAAAGTCATGATTTGCAAAAGAAGGAAAAATGCTATAGAAAATTTTTAGAAGGGAAGAGAGTCTTTCATCTTTTCGTACTTTGAATTTTGAAGCATCAGGCGGAGTTTGCAAAGAGTCTTGTTGGTCGAGAGAACTTCAATGTCTTTCCCAAGTTGTTGAGCTTTTTCAAGATGTTGAAGGCCAGCCTAGATCTCTTTTGCCACTTCATCTTCGACAGAGCTGAGTAGATTAGTCTTGCGTTGCTTGGCCTGAGAGATTTTGTTTTGCAAAATAACAATTTGTCTCTCCCATTCTGCAATTCTCTTGTCACATTTTCGACCTCTTTCTTATTCTGCTCAGAAAGTTTCTCGAGTGTCAAAACTTTTTCAGTAGACGCCGAGACAGCCTCCCATGCATCTTTTTGATTTCCAGTTTTTGTGGTAAATTTGCTCGAGAAGTATCTAAGGCGGTTAAGATCAGCAGCAACAAGATTAATCATCGTGCTCAGTTCCATAATGAAATTAACCACTTCTGGGGAAACTTCAAAGAAATTAATTTGCTTAAGAAGTTTCTTGAGATCAAAACTGACAGAAACGTCTTGTTCTAGGATTTGAAACAAGTCTACTGCAAAGATTTTTTCTTTTATTTGCATAAGCAAGTCATTTTCAGTTTTCCCAGTCAGAGGTTCCCTGAGGCGGTCGAAGTGCTGATGCTTTTTTCACGAGAGATGTATTAGGAACTGAGCGTAGTTTTTAGATACTCCAATGGTCATTGTACTTTCAAAGATTCCAGCTCATCGTGTGAAAGGATGGTCGATTGAGTGCCATCGAAGCGGTGGTTGGAGGATCCTTGGATTGATTTTATTGGTTCACATTGTCTTCCAGAACCTCCACTTTAATTTCTGTTTCAGACGTAGATTTCTCTCCCTCTTATTCTTCTTCTTCTTCTTCTTTTTCTTCTTCATTTTCTTCTTCTTCTTCTTCGTCTTCTTCCTCTCTTTCTTCTTCCTCTTCAACAAGCTTTGTCATCTTTACTTTGTTGCTCCTCAAGATTACCCTCATCAGTTTGCTCTATATTGGGCATCACAGTGTCCCCTGAAAGATCAATAATTTCTCTCTCGATCAAGTGCTCTTTTGGAATGGTTACTTCGACATAAGGAAATTCCACCACAGGAACGAATGGCGTCTTCTTGGGAGCACCTGCAGATTGGATTCTCTCTTCAGAGCCTTTTGTGGAGCCTTTCTAAGAATCCCCAGAAGGAGTTGTTGGATGATAACTAGGGTCATTGCTGGTTGTTGGAATAACCTGCTGCACCATGGGTTGACTTCTGATGTCGGTGGTAACCTGAAAAGAGAAAAGCCAAAGAATTAGAGGGATAAATGGTGAAGAAATTGCAAGGTTTCAGGAGAAGTATTTACCTTGGGATCATCAGCCCCAGGACTAGAGTTGTTACTCTCAGTCTGTGTTGTGTTGCAAGCAGGGGATGCTTTTGTCGAGAGTTTACCAGCCTTTAATTTCGGATGATTGAAGGCTTCCGTTAATTTTGTCTGCTTCCTCCTCCTTTTCAGGGTCTGTTCTTTAGGAGGAGATTGGTCTTCCTCTTCCGAATCAGTTATGATTTGGCTAGAAGCTCCTCTCATTTTTTTCTTCTTTGGATGAGGGGTGACCTTCGAGAGCTCTGAGGAGAAAATAGTTGAAGTATCAGACAACTTGAGATTTTGCAGTAAAGAAGAATTAAGTAAGAGATTTATCTTAGCAACTTGACTACTTTCTTTTGTCTTTTCTTCGACCTGTTTCTTCTTTTTGGGTGCAACCTTGATAGTTGAAATTTAAACAAGAACAATACAAGTAAGATGATAAAAAATCAAATAGGGGAAATCTAGTTCGAAAACATCCCATCCCAAACCTTCATATATTTCGGATTCGATGCGAACATCCTCGATACCGATATGAAGAGGACCCTTGAAACTGTCTAGAGTATGCTTAGTCGCAACCACCTGATGAGCTTTCGGTTTTGACTGTTGACGAAGGATTTTTATAAAATCCTCATAGATAAACCAGTCTAGAAATTGAGGGGTAAGGGCCACTCCAAAGTCAACACTTGGTAGTCGAGGAAATCTTTTGAAAGCCATTGCGTACCGTTCCCTAGGAGGAATGAGCAAATAGAGTTCTAAGTTCTCCATTTTCTTTAAAAACCTTTCCTTTAGCGTAATAGCTGCCTCACGGACGGTTCGACTAAGATCATCTGGTTGATAATTAGTTTCAAAGTACTTCTAAAATGATTGGATTTCTTTGATGTGTGTCGAAGTACCTTTCTTGGTCTTCTCCTGCACAGAAAGGAAAGCTTGGTTAATAAGCTAAGTAAAAGAAGGAGCATCGAAGAACTCCTCTGCATAGTATGTTGACCACCAGTGGTTGAATTTTGGGGTGCAAAAGAAACACGGTTCAAAACCAGTGGGGATGAGTTGCGCCTTATTGGAGTAGCGGGCAAGTTCCATCGAAGTCATCTCTTCAGTATACTTCACATGATGAAGTAGAAGGGCACCTTTCTTTTCAAAGAGACACTTGGGAAGATCTTGAACCAACCCAAACTGTCGAGCCACCAAATTTGGTTGTTAAGCAACCAAAGCCACTTGAGACTTTGACAGATTCAGTCAAAGTGTTAACAACCTTAGAACCAGGAAAGCCTCCCAGATATGTAAGGATTCTGCTTCTTGAGCCTTGGTTGGGGTTGGAAAAGGTATGGTGAACCACTCAGGACCATATTTCCTTGCAGCAAATGGAGCCATGTTCGATGTGAACTCATGATGTTTGGCAAACATCATGACATAACTTAAAAACGTTGGTCTGAGGGTTTGTCCTTCTTCACTAGGAGTGAGTTAGACCAAACGAGTCCCTTCGACTCTCCTATTCTTGATATCTTCAAGAGTCTCATCGATTGGATTTTTATTAGGGAGGTTGGCTTCGAATGAGGCATCTAGCCGGAGTTGTAACAGCCAGAAGGGACCAGACAACAAAAAGGTTTCCTTTTCTCCTATGTCTTTAAGTTGGGATACTCCTTCACTTAGAGATTCATAGAGATTCCCTAAGATCATTTCGCTTAGGCAGATGTCATGGCCTTTGTGAAGTTGAGTGGCCATGGTTAAGTATCTTCTAGCTACTTGAAGGGACTTTGAGCAAAAGACACAGTGGGATAGCCATACAGTCAAAAAAGCTATGTGTTCTTGATCAGAAACATCATCAGTTGTTTTGTCGAAGAAGTGTGTTATGAAGTGAGAGTATGTGGCTTTGGCAGATGCAAAACCTATGAAATCATCGGATTCTAGGTCGGGATCATAGAGGTTTCCAGTGGGTTTAAGCCTTGTGATAATGGTTATGTCGAAGAGTGTAGGGATCATCATCCCACAAGGGAGATGGAAATTATAGTGGGTGCTGTCCCAAAAGTACAAGGAAGAAACAAACATAGTCTGACAATAATCAAGACTCGTTTTCGACAACATAATCAAGTTGTAGATTCCTAGGTTCTTCCAGGTTTGGGATTTGACTTTCTCTATTTTCGCTAACCAGTTTATATAATTGTCATATTCTTTGAAAGAGGGGGTTTCTCTAGAAACTCTAAAACTATTATTCATATACCTCAAATCTATGTTGTTCAATACTACCGCATCAGAAGAGGTTTTCTCAACCCTAGTTTTGTTTGCCTGACCTATGGGTTTTAATTTATGGTAAGAGGGGAAAAAGTCCCTAGATTTATTATGATCAAAACTAAGAGAAGGCAAAGGACCACATAGTACATGTATTTCACCAGAAACAGTAAGGGGAATGAGTACCTGAGATTCATATATCTTCCTCTTTTCTTCCTCAAGTGGTTCAGGGAGGAACTGTTGGTTTCCCATCATCATTGGCGCTGATAGTGTGTCAAAGGGAGGAAGTTGGGAAATCTTCTTCAGGTCTTTAGATTTGTGGCTTTCTTTGGAATCTTTAAGATTGGTGGTTGAAGACGCTATTGTTAATATTTGAAGATAATTTGGGTTTTGTTTGGAAGTTTGGAAAGTGTAGAGGGAAGGAGAGTGTTTGAAGATTTTTTGGGAGTGTAAAAGCTAAAATGATTAAGTTTGGAACAATTTATAAGCTCATGGGAGTTCAAAGGACCTCAAATCAGCATTAAAGAGCTGATAGCTAGTGGGACACGTGTCCCACAAGGGCCATTTGATGAAACGTGGGCGGTTAATGCCTAGTGCACGATTTCCTAGGATCTAGGAATCATGATGATGGCTAGAGATTGTGGCGTGCTTTGATGAGACGTTTTTCAGAAACTGCTATGTTGATCATGACATCATGAGTTTTTGGAATAGTAAGAGACATAAAAAACATATAAAATCCATACGAGGAATCAAATGATACTATCAAAAAATGTCTTTTTCTTCATTGATGTCGAAAATGACATTTTTGGGGGACAATTTGTTGGCTCTTAATTTCAATGCCTGAATGAAATTAAAAGTAGGAAATAGAGTTCCTGAAGAATGTTAATTATTTCAAATGGAGCCATTTTTTGGAATGGGAGTCGAAGGCATCCTTTCTCCAGGAGAATCTATGTTACGGACATAGATATATTTCTCAGCAGTTGGAAGATTTGATTTGACAGAGGTGTCACTAACGATATTTCGACAAGATAATTTGAATTCAAATAAAAGAGGGAAAGCCCGTTTTCATCTATTCCTTAAAGGAGACGCGTGGAGCGCTTCTAGGATTCGAAGGCATGCGTAGCAACACTTGTCTCGATTTCGTTTGCTAGCCGTTAATGGTAGTTATTTTTGATTATTATAAATAGCAGGTCTTAGAGTTAGGATTTGGAGGTGTTCAATTGTGTACAAATTCTCCAGTATACTCCAAGTACCCGTGTATTGAGAGAAACAAGTTCGTAATAATGTACGTTGATGTAACACCAACTTTTCATTTCAATGCAATTTAATAAATCTCTTTGTTTAAGAATTTATTCTTTCTTTATGCAAGTTCTTGTCTTCATCATTTACCAGTACTTTGATTTTACTTCTGTCACCTAAATTCATTTACATTTGAGATAAGTTACTTTATCATGAACCCTATCAAAGTATTCATAGTTTTTATAAACTTTATTTAAGATCAATTAGCACATGTCCTAGGATTTGTGTGGTCGATCCTGCAAGTAAAATAAATCTTTTTTTTTTCGATTTATAAGACCAGCGGTTGTTCGCCAATTTTCACGGCGAACACTGAGTAGGAACTTGAGGTTGAGAACAATGTTGTGCCTCTTTAGTTGCTTGTTGATTGAGTCTTATAGTTTGAGTCGGTTTGTTATGTAACACGAGGGGAACAAGTTATTCTGTTATTTATTTTATGTTGCATATCTTTCCTTTGATTTTGAAGATGAACGACTTTTCAAACTAATAATGTTGTTGAGGATTTTAATGTTAACTATTTTATAACATTGTTGCTTACCAAATGAGTTCAATTTCAAATTATGTCATTCAAGAGTGAGTCAGTTATGATTGAGTAACATCCTACTTGGAGGATAGTTGTGTGATTCATGCTTTATTGATTTAATTGTCGAGCCAGGAATTGGGTGCTACATAGTGGTATCAGAGCAGATCGGTCTATCCGACCAAGTTTTTGTCACGTTGTTTAGTCCCTAGTATGAGACATGTGTATGAACATTGTTGATGCATGTTTATTCTAATAGCTATTAGCTGGGGTGCAGAGAAATGGATGGAAGAAATGATCGTGCAATTGTTAATGCTTTGGAGTCGGTGGCTCAGGTGCTATAGGGTCAGCAGAATTGGGATGGTGATGAGTTCCATGGATTAGGGAAATTCTAGAAAAACAAACTGCCAACCTTCAAGGGTAGATATGATCTGGAGGGTGCTCTGGTATAAATGAGTGAAATTGAGAAGATTTTTTGAGTGATGGCTGGCACTGAGGAACATAAACTATTGTTTGGTACTTATATCTTGTCAGAGGAAGCTGAAGACTGGTGGGATAACACACGTCAGAGACTGGAGGCTGTATGTACTGAGGTTACTTGGGCTGTGTTCAGAGCTTATTTTCTATAGAAGTACTTTCTTGAGGACGTGCACAATAAGAATCATATCGAGTTCCTTGAGTTGAAACAAGGAAATTTGGCAGTTGCAGAGTATGCTGCTAAGTTTGAAAAACTGGTAATGTTTTGTCCACACTATAATTGTATGGATATTGAGGGGTCAAAGTGTGAAATTCTGGTATGCAGATCTCAGATGTTCTAAGAACATTGATCTCTGTTAAAACAGAACAAGGACAAAACATGACCATTTTAATTCCCTTTAAAAAATTAACAATGTCATGACATCTGTTGTAACACCTGCAGACTGACAGAACTATTTATCCAACCATTTAAGTTGTGCAGAATTGTAAATGCCGAAAGATAAATAACACAATGAATTGTTAACCCAGTTCGGTGCAACATCACCTACATCTGGGGGCTACCAAGCCAGGAAGGAAATCCACTATTAGCATAATTAATTCAGAGCTAAACTCCCAATTTACAACTCCTCACTTAATCTCTATCCAATGCAATTTCTGCCTAGAACCCACTAGACAAGAGACACCTCTCACTCCCCACAATCACAACAGTGATAACAATTCAATACAAGAAGGAATACTTTACAAGACACTCTTCTAAATCACAATACTTGATTTTGCTCAACAACTTCAATCAAGAACAATACACTCTTGCTTAAAAGCTTTGAGTGAACAATTAACAATGTATAAATAACAACCTAAATATGTCTACCACAATGCATCCAAAGATACAAAGGGTGACTTACAAAGTCACACACAAAAGACTCTCAAAATCCTAAAACACAAAAACACACGTGCAAATTAAGTTACACCAACATAACTCTTCATGACACAATCTCTAAATCAGTGACGAATCAGGATTGCCACTTCTGTATTTATAGGCAGCGTATGTTCCTTGAGCCTCATTGCAGCAATTAGGTTTAACCAAGTTAAACCTCTTTTCATAAATCAGGGTTCTGTCAATTAGGTCATAGGCGTTTCATGTTATGCTCAACACTGCCTAGAATCTCGCCTGAGATAACTAAGGAATCATAACAGTTTTCCTGAATTTTAGCCTAAGATAAATCAGGAACCATAACAGAATAACAAACAGTGCCCTTGCTGGTAGCTACCTGATGTTATAACATTCAGCATGACATCCAATACACTCTGTTATTAGCTAACCAAACTTATCCTGCAGTACACTCCTGCATAATCTTCTTCATAACAGTAGAAACACATATATTATAGTTTCCTAAAAAGTCTCAATGATCCTTTTTATGAACACCAATTAAATCTGCACTTTGTTCCAAATGCATCTCTTTGACCCGCACACACTGACGAGATATATCCAACAGGATCTCATCAAACCAAGCCACCTATGTCAAGATATATAAACTAGCAGCTCCTGCTGTACTAGACAAAGGTATCACGACATTTGTCTTAACATCTTGATTAAAACACATGATAGCAGCAGTTTTGTCACCACAACAGATGGATGTCACGACGTCTGTCTTGACATCTTGGTTACAACATCTGTCTTGACATCTTGATTAAAACACATGATAGCAGCAGTTCTGTCACCACAGAAGATGGATGTCACGACATCTGTCTTGACATCTTGGTTACGACATCTGTCTTGACATCTTGGTTAAAACACATAATATCAGTTCTGTCACCACAACAGATGGATATGTTATAACATTTTGCTTAACATCAGTGCAGAATCATGTTTTACCAAAATTTAGCCAATCATAGAACCATGGAACTAACAAAGTGTATCAAGTTCGAGAGTGGCATGAGACCCAAGATTAAGCAAGGTATTAAGTATCAGGAGTTTCTCCGATTTTCTATGTTGGTCAATAAGTGCAGAATATATGATAAGGATAACAGAACTCTGTCTGCTCAATATAAGAGTTTTAGTGGGAAGATTGGGAAGGATCAGAATCGTGGGAAGCCATATAATGCTTAAGCTAACAAAGGGAATCAGAAGGTTGACCAGAAGGTTGCATGTGGGAAAAAGCAAAGTGGAGGAAGGACTCCTACTTTTGTGAGATGTTTCAGATGTGAAGAGTTTAGGCATTGTGTTGTTGAGTGTAAGAGCATAATTGTGAGTTGCTTCGAGTGTGGGAAGCCAGGTCACTAAGCTACTAACTGTAGGAGTCATAATCTGACTTGCCTTAATTGTGGAGAGCGGGATCATATTAGTACTCAATGTAAGAAACCTAAGAAGGCGCAGTTTGGAGGGAAAGTTTTTACTTTGAATGGAGCAGAGACTATTGCATCTGATAACCTGATTTGAGGAACATGCTTTATCAATAATATTCCCTTTATTACTGTTATTGATATAGGTGTGACACATTTGTTTATATCTGTTGAGTGTGTGTCAAGGTTGAATTTGGAAGTGTCTGCTATGAGTGGTAGCATGGTCATTGATACCACAACTAATGGTTCAGTGACTACTTTGTTGGTGTGTTTGAATTTTCCTTTGAAAATATTTGGGCTGGATTTTGGGATTTACTTAGTGTGTTTGCCTCTAAGCCAACTTGATGTTATTGTGAGAATGAATTGGATGGAGTTCAACCATGTGTTTATAACTTTTTTTTTATAAATCAGTGAAGTTTCTTAAACCCGAGGATGTTATACCCCAAAATTTTACCCTTATATCTTCATCATCATTCTATGAGCATCATTATTTTTTTATCTAACCTTAACCTATTTCAAGTTTGTCTTTGTCAAGATACAGGTGAATTAGGGTTCCATACAGTCAGTAATCGGGGTTTCGATGGTTTTATCAATCAATGTATTGGATTGATTCTCCATGAAACAAGTCCCAACACCATAAAATATTCTATATTGGATCAAGTATGAATCCAATTTGAGGTTTTAACCCAAAGAAGAAGAGCAGTGCAGTCCAAGACTCCCGATTAGGGTTTCTGATTAGGAAAAGTCAACTATAGTTTGACTTTTGATTTAAATGGTACTCCAATGATGGAAGCATGCTCATGAAGCTTATATGACTTATTGAAGTCTATTCAAGAAGTTTCAAGACCTCAGGGGACCCAGAACATCAACAGTCAATTCGAAGCTTTTCGATCGATCGGTTCGTCTGACTGAAAAGTCAACTCATTGACCAATAGGTTTTTGACCCAAAATTGAATGCAATTATGTTCCTAATGTTATATCACATCTATTTATGAAGTTTTATGACCATTGGATCAAGGATTGAGGAGTAATCAAAAGATCGGGAAATTAGGGTTTTGAAAGGTGCAAGACCATAACTTCTTAACCACACATCCAATCGGAGTGGTTCAAAGCTTGTTGGAAAGGTTTTGAGGACTCCTACGAAAGTGAAAAAGTGACATATGTGCAAAAAATGAATAGATTTGGAGTTATGATAAAAAACAATGCAAGAGGGAAAAACACTTAGTGAAATTTTGTGATTTTGGCACTTTTTAAGTCTTGTTTTCAGCCAACTTCAAGAGGGTTTTTGACCTAGTTCTACTTGGAATTTGAAAAAACTCAAAACATGAATGTTGTAGACCATGATGAGGGATTTCCAAAAAGTACAAGAAATCCTCCATAGCATTTGTGAGCTAGGAGTTTCGAAGAAGGGAAGTTGGGGTCTAAGCACTTGAAGTGCACAATTTCAAACTTGACATAAACCAACATGCCAACCATCCAGTGGATTCTTAACCTTTGATTAACCTTTGATCTGATATCTAGAGTGTATGATGTGTAGAAATTCAGAAGAATTAAAGATTAAAGTCAATGTTTTGGTCAAGTTGCATTATTTAATTCAAAAGAAATCCAAGAGGAAAGAGAAACTTTTTGAACAAAATCTAGAGCAGCATGGTCCCTACCCTATTAACACACTTCAATCACTTCCTATGGCTTGCATACATCCTGTTTTATGTATCACAATGCATCAAAAAAACTCAAGACTTATTGCATCAAAGATTCATGAAGATTTGCAATTTTCTCCCTCCAAAAGACAAAGCACTTCAGATCTTCAAAAATATGCTAAGACTCTCACTTTCTCTATAAATAGAGACCTTATCCATGTACTTTACACAAGATCAAACTCATAAAACCATAGAAAACTCACCAAGAACCTTTGCTTTCCACTTTGCTTATGGTTGAAGCAAAAACACCAAAACTCTTCAAAATCTGTCTTGAGTAGTTTGCATACCAGAACCATTTCCATACACTAAAACTCACTAAAAACCATATGTGCAATCCAAAAATGATGTTTGGAAGGTGTTCAAGCCTTTAAATCAGTCCAAAACTCCATATATCCAAAAGTCAACTTTCAATCTTGCAAACTTTGACTTTCCACACAAAATCAGATAAGTCTTTGCTCAAGCATGTTTTAATAATTTAAACACTCCAAACACCTTTGGTTTGAGGTGTACTAGTTGCCAAAAATATCCAAGAACTTCTAAATCACTTGTTCTTAGATCTGTCACAAGGTTTCTTCATTTGCTTCAAGTGCAAGAAATATGTTGGTTGATCAAGGCATTGGTTGGATATCAGCTGGAACAATTTCAAGGTATTCCCTACTGTATAGCTTGCTTGGAGGTCTACAAGAGGTTAGTGATCACTATCCCTACCTTGAACTATCATCATGATTGGTATGCTTTGTTTGAGATGTGTTTAAATGCAAATAAAGTTCATGTGTGAATCTGCCAGATTTAGTTTTGTTTTGCTCATCATTATGCTTAACACTCTTTTAATCATCATACAATGATGTGTTGTTGTGTGTTAACCCTTGAGATTCTCTTAAATTCTAATCCATGTCATGTTTGGACATTGGGAAAGTTTGGTTTGCAACTGTTATTGGATATTAATGTGGGATTTGAATGTTGAGATGTTCTATTTGAGAAAAATGCTGCTACTTCTGTTTAGATTAAGTGTGAGGTCCATGTTTAGGTTTAGTGATAGGGAAATTTGCATTTTAGGATCTTGTTAGATTATGCTGGACACTTGCTCTTAATGTGTTTGATATTTTCTACTTGAGTTCAGTTTAGACTAGCTCTTATTTTAACTTGAAAGCATATGCATATATCCATGTCTTGTATGTGCTTGCTGTTTTGAATATGCCTTGTATGTGCCTACTGCTTTGATTATGTTTTGTATGTGCCTTTGTCTTATGTTTGATTATGAATGGAATTCTTCAACTTAGCAGCATTCTCTACAACTGCCCCTTGTCCTGAGTTCGATCCATGTGGAGATCAACTCTTTTGGCTATTTTTGCATTTTTCCATGTTTTAACATTTTGATCTTTCTCTTCAGCTTATGTTCGCACGCGCGCATTAGATGAATTAGAAAAGTTTTAGGTTTCTGACCCAAATGTTGTGGATTCAACACCTATCATGTGCATCTCTTTCTTTTTAGCACTTGTTTGTTTTTATGTTTTCTTCACAAACTTGAAAACTTCATAACTTCACCATTTTTCAACATTTTTGATCCATTATTTTTACAAAATGTTCCTTATCATGTCTACTTTCACATAGTGGGAAAATAATTCAATAATGTTCATCCTAGAAATACTTTAAACCACTTGAAAGTCATGTTGCCTTTTAGGATTTTTACCTTGTTTCTTATTGAAACTTTTCTCAAACTTCTTCTTGATTTAATCTTGTGAGATTGTTTTGTACTTGATTTACACATGTTTGTTAACTTGTTTGATTGATTGAATTGGCTTGACTCAAGGTCTTGTCTTGTTCAAACCCTTGTTTTGATGCATCTAATTGTGATGTTGTGAATTATGTTTTTGAATCATGTTATCTCTTGATGTTGTAATCTCTTGAGTGTGTTCTACATGTATCCTCTACTTGTTAGAAGTCTTGTTAGAACTCTAATATGTTAGGATATGCTTCATTTTGGTTGTAACCATGAACTTGTATGATTTCCCCATGAAACTTTGAATTCCTTACTTGAACTGTTGTAACATTCCTTGTATGCTTACTTGTACTTGATTGTCATCAATGCATGGTTGTTGGTCTTATGTTGTTACATTTGACATTCCTTGATCCTTATATATGCTTGCCCTAAGTTGTAACTTGCTTGCATTAAAATTTGTTTGAATTACATGTTGTTATTTGCCTTGATGGTTGTTACGTCATTTGCTTTTCATCTTTGTTAAGATATCTAAAGTTGATATTGCCTTATGTTTCTAGATCTTGTAAGAACCTCTATCACCATTCCCTTCTAGATATTGTAATATCTTTGTGTATTATGGTTGTAATCATTTGACTTGATTGTAATCTTTTCTTGATGTTGTTACATACTTGCATGTCTTTTCTTGGTTGTTACTATGCTTCACATGTTCATCATGTTTGAATGAATGCTTATGTATGCTTGTTAACTTTGTTAAGTTTATTCCCCAAGTGATGGAACTTGTTAGTTCTCATCCAGTTACCTCATCTTTTCCCCTTCCAAAGGAAAGTTTCTCTATTGACTTCATAATCATAGATAGCTCATTACCTTCCTCTTGACTTTGTTAAGTCATCTTGAACCCTTAGTTAAGTTAGAACCTCTATCCATTAGACTTTGCTTTAAGTCTAAAAATACCTACCCCTTGTTAGAAGTATCTTTCAATTTGAATTTTAAGATAGAGTTTGTTGACTCTATGTAAGAATCATTGTGATGATTACTTACTTCCCCCTTGACTTTTGTGAAAGTCAATCCTTTTGAGTGTACAACTTAGATTAGAGAGTTTTGTTAAACTCTGTACAAACATTATTATGTTTGTTCTCCTAGAGTCTTGACCATATTCAAGTACTTTTTAATCCTCGGTGAGGTGAACTACGGTTGCTCTGATTCTATCCTAGTTAGAATACGTAGGCAGATGATGTGATATCTTTGCAAGCAAATTTAGGAACTATCCTTAGGTCTTTACCTAACCTTATACCCAATCCCAAACCATTAGTAAACATTTAGAAACTTAGCATACAAACATACAAAAGGTTCCTGTAGAGTGTAACACCCCACTTCCCAAAACAAATAAAATATAAACATTATAAATAAACATCAGATTTTTCACCTCCCAAGTGGGATATCACATCACAAAATCCAACATACTCTTCATTCGAAGGTTTTCACAACAAAACAACGGAAAAATGTTCATTAATGAACTACATCAAAGACATGATACGTCACACGAAAATAAAACAAGTTCAACATAAAACAACTAAACACCCAAGTCCCGTGCTACGTATCAGAGCATCTTAAGACTCGACTTGCACACCACAATCCAAGCTAGCTAAGTACCTGGATTATCTGTACCTCGAGGAAGCACAGACCACAACAACAACAAAGGGGTGAGAAAACATGATCAAAATATATCGATAAATACATACATGAAATAAAGGTAGTAAATACACCAATCACATAGTTTATCACCCAACATTCAACAAACACGACATATAGTCCACCATCCATACAATACACCATAATGCAATTATGCAACGCGACAACATGCATGCGGTACCGACTCATTGGTTCATTCTATAGAACACGGATAGATCACATACACCCGCCCTTGGCCATGATACGTCCTCACCATTCCCCACTCAAAGGAATACGAATGAATCACATACAATCCCCTGAGCAATGACTCATCCCACCACTACACCATGATATGCATAACACCAAATGCATACAAATTAACACAAGCATATATTTTGCATACGATTCTCAGATCACACAATCATACATCACATATACATAGATATGTCATACACCAATCAATCAGACACTTACATAAAGTATTAAGGAATTCACTTCCTATCACCAAATACACACTCTTCATCATTCAATCACCATCCCTAGAATTATCATAATCAAAGGGATCCTACAAGGCTAATGCACAAGGCAAAACAGTACCAAAAACCACATTCTGCTATCACGTTCGCTGGTTCATTCGCCAGGCGAAGCCCCGCAGCGAATGCTCGCTATGGCTCGCCAGGTGAACCTGCTCGCGAAGCCCTTCTCAACTATCGTGCATTCGCCAGACGAAGGGATCATTCGCCAGGTGAACCTTTGCTGGCCATACTCGCCAGGCAAACTTTATACCCTTTAGGTCTGGGAGTTTATTTGGAATTACTCGCCACTGCTCGCTAACATTCGCCAGGCGAACCTTCGCCAACACTCGCCAGGCGAAACCCAGCGAATACTGCGATACCCCAAAATCCCCACTGTTCTACAATGCTATCTGAGCCAATTCCAAGCCTAACATGCTACCTCCAACTTCTATCCTATTAACAGTACAAATATTACATACTACCCTCATCGATTGCTCCCTAATTTCCACTACAGAACCAACCGTCAGGTATACCTCCAATACCTCTGAAGTCACCCAGAACTTCACTAAAACCGTAACCTCAGCCTATACCCCCAAATTCAACAATATCAACAACAATTCATCAACATCAAGCATCAATTTATCATTATCAACAACAATTACAAGCATGCCAATATACAACTTCATACATTGACAAATCCCTACGGGGTTAAGGAATCCCCTCTACCCAATTCATGTATATACCATCCCAATCAGTTTCTCCCCCCTTACCTCGATAGTTGTTCCAATTGGTTAAGAATTCCTCCAAAGATGGAAGCTCTGAACTTCCCTCTTCCTCTCTGTTCTTCGCTCTTCTCCTTTCTCCCAATTCTCTTCTCACGGTTCTATTGTGACTTTTTACTTTCCTCTCTTTCTAACTCCCTATTATCTCCCCAACTCCCATTCTATATTCATAATCCCAATATTAATAATATTATTACTAATAATAATAATAATAATAATGATAATAATACTAATATTACCACCAATACTAATACTAATAATAATAATAATAATACCACCAATATTACTATTTATTATTAAATCATTATATTATTATATCAACTCCACATTTATCAAATAATTCTTATAAATCAAGGATACCCACCAACATACTCTATCACACCCCCAACTAAGGGCACACCAAAATACAATAATTAAAATAACACTATAATGACTAAATAATTAAAATGGGTGTTACAACTCTCCCCCACTTTAATTATTTTCGTCCTCGAAAATTACCTGATGGAAACAATTCTGGATACGCTTCCCACATCCTGCTTTCCAACTCCCAGGTCACACTGCCTCCTGCAACACCTCCCCAAGCTACCTTCACCAAAGATATCTCCTTCCCTCGGAGCTGTTTCATCTTACAATCCTTGATCCTCAACGGTATTGTTTCAACAGTAAGATTCTCTCGAACCTGAATCTCATCTCTCTGAATCACATGAGATGGATCCGAGACATACTTTCGCAGTTGCGACACATGAAACACATCATGTAAATTTGACAGTTCAGGCGGCAACGCCACCCTATAAGCCACATCACCAATTCTCTGCAAAATCTGATACGGTCCAATAAACTTAGGATCCAGCTTCTTGGACTTCATGGCACGACCCACACCGGTTACCGGGTTAACTCTTAGGAATACGTGATCACCTTCACTGAATTCCAGCTCTTTTCTCCGGTTATCATGATAACTTTTCTGCCTACTCTGAGACACTTTCATTTTCTCATGAATCATCTGCATTGTCTCAGTAGTTTGCTGTACAATCTCTGGCCCAAGTACTACATTCTCACCAGTTTCATACCAACACAGAGGAGTCCTACATCTCCTCCCATACAAAGCCTCAAACGGTGCCATTCCGATACTAGAATGGTAACTGTTATTGTACGTGAACTCAATCAATGGTAAATGAGTATCCCATGCACCACCCTTTTCCAACACACAAGCTCTCAGCAAATCCTCAAGCAACTGAATAGTCCTCTCTGACTGACCATCAGCTTGCGGATGATAAGCTGAGCTCAATTTCAACTTAGTACCCAAAGCTTCCTGTAATCCCTTCCAAAATTCCAACGTAAACCTCAGATCTCTATCCGACACAATACTGGACGGGACACCATGTAACTTCACAATTACCCGAATATAAATCTCTACCAGCTTCATCAACGGGAAACTAATATTAATTGGCACAAAATGTGAAGACTTCACAAGTCTATCCACAATCACCCATATAACATCAAACCCTCTCGCTGTATTCGACAAACCCGTAACAAAATCCATAGTTATACAATCCCATTTCCAAACCGGAACTTCCAATGGTTGCATAAATCCAGACGGTCTCTGGTGCTCCACCTTCGATTTTTGACACGTCAAACAAGCATAAACAAATTGAGCAATATCTCTTTTCATACCAGACCACCAAAATAACTTCTTTAAATCATGATACATCTTCGTAGCTCCCGGATGGATACTTAGACTACTACGATGTCCTTCACTTAAAATTGACCTTTTCAGCTCGTCATTATCCGGCACACAAATCCTGCCTCTAAATCTCAACACACCTATACTATCCAATTTAAAATCACTATCGGAGTCACTTCCCACTCCAGGCATCAAATCCACTAACTTCACATCTAGCCGTTGGTTCTCTCTAATCATATCCAAGAAATCATTATTCACCTGCAACATACCCAACATCATACTATCCGACGTAGTTTCACAGACCATACTCAAATCTCTGAACTGCTCAATTAGTTCCATCTCTTTCACCATCAAAGCCGACATATGAATCGCTTTTCTACTCAACGCATCCGCCACTACATTGGCCTTACCTGGATGATAACTTAAACTGAAGTCATAATCCTTCAGGAATTCCAACCATCTTCGCTGTCTCATATTCAGCTCTTTCTGATTAAACATATATCTCAGACTCTTATGATCACTAAACACCTCAAACCTCGAACCATACAAGTAGTGCCTCCAGATCTTTAACATAAAAACAACCACAAACAATTCAAGATCATGAGTAGGATAATTTCGCTCATGCGCTCTCAATTGCCTCGAAGCATACGCTACAACCTTACCCCATCTTAGAAGCATCCGCCTAATCCCATCTTAGACGCATCACAGTACACCACAAAAGGTTCACTCGGAGTCGGCAACACTAACACCGGTGCCGTAGTCAATTTCTTTTTCAGCTCTTCAAAGCTTTCTTCACAAGCAGCATCCCATACAAACACTTGGTTCTTTCTCGTCAACTGAGTCAATGGCAACGCCAAATTAGAGAACCCTTCAATAAACCTTCGGTAATAACCTGCCAAACCCAAAAAGCTTCTAATTTTCGTTGCTGTCTTCGGCGGTTCCCACTGCAATACTGCACTCACTTTTGATGGGTCCACTGCTATACCATCACCAGATATTACATGCCCCAAGAAACTCACCGTCTTCATCCAAAAGTCACACTTCGCCATTTTAGCAAACAACTTATTATCCTTCAGCGCCTGCAAGGCAATTCTCAAATGTCCTGCATGCTCTTCATCAGACTTAGAATAAATCAGTATATCGTCAATAAATACAACAATGAACTGATCCAAATAAAAATGGAAAATTCGGTTCATGTACTCCATAAATACTCCCGGCGCATTAGTCACTCCAAAAGGCATTACTTCATATTCATAATGTCCATATCGAGTCCTAAAAGTCGTCTTCTGAATATCACCTTCTTTTACTCTGATCTGATGATAACCCGACCTCAAGTCGATCTTACTGAACACACGAGCTCCCACTAGCTGATCCATCAAATCATCAATCCTTGGAAGAGGATACTTATTCTTAATGGTCACCTTATTCAACTGACTATAATCGATGCACAAACACATACTACCATCCTTCTTCTTTACCAACAACACTGGAGCTCCTCACGGCGATACACTCAGCCTGATAAACTTCCTATCCAACAATTCTCCAATATGAGATTTCAACTCGGCTAACTCCACTGCCGACATCCTGTACGGCGCCATAGAAATGGGTCTCGTACCAGGAACAAGATCAATACTAAATTCAACTTCTCTCGTCGGAGGTAATTCCGTAATATCATCAGGGAACACTTCATGAAATTCATTCACCACTGCCAATTCTTCCATCGACGCTTTGTTGTCACCCGACAATGCTGCAAATAAAGCAAACACTTTCGCTTCGTCTTCCAACAAGGTCCTCAATTCTTTATTGGATAAAGAACTCGCCAACGCTTCCTCTTCCAGAGTAAGGAACAACAACACTTTCCGAAAACAATCGATGTAAACTCGGTTGAACTCCAACCAGTTCATACCTAGAATAACATCCAAATTACCAAGTGGTAGGCAAATCAGATCCACTCCAAAGTCTCTACCGAAAATGGTCAGTGGACACATCAAACACACCAAAGAAGTAGTCACTGAACCAATAGAGGGTGTCTCAATAGTCATTCGTCCCTCAAGAGTAGACGACACCAATCCTATTCTTTTCACACAATCAACAAAAATGAACGAGTGGGTTGCACCCGTATCAATAATAGCAGTCAAAGGAATATTATTGATAATACAAGTACCTTTGATAGCACGTTCCTCACTGACAGCTTGAGTCCCTTCCAAAGAAAACACCTTACCACCAGCCGGAGACACCTGAGACTTCTTCGGCTTCTCACAATGCATACTGATATGACCTTTCTTACCACAGTTATAACAGGTCGGCATAGCGGCTCTGCAATCAGCTATCACATGGCCTGGCTTACCACACTTGAAACACTTCTTTACTCCCTCCTTAGGACAATCCTTAGCACGATGACCTGCGCCACCACACCGAAAACATTTCACATCAGCAGACGTGCTCCCTTCTCTGGGCTTCTTATCAGTAGCAGCCTTATGTTTTCCTTTATCAACAGAAACACTGTAAGGAGTACCGCTGAACCTTTGCTTACCCTTACGGTCATTCGTAACCTTATAATGCGCAATCCTGGCCCTGTTATCATTGTCATAGATTCTACTTCTACTTACCAGCTCAGGATAGTTCCTGATCTTCTAACAAGCAATCCCTAGCTTAACTTCCGGACGCAGTCCATTCTCAAATTTTAAACACTTAGAGGTCATCACATCTTCAGTATTGTAATGAGGACAATACTGCACCAGCTCTTCAAATTTCGCAGCATATTCTGCTACAGTCAGATTACCCTGCTTCAGTTCCAAGAACTCTATCTCCTTAGCATTCCGAATATCTTCCGGAAAGTACTTCTCTAGAAAACCCTTACGAACTACATCCCAAGTGATTGCAGTTCCTGTAGTCATCCATCTCTGGCGACTGTTATCCCACAAAGCCTCAGCTTCACCTTCCAGCATGTGAGTACCAAACCTCACCTTTTGCTCATCACTGCAATTCATAGTCCTGAAAATCTTTTCAATTGCCTTCAGCCACTTCTGTGCAGCTTCAGGGTCCAAAATTCCTCCTTCAAACATCGGCGTCTTGTTGCTCTGAAACTGCGCCAAGTCTCTAAATTGTGCACCCACAGCTTGGTTCTGGTTAGCAACTGCCTGTGCCATCGCTTGCATAGCAGCAGCCAAAGCAGCATCATTCCTTCCTGCCATACTGCTCAACAATAACAACACCAGGTTAAACGATACACAAACTCTATCCTAAGGACAGACTTAACTCAACTACACTGGCCGGATGGACCGACCTGCTCTGATACCAATTGTAACACCCCACTTCCCAAAACAAATAAAATATAAACATTATAAATAAACATCAGAGTTTTCACCTCCCAAGTGGGATATCACATCACAAAATCCAACATACTCTTTATTCGAAGGTTTTCACAACAAAACAACGGAAAAATGTTCACTAATGAAATACATCAAAGTCATGATACGTCACAGGAAAATAAAACAAGTTCAACATAAAACAACTAAACACCCAAGTCCCGTGCTACGTATCAGAGCATCCTAAGACTCGACTTGCACACCATAATCCAAGCTAGCTAAGTACCTGGATTATCTGTACCTCCGAGGAAGCACAGACCACAACAACAACAAAGGGGTGAGAAAACATGATCAAAATATATCGGTAAATACATACATGAAATAAAGGTAGTAAATACACCAATCACATAGTTTATCACCCAACATTCAACAAACACGACATATAGTCCACCATCCACACAATACACAATAATGCAATTATGCAACACGATAACATGCATGCGGTACCGACTCATTGGTTCATTCTATAGAACCCAAATAGATCACATACACCCGCCCTTGGCCATGATACGTTCTCACCATTCCCTACTCAAAGGAATACGAATGAATCACATACAATCCCCTGAGCAATGACTCATCCCACCACTACACCATGATATGCATAACACCAAATGCATACAAATTAACACAAGCATACATTGTGCATACGATTCTCAGATCACACCATCATACATCACATATACATAGATATGTCATACACCAATCAATCAGACACTTACATAAAGTATTAAGGAATTCACTTCCTATCACCAAATACACACTCTTCATCATTCAATCACCATCCCTAGAATTATCATGATCAAAGGGATCCTACAAGGCTAATGCACAAGGCAAAACAGTACCAAAAACCACATTCTGCTATCACGTTCGCTGGTTCATTCGCCAGGCGAAGCCCCGCAGCGAATGCTCGCTATGGCTCGCCAGGTGAACCTGCTCGCGAAGCCCTTCTCAACTATCGTGCATTCGCCAGACGAAGGGATCGTTTGCCAGGTGAACCTTTTCTAGCCATACTCGCCAGGCAAACTTTATACCCTTTAGGTCTGGGAGTTTATTTGGAATTACTCGCCACTGCTCGCTAACATTCGCCAGGCGAACCTTCGCCAACACTCGCCAGGCGAAACCCAGCGAATACTGCGATACCCCAAAATCCCCACTGTTCTACAATGCTATCTGAGCCAATTCCAAGCCTAACATGCTACCTCCAACTTCTATCCTATTAACAGTACAAATATTACATACTACCCTCATCGATTGCTCCCTAATTTCCACTATAGAACCAACCGTCAGGTATACCTCCAATACCTTTGAAGTCACCCAAAACTTCACTAAAACCGTAACCTCAGCCTATACCCCCAAATTCAACAATATCAACAACAATTCATCAACATCAAGCATCAATTTATCATTATCAACAACAATTACAAGCATGCCAATATACAACTTCATACATCGACAAATCCTTACGGGGTTAAGGAATCCCCTCTACCCAATTCATGTATATACCATCCCAATCAGTTTCTCCCCCTTACCTCGATAGTTGTTCCAATTGGTGAAGAATTCCTCCAAAGTTGGACAGCTCTGACCTTCCCTCTTCCTCTCTGTTCTTCGCTCTTCTCCTTTCTCCCAATTCTCTTCTCACGGTTCTATTGTGACTTTTTACTTTCCTCTCTTTCTAACTCCCTATTATCTCCCCAACTCCCATTCTATATTCTTAATCCCAATATTAATAATATTATTACTAATAATAATAATAATAATGATAATAATACTAATATTACCACCAATACTAATAATAATAATAATAATACCACCAATATTACTATTTATTATTAAATCATTATATTATTATATCAACTCCACATTTATCAAATAATCCTTATAAATCAAGGATACCCACCAACATACTCTATCACACCCCCACCTAAGGGCACACCAAAATACAATAATTAAAATAACACTTTAATGACTAAATAATTAAAATGGGTGTTACATAGAGTACTACAGATGTTTAGGATGTGAAATACCTACCCTAGGCATAACCAACCCCCGATCTCTTAGCGTTGTTGTTACATCGTGCAAAAGGTCTTTCTTTCTTTAACCTTTCCTTTGGGTAAATTAAAGTCCGGTTGTGAATTTAATGAATTAAGATTCAAGTTAATCAATAACTTGGTATCACGATTCTCACTGCAACAGAGGAGAGTACGAAGTCGAGTTTCATGACCGCGAAGCAGGTAGAGATGTCCTTGATATATATATATACATATATATATATATATATATATATATATATATATATATATATATATATATATATATATATATATATATATATATATATATATATATATATATATATATATATATATATATATATATATATATATATATATATATATATATATATATATATATATATATATATATATATATATATATATATGTATATAGATAGATAGATAGATAGATAGATAGATAGATAGATAGATAGATAGATAGATAGATAGATAGATAGATAGATAGATAGATAGATAGATAGATAGATAGATAGATAGATAGATAGATAGATAGATAGATAGATAGATAGATAGATAGATAGATAGATAGATAGATAGATAGATAGATAGATAGATAGATAGATAGATAGATAGATAGATAGATAGATAGATAGATAGATAGATAGATAGATAGATAGATAGATAGATAGATAGATAGATAGATAGATAGATAGATAGATAGATAGATAGATAGATAGATAGATAGATAGATAGATAGATAGATAGATAGATAGATAGATAGATAGATAGATAGATAGATAGATAGATAGATAGATAGATAGATAGATAGATAGATAGATAGATAGATAGATAGATAGATAGATAGATAGATAGATAGATAGATAGATAGATAGATAGATAGATAGATAGATAGATAGATAGATAGATAGATAGATAGATAGATAGATAGATAGATAGATAGATAGATAGATAGATAGATAGATAGATAGATAGATAGATAGATAGATAGATAGATAGATAGATAGATAGATAGATAGATAGATAGATAGATAGATAGATAGATAGATAGATAGATAGATAGATAGATAGATAGATAGATAGATAGATAGATAGATAGATAGATAGATAGATAGATAGATAGATAGATAGATAGATAGATAGATAGATAGATAGATAGATAGATAGATAGATAGATAGATAGATAGATAGATAGATAGATAGATAGATAGATAGATAGATAGATAGATAGATAGATAGATAGATAGATAGATAGATAGATAGATAGATAGATAGATAGATAGATAGATAGATAGATAGATAGATAGATAGATAGATAGATAGATAGATAGATAGATAGATAGATAGATAGATAGATAGATAGATAGATAGATAGATAGATAGATAGATAGATAGATAGATAGATAGATAGATAGATAGATAGATAGATAGATAGATAGATAGATAGATAGATAGATAGATAGATAGATAGATAGATAGATAGATAGATAGATAGATAGATAGATAGATAGATAGATAGATAGATAGATAGATAGATAGATAGATAGATAGATAGATAGATAGATAGATAGATAGATAGATAGATAGATAGATAGATAGATAGATAGATAGATAGATAGATAGATAGATAGATAGATAGATAGATAGATAGATAGATAGATAGATAGATAGATAGATAGATAGATAGATAGATAGATAGATAGATAGATAGATAGATAGATAGATAGATAGATAGATAGATAGATAGATAGATAGATAGATAGATAGATAGATAGATAGATAGATAGATAGATAGATAGATAGATAGATAGATAGATAGATAGATAGATAGATAGATAGATAGATAGATAGATAGATAGATAGATAGATAGATAGATAGATAGATAGATAGATAGATAGATAGATAGATAGATAGATAGATAGATAGATAGATAGATAGATAGATAGATAGATAGATAGATAGATAGATAGATAGATAGATAGATAGATAGATAGATAGATAGATAGATAGATAGATAGATAGATAGATAGATAGATAGATAGATAGATAGATAGATAGATAGATAGATAGATAGATAGATAGATAGATAGATAGATAGATAGATAGATAGATAGATAGATAGATAGATAGATAGATAGATAGATAGATAGATAGATAGATAGATAGATAGATAGATAGATAGATAGATAGATAGATAGATAGATAGATAGATAGATAGATAGATAGATAGATAGATAGATAGATAGATAGATAGATAGATAGATAGATAGATAGATAGATAGATAGATAGATAGATAGATAGATAGATAGATAGATAGATAGATAGATAGATAGATAGATAGATAGATAGATAGATAGATAGATAGATAGATAGATAGATAGATAGATAGATAGATAGATAGATAGATAGATAGATAGATAGATAGATAGATAGATAGATAGATAGATAGATAGATAGATAGATAGATAGATAGATAGATAGATAGATAGATAGATAGATAGATAGATAGATAGATAGATAGATAGATAGATAGATAGATAGATAGATAGATAGATAGATAGATAGATAGATAGATAGATAGATAGATAGATAGATAGATAGATAGATAGATAGATAGATAGATAGATAGATAGATAGATAGATAGATAGATAGATAGATAGATAGATAGATAGATAGATAGATAGATAGATAGATAGATAGATAGATAGATAGATAGATAGATAGATAGATAGATAGATAGATAGATAGATAGATAGATAGATAGATAGATAGATAGATAGATAGATAGATAGATAGATAGATAGATAGATAGATAGATAGATAGATAGATAGATAGATAGATAGATAGATAGATAGATAGATAGATAGATAGATAGATAGATAGATAGATAGATAGATAGATAGATAGATAGATAGATAGATAGATAGATAGATAGATAGATAGATAGATAGATAGATAGATAGATAGATAGATAGATAGATAGATAGATAGATAGATAGATAGATAGATAGATAGATAGATAGATAGATAGATAGATAGATAGATAGATAGATAGATAGATAGATAGATAGATAGATAGATAGATAGATAGATAGATAGATAGATAGATAGATAGATAGATAGATAGATAGATAGATAGATAGATAGATAGATAGATAGATAGATAGATAGATAGATAGATAGATAGATAGATAGATAGATAGATAGATAGATAGATAGATAGATAGATAGATAGATAGATAGATAGATAGATAGATAGATAGATAGATAGATAGATAGATAGATAGATAGATAGATAGATAGATAGATAGATAGATAGATAGATAGATAGATAGATAGATAGATAGATAGATAGATAGATAGATAGATAGATAGATAGATAGATAGATAGATAGATAGATAGATAGATAGATAGATAGATAGATAGATAGATAGATAGATAGATAGATAGATAGATAGATAGATAGATAGATAGATAGATAGATAGATAGATAGATAGATAGATAGATAGATAGATAGATAGATAGATAGATAGATAGATAGATAGATAGATAGATAGATAGATAGATAGATAGATAGATAGATAGATAGATAGATAGATAGATAGATAGATAGATAGATAGATAGATAGATAGATAGATAGATAGATAGATAGATAGATAGATAGATAGATAGATAGATAGATAGATAGATAGATAGATAGATAGATAGATAGATAGATAGATAGATAGATAGATAGATAGATAGATAGATAGATAGATAGATAGATAGATAGATAGATAGATAGATAGATAGATAGATAGATAGATAGATAGATAGATAGATAGATAGATAGATAGATAGATAGATAGATAGATAGATAGATAGATAGATAGATAGATAGATAGATAGATAGATAGATAGATAGATAGATAGATAGATAGATAGATAGATAGATAGATAGATAGATAGATAGATAGATAGATAGATAGATAGATAGATAGATAGATAGATAGATAGATAGATAGATAGATAGATAGATAGATAGATAGATAGATAGATAGATAGATAGATAGATAGATAGATAGATAGATAGATAGATAGATAGATAGATAGATAGATAGATAGATAGATAGATAGATAGATAGATAGATAGATAGATAGATAGATAGATAGATAGATAGATAGATAGATAGATAGATAGATAGATAGATAGATAGATAGATAGATAGATAGATAGATAGATAGATAGATAGATAGATAGATAGATAGATAGATAGATAGATAGATAGATAGATAGATAGATAGATAGATAGATAGATAGATAGATAGATAGATAGATAGATAGATAGATAGATAGATAGATAGATAGAGAGAGAGAGAGAGAGGTAGAGAGATATTTCTCAAGTGTTCAACAGATCTACCTGTGGTGTGTGAGTTTCCCAAAGTGTTCCCAAATGACATTAGCAATTTGCCATCAGAGCATAGTGGAGTTTGCTATAGACTTACTACCTAGTACTAATCTTGTGTCGATGGCTTCTTATAGGATGTCTGCTTCAGAGCTGAGTGATCTGAATAGAAAGTTGGAGGATCTATTTCAGAAGAAGTTTGTTCGACTGAGTGTTTCGCCGTGGGGAGCATCGATGTTGTTAGTTATCATCAGACATTTGAACAAAGTTACTATCAAGAATAAATATCCACTTCTGAGGATTAATGATCTGATGGATCAATAGGTTGGTGCTTGCGTGTTTAGCAAGATTGATTTGCATTCAGGTTATCATCAGATTTCAGTGAAGTCATGCGATATTCCAAAGACTACATTCAGATCAATATATGGTCACATTGAGTATTTAGTGATTCAGTTTGGTGTACCTAATGCATCTAGAGTGTTCATGGAGTACATGAATATAATATTCCATCCGTACTTAGATCATTTTATGGATGTGTTCATCGATGATATTTTGATGTATTCAAAGTCTGGTGAAAAGCATATGAAGCATCTGAGAGTTGTATTGCAAACCTTGAAAGATAAGAAATTGTATGAGAAGTTATATAAGTGTTAGTTCTAGTTGAAGGAAGTGAATTCCCTTGGTCATGTGATATCTAATGGTGGTATCACAGAAGACCAATCGAAGATAGATATGGTGTTGCAATGGGAAACTCCGAAGTTTGTTACTGAGATCAAAAGTTGTCTTAGTTTAATTGGTTACTATAGAAGGTTCATTGAAGGATTTTCTAAGTTAGAATTTCATTTGAATCAGTTGACTCGAAAGGGTCAAGCATATGTGCAAGTGTTCAGTGTGAAGAGAGTTTTCAAGAACTCAAGAAGAAGCTGACATCAACTCCAATGTTGATTTTGCTGAGTCCAAGTGAATCCTTTGTTGTGTATTGTGATGCTTTGAAGATGGGTCTAGGTGGTACGTTGATGCATAATGGACAGGTTGTGGCTTATACTTCTAGGTAGTTGAAAGTTCATGAGAGGAATTATCCTACACATGATCTATAGTTGGCAACTGTGGTGCTTGTGTTAAACATTTGGAGACATTATCTTTTGGTTCCATATTTGAAGTGTTTAGTTACCACACGATTTTGAAGTATCTCTTTGATCAGAAAGAGTTGAATATGAGGCATATGAGGTGGCTCGAATTTCTGAAGGACTACAATTTTGGTTTGAGTTTCCATCTTGGAAAAGCCAATGTCATAACCGATTCTTTGAGTAGAAAGTCATTGTATATGTTGATGCTTATGGTTTGAGAATTTGAGTTGATTGAGCAATTCAAAAACATGAGTTTGGTGTGTGAAAAGACTCCTAAAAGTGTAAAGTTGTCCATGTTAAAGATGACCACTGGTATCCTTGAAGAGATAAGAGTAGGTCAGAAAGTAGACTTGGAATTGGTTGACCGATTAGTGTTAATCAATCAAGGTAAAGGAAGTGATTTCAAGATCGATGAGAATAGTGTGATGAGATGCAGAGATAGAGTTTGCACACCTGATGTGCCAGAGCTTAAGAAGAGTATTTTTGAGGAAGGACATAGGAGTGGTCTGAGTATTCATCCCAGTGCTACTAAAATAAATCAAGACATGAAGAAAATGTTTTTTTATGGCCAGGAATGAAGAAGGAAGTAGTCAAGTTTGTTTACACTTGTTTGACTTCCCATAAATTGAAGATTGAACATCAGAAGTCGTTGGGAATAATGTAACCGTTGAGTATTCTTGAGTGGAAGTGGGACATCATTCCATGGATTTTGTGACAAGTTTGCCGAAGAAAATGAAGGGATGTGATCCCATTTGGGTTATTATTGATAGACATACTAAATAGGCTCATTTCATATCAATTAACATCAGTTATCCTTTTTAGAGTTTGGAAGAGTTATACATTTAAAAGATTATTAGCTTGCATGGTATCCCGTCAAGTATTGTGTTGGATAGGGATTCGAGATTCACGTCACGGTTTTGGAATAGTTTTCAAGAAGCGATGGCTACTAAGCTGAAGTTAAGTTCGACTTATCATCCTCAGATAGATGGTAAGATAGAGATGACTATTCATTATTTGGAGGATTTGTTGAGAGTGTGTGCTTTGGAGCAGGGAGGTGACTATGATAGTTACTTACCGTTGGTTGAGTTCACCTACAACAACAATTTCCATTCTAGTATTGGGATGACACAGTTCGAGTCGTTGTATGGTAGAAGGTGAAGGACACCTTTGTGTTGGTATAATTTTGGTGAGAGTGTTGTGCTTCAAATTGAGATAGTTCAATAGACTACTTACAAGATCAAGATGATCCAAGAGAAGATGAAAGCTTCGCAAAGTCGTCAGAAGAGCTATCACGATAAGAGAAGGAATACACTTGAGTTCCAAGAGGGAAATCATGTGTTCCTAAGAGTTACTCTTGTAACTGATGTTAGTCGTGTGTTAAATTCTAATAAGCTTACGTCATGTTTCATTAGTCCATTTCAGATTATTTAGTGAATATTAAAGATGGCCTACCGAGTTACATTACTATCATATCTTTCAAATCTTCATGATGTGTTTCATGTGTGTCATACCCCAAATTTTGACCCCCTATATCTCCATCATCATTTTAGGAGCATGTCCACATGTTTATCTAACCTTAACCCTTTCCAAGTGGTCTTTGTCAAGTTATAGGATGGTCAGGGTTTTGTACAGCCGAAATCGAGATTTCGAGAGTTGATCAGTCAATGTTTTGGATTGGTTTTCTTTGAGATTGGGCCTCCACATCATCAATAGTATTCTATTGGGTCAATCATGAATCCAATTTGAGGTTGTTACCCAGGAATCAAAAGCAGTGAAGTTCAGGATACCCGATTAGGGTTTTCGAGCAGGAAAAGACAACTGTGGTTTGACTTTTGATTTAAAAGGTGTTACAATGGTGGGATCATGGTCCATAATGTTCATATGGCTTGGTAAAGTCCATTCAAGAAGTTTCAAAGCCTCAAAAGGTCCAGAGCATCAACAGTCGACTCGGTAGCCACCGATCAATCGTTCGGTTGACCGAAAAGTCAACTCTTCAACAATAAGGAATCTGACCTCAAGATGTGAATCAAAAATATTCCTAATGACATATTGCATCTACCCATAAAATTTCATGACAATTGGATCAAGGGTTGAGGAGTAATCGCAAAAGTCGGGAATTAGGGTTTCGAAAGGGGCAAGACCATAACTCCTTAACCACACATCAAAATGAAGTGGTTCAAAGCTCATTGGAAAGATCTTGACAAATCCTACAAAAGCCTCAAAGTGGTCCATGATCAGAAAAGGCATAGATTTAGAGTTATGATCAAATTCATTACAAGAAGGGAAAATGACTTAGAAAGATTTCACTTTTAAGCTCATTTTTTAGCAACTTTGAGAGGCTTTTTGGCCAAGTTCCTTTGAGAATTTGAAACTTATGAAATCATGAATTTTTTAGATCTATTTGAGGGATTTCTAAAAAGTACTAGAACATCTCAATAGCATTTGTGAGCTGAGAGTTATGGATTAGGCAAGATGGTGTTTTCACACTTGAGTCCCACATTGGTAATTTTTCATAAATTCATTCTTTGATCACTTGGACCATTTCTCAGCCCTTGGATCTTATTGTTTCTGATATTTAGATGTTTTGAAGCTTTGAATTGTGAGAGTTATGCAGAGGAAGTGGAAATTTGAAGTTTGGCAAGTTGGCTTGCAAGTTGTAAATGCAACTTGCATTAAAATAATGTAAATATGTAAAAGGTGGAAAGTGAAAATCTGCAGCCAACCATGTTCCTACTCTCTCTAGCCTCACTTTAGCCACTCTAAATTTATCATTACACTTGACTTCAGATCACTTTGAAGCCAAGGAGTACCTTTTTGAAGATTTGATCCAAATTGCCAAATTGCCAAACTTTTCCCTCTTAGGAAGGAAACCTCCAATCTGTCCTTTCCCTCTCACTTCCCTATAAATAGGAGCCCTCTCTACATCATTCCACACATCAAAACACCCCTAAAAACCAGAGTAATCAGAAGTTCTTACTCTTTCCCTCTTTACCATCATTTCACAAAATCTCCAAAATCACAAAAACACAAAAAAATTTGTCTTGACAGCCTAGACCCTAACTTTTTAACCACACATCCAAATGAGTTGGTTCAAAGCTCATTGGAAAGCTCTTGACAAGTCCTACAAAAGTCCCACAGTGGTTCACAATCAAAAAATGCATATTCTTGGGATTTAAGACCAAAGTCATTACAAGAGGGAAAAATAACTTAGAAAATTCTAAGTTATTTTCACTTTTAAGCTTATTTTCAACCAACTTTGGAGAGATTTTTGACCTAGTTCCAATTGGAGTTGGAATTTCTTGCAAACATGAATGTTTTAGAGCTATTTGAGGGCTTTATAAAAAGTACTAGAAAATCTCAAAAGGATTTGTGAGCTGAAAGTTATGGGTTTGGCAAGTTGGTGTTTTCACATTTGAGTCCCACATTGACAAATTTTCAAAAATTCATTCTTTGATCAATTGGACCAATCTCAGCCCTTGGATGCAGAGGATATGAATTTGGCAAGTTTGCAAGTGGACTTGCAAGTTGCAAATGCAACTTGCATTTAAATATTAAAAAAGAGCAAGAGGTGGAAAGTGAGTTCTGCACCAGCCATAAACCTACACCCTCTAGCCTGAATTTAGCCACTCTAAACTCATCATGAATCTTGACTTCAAGCTTACCTCCAAGCCAAGAAAGCCCTTTTTGAAAGATTGGATCCAAAAAAGCAAACCTTTCCTTCTTAGGAAGGAAATCTCCAAATCTGTCCATACCCTTGCTTTGCCTATAAATAGAGGCCTTCTCCACTTCATTTGATAGACAAGAACTCTTCTAAAAACCAGAGAAAGTTCAAGCATTCACTCTTTGACACTTTGCTCCCTTTTCACCAAAATCACAAAATCACCAAAAACCACAAAAATCTGCCTTGGTAGAATAGCTGCCAAAACCATTTCCCTACACTCAAACTCACCAAAGATCATCCACATAATCCATAAATATGATATAGAAGGTGTCCAAGCCCTTATACCACTCAAAAACCTCACCATTCCAAAAGTCAACTTCCATACCGAGCTACTTTGACCATAATGCACAAAATCTGCCAAAACTTATTCTAGGCATTTGCTTGATGTTCTAATCACTCAAACACCTCATATATATCATATCTCAACTTTCCAAAGCATTGAGGATCATTGGTGAGGCCTATTTCTCAAACTGTCACAAGGTTGGTATTTTGCTTCAAAAGGAAGAAAGGTTCAAAGCAAGGAGGTGATTGAAGATTCTCTGGTTTTCTTGTTCCTTTTGCTTGCTTGAAGTTGTCTACAAGAGGTATGTAGCATTGAATTCATCTCATTCATCATTATACCATAAGGATAATTTTGAGGTTTTGACATAAAGCTTGCTTTGCTATTGTTTTTGTGTTCCCATGCCAAACATTGCCTTAATGTGTTTATGCTTGATTTTTGAATATGAACATACTTAATTTCATGTTGATGATGTGTTTGGATGGTTTGTTCAAGTTGTTTATACCTGTTGTGGTTTTTCCATGTGTAATGTGTACCATTTGCATCAAGATGTTTTCACTATGTCATTTTCTGATTTGAAAGCCTTAGGTCTGCATCTCTGGCTTAGAAACATCCCTTAGCATAAATATTGTATGTGTGTACCTTTGTTGTGGTATGATTCCTGTTGTTTTGAAAAAACACCCTGCTGCATCATCAAGTATTGATTTTAAAACAGTTTCCTTTGCATAGTTAAATTCTATTTTGATTGCAATATGCCTGATCTCATTTACTTTCCTACTTGCAATGTGCATGACTGTTTGGAGCTGGTTCACATCAGTTTTCACACCTAAACTCAAAACATCCTTTCTTAAGGCACTCTTGCAGCAGCCTGTTGATTTTTGTGTTACTTTGTTTCAGATTAAGCTATGTGCCTAGCACCATTAAATGACATGTTTAGAACTTGTGTGCGTTGCCAAATGACTTGTTCAATGCCATATACTATATTGTGCATAAACTCATTCTGTCACTTTCAAATCATACATTGAACTTCTATTTCTCTTGCAACTGCCATACCAATTCTGTTTCCAATGAGATTGTGCCTAAAATGGGACTGTGAGAGCTTTTCTTGATTGATTTGTGACTTGTGCATGATGTATGCGTGGCCTAAAAATGTCTAACTTGCTTGAATTTTCATCCTTGCATTCCAAATATCACTTTTTGCCATGAAAAGACCTTTTTCATTTCCATTTGATTCACAGTTGGTCTGCATGATTAGAATCATTTGCATACATGTTTTAAACTTGCTTGAGGTGTTGAGTTGTTGTAAAGTATGCTTGGACATGTTTTGACCATTCTTCATGCATCATCAAATTACCAAAATGCAGTTGTAACATTATTTTCATGACCACCTATTTTTGAACTCAGTCTGGTGTTTGGACTCATTTATCAAGATGTATGTGACTTGTGTGCATGATTCATTTGACCTATATGTGCATAGAATTGAACTGATCACCCTTCATGCATTAAAATGCCAAATTTTACAACTCAATCCTCATTTTTTATGACAGTCTGTTATAAGCTTCAATCCTTGTTTTGATACTCAATACCATATATGTGAGCTGTGTACATGACTTGTTTGAACAAAATATGCATAGAACTGAAACTGAGTACATTCATGAACATCACAAACACAAGCTTGCACTTTGAACACCATTTTTCACACGAGTATGTTTTAAGCCTCATCTTGTGTTCAAATTCATCCAATAACATGTATTTAATGTGTGTATGTGATTAGCTTGATCAATATGTGCACAAAAGATGAATTGCATTTCAGCCTGCATATCATTCATGTCATGTTGCAACTTGCATAGCATTCTTCACCACAACTTGATGTTAACCATATCTTGTGCTCACACTCACTCAACAACATATTTGTAGTGTGTATGTATGTTTGTTTTGATTTAAAGCTGACTGTAGCATGAGCCTCATCCCAAAATGCATTTCAAATGATCACATAGCACACACTATCGGGTTTTGAAATGGGGAGGTTAGTTCAAAAAAATAATGCCACCATCATGTTCCTCATGAAATTCTACTCAATTTAGACTAAAATTTTGTTTCAATCCATTAAGAATTGACTGAGTTACATCCAAAATGCAAATCCTGAGTTTTGGGGTGTTTTGTGCCCAACCTGCCTTGAAAATACTCCCTATATGTTTAATGGGGTGGATTCATCAATGGATGTACAGCCACCCCAGTGGTAACCAACTTGTCACCAAAAGCGCCTTTGACCATGTGAACCTGGGTTCGACCCCTGAGGAGGGCAACCCTTTTGGTATTTTTCACCATTTTTTATCCAATCTTCAAAAAATCACATCTCACTCATTTTTTTTTATCATTTTGCACCCATTCTTTTTGCATTGTGTTTATTTTTATGCCTACTTTTATTTCATATTTTAAAATTCCATGTTTGTCCAATTTTTCATCCCTTTTGACCACTTGCAAGTTAAGTGCGTTTTGTGATCATTTTCGCCTGTACAGATGATTTTCTTCCTTGTTATACTTGTGCTTGTTTGTGATATTTGTTTACATTCATATCCTTAAATGTTAGTCAACATGCTAGGATTTTATCTTTAGGTTGTTACCATGTTTATTTTGTCCCCTCTGAGGAATGTACTTAAGCTCGATCTGTCGTCACATTTCCTGCTTGATCAGTTGCTTTGATTGTCATCAATGCATATTTTGTGTTTACTTTTGACATGTTCATTTAATGCTTGTCACCATGCTTTTATCTTCACCATGTTGTTACTTTGATTAATATTTTCTTTCCCCAAGTGATGAAACTTGTTAGTTCTCATCCAAGTTGCTTCCCCTCTCTCCTTCCAAAGGAAAGGTCTTTCCATTGACCCCTTGTGTCATGGATAGCTCATAACCATTATCTTGACTTTGTTAAGTCATCTTTACCCATAGTTTAAAAGCCATTAGACCTTGCTTTGAGTCTAAGAAACCCACTTTTACTAGGAGTGTTCTTCAACTAGAACCCTAGGATAGAGTTTGTCAACTCTATGTAAGAATCATCGTCATGAATTCTTACTTCCCCCTCTTGAGTGTCTTAACTTAGATTAGGAAGTTTTATCAAACTCCACACAAACATTGTCATGTTTGTTTCCCCTTGAACCTTGATCATAATCAAGTGTTCTTCATCCATTGTGAGGTTAACTACGATTGCTCTGATTCTATCCTAGTTAGGATACGTAGGCAGAAGATGCGATATCTTTGCGAGCAAACTTAGTGTATATATATTTAGGTTTTAACCTACACCTTTTTTCCAAATCCATAGCAAACACTTTACAGACTTAGCATGCAAACAAACAAAAGGTTCCTGTAGAGTACTACAGATGTTTAGGATGTGAAATACCTACCCTTGGCATAACCAACCCCCGATCCCCGAATCTCTTAGCGTTGTTGTTACATCGCTAAAAGGGTTTTTCTTTCTTTAGAACTTTCCTTTGGATAAATTAAAGTCCGGTTGTGAATTCTAAGAATTAAAAGATTCAAGTTAATTCAATAGCTTGATATCACGATTCTCACTGCAACAGAAATGGCGACTTCACTGGGGATTTATTGAACTTGAGGGTTTATCCTATTTTGTTTGTTTATGTGCCATATTTGTGAATATTTGCTTTACATGTATATTTGTGTATATTTGTTTGATTGTTGGATCTTGGGACCTTTTGAGTGGTGAGAAGGTCCTATTCCTGGACTTGAGTGCAATTATGATAGAATGGTGGTATATTCAAGAAGGCTTATAGGGAGTTGATTCCCGACCAAGCTAACTTGAGAAGCCACCGCTCAGTGTAGGCCCTCTTGAGAGTTTAGTATTGTTGATCGAGTATTCATGAAAACAACGCTACTTTCAAGGAAGGAGCCCATGACACTATGGACTTTTAGATTACATTCTACCCCACTTTGGCCTTACTAGGACGTAGTGCGATGGCTATAAGGAAGTATTTTCGAAATAGTTGATACGCGATACTACACTTAGACGAGACTCTCTTGAGAATATTATCTATTACCAAGTAATTTGGGAAATTGATAATATCCGAAAGATGGGTTGATGACTCTGAGAACCATTTAGAACCCTGCTTTACAGGTTTGAAAATCCATATTACACACCTTTTGGGGGATGGGTAGACCTTGGATCCATGCTCGTCCTTTAAATCTAGGTTTGTGTTTGCGCATATGTGATCTTTGCATTTGCCTGTGTTTGTGCATTTTTGCATTCATAAACATCATATCATAAAGTGTCATGGAACTCAGACTTTTGTTTGTAAACATCAAGGTTGTTATGAACAGTAAAAGAAAGAAACTTTGAAGTACACTTACAAGAGTTTTAACTTGGATGACCTAAAGAGGTTGGGTACCTTGGTGACAGATCCAGAGGGATTCAAAAATATATGGGAAACTGTTGTTATTGTTGAAGATAAAGGTGGATAATAGACTCCTCTCCATGCTTCTCCAGTTCTATGATCCAGTCTATCATCGTTTCACTTTTCCGACTATCAACTAATACCCACTAAAGGAAAACTCTTATTTGGTTGGATTGCTCATTCTTGACGAATCTCCTTTTCCAATCATGGGGAAAGACCACATGGAGAAAGATATTGTTAAGGCTACACGTTTGGGAGTCGCTTTGAGCAAAGCACAACAAACAGAGAAGCATGGGAGCACAAGCATCAAGTGGTTGTCGAAAAAATACAAAATTTCAGAAACAACTACGGTTGAAGAATAAAGAAGTTCTCTCTTGCAAGAAGAGAAAAGTATTAGATGATTTATCTTCACTTAGTCCTCAGTTGACTCCGTAGAAACTAATTGTGGAGAAGCTTATCCTCGAGAAAGCCCAGATGGAAAAGGAGATTGAGAAGCTCAACTCGAAGCTGTCCAGAGAACCTCTTTAGGACTTTTGTTAGCTTTTATTTAGCTCCCCGTTTAAGACTCTTGTAAGAAGTACTGACATGTTGCAATTCAAATTAATGGTTAATGAAAGAAATTTTTGGTTTATCTTGATGTTTGTAAATATTTTGAGTTCCATGAAAATTTTTGCATTGCATGAGCATGTTGTCACATTTGCATTTGCATTTGCATTTCTCAGCCTTGAGTCTCATGTTCCTTTTCCTGTCTCTAGAGGGATACCTAGCACGTATCCTGGACCAATGGAAACGATGAAAGAGCTTTTGAAAGGGCAAGAGGCCTTGAAGGAGGAAATCAGGGTCCTCAAAGATCAGATGAATTGGGTTTTGGAGACTTTGCAGAATTTGATGAAAAATGAAGGGTATTCTCCCACTATTGCGCCTAGAGAGGTCGTAAGTCCATCACTTTCGGTGACTCTCTCAGCTCAAGGACCTCCTGAGCTTCAACGGTCAGACCATCGTCAACCAGCATTTGGGCCTGCGCCAAAACGTCATCCTTGTCAGGTGGTTACCAAAAGAGCATCTCAGCATTCATTGGCTGTTTCCCCTCAAATTTCTCGAAGCCAGAACATGAATAAGAAGAATTTTGTCAAGAGGAACAAGGCATGCTACAAGACAGTTCCTGTGCCGCTAAGTAAGCTTTATCCGCTACTAATTCAGAATTCGTTGGTGACTCCACGAGCTCTTAACCTTGTGCCAGGACCATGGCATAATGCAAACTTGACTTGTGAGTTTCACAAAGGGGATGAAGGACATGAACTAGACACTTGTTTGACATTAGGATTTATGGTGCAAGAGCTGGTCTATAACAAAAAACTGATCTTTGAAGAAGATCGCCTAGAAGTTGAATGCAAGTACTATACTGGGACAATGGGGCATTTGGTGGAAGAGTGCAAAGGTTTTGGGTTGAAGGTGCAAAGCTTGTTGGAGCTGTTAAAACCTCAAGAAGGTAAACCAGGTATCAGTGTCTCAACTCTCGAAGCAAAAGACAAAGGACCTACGAGGCCTCTCAAGGTTCTATACCACAAGGAGCAAGTAATCAGTGATAGAGGGGTTCCCCCGTTTGGGCCTGGAAACTGAAGTTGTTAAGTCAATTCTCCTAAGCTGGCTGTATTCTGTTTGTTTCAGTATTTTCCTTGTTGTTTAATTTGAATTGCTTGTAAGCTGTTGTTCATTTTGAATTGGCAATATTAATGAAATGTTTGTGCATCTTTTGATTAAGTCCATTCGTTTCACTCTTTCTTTTTCATTGTTATGAAATACAAAAATGCAAAAAATTCTTTTCTTTACTAAACTGTTATTTAAAGCAAAGATTGGGGAGGATGGTGAGAACTATATCCATAACTGCTGTTGATATGCTTTCAATTTAACTTTGCCGATGATGTAAGGCATTGTTTCAATCCCTAAACACCGGAGAAATAAGGAAGATAATCCCTCGTTAACCCCTTCGAGCCTAGGAGTAGGAGTTTTCTTTCTCTACAAAAACAAACCTTAAATCTCAAACCTGGGGCGGGTAGTTCTCAGTTAACTCGGAGATATATGCATACAAGACACTTTAAAAGTGGTGCATTCAGGTTTTCCTTTGCACACAACAGACAAGTGTCGAAGTTCAAAAGATGATGATGATCCGCCGTAGCCATTAAACTAGGTAGTCACCTCCTTTCTCAAAAAATAAAAAGAAGAAGAAGAAAAAAAAAGAAAATTGAAAAGCCCGCTAAGTCAAAACCTGTGAAGGAGACTTAGGCAAAAAGGGGCATCCCGCTGACTGTATATCCAAAAGAAAACAGTTCAGGCAAAAAGTAAGGGATAATAAAAAGAGGAAACCTTTAAAACTTTCACTTTGAAATCCTCAATTAGCAAAAAGCTATCAAATACTGTAAGGGAGTTGTGACTACCCTAGATTTGTGAATCATCACCAACTATCATCAGTTCAATTCTTAAAGCCTATGGGAACCTGAATGTATAGTTTGAGTTAACCGAGCATAGGATTGAAGTTCATCATGGAGAATGGGTGGGACAAATAACTTTGAGCCTTTATCCTTTGTTTCATGAGCCGTGAACCAAACCACGTTACAACCCTTAAAAGACCTAATTGAGGTAAGGTTGTTTTGAAAGCATATTACAGCAAGGTTGGATAACCTAACTCCTAAATGATCTTTGATGTTTGTATGTGTTCATCACTTTATCCATCATCCGTAAAATGATTGGATCGCTTTCACTTTGATCGTTTGATCACTCCGCCGCGTGTGTTTCATCAAAATGTTTTCAAAATATTGCATGAATTTTACATTGAAATTTGCCAATTTCTAAATGAACAATATTGTTTGCTAGACAATCCAATGTCAAAGGAATCCCAACAAACACTATCAGCTAGGGAATTTGATTTGATAAAGGAGGCTTAGCCTGGGGCAACCAAGCTAAAAGATTTATTCATCACTTGTCACGACCGCAGGTCAGAAGCCGATGAAGCTCTCAAAGAACAGTTTAGTCTGGGGCAACTCTGTTGCAGGGGCAAGTTTGTTCCCCAGTCGTTACTTCCAGTCCGAGACTTTGTGGGGCAAACACCGTTGAATAGGGGCAGTTACATCGAGGTTCGTGAACCTCTCCAAGAGTTTGAAGATATTGAGGCATCTTGTATGTCAATTCTTCTGTAAAACCCTCTTGGTGATTTCTTCTTGCAGACCATGTGTTCTGGGGCACGTCATTTGGGGTCTTATAAACAAGTTGTTTCTTAGCTCCTTTCAAGGCCGGCCACTCTAGACCAGTTAATCAGAAGCAATCAAGTCGAGATTAGATTAATCTCTCAAAGACAGTTAAATTGGGGAAGTTATGCCGAGATTCGTGAATCTCTCAGAGTTTGAACATATTGGGGCATCTTGTATGTCAATTCTTCTGTAAAATCCTCTTGGCGATTTCTTCTCACAGACCATGTATTCTGGGGAAGAGAAGTTTGAGAGATCATTGGTTACAAGGGTCATTACTCGTTGTGATGATCATTATGCAAGATAGGGTACAAAGCTATTTGGTTCTAATGGCGTCTTCTGGCAGTTCCCCAATAAGTCGTTACTTCAGTTGATATTGGAAGTTTCCCATGGGTTCCTCCTCCAACAAAGAAACTGGACTCATTCAGCCAGACCCTCAAGTAAAGCTTGGTGTTGTATCTTGAGTGGAGTACTATTTTCCCCAAAGAAGGTGGTCACCTTGAAGTAGACTTGTTGATTCTACATGATCATCCCCAGTGATGGTCCATCTGGTAAAGTTGGCTAGGTATCCGTGTCGAGATGTTTATTTCATCTCCTATTTTGTTTTGTCTGTTTTGTCAACATAAACATAAGCATGGCATAAAGCATATGCATAACATCCGTGCATTTTTGCTATCTCTGGTTATTACCTGTTCCTGTTTCACTTTGGTGTTTTTCACCAAGCGATTGGGTTTGCTCTTCTCTCCAATAGAGTTGTCAGCCCTTAGGCATAAAGTGCACGCCAATTCTAATTTCCCCACAGAGTTCAATCCTCGTGGATGATGGTTTTTTCAGTTATCTTTCCCACGCCTGGATAAGATAAATTCCCATTTGAGTTTAACCATCAATGGTTGGAGTCTTGTTTGACCGTTTCTTTCTAGCTCTTTCCTAGATTGAACTTCGATCCCTGGGAAGTGGCCTCCAAATCTATGTTGGGTGTACGCTTATCATGCACTATACCCCCAAGAAGAATCTTTTACAGATCCTATTCCAAGAAAAATCCTTCTCCATTAATGTTGTGGTAACGACCTCTCTTTGGATTTTGTGCTTAAAAGGCATATCCTTGAGAAGTTGAGGAATTTCTGTTGGTTATTTCTCCTTATTTGAGAAAATTTGGCTTGTAAAGCAATTGTCCCACATCTTTTGGTGAGGTCCCCAGTAAGTCCAGTGGTGACTGGCAGCTTTCATTTAAAGTCCAGTGATGACTGGAATTTCATCTAAAGTCCAGTGGTGACTGGCATTTCATTTAAAGTCCAGTGGTGACTGGCATTTCATTTAAAGTCCAATGTTGACTGACATTTCATTTAAAGTCCAGTGGTGACTGACATTTCTTGTTAAAGTCCAGTGGTGACTGGCAGCTTTCATTTAAAGTCCAGTGGTGACTGGAAGCTTTCATTTAAAGTCCAGTGGTGACTGGCAGCTTTCATTTAAAGTCCAGTGATGACTGGCATTTCATATAAAGTCCAGTGGTGACTGGCATTTCTTGTTAAAGTCTAGTGGTGACTGGAAGCTTTCATTTAAAGTCCAGTGGTGACTGGCAGCTTTCATTTAAAGTCCAGTGGTGACTGGCAGCTTTCATTTAAAGTCCAGTGGTAACTGGAAGCTTTCTTTTAAAAGTCCAGTGGTGACTGGCGTTTTCTGTTAAAGTCCAGTGGTGACTGGCGTTTTCTGTTAAAGTCCAGTGGTGATTGGCGTTTTCTGTTAAAGTCCAGTGGTGACTAGCATTTTCTGTTAAAGTCCAGTGGTGACTGACATTGCTTGAAAGTCCAATTTTCTTTGGCGATCTTGTCCCATTTTGCTATCACTATGCAAAGTTTGTTTTTAATGAAGATCCCGTTCGAACTCTTCGTTATAGGAAATGCCTTATTTGATTATCTCTAGTGAGGTTTGCGTCTCTTTTCTTTCATTTCCCCGGTGGAGAATTGCCTTTTTTCCCAGCGGAGTGTCACCTCCTTTTCCCCATTGAAGTTTTGTCTTTCCTATTGAAGTTGGTGTCCCCTGTGTGGAAGATTCCCCTGAGCAGCTTCTTTGGTCGTTTGAACTATTTTTGTTTGCTTTTCCTTGGATATTTCCCCAGTGTGTGAGTCCTCCATGAGTAGTTACTCGTTGTATTGCCGTTCTTTTATCTTTGCTCGCGTGTCTGCATCTGTCTTGCATTCAAACATCATAAAGCATCATCTAGATTCATAGCATATCTGCATTTGTCCTTTTGCATACCATTGGATCTAAGGGACAAAATTTTCGGTTCGCTATATTTAAATACCTTTCACTACGTTTTCGCGAGGATTGTCATCTTTCGCCGCCATCCAGTGAAAAATATTTAAATAGGGGCAACTGTCATACCCCAAATTTTTACCCCCTAGATCTCCATCATCATTTTAGGAGCATGTCCACATGTTTATCTAACCTTAAGCCTTTCCAAGTGGTCTTTGTCAAGTTATAGGAGGGTCAGAGTTTTGTACAGCCGAAATCGAGATTTCGAGAGTTGATCAGTCAATGTTTTGGATTGGTTTTCTTTGAGATTTGGCCTCTACATCATCAAGAGTATTCTATTGGGTCAATCATGAATCCAATTTGAGGTTGTTACCCAGGAATCAAAAGCAGTGAAGTTCAGGATACCCGATTAGGGTTTTCGAGTAGGAAAAGTCAACTGTGGTTTGACTTTTGATTTAAAAGGTGTTACAATGGTGGGATCATGGTCCATAATGTTCATATGGCTTGGTAAAGTCCATTCAAGAAGTTTCAAAGCCTCAAAAGGTCCAGAGCATCAACAGTCGACTCGGTAGCCACCGATCAATCGTTCGGTTGACCGAAAAGTCAACTCTTCAACAATAAGGAATCTGACCTCAAGATGTGAATCAAAAATATTCCTAATGACATATTGCATCTACCCATAAAATTTCATGACAATTGGATCAAGGGTTGAGGAGTAATCGCAAAAGTCGGGAATTAGGGTTTCGAAAGGGGCAAGACCATAACTCCTTAACCACACATCAAAATGAAGTGGTTCAAAGCTCATTGGAAAGATCTTGACAAATCCTACAAAAGCCTCAAAGTGGTCCATGATCAGAAAAGGCATAGATTTAGAGTTATGATCAAATTCATTACAAGAAGGGAAAATGACTTAGAAAGATTTCACTTTTAAGCTCATTTTTTAGCAACTTTGAGAGGCTTTTTGGCCAAGTTCCTTTGAGAATTTGAAACTTATGAAATCATGAATTTTTTATATCTATTTGAGGGCTTTCTAAAAAGTACTAGAACATCTCAATAGCATTTGGGAGCTGAGAGTTATGGATTAGGCAAGATGGTGTTTTCACACTTGAGTCCCACATTGGTAATTTTTCATAAATTCATTCTTTGATCACTTGGACCATTTCTCAGCCCTTGGATCTTATTGTTTCTGATATTTAGATGTTTTGAAGCTTTGAATTGTGAGAGTTATGCAGAGGAAGTGGAAATTTGAAGTTTGGCAAGTTGGCTTGCAAGTTGTAAATGCAACTTGCATTAAAATAATGTAAATATGTAAAAGGTGGAAAGTGAAAATCTGCAGCCAACCATGTTCCTACTCTCTCTAGCCTCACTTTAGTCACTCTAAATTTATCATTACACTTGACTTCAGATCACTTTGAAGCCAAGGAGTACCTTTTTGAAGATTTGATCCAAATTGCCAAATTGCCAAACTTTTCCCTCTTAGGAAGGAAACCTCCAATCTGTCCTTTCCCTCTCATTTCCCTATAAATAGGAGCCCTCTCTACATCATTCCACACATCAAAACACCCCTAAAAACCAGAGTAATCAGAAGTTCTTACTCTTTCCCTCTTTACCTCAATTTCACAAAATCTCCAAAATCACAAAAACACAAAAAAATCTGTCTTGACAGCCTAGACCCTAACTTTTTAACCACACATCCAAATGAGTTGGTTCAAAGCTCATTGGAAAGCTCTTGACAAGTCCTACAAAAGTCCCACAGTGGTTCACAATCAAAAAATGCATATTCTTGGGATTTAAGACCAAAGTCATTACAAGAGGGAAAAATAACTTAGAAAATTCTAAGTTATTTTCACTTTTAAGCTTATTTTCAACCAACTTTGGAGAGATTTTTGACCTAGTTCCAATTGGAGTTGGAATTTCTTGCAAACATGAATGTTTTAGAGCTATTTGAGGGCTTTATAAAAAGTACTAGAAAATCTCAAAAGGATTTGTGAGCTGAAAGTTATGGGTTTGGCAAGTTGGTGTTTTCACATTTGAGTCCCACATTGACAAATTTTCAAAAATTCATTCTTTGATCAATTGGACCAATCTCAGCCCTTGGATGTTATTGTTTATGATATGTAGAGGCTTTGTGGTGTAGAAGTGTGGAAAATATGCAGATGATATGAATTTGGCAAGTTTGCAAGTGGACTTGCAAGTTGCAAATGCAACTTGCATTTAAATATTAAAAAAGAGCAAGAGGTGGAAAGTGAGTTCTGCACCAGCCATAAACCTACACCCTCTAGCCTGAATTTAGCCACTCTAAACTCATCATGAATCTTGACTTCAAGCTTACCTCCAAGCCAAGAAAGCCCTTTTTGAAAGATTGGATCCAAAAAAGCAAACCTTTCCTTCTTAGGAAGGAAATCTCCAAATCTGTCCATACCCTTGCTTTGCCTATAAATAGAGGCCTTATCCATTTCATTTGATAGACAAGAACTCTTCTAAAAACCAGAGAAAGTTCAAGCATTCACTCTTTGACACTTTGCTCCCTTTTCACCAAAATCACAAAATCACCAAAAACCACAAAAATCTGCCTTGGTAGAACAGCTGCCAAAACCATTTCCCTACACTCAAACTCACCAAAGATCATCCACACAATCCATAAATATGATATAGAAGGTGTCCAAGCCCTTAGACCACTCAAAAACCTCACCATTCCAAAAGTCAACTTCCATACCGAGCTACTTTGACCATAATGCACAAAACCTGCCAAAACTTATTCTAGGCATTTGCTTGATGTTCTAATCACTAAAACACCTCATATATATCATATATCAACTTTCCAAAGCATTGAGGATCATTGGTGAGGCCTATTTCTCAAACTGTCACAAGGTTGGTATTTTGCTTCAAAAGGAAGAAAGGTTCAAAGCAAGGAGGTGATTGAAGATTCTCTGGTTTTCTTGTTCCTTTTGCTTGCTTGAATTTGTCTACAAGCGGTATGTAGCATTAAATTCATCTCATTCATCATTATACCATAAGGATAATTTTGAGGTTTTGACATAAAGCTTGCTTTGCTATTGTTTTTGTGTTCCCATGCCAAACATTGCCTTAATGTGTTTATGCTTGATTTTTGAATATGAACATACTTAATTTCATGTTGATGATGTGTTTGGATGGTTTGTTCAAGTTGTTTATACCTGTTGTGGTTTTTCCATGTGTAATGTGTACCGTTTGCATCAAGATGTTTTCACTATGTCATTTTCTGATTTGAAAGCTTTAGGTCTGCATCTCTGGCTTAGAAACATCCCTTAGCATAAATGTGGTATGTGTGTACCTTTGTTGTGGTATGATTCCTGTTGTTTTGAAAAAATACCCTGCTGCATCATCAAGTATTGATTTCAAAACAGTTTCCTTTGCATAGTTAAATTCTATTTTGATTGCAATATGCCTGATCTCATTTACTTTCCTACTTGCAATGTGCATGACTGTATGGAGCTGGTTCACATCTGTTTTCACACCTAAACTCAAAACATCCTTTCTTAAGGCACTCTTGCAGTAGCATGTTGATTTTTGTGTTACTTTGTTTCAGATTACGCTATGTGCCTAGCACCATTAAATGACTTGTGTGTGTTGCCTAAAATGGGACTGTGAGAGCTTTTCTTGATTGATTTGTGACTTGTGCATGATGTATGCGTGGCCTGAAAATGTCAAACTTGCTTGAATTATCATCCTTGCATTCCAGATATCACTTTTTGCCATGAAAAGACCTTTTTCATTTCCATTTGATTCACCGTTGGTCTGCATGATTAGAATCATTTGCATACATGTTTTAAACTTGCTTGAGGTGTTGACTTATTGTAAAGTATGCTTGAACATGTTTTGACCATTCTTCATGCATCATCAAATTACCAAAATGCAGTTGTAACATCATTTTCATGACCACCTATTTTTGAACTCAGTCTGGTGTTTGGACTCATTTATGAAGATGTATATGACTTGTGGGCATGATTCATTTGACCTATATGTGCATAGAATTGAACTGATCACCCTTCTTGCATTAAAATGCCAAATTTTGCAACTCAATCCTCATTTTTTGTGACAGTCTGTTATAAGCTTCAATCCTTGTTTTGATCCACTCAATACCATATATGTGAGCTATGTACATGACTTGTTTGAACAAAATATGCATAGAACTGAAACTGAGTACATTCATGAACATCACAAACACAAGCTTGCACTTTGAACACCATTTTTCACACCAGTATGTTTTAAGCCTCATCTTGTGTTCAAATTCATCCAATAACATGTATTTAATGTGTGTATGTGATTAGCTTGATCAATATGTGCACAAAAGATGAATTGTATTTCAGCCTGCATATCATTCATGTCATGTCGCAACTTGCATAGCATTCTTCACCACAGCTTGATTTTAACCATATCTTGTGCTCACACTCACTCAACATCATATTTGTAGTGTGTATGTATGTTTGTTTTGATTTAAAGCTGACTGTAGCATGAGCCTCATCCCAAAATGCATTTCAAATGATCACATAGTTCACACTATCGGGTTTTGAAATGGGGAGGGTATTTCAAAAAACTAATGCCACCATCATGTTCCTCATGAAATTCTACTCAATTTAGACTAAATTTTTTTTTCAATCCATTAAGAATTGACCGAGTTACATCCAAAATACAAATCCTGAGTTTTTGTGTGTTTTGTGCCCAGCCTGCCTTGAAAATACTCCCTATATGTTTAATGGGGTGGCTTCATCAATGGATGTACAGCCACCCCAGTGGTAACCAACTTGTCACCAAAAGCGCCTTTGACCATGTGAACCTGGGTTCGACCCCTGAGGAGGGCAACCCTTTTGGTATTTTTCACCATTTTTTATCCAATCTTCAAAAAATCACATCTCACTCATTTTTTTTTATCATTTTGCACCCATTCTTTTTGCATTGTGTTTATTTTTATGCCTATTTTTATGTCATATTTTAAAATTCCATGTTTGTCCAATTTTTCATCCCTTTTGACCACTTGCAAGTTAAGTGCGTTTTGTGATCATTTTCGCCTGTACAGATGATTTTCTTCCTTGTTATACTTGTGATTGTTTGTGATATTTGTTTACATTCATATCCTTAAATGTTAGTCAACATGCTAGGATTTTATCTTTAGGTTGTTACCATGTTTATTTTATCCCCTCTGAGGAATGTACTTAAGCTCGATCTGTCGTCACATTTCCTGCTTGATCAGTTGCTTTGATTCTCATCAATGCATATTTTGTGTTTACTTTTGACATGTTCATTTAATGGTTGTCACCATGCTTTTATCTTCACCATGTTGTTACTTTGATTAATATTTTCTTTCCCCAAGCGATGAAACTTGTTAGTTCTCATCCAAGTTGCTTCCCCTCTCTCCTTCCAAAGGAAAGGTCTTTCCATTGACCCCTTGTGTCATGGATAGCTCATAACCATTCTCTTGACTTTGTTAAGTCATCTTTACCCTTAGTTTAGAAGCCATTAGACTTTGCTTTGAGTCTAAGAAACCCACTTTTACTAGGAGTGTTCTTCAACTAGAACCCTAGGATAGAGTTTGTCAACTCTATGTAAAAATCATCATCATGAATTCTTACTTCCCCCTCTTGAGTGTCTCAACTTAGATTAGGGAGTTTTGTCAAACTCCACACAAACATTGTCATGTTTGTTTCCCCTTGAACCTTGACCATAATCAAGTGTTCTTCATCCTTTGTGAGGTGAACTACGATTGCTCTGATTCTATCCTAGTTAGGATACGTAGGCAGAAGATGCGATATGTTTGCGAGCAAACTTAGTGTATATATCTTTAGGTTTTAACCTACACCTTTTTTCCCAATCCTTAACAAATCCATAGCAAACACTTTACAGACTTAGCATGCAAACAAACAAAAGGTTCCTGTAGAGTACTACAGATGTTTAGGATGTGAAATACCTACCCTAGGCATAACCAACCCCCGATCCCCGAATATCTTAGCGTTGTTGTTACACCGCGAAACAGGTTTTTCTTTCTTTAGACCTTTCCTTTGGATAAATTAAAGTCCGGTTGTGAATTCTAAGAATTAAAAGATTCAAGTTAATTCAATAGCTTGATATCACGATTCTCACCGTAACAATGTGTCTCAGTTGAGGAAGTATATTCATGACATGTCTCCTGTGATCTAGTAGGATGATGTGCAAGTTAGGAGAACTTGATAGTTGAAACTTTGTTGTTAAGGATTGAAGATCTTGAAGTGAAGCACTTGCATGACAAGGATACCGCTTCAGTGAAGGTTGTTTGGGGAGGCCCTGCTGGTGGCAGTGTGACGTGGGAAGTCTTAGAATTTCTAGGCCAAAATAAGTCCTCGCCTTAGGGACTTAGTGTCTCCTCGGGTGGGACAAAAGTCAAGGGTCACACATAAGATGCATGGCAAATATCCAACTTGAGAGGCTTGAAAACAAGGCTTACTTGAGAGCTCGATGGAAATTCCACCAAATTAGGTAAAACACCTTGCTTGAGGGACATACATTCTCATCATCCAGGCTATACACAAGTCTATTTGGAAGACTTAGATTCTCCAATACAAATTAAATCCTCGCCTGAGAGACTTAATTTCTCTTCATCCGAACCTCCCAAGGTAGCTAAAAACCTCATGAGGGGACGCACTAGTTCTCAGGATACTTCCTTCAATAATGAGTAAAAAGACACTTCGTCTTCTAACAAAGGCCTCGTACCTGAGGGACTATGTAAGGTTATATTTGTAAAAGTCTTAACCTAGGGCAATGCCCCTGGGCCGACCTAGAAGAGGAGATGATAGAAGGTCGCCTGAAGTGAGGTATCTCCTCCCCATGAATTCTTCCCTTACCCTTACATGGGAAACATGAGATAAGATGTTCCTCAAAAAGAGAGAAAGTCAAGGTCATTAACTGACCCACGACTCCCTAAGAAATAGGGATTCAACTTTCCATTATTGACCAAGTGGGTGATGTCCCTTTTCAAGGAAACCCTAGGTTCTAGAGACCTTTATAAATACATCTCCTCTAAATAAGATGAGATAGACACCAAGTAATAAACAATCTTAACACCCAAAAGATCACAACACTCACGACTATCTTAAAACATGTCATCAGCAGAGCCTCTCACCTCACATGGGCAGGTCTCCCAAATAACCTTAAAATACCACCGCACAGGGCTTCTCGCATTCATGGGCAAGCCCTCACCATCCAAATGTGTTATAAACCTACTAAGGACTCTGAGTCTCCCCGCCCTTGCAGGGGGAACATACACATGTGTACTTTTTTACCAGTACGACTACATATAGCATTAAAAGAATAAGCATAATTTGGTTATAATTACCCTTACACTTTTGGGTAAAATTACACAAATAGCTACTAGTAGGAGTTCTTACATCAAGACATGACAACCATGATATTTTAAGCCACCTAATTTAATATCTTTCATTGACACAAGATTCTTCACATTTGATGAGTTCCCCTGTGGAACTTTGATACCTTGCAAACAAACGCAAAAACTTTTTTTTTTTCATTTTTAGATAGAGTGTGTCATGCCGAGGGAAAATATGTTCAATTTCCTATTTCTTTTTTGGGGATAACTCTAGTTGTATACCCATCACCACCCTATTTAAACAAGATTTCAAACCATCTTTTGTCTTGCCTTTAATGTTGAAAAGTGTTCCAATCAAGCTATTACATACATTTTTCTCCATATGCATCACATCAATGTGGAACCTTGTTTTGCATGAGATATGATTTTAACAAGGACATCTACTTTTGATGAAAACAACTAATATGATAAGTCAAAAATAAATAAATAAGCAAACAAAGATGCAAACCTAAGGTTTGATGGACTTGATTATCCGATGATGACAATCTAAATGGAATATAAGCTATAGTTGCATCTCAAGCTACTCATGCAAATTCTCACATAAAAGAAAGCATTTAGCAACTGAAGAAGCATAATACCTTATTTTTTTAGTAGTTGTGAATAAATTATAAAGCAAAATGGATTTATCGCAAAAGCACGTGGCTAAAAGAAACATCAAATTTTTTTTAAACTCTGAATTTATTTCCCAAATATTTTCAACACCAAGTTTTTCTGAACCACACAATTCACCCCCCTCTTGTGTGTGAAGTCTCAAGTCTAACAATCAAGACAATGTCTTATATTGAGACTAGACCAATATAGAAGGTCAAAGAACACAAACCTCTTTTTCCATATATTTTTATCCACATTGCCTTTTTGGTTCTTTCTAAAGACAACATTAATGTGTTGTTGTCTTTTATAAACATCATTCCCCCTTAAGGGTTTTAGAGCAATATCAAACTCATGCTCTCCATTAAAAGCTTTCTGCAATCTATGGTATGAATGATTAGGTCTTAGAAATTTTTGATGCTCAAGCTAAACAATATTTTTTCCATTTTGTAGTTGGTGAAATCATGTATCATCTTCATATATAGAACACGCTTTATGTCCCTTGATGATGTACCCAGACAAGTTACTGTATGTATGAAAGTCATTGATCGTGCAAAATAACATGGAAGACATTCAAATTTATCACTCATATACATATCATAAACATCAATGCCTTCTTCCCGTAAAACTCTTAAAACTTTAATCAATGGAGTAAAATAAACATCTATGTCATTCCCTGGTTATTTTGGACCTGAAATAATCATTGATAACATCATATATTTGTGCTTCATGTACAACCATGGAGATAGGTTGTAAATGATGAGAAGAGTCGACCATGAAGTATGATTAGCACTCATATTACCAAACTGGTTCATTTTGTCATTGGCAAGTCCAAGCATAAGGTTCCTTGGCTCATGGGAGAAATATGAAAAAAAAAGAATCAATTTTCTTCCATTGCAATGAATCAGCTACATGGCAAATTTTTCCATCACACACTCTTTCATCTGCATGCCATCTAGTATTCTTTTTGTCATTTATATTAGCAAACAATCTATTGAACCTTTGAATTATCGGTAGGTACCACATCACCTTGGTAGGAATATCCTTTCTAGTTACATCATCGTCATCTTTAACACCATTGTCCTTCAGCTCGTAGCATGACTTCACACACCTTGTACACTCCATCAATGATTCATACTCTTTCATGTATAATATGCACTCATTATGACATGCGTGTGTTTCGACATGGTCCAAACCCATTAAACACAATATCTTCATGGCCTCATAACTATGGTTCAACAACATTTTACCCTCTAGAAGCATTTCTTAAATCAATTAAAGCGATTCAATGGAATTTCTATTCGTCCACCCACATTTTTCCTTAAGATTAAATAGTCTTAACACAACTAACAATCTTATAAATTTTTTGCATCCCGGAAATAACTGCTTTTACATGTCTCTTCGCAAAGTATCTACCTCATGGGCTTTCTTAAAAAAATCTAATATAATATCACAAATCAAAGCTTCTAGAGTATCATTCATATCTTTATCAACTTCAACTCTATGTGATGCCGGTCCTATTTTTTATCACTTCACCATACCATACCCATTTCGTTTAATTTTGAATAATTCCATCACAACCTAAATGATTAAATATATCTTTCTTTAGATGTTTTTGTGTATTGTAGGATTTTTTTACAAGGACAATAAAAATACCATTATTTTTAAGAAGGTTTTCTCCATAAGTTCAAGAATTTGAATCACTCCATTCTCATGCTCTTTACTTAATCTATTGGCTTTCATCCAACTACGATCCATAATCTCACACAGCTTCTGAAAATAAAATAAAAAACATACAAAAAAGAACATTCTATCTTAATAAAATAAAAATAACACTAAACAACAACAACTACAAATACCTGAAAAACAACACAACATTATATCCTAAGTGTTGCAGTGAGAATCGAATATCAAGCTATTGAATTAACTTAAATCACAAATCATTGAAGTTCACCACCGAGCTTTGATTTATCCAAATGAAAGGGTAAAGATAAAAAAAAAACCTAAGTGCGCTATGTAACAACAAAGCTAAGAGAATCTAAGGTTTATGGGTTGGTTATATCTAGGGAAGGTGTTAGTATCCTAAGTATCTGTAGTACTCTACATGAACCTCTTATTTGTATTTGTGTTATGCTAAATTTTACTTGCTAAGGAAAGGGTGCTAAGGTAAAGACCTAGGAGTTTATTTCTAAGTATGCTCGCCAAGACATCGCATCTCGTGCCTACGTATCCTGACTAGGATGGAATCAGAGCATTCATAGTTCACCTAACTACAGGTGAGGAACTCTTGATAGTGATCAAGGTTCCAAAGGGAAAGTAAATGTCCATGACAAGACACCTACATAGAGTTAAGAAACTCTAAACCTAAGGCTAGGTTAACAAGGGAAGGAAAGAGTAAGTATCCATAACCATGACACTTACATAGTGCGGCGACTCTAATTCTATGGCTAGGATAAAAGGGGAGGTAAGTGACCATGGCATGACACATACATAGAGTACGATGACTCTAATCCTAAGGCTAGGATGAAAGGGAACGAGGGAAGGAGGAATCTAAGCTATCTTAAACATGATATAAAGTCAACATATGGAAACCTTTCCTTTGGAACGAGGCACAAATAGGCAACAAAGGAGAAAGAGAGGGAAACTTCAACTTCAAGTATCAATGTAAAATGAATGAATAGCAACATGTAAAGCAAATACTCAAGCAAATCAAAATCTCAAAAGATAGGACAATCTATGGGAGACTGAATCCTAAATGTTGTTATACAAAGGTTTTAGAGTCTAATGTCTATTCTACACCAAGCTTAATCAAAAATTAAGTTAGACTAGGAACCTCAATGGAGCATGTGAACAAAGTACAAGTAAACATTACACAGTTCAATCACAAACAACATCAAGTACCAAACAAGACTCAAGTAAAGATATAAACTCATGTCAAAGCATCACAAGTAACAAGTATCATGAAAGCATGCATAAAGCGAAATCAAGAACAAGCATCAAGAAAATAGTAAGATATGGAAGGATCTAACCAAAAAGATGGTGCATGATAAGATATTCCCTTCAATTGGACTGGTGAACCACATATCAGATGAAAACAAACTATCCTAGCCAAATTTTCACGAGGATCAAGAACCAAATAGGAGCTTCATGTATCATATCACTTCAATATCAAAGTTTCAGCACCTGCACGCAGAAAATTACCCAATACAGACAAAGCAACATAAAAGGTCCAAGGTATTCAAATCTCAACTCTAAGAGCATATGGAAAGGGTCCTAGATCTAAGTCCACAATCCAAAGCTCGTGATAGTAACCACAATCCACCAATTAAAAGTTTCTTAGGGTTTTTTCGCTACTCGAAAAATGCAACGACGGAGAGGCGAGAACAGAAAGACAGAAGAGTCACCATCGAACTTTATTTATCCCATGAGGGGAAGGGAAAACATCGAAAAACCCTAAGATGAAACGGATAAGATGGTCTCGCAACCAAAAGAAAGGGTTTGAAAGCCGGTTATGCGAATGGAAGATATTATCACCCCTCGCATCCATCGTACTCGATGGGAACCATTTGTTTGTCTAAATATGGTGATATTTGCTAAAGGTTACTGCTATGAAGAGTGTTCCAAGGGAGATAGAAGGGTTGGAAACGGGGAAAGGAAAGATAAAAAGTAAGAAGAGACTCGGAAGGACCTCGCATTCCTATGCCTACGTATTCTCAACAGATATGAGAAAGTCAGAGTCAACGTAGTTCAGAAAACTATGGGTGATGGGGGAAAGGTTGCTCGCCAAGACATCGTCGTCTTGTGCCTACGTATCCTCATCTGGTATGAGAAATCAGAGCAAATGTAGTTCGGAAAACTATGGGTGATGGGGAAAGGATGCTCGGCAAGACATCGCCGTCTTGTGCCTACGTATCCTCATCTGGTGTGAGAAATCAGAGCAAACGTAGTTCAGGAAACTGTTAATTGGTATTTTTATGGATGATGCTAACATACACATTCTAGTAGTTAGGTGTATTGCGGCTCGCTTATGGAGTCTTAGGCATTACCTGTTTGCGATAGAACGGACATAACATATCCTTTTTGAAAAGATTAATTTTCGCCTTCGAGGCAAGATGTCACATTTGATTTGTAAAAGTTGTTTTTAGGGATGAAACAGGTCCTCGGATAGTAACCCCTTGCGGGTAGTACCCAATTCTTTATCTCAAAGATTTATTATGAAAAGGTGTAGCGAATACAGTTACGTCTTTGTATTGAAAGACGAGTATCGAGACCACACACTCTACATTGAGTAACCTGACACTTGGAGAGGAAGAAGTCTGCACTCAATCCTCTCTCTTTAGTTCAATAAAAAGAGAACTTCATTCTTTTATTTAAAGATGTTTTGATCTCGAATGGTAAATGCTTTGTGATAGTGAACCCTAAAGATAATGTCAAGCACTCAGGATAGGAGAAGGCCTACACCTAACCACTCCACAACCATTCGAGTTTTATTTAGGAAAAGAGATTGAAAAATGCACTTGGCACGAGACCAAGGTTTTAGGAGAAAAAGAGAAAAGTTTGAAAAGAAGTTTGGAATGAGTAGGTTGTGAATAGAATGCGGTAGGTTGATGGCGATGCGCGAAGCAATCGACCTACAAGGGTTGAAAATATACAAGGTTGGTGTGATTTGAGGGAAGAAGGGTGAAACCCTAAGGTGGTAAAATTTAAAAAGAGTTTGAAAAATGGCTTGATGTTGGATCAAGCCTTATTTATTCTTTATTTTTAAAACATGCTCTAGCCTAGTTTATTTTTATCTTTTCTTAACAAGTAGCAAGCATGAAAAGCAACAAAATATTACATTGTACGGGAGAGGGATACATATAAAATACAGGGGATTGCAAGAAATAAATTGTTTCATTGTGAGGTAGCACAAAAGAAAGCCGTGTGTGTGCGATGTGTCTTAAACTAAACAACAGAGAAGAGTTCGGACAAAAGTATCCAAACTAGGGTTTATTTACAAGGCCTAAACTTCAATGTCTAAGATAATGATCAACAGTTCATTAAATTAGGGTTTTGAAAGTTTTATTATGTTTTTGGTATTTTGAATGAAATGAACGAGGGGAAGGTTAGATGATAATATATGTAATATGACATGATGAAATATGCACAATGATGTTAATATGAACATGGTAAAAACAAAATAATATCAATAGAAAATATAAACAGAAAAATATGTCCAAGAATATAAAACAGTGAGATATTAACAGAAATTAAAGTCGGAGGTTAATAATTAGTGAAATGGAAAAGGTCAAAAGGAGTGGGATCTCGTCTTAATTACAAACTTACATTAATTAAATCGAAGGTAATCTCTCACGATCCCAAAGTATAGAAAAATAATCCAAATGATTATTTTCTACAAATTTGAACTAATGAAGACTAGCGACTTCGATAAGTCGACATTTACGAATGTAAAGACTTCATTGACCGACAAAAATAGGATAAAATTGAGATGAAATTTGAAAATAAAGTTAAACCTCGTCTTAATCGCAAACTTCATGTTAACTAATCGAAGGGAACCTCTCACAATCCCAAAGTAGAGAAAATGACCCAAATGGTCATTTTCTATAGATTTGAAATAATGAAGGTTTTAACATCCTTGAGAACTAACGTTTTACGAATCGGAGACTTCATCAGTCAATATCAAAAAAGGAAAAATTAAATAAAATAGAATCCATAATGAAATACGAAATAGAAATGAAATGAAATCAGAAAAGAAAATGGCCTAATCTTAGTTATGGATTTTCATCGATGAATCGATAATCCATGACTATTTAGATGTTCATCGGCGAATAATAAAACTAAAATCGAAAATGGAAAACAAAAGTGGAAGTGAAATTTAGTTGAGAAAACTTAAAATCAAATAAGAATTACTACTAAAATTTAGAAAAGGGGGGGGGGGGGGTTCTTAAGAAACAAGATGGGTGTAAATATATGGAAAGATCTTCATGAGAATCATCTGAGCCCATAAGCCCATCCTTTAACGATCCTCATATGGTGCAAAAAAAAGAGAAAAAAAACATTGGGCCTCCAAGCCCAAACTCATAAAGCAAACGAAACTCCAAAGGGATCTACGATGAAAGTTTCTCATCCCAACAATGGTTTCCACTAGCTCTGTTCAAAATATTATCACACAACAATGAAAGACAACAGAAAAACCAACCGCAAATGAAACATTGCTCCATTACATGATTATGTGAAGTAAGTTTAACGGGAAAGCAAATCGAGAGGAGGCATCGACAACCGCGCTTACGACCTTCTCACGAATGGATATTTCTCCCTATTTCATCCTCGATTAGGGGCTTCAACTTTGCTTCAAGAAAGCTTTCAAGTCACGCGCATATGGTTTTGTTTCAGATAGTCTACTTCTCCATCTTTTTTTTTCTGGTTTTCTGGATTACATATTCTTTAGGTTCTATTTCATTCTCATTTCATCTTCTCCTATTTCTTTCTATGATTTGGGGTTTGACTTAGAGTGGGTTTACGCAAGGTTGTGAGATTGGAGAAGATTTTTTTGTTCCATGGTTTTAACACCGAGAGCTTAAGGGGGTGAGTTGCTGCGCGGTTTTTAAAGGGAAGATGAAGAAGTTGTTGGGTTGCCTTTTTGTGAGGTAAATTGGGTAGCGATACGTACTGATGCCTGAATCACGGAATGAAGGTCTTCCTTTTGTCGTATTCCCCTCGAGTTGTGGGGTCTGTTTGTTTCTGTTTGTAGGGAGCGTGTCTTCCACTTTGAGTGATTTACTTTCTCGCCTTTTTCTGCAGGTCATATGTCGTTTTTTCAAGCGAGGAAATTGGTTTTTGGGTGTGTTGTACGTTGTGTTGAGGTTGAAGATTGCTTGGCATTGTAGAGGTCGTACATCGCTGTCTTCAAAAAACTGTTATGGCCTTGTCGTGTTGCCTCTTGTTGTGATGCAAATGATTTCCTAGTTTTTTTTTGAATTGTAGATTGGCCTTCTAACAACTTTTGGAATATCTTATAAATCTCATGTGAACTAAAAAAAGCTCTGAATCTTGTAATTTTACTGTCATTTTACACTGTTGGAATTCTGTTATGAATGCATTTGATTCTTGGAAGGATTATTGGCATTGAATCATTCAACATTGAGTATGGATGAGATTAGGATGTAATTTAAAATATGGGTTTGGTATTGGATTTAAATTGGAATGAATAAATAAAATGGATATTAAATATTGAACAAAATTGGATAAAATTGGATTAGTGGGTTAAAAAAAGATATTGAAAATGGTTAATGGATATGAAATTGGTTATTTGTATTGTGAGAACAAAAAATGGTTTTAAATAGACATGCGTATAAAAATGGATATTGACATGGATGTAAGATGAATATTGGATTTAATATGGACATAACTAAAAAAAATGGACAACTGGTTTTAACGGTGGATAAAATGGGCAATGAAATGGATATTTAGTATGAAAACAGTTATTGGTTAGAACAACTGGACTTGCATCTTGAATTCCAAGAAATCCACATGACTATTCCTGACACGTTTAATTCCAATCCAACTTCTAATCCACACCAAACTCCTATCCTCAATGAATTCCCAAAAGTAAAAAAGTTCAATCAGTAAGCTCAATTGATCATGACTCAATGCCCTTTAAATCAATTCATAAATACCCTGTCCTGATGACCATTGATCCCCTTAACCTGAAACACTAATACTATAATCTTTAATTGATGACTGCCCACAAACTCAATTTTGAATGTGAAAACCTTGATCTTCCTTGTACGCACATTGATGCAGAACTGACTTGAGTTGTTCAAAGGAAACAAATTCCTAATCCATAACCCTTCTTGATTATGCTAATGAAGGATCCATGAGCATTTTTCACTCTTGAGATCTCTTGCTTCAACTTGACTGAAATAGGAACCGCCTGAATCACCTATGAACAAGGTAAACACCAATATCACAAGAAAACTCCCTTGACCTCACATCTTAGAAGATCAATGCAATGTATGATTATGAATTATGATCTAAATAAGATGCAAATGAACACGAAGCAAAAGTCTGTCAAGATTTAGAAAAAAAGGGTAGACAAATTTTGGGGTGCAACAACTGCCCCTATTCAAACTACTTAGAACTGAAGGTATGAAAAGCAACCGCTTTCAAACATTCAAGGTAAAAGGTGATTGAATACCAAAAAGAACCCAAAAATTTGCAACCTGCGGGGATGTATAAGGTGAAATGATTGCCAACCGAAGGTGGACTTAAAGGCAGCGGGTACCAACAAAAAGTTTGGATAACCGGAAAGACAAACTAATAAAAAGATAATAACGGCTACTAACCAAAAGTTAGGATCACCCAGAAGATTACCAACCAAAAGTTGGAATAAAAGCTACTAACCAAAAGTTAGGATCGCCAAGAAAAGAAACCAACAACCAAAAGTCGGGATTGTCAATTAAATAAACAGATAGCTACCAACCAAAAGTCGGAATCACCAAGACGTCTACTGAATGCAAACTTGACCAAAAACGAGGCCTGCCAACCAAAAGTTGGGATAACGACTCTGCGGGGGATAAAAGAAGATCCACCAACCAGAAGTCAGGGTAAAAGCTCCGCAGGGGAACAAAAGAGGACTACCAACCAAAAGTCGGGATAACACCCACAAAGCGACAGATTACCAACCAAAAGTCGGGATAACATCCACAAAATAATGGACTACCAACCAAAAGTTGGGATAACATCCACAAAACAACGGAATACCAACCAAAAGTCGGGATAAAATCCAGGAAACAATGGACTACCAACCAAAAGTCGGAATAACGTCCACAAAACAACGGACTACCAACCAAAAGTCGGGATAACATCTAGGATAGGCAGGAAGTAGAATCGACCGATTTACAACCTGAAGAGAAAACTCTGATGGGGAAAGAGAAACTTAAACAAGAAAACTCTGTTGGGGAGAAAAAGCGAGATGAAAATATGATTTTGTTGGGGTTGGGTACCACAAAGTCTCACGAATTATGCCATTATCTGCTGGAGAGATGTCTGGCAATAAAAATATCAAACCTGGCTTATGCTTCACATGCATATGTTTGAATATGGCGTAATGCTCCATACGAAATGGAAATGTTACACGTTTGGGAGGATGCTATGCAGAATGCAAATGCAGAGGAGCACCACCAAGAAAAGGTGCCGAGGGAAACGACAAGCAAACTTGTTGAAGAATATGCCCTGAACAACCTTCCTGAATAAAACTCTTGTGGGGACAATTCCATTCCGTTGGGAATTGAGAATAACATCCAAGGAAAGTTGTCCCAAAGATCTTACTTTGAAGAATACCAATGGAGAGGATGCTATGAAGAATGCAAATGCAGAGGAGCACCACCAAGAAAAGGTGCTGAGGGAAACGACAAGCAAAATTGTTGAAGAATATACCCTGAACGGCCTTCCTGAATAGAACTCTTCTGGAGACAATTCCATTACGTTGGGAATTGAGAATAACATCCAAGGAAAGTTGTCCCAAAGATCTTACTTGGAAGAATACCAATGACCATTGGATTCTGCTGCAGATGTCTACCATTTCTGATTTACTCGCCGAGGGAATCAACATTAATCTCTGCTTGGAGAGAGAAGTCAATAACATAGATCCTGTCGGGGAACAATGCTGAGCATACTCTGCTGTTGGGGAACAAACTCAATCTTACCTGGCCGGGGATACGTACCCATTATTGCTAGCGAGACATTTCTGATCTGGAAACAGTACCCGGTGAAGAGAACCCTGTAAATGACAAACAAATAACGTGTCCTATATGCAACAATGGCTATTTCGGTCACCTTCCATGACATCATTCAAGTAAGTCATCGTTTTAAATATGATTAGCAAAGCCCCAAAGTTTTCGTATGCAAAGTTTATCAAAAATATCAGACGTCTTTTTGCAATCAAAACAGTAAAAGCAAAAACAAGAAATGGAAAGCTTTTTGCGGAAAATATTTCATTGATTAAAAGGGCCTGTAAATAGGAAAATTACAACGGATGCAACTCCTGAAAAGAGAAAATTGCGAAAAAAGTACAAGTGACAAAGATATACAAATGTCGGAAATGTGGAAACAGACAACCACCATGTGTTGATTCGGGTATGACCCGTATGTCTTTGATGCTTCACCAATGCTCTGCCTTTTGAAGAGACTAATTCTCCATGAATCCAACTGTGTTCACAGGTCAAATGCAGACCGTAGTCATTTGGTTTTAAATCCCTAACTTTTTCTTGAATCGCCCTCGCGGGTTTTCGATCCACCAGGATACCCATTTTTGCTAAAGTCGCCTTTTCAGGTTTTCAACTTTACGGGTTTATTCATTTTTCTTTTATCCTTAATTTTTGCCCGAACGTATTCTTTCTAAGGTTCGCCGGGATGCCCTATTTTTTCCTCGACTTTCTTTTTATGTCCAACGGGTCTCTTTTCTTAAGCAAAGTAAAATCTTCACCATCCATGGTTGATAGCAATAAGGCTCCTCCAGAGAAAACCTTCCTTACTACGTATGGACCTTCACAATTAGGAGTCCATTTGCCCCTATGATCTGTTTGTGGAGGGAGGATCCTCTTCAACACCAAGTCACCTACCTGGAAATGCCGAGGACACACTTTTTGATCAAATGCCTTCTTCATTCTGCTCTGATATAGCCATCCATGGGTGATAGCTGCCAACCTCTTTTCATCAATCAGACTAAGTTGATTCAATCTAGCCTTTACCCATTCTGCTTCATCAAGCTTCACATCAGACAATACCATGAGAGAAGGAATCTCGACTTCCAATGGTAGGACAACTTCCATACCAAATACCAGGTGTTGCCCCAGTAGATGTACGTATCGAAGTACGATAACCATGTAAAGAAAATGGCAACATCTCGTGCTTATCTTTGTAAGTCACCACCATTTTCTGCATGATCTTCTTGATATTCTTATTTGCTGCCTCAACAATACCATTCATCTTTGGATGGTATGGAGAAGAGTTGTGGTGTTCGATTTTAAAATTCTGACACAATTCTTTCATCATCTTATTGTTCAAATTCGAACCATTGTTAGTAATGATTCGTTCTAGTACTCCATATCGAAAGATGATATCTTTCTTTATAAAACGAGCAACCACTTGCCTGGTCACGTTGGCGGAAGAAGCTGCCTCTACCCACTTGGTGAAATAATCAATTGCTACCAAGATAAAGCAATTCCCATTGGAGGCGGTCGATTAAATCTTGCCAATCGTGTCGATACCCCACATTGCAAAGGGCCAAGAAAACGTTAATACATTTAGAGGACTTGGGGGTACATGCATTTTGTCAGCATAAATTTGACATTTATGGCATTTCCTGGCATACTTAAAACAGCCGGACTCCATGGTCATCCAGTAATACCCTGCTCTCAATAGTTTCTTGGACATCGCATGTCCTCCAGCATGAGCACCAAAAGAACCTTCGTGGACCTCTTCCATCAGCAAACTTGCTTCATTCTCATCCACACAACGCAGCAATACCAGGTCGAAATTTCTTTTGTATAACACACCATCCTTGTTCAAATAAAACTTTCCCGATAGCCTCCTCAGAGTTTTCTTGTCTCTACTTGATGCCTAAGGCGGATACTCTTGAGTCTTGAGGAAATATCTGATGTCAAAATACCAAGGCTTCCCATCTGGCGCTTCTTCTATCGCAAATATAAAAGCTGGCCTATCGAGGCGCATGATAGTGACCATTGGGGCTTCATTCCAGAAACTCACTTTATACATTGATGATAACATTGCCAAAATGTTCGCCATCTGATTTTCAGCCCTCGGTACATGATGAAATTCAAACCTGTTGAAGAAAGGCAGCAGTCTTCTTGCATAGTTCATATACGGCACCAGATTGGCTTGACGGGTTTCCCACTCTCCTTTGATCTGATTGAAGACTAAGGCCAAATCACGATACACATCTAGATTCTTGATTCTCAAATCAACAACTTCTTCTAGACCCATGATGCATGCCTCGTATTCAGTTTCATTGTTGGTGCAAGCGAATGTTAATCGAGCAGTGAACGGTATGTAAGAACCGTGAGGAGTTGTAATAATTGCCCCAATCCCATTGCTGTATGAGTTAATAGCACCGTCAAACACCAATTTCCATTGAGACCCAATCTCAGGACCCTCGTCTGGTAGAGGCTCATCACAGTCCTTCATCTTCAAAAACATTATATTTTCATCCGGAAACTCAAACCTCATTGGTTGATAATCCTCAATTGGTTGTCCTGCAAGATATTCTGACAAAACACTCCCTTTAATGGCTTTTTGAGAAACATATTGGATGTCATACTCTATTAGAACCATCTTCCATCTAGCAATTCTCCCGGAAAGCGCTTGCTTCTCAAATACATATTTGATTGGATCCATCTTTGAAATCAACATGGTTGTATGGTTTAACATGTATTGCCTTAGGTGTTTGGCTGCTCAAGCAAGTGCATAACATGTCTTCTCTAGCATCGAGTATCTTGACTCACACTCTGTGAACTTCTTACTCAAGTAGTAAATAGCATGCTCTTTTCTGCCCGTCTCGTCATGTTGACCAAGCACACAACCCATCGAATTATCAAGAACCGTCAAATACATAATCAAAGGTCTTCCTTAACCTTTCAAACAACTTGAGAAGGTTGACCAGATTCCCTTCTTCTATCTGTGACTTCACAACATGTCATCAACATATACTTCGATCTCATGTGAATCATATCATGAAAGAAAGTCACCATTGCCCGCTGATAAGTTCCCCCTGCATTTTTCAATCTGAAAGGCATAACTTTGTAGCAAAAAGTTCCCCACGACGTGATGAAAGTAGTTTTCTCCATGTCCTCTGGGGCCATTTTGATTTGGTTATACCCATAGAAGCCATCCATGAAGGAAAACACAGAGTATTGGGCAGTATTATCAACCAAAACATCAATGTGGGGGAGCGGGAAATCGTCCTTTGGGCTCGCTCTATTTAGATCTCGATAATTGACACACATCCTGACCTTCCCATCTTTCTTAGGCACAGGAACAATATTAGCGACCTGTGGAGGGTAATTAGTGACAGAAATAAAACCGGAATCCAACTGATTTTTGGACCTCTTCTTTGATCTTGACTGCCATATCAGGTCTGGTTCTCCTCAACTTTTGCTTCACATGCTGACGTTCTTCCCGAAGAGGTAGACGGTGCATCACTATATCGGTATCCAACCCTGACATATCTTCATACGACCAAGCGAAGATGTCTCTGTACTCACGAAGCATTTATACCAATCTTCTCTTGACATCGTCTTCCAATGCAGCCCTGAGCCTGACTTCTTTCTTGTCATCTTTAGTGCCCAGATTGACAACTTCAACGTCCTCCTGATGAGGCAGAATAAACCTTTCCTCTTGTTTCAAAAGTCTGGCCAGCTTTTCAGGTAGGTCACAATCTTCTTCAGTCTCTTCTTCGGCTTGACAAATAGGATTGTCGAAGTCATATCGAGTCATAGCCAAATCTGAATCGATGGTATCTGAGATGTGAAACCTGCATGATTGATGTTTTATGCTTGTTATGATATGCAAACAGACACAAACACATTGACATTTTTCTGTTTTGTTAAAAAATAAAGAGAAAAACAAGGATAAAAAATATTTGAATGCAAAAAGAACGCCTTTCATTCATGATAAAAAGTTTGAACATAAACAAAGGGGCCCTACAAGGAAAAGCCGCCACGTCTTGGGAAGAACGTAGGACCAGACATAATATAAAACAAATGGAAATGACTCTTCTGAAGTGACTTGGACGATTTACTCCACAGTCCAGTTGCAAAGTTTCTGTCCGGGAACACATGGACGGATGCAAGCATCCATATCGCAATCGCTATCTCCTTCATCATCCTCAACAACATTGATCCGATCAAAAATAACCCCACTTCCGGTAAATTGTACAGGTCCTCTGTACTTCGGAGGATCCCTTGAAGAAGATGGGTTGTACCCTAGACCGAACTTGTTGTGTTTAGCAGGAACATCAAGCACCTGGCCCCACTTTTGAGAAGACCCAGATTCCACTATAGCATGAGATTCTTTGAATGATGACATCGAGACCTCTGGACCTTTCGCTTCTACCGGAGGCTTCTCCTGAATCTGCATAGTTTCAAAAGCCTGACACAATGTCTCATGAATCTCACCATCCACTTCCACATACTTGAAAGATGACAAATGACTGATCATAATATCCTCTTCTCCGCAGACTGTAACAATCTTCCCCTCCACCATATACTTCAATTTCTGGTGCAAATTCGAGGTGACTGCCCCAACGGAGTGTATCCAAGGCCGACCGAGCAAGCAACTATAAGCAGGTTAGAAGTCCATGATATAGAAGACTGCATCGAAGATCTCTGGACCCACTTGAATTGGCAACGTGACTTCACCAAATACTGACCTCCTGGTTCCATCAAATGCCCTTACTACCAGATTACTCGGAGTACAAATCAAACCTTGAGTGTCTAGCTTCATCAGTGCTTTTTTCGACAACACATTGAGTGAGGATCCCATATCAACTAGCACATGGGATAGAATATCTCCTCTACACTCTATGGATATATGTAGAGCATGGTTATGGTTCCTCCGAGTGGGATTTAAATCCAAATCAGTAAAGCCCAATCCATTACCAACATTGACGTGAGCCACTACTCCTTCCAGTTGATTAACAGAAATCTCATGTGGTACATAAGCCATATTCAAGATTTTCAGCAGAGCATTTATGTGTGCCTCTGAGCATAACAACAATGATAGGATAGAGATTTTTAAAGGTGTCTGATGCAAGTGATCTACGATTTTGTAGTCACTTTTACTAATAAGTCTCATGAATTCTTCAACATCTTTAGTCAAAGAGTCTTTCTCCCCTTGTTGTTGACCCTCTCCTTCTACCGCAACTTTACCTTTACCATTGTCATTCTTTCCAACATCAGTTTCAGGTGGAGAGAAAACTCTGTCACTCCTAGTTATCCCTCCTGATCCAACAATATTGTCAACAGAAGTGCTTCCAAATGATGTCTCCACCAACTCTTGTTTGTGACCATTGCAGAACACCTCTGCCCCATAGTTCCAAGGAATGACCTTGGTGCTCTCATAGGGTACCGGTCCTAGCATAGTGATAATAACAGGAGTTTTCCTCGACGATGCTGAAATGTTAATTGTCCGGTATGGGATTGAAATTGTTGCGACCTTATCCCGCTCATTATTGACTTCCTTCACTTCTTCTTCCCCCAGGATTCTATCAAATTGTAAACTACATTCGTCGATCAAACTTTGAATATAACTTCTCAAAGCGATACAGCCCTCTGGGTGCATGCCACATTCTGCACAACCTTCTAAACAACCCGGATACAGACCACCCTTTAGCAATCTGTCTTTCACATAGCTCAAAGGCGTCTTCAATTCCGCAATATTAGTTATCAGGTTTAACCTTCCTCCCTCAATAACAACATTAGTTCAGGCCACCCCATGATTTGGCATAGGATTCTGATTTACATTCAGGGTCTCATTCATGAAATTGATTGCTTTTAAGTCAAGCAAATCTTGTACTTTATGCTTAAAAGCTTTAGAGTTATCAATATTATGACCCAGAGCACTGGAATGGAAATCACACCTAGCATTTGCGTCATAACCTGGTGGAGGCATACCAGTGAGCGGCGCCAAAGTCCTTTTCTGAATAAGTTGCAACAGTAACAAATGTTGCAAAAGTTGAGAGTAAGGCATGAGAGGCGTGTCGAACTGCCTGTTGGCCATCCTTCCTCTGTCTTAATAACGGTGAGGCACAATAGTCGGTTGCTGCGGTACAGCCGAAATAGCTATACTAGCAATTTGTTGTTGATGCTGATGCTGAGGTTAATCCTGGCGTTGATGTTGCACTCGGTCTCTTCCTCTGTAGGCTAATACGACATTCATGTCCCCTTCTCTTTTCTTTAGGTTCCCATATGTTTTCCTCATTCCTCCTGATGTAGACCCCTCTCCACTTCGTATCTTCCCTGTCTTTATTCCATTCTCCACTCTTTCTCCTGCCATCACTAAGTCTGAAAAGCTCCCAGACATGCACCCAATCAATTTCTCATAGTATGTTCCTAGCAAGGTTGCCATGAACATGTCAATTAGTTCACTTTCCACCATCGGGGGCTGAACTCGGGCCACTAACTCCCGCCACCTCTGGGCGTACTCCTTGGATCCCTCATTATTTCTATGTGATAAATTCTGCAACTGCACCCTATTAGGGGCCAAATCACTATTGTATTGGTAGTGAAGCACAAATGCTTCTCCCAAATCTCTCTAGCTCCTTATATGTACCCCTTCCAGGCCCATATACCATTCTAGAGAAGGACCTGACAGACTATCCTGAAAGAAATGCATTAAAAGCTTCTCGTCATCCGAATAGGCTGACATCTTCCAAAAGTAAGCCCTTAGATGTACTCTAGGACAATTCATCCCTTTGTACTTGTCAAAATATGGTACTTTGAATTTAGAGGGAATTTTGACCCCTAGCGCCAGTCCCAAATTCGACATATCGAGTCCCAAAGAATTTTGGTTCTCAAGGCTTTTCATTTTCTCTTCAAGCATCTTGAATCTCTTGTCAGCTTTTATGGGGAGACCTATATCCAAGTATCTCATCGAAAATACATCGTCTTGATCATCTTCTTCCCAATGGGGACCTGCATCTCCGTGTGCAGCACCTACACCGCCTCCAACACCCGCTATATGAACCCCTCCTTGACGACCTCCGCCCGGAGGGTAAACTACAGTTGGAACAACATAGGCCTGAGGAACGCTACCATCAACTGGAGGAGGAATAACAGTAGTCCCTCCATGCAGAACACCACTGCCATCCACCTGTGCTATCAGTGGTTGAACCAAAATTCTCAATTGTTCCTGCCTGTTGGCCACCCCTTGCATCATCTCTATGAATTGCGTCATCCTGTCTCTGAACTCCTGCATCTCTTGTTGTACTTGATCCATGACTCTCTTCTGATTACTTGTGTTGTACGAATTTCGAGAAGTCAGCTTGCTCTACTACGAAAGGGAAAGCGGTGTGTAAGGTCGGGTTTTAGGGGATGCAAAATGATGCGCAGGTATATGCAAATGCTCGAATGATGTTCAAGAGACTTTCAAGACTTGTGATTATCAACTATATTATAGAACTGCGAATGAATAGTAAAGCATGCACAATTGAGACCAAAAAGAAACTTTCATTAATTTTAATAGAAGATCCAATACAAATGATTACTCAATAGGCTGAATACAACAGTTCATGTAACAAGAGAAAGAATTGGATAACTATAAAGCCTTCTTTTAGAGACGCTCTTCAAGCTTCGTTGACTCAAAGATGAATCTGCTAACCATCTGGTCGCAAAGCTGGATGAAGTGATGGACTGAAAGAGGAACATCGTTCCCTTCCAAGTATTGAATCGCACTCTCCAACCTCCATAGAATATCACGAATCATGAGGTTGCAATGCTCCACTAGATCATTATACTTAGCACGGTACATGTCTAGAGTCGGCTGATAATACCAGAGAGAATCCACATGTGTATCCAACAACTTGTTGAGCTGAGCTTCCTTCTTGAGCCATTGTGAACTATACCTTTTCAGAGCATCGAAACGATCCTTCCACAAAGTGGCTATTTCCTGAGTGGTCTTCAACTCTAAGCATTTGTTGTTCCACATGCTAGGAGTGACATATGAAGCTCTCAATGTTTCTTCCTTGAGTTGTCGCTCATCTCCGGCTAGAGTTAAAGCACCTCTCAACTACTCTTCGAGGTCATCGATGTCAGCCTCAAGTTTCTCCCTTGTTTTCTTCTTTTCGGCAGAAGCTAGCTCAAAAAAATTCCACGCTCTTTCACAAGACTCTTTAGCTTCCTTCAAGCATTGTCAGAGAGTTTTCACTGATGCATCGGCCCCTTCAAAGCCATCCTGATACATGGCCCTTAGATTCATCTCTAGCTTCAACTTTTTGTTGCTTTCAGCCACTTGGTCTTGCTCAACCTCCATTTTCCTCTTGTATTAGCCATTCTCCACACCTGCTTGATGGATTTCAGCCTGAAGGTATTGATTTTCTTTGGTCAACCTTTCTACCACTAGCTTCAACTTCTCATACTCTTCCATAGATACGTGAGTGGGAGTAGGAGGTTTTTCTTACACGGATGGTTCTAGGGGAAATGGTAACAACTTTTCAGCCACTCTAGCTAACAACTATTTGTTGTATGGCTCTTTAGCTACACAGTTTTTTCGCTTTCAGCTCTTTCCTTCCCTTTGTATGGATCTTAGTCCATGCCTTAGCAATTTTCCTAACAAACACAGGATCTTCGGCTGTGGTGAGAAAAAAGAAACTTTAAACTTTCTCCGCTTTGGGCTTGTCTTCCATAGCATAACCTAACTAACGTAATGCCATGACTGGGTTGTATTTGATGCAACCAGCTCTACTAATTAGAGGCACATTACCAAACTACCCACAGCTAAAAATGGTCTCCACATTGTAGTATTCATAGGAATACCAAGCAATATCATCGGCTACCAAGGACATAATACGTCTAGACAATTTCAACTTCTTTTTATTTTCCACAAACGGCCCTTCCTTTGGTAGATGGGAAGCATACCATTTGAACAATAATTGAGAGTAGCACTAGACCATTCCCGTCTTCTTCTCACTCCTCTAATGAATAGAGTGGTAAGTATTAGCAAAGAAGGTAGGAATAGGATTCTTCTGCATAAAGAGAGTGATGGCTGTGATATCTATGAAATTGTCTATGTTTGGGAAGAGAACAACCCCATAGATCACCAGAGCAACAACAACACCAAATCTTTCCTAATCCTCAATAGCCTTGTACTGGGTGGCTTTGTCGAGCAAGAATTTAAAAGGAAACCCTTGAGTACCTCCCTTATTGGCTAAACCAGCCTCAACTTCTTCCTTAGTCATATGGAGGGCAAGAGCAATGGAAGAAGGCTTCAGTTCTTCTTCCAGGCCGATATAGATGGGTTGATCCTTGATCTTGATATTCAGCAGGTGAGAATATTCTTCAAGAGTAGGAGCCAACTGATAATTTTGGAAGCTAAAGCATCTGAGCGGTGCGTCATAAAATTGAGCCATAGCAAACAAGGCCCAAGTGTCCACTCCAGAATAGAGAAGATCAAACAATTTCCCATGCTTCCCTTGAAAGTTGATTTTGATAGTCTTTGGCACATCAATCAAAATATCTTGGACCAATCCCAACTTTGGTTCTCTGAACTTTAAGGAATTTGTGCTTCTTTTTCTTTGATTAGTAGTTTTGTTCAGCAATACCTGAGATAATCACAGTCTCTTAACTCCCTTGATATGTAATAATGCTATGCAATGCAATTCTTTATGAATGCATATGAGAACAACAACACAAGGATCAAATTCATAGGTCTTGCAAGGTAACACAATAAGATATCCCTCACCTCGGGTGGGCAAATCTATTAGTTTGTAACAGGGAATTCCAAGAGATTTTAGACAAAGTCCCATGCACTAACCCTCAAAGGTTTTCCATCATAACGGCAATTTGTAAGACGGTAATCCCTTCAAAGGATGAACACAAAGTTATGTTTTAGTAACCTTTGAAATTGGGTTCTAAAAAGGTCCTCAAAATCACGGACTCCCAAGTCGGAAATAAAGACACCGTTACGACTACTCGTAAGACATAATCATCCCAAAGGGGCGTCATCTGAGTGGTGGAAGTCAAACCAACTCAACGAGTCCTAAGTCTCGCAAATCAGAAAGCAACCACCTCCTAAGTTAGTGTATACTAGAAAAGCTCGGGTAGAAAACCTTTATCCTTACAAATCATCCCCAATAAACCTAACAGGTAAGAGGAACACAACATAATAAATAATAAAAGCGAATAAAACACAAATGCGACAAATAAACTAGGTTTGGCTTGCTAGAAGGTCCCTAGCAGAGTCACCAACTGTCGCTACTCGAAAAATGCAACGACGGAGAGGCGAGAACGGAAAGACAGAAGAGTCGCCATCGAACTTTATTTATCCCATGAGGGGAAGGGAAAACATCGAAAAACCCTAAGATGAAATGGATAAGATGGTCTCGTAACCAAAAGAAAGGGTTCGGAAGCCGGTTATACGAAGGGAAGGTATTAGCAACCCTCACATCCATCGTACTCGATGGGAACTGTAATACCCCAAATTTTACCCTTATATTTAGTCAGTCATTTCGCATAGCATCTCATCTGTACATCTGCTAACCACTAACCAGTCATAAAGTGCGTTTTGTTTTGCAGGAACTACCCCTGGGGCGTTTTGGTCGTTTTGAAGCATAATTCGTAATTTTGGGCCCAATGAGGTTTTATTCCTGAGGCATTTATTTACTTCATCTTTAGAGGGACAACAGTGAAAACTTCTACTGATTAATGGAGCTTATTCATGTTGAAGTTATTAAGATTGGATCGAATTAATTCAAGGATATTTGTCTGATGAGATTTAATCGGATGTTGAGATGTTTGTGAATTAAATCATGGAAAGGAAATAGGAAAATGATTTTAATAAATATGTGAAGTTCATTCATAATATTTTATTATTATTACAATTTGTAAAGAGAATTTGGATAGAAATTTGAATTTTACTCATAATATTTCATCATGATTTATAAAAGGGAAATAATTTGGATAAAAAATGTATTATTGAATTATTTCATAATACTTTTTATTACAAGTTACAGAAGAGAAATAAAGATGGCATTCCCTAAAGGTCCTAAGTCCTAAAAGAAAACTCGTTGGGTTCTTCATTTGATTTTTCCTCGGTCGTCACCGCAAAGCTCTGATTAACCTGCACAATGAAAAAAACAGAACACAAACAGAATAGAAGGGGTTAGGAATTGTTTTTGACACTCTCAGAACAGTGTCATCATCGAGTGCTGGGAGTGGCACAACCGAAGCTGCGTCCTACCCCCCGTTACCGATCCGCGCCGTTGGCGTCAGATCAGGTAACACCTATTCTTATCATTACAGGACGTCCGAGAGATAGAAGTGATAAAAGAAGCGGGACCGATTCGCTCTTTGTCGCTATTGGATTTCCAAACTGATACGAGAGTAAGGCAACATAGGCAAATTTGGACTCAGACCCGGATGCCGGCAGGTCTGAGTCGTTTTGTTTTCGAAATTTCCAACACCTGAAAATCCACAACAACATCAGTACCAGGTTCAGAATTCAGAACTCAAAACAAGACAGTTCATAAGCTGCCATAAGTAAATGGAAATTCAAATTGAAAATGCACAACCAAAAGCAGCATCAGTTCTGCAACACATAGGTAAGTTCATGAAAACCAAGTTCAAACAGAACAAGAAAAATGAAATACAAAACAAGCTGCATCAAACTGCATCAAACAATGTACCGAAAGTTCAGAATTATCAGTTAAGGGCAAGTTTCAACCAGTTCAAATGGCAAGTCACAAAAATGTGAATAACTACACCGAGCAGCAGCACAAATCATAGCACAAATCATTCCAGTCAAGCAAGGCGCACGAAAAGGACAAGGGCTCAGTCAGAGCATCATTGCCCAACGAACAAGTCACGAAAATCAGTTCAAGGTTACGAGGGTAAACCGCATCAGTCGCAGTACATCAGCCAACAATCAATCTGAAAGCCAATAATCAATAGCAGCCCAGAACTCGTGTTCTGAACCCAACCAAGCATCGAAAACAACTAATCTCGAAGGCAACCGCGGCCTCATCGAAGAGGTTTCCTCATCAGGCTCAGACAAGCTGTCACCATCGCCGCACACCATCCTCGGCGGCGTTTAACTCAACCAAAGCGTAGTACCTATCCTGAAAAAAGAAGAGAAAAAATAAGTGATTTCCAACTGATAACCAAGCTGAATGAAGCAAGTTCACAAAAACCATGACAGTTCAGAATACGAGTGAATCCACAAGACAGGTATCGACTCGTTAAGGCCCAGCAATTGGATATCCACATTGAGAACAAGGGATCCCATTCCACATCTGAAAAATAAAATCCAAAGTATGTCAGAGAAGCCCAATTCGATCCAATCAAGGAAACGAAATCAGCGATATCCAAACAAAAATCAAAACAAAGCCGTTCAGTTATCAAAATCAAATGAAAATCCGGGCAAATCCATATCCGAAAATAGGGAATCCTGAAAAGGGAAAGTTCAGATCAGATGAGATCAAACATATCAGAAAAAACGAAATCCAATCTCACCAAAAATCCCAGATAAAATCAAATCGAATCTCAGCCAAATAATAACGTAAAAAAATCATAAGTCCAGGCCCAAAAAGATGAAATCAGAAGAGTATAAGAAGGGAGCAATTTCACCTGTGAAGAACCCTAACGAAATCGCGAAACCCTAGAGACAGAACGACGAACCACAACCGCAAGCCAAACCCTAGCGGCCGCGACATCGAAAGAAGAAGAAGACTTCAACCAAGGTCATCACAAGACCTCAAGTCGTTCAAACGAGAAACCACCGGCGCCGTTTAACCAAACGACGGGCAATCTCCCGTTTTGGGCCTCAGCTCACTCCATCATCGACCGGTTTCACTTTAAATGTAAGCCATGGGACGTTTTTCATTATAGTTTTCATGTTTTGTTTCAGGAATGAAGAAGATCGGAGAGAATCGCGGCGAGAGAGAGGAAGAAGACATGCAAATGGCGCCGCGCGGATGTAGGGTTCTAGGAACCCTAAATGGTTCTCTGATAGTAATTTACCACATCTGGGTTGGGTCCGGAGGTAATGACCGGCCCAACCCCTTCTTTTTTTTGTTTTTTTAAAATTTGTTTTATTATTTTAAGTTGTTTTTTAAACCATTTTATTTTATAATTAAAAAACTGTTTTTTAAAAAAAAAAAAAAAACCTTTTTGTGAAAATATTAAAAATAAATAAAAATTTAAAAAACCTTTTATAAGAAAATAGAATAAAAAACTTCTTTTCATACAATAAATAAAAAACTTTTTTTCAATAAATAACTTACAAAAATCTTTTTTTAAAAAAATATCCAAGTTAAAATCTTTTTTAAGATTAAATTTAAATATTTTCTATTAACATTACCTCTTTATAGACTCATTTAGCATTTTCTTTCAAAATAACACAAAAAATCTTCAATATTACACTTTTTCTCCTGACTTGTCCAATTACCGTTTAATCTTGCTTATTGACAGTGTTCATCATTTGCAGCTCCTACTGCATGGTTGGTTTGTTTAAATTTCATTACTATATTGTAACTGCTTCTCATATGTAACACCGCGAATCTAATAATCGCGCTTTAAATTTCTGCCCTTTAAATTTCTATTTGTATGGTTTTAATTTCTGTCATTATTCTTTGTTTGCAATTCAGTTATCTCACACATTCATCAATATTCTGTCACATTACACACCTCCCGATTGGAATTAGGTCTAGCCGTTTGACCGCCGTGTCAATAGTCCTCAACTCCAAACCCTTACAAACTACAAACCCTAATTCTCACAAATGCCTCGCCGCAAGCAAGATTACAATTTTACCCTTAGCATTAGGTCAAAGAGCCGCCGCGCTCATTTTAGGGTTTCCCGCCGTGGAATCCCTAACCTAACCCTAATTACAACTTAACAATTCAACGTAGGGATTTGGAGTTTCTACACTCCACGTAAGCGTGTCCTTAAGATGCGTTCATTCCCCTTGAGACCTTGACCACAGTCAAGAAGTCTCTAACCTCCCTTTTGAGGGGAACTGCGATTACTCTGATTCCACTCCCGTAAGGATACGTAGGCACAAGATGCGATGTCTTGCCGAGTAAACTTAGAATTAACCCCCTTAGGTCTCTTTTCTCACTTTTAATCCCTTTGTACATATACCTTAAGCAAATAAATAAAGCAAATAGTAAACATTTGAACAAAAGGTTCCCGTAGAGTACTACGGAAGTTTAGGGTGCTAATACCTTCCCTAAATTTAACCAACCCCCGAACCCTAGATCTTCCCCCGCATTGTGTTTACGATGCAAAAATAGGTTTTTCCCTTTTTGACCTTTTCCTTCGGATAAATCAAAGAGCGGTTGTGAATTGAATTGCGATTCAAACTCATTGATAGTTTGTGATCCTATTTCCACCGCAACAGAAAATGGCGACTTCACTGGGGACTCCTAACTATTGAGGGTTATCCCTATTTTGTTTATTTTTCTTTATATATTTGTTTTATTATATATTTTGCTCACTTGTATGTATATATTGGGGTACCTTACTTGGAGTTACTGTGTTGTGAGATAAGTCCTACACCCGGACTTGAGCGACCTTATGATAGGATGGATGATATATTCGACGAGGCTTATAGGGAGTGAGTCCCGACTAAGCTAAATCGAGAATCACCGCTCAGTTGAGACACTTTCGAAAATGGTTCGGTTGATCGAGTGTAGTCGTGAAAACTTTTACCGTTATCGATTGGAGTCTGTGATACTGGGAACCGTAGTACCTTTACACCATCTTGGCCTTATCTAGGACGTAGTGCGGGAACTATGTGGGAGTAGTCCTACAATGGTTGCTACGCGATACTACACTCAAAAGAGGTTCTCTTGAGAATATTATTAACCCCCGAGTTAATCGGAAGGTTGATAATATCCGAAAGATGGGCTGATGACTTTGGGCACTTTTTAGAACCTTGTTCGGCAGGTACAACCAACCTATAGTACACTCCTTTTGGGATGGGTAAACCTTAACTCCGCTCACATACCTCTAACCTAGGACTTTGTGTGTTTTCATGCATTGCATCCATAAAGCATCCCATTGCATTGGATTTCATAGAATTCAAACCTCATTTATGGATATCGCGGGATACCACAAATAAAGAAAAATAAAAAATAAAAAAAATAAGGAAAAGATTCCCTTGGTACCCCACGACATTCGTAAATGTTGAATTCCATGAAATCTTCATTTGCATTTGCATCATAGCATCATATGTTTTCTTGCATTGCATGTGTCTTCCGTTTTCTCATACTCGGTTCTCTCACCTTCCGGTTTCGTCACCCTGAGTCCTCGGCACCAGTACAACACCAGATCTCAAACTCGGAAGAGAATGGAGGATCAGACAAAAGAGATTGATCGCCTTAGCAATGAACTTGAGGACCTACGAGGGGGTATGGGGCGTATGATGGAATTGTTACACGTCATGAATGCTAAGATGGATACCCAGCCCACTGTTGTTTCTGAGATTACTGGCGTTACTGTAGACCCTCCACCGAATGTGACCGTAGCAAGGGACCCACCTTATGGTCTTGCTCCAGGTTTTGTGCCTCCTCAAGCCACTGTTCCGATTAATCAGCCTGTTCAGCAAGCCGTTCCTTTGTTTTCTGAAGTTTCTAGGGGGGCTCCTATCTTTGCACCACCTGTCGTACATACCCGTGCGCAACCGTATTTCAATGAGACAGTTTTTGATAATCTTGATGAGAATGTTGAAGGTTATGAGAAACATGACAAGCTTCGTGAGGAAGTAGACACTATCGCCCAGAGATTGAAAAAGGTAGAGGGCGATCAAATTTTTGGGACTGCTGTAAGGGACGTCTGTTTGGTCTCAGGTTTGGTTATTCCCCCGAAGTTCAAAACTTCGAACTTCGATCGTTATGAAGGTGCCACTTGTCCTAAAAGTCATCTGATCATGTACTATCGCAAAATGGCTGCCCATGTTGAGAATGACAAACTGATGATTCATTGCTTCCAAGATAGTTTGAAGGGTGCTTCTTCCAAGTGGTATTTAACTTTGGACCAGTCTCGCGTTAAGAGTTTCCAAGATTTATCTGACACTTTCATCAAGCACTACAAGTACAATATGGATTTGGCTCCCGACAGGAGACAGTTGTTGAGTATGTCGCAAAAGAATTCTGAGTCATTCAAAGAGTACGCTCAAAGGTGGAGAGAGATTGCTTCGCAAGTAGAACCTCCTTTGACCGAGAAAGAGTTAGCTGATTGGTTTGTCGACACGGTCCGTCCAGAATTTTACGAGAGGATGGTGGGTAGTGTGACTTCAAATTTCTCTGACATCGTTGCTGTGGGTGTCAAGATTGAATTGGGTATGAAAAGTGGTAAAATGACAAGTAATCATGGTGTTTCTAAGGATCAGCCGAAGAAACCTCCGTATAGCTCCCAGAAGAAGAAAGAAGGTGAGACCAATGCCATATCCTCTGGTAGACGAAGAGACCAATTTTATCAATATCCGCAAGGTTATGCTCAACCTCAAGGGTACCCAATCCAGTACGCTCAACAACCCTATGTGGCAGCTGTTGCGCCTTCTTTCAATCAACAGGTTCCTATGTATCAACCTATGCAACAATCTCCTGTTTATCCGCCTCCTGTCAGCTACCAACAAGCGCCCAACGCTCCTGCTCCTCAACAGCCAAGGAATCCAGCCCCTTGCCAGAATGTTCTGAACAAGAGAACGTATAAACCTTGTCCGCCGATTCCGATGACTTTCACCGAGTTGTATCCCTCATTGGTCAAGCAAGGTCTAATTACTACTCGAGCTTTGGGTCCACCTCCTAATCCTCTACCCGCCAATTACAACGCCGCTGCTCATTGTTTATTTCATGAGGGTGCGCCTGGTCATGATCTGGAGAACTGTTATGCTCTCAAAAATCTTGTCAGGGAGTTATTGGAAAAGAAGATTTTATCGTTTGAAGATCCTCAACCGAATGTTAAGAAGAACCTTTTTCCTAACCATGAGAGTGTTAATGCCATTAGTGCCGATTCTGAGGAAGGTTATGTCCTTGATGTTGATCAGATTAAGACTCCTCTTAAGATATTCCATGCGAAGCTGTTTGAAGCCGGTCTGGTAGATACGTCCCATGCTGCATGTGTAAGGTGTGAAGCCAGTATTAAGGGTTGTGTGTTGGTTCAAAATGATGTTCAGAGGTTGATTGACGAGGGTGTTTTACAAGTGACAAGCCAAGCCAAAAAGGATGAAGTCGCTGTGATTGAGCCTGTCTTCCATCAGCCTGAATCAAAGGGTAAGGTACCAGTGTTCAATCTGTCAGGGGCAGGTTCTGCCAATCCCGTGTTCGATATACCAAAGTCGTCTATCCCCGAGGTGAATCAGCCTAAGCCTATAGTTATTCGAAGACCAAGTCCGTTTCCTTTCAGTGATCCTAAAGCTGTGCCTTGGAAATATGACGTGACGATGATTGACAAGGAGTCTGGGAAGGTTATTCCAAATGAAGAGGTTAAGGACACTGTGACCAATATCGCAGAGGCAAGCAGGATGACTCGCAGTGGCCGTGTGTATACTTCCCGTTCCAATGAGGTCCCACCCAAGGACACCACTAATATCCCAGTGCCTGCCAAAGACAAAGGTAAGGGAGCCGTCACGAATGATGAAGATGCCGATTTTTTGAGAATCATTAAGAAAAGTGACTATAAAGTTATCGATCAACTTCATCAGACTCCTTCCAAGATTTCGATTTTATATCTGTTGATGAGTTCACCCGCTCATAGGATGGCCTTGCAGAAAGTTTTGACTCAAGCACATGTAGATCAAGATATCAGCACCAGTCGGTTTGATAGTGTGATTGCCAATCTGACCGCATGCAACACCCTCAGTTTCAGCAACGAAGAGTTACCAAAGGAGGGTCCGAATCATAATCGTGCTTTACATATATCAGTAAAATGTCAGGAAGATAATTTGGCAAGAGTGCTAGTGGACACCGGTTCTTCTTTGAATGTTCTACCCAAGAGGGTTCTTGATAAGTTGGTTTTCAAGGAATCTGTGTTGAAACCTACTCCTTTGATCGTCAAGGCTTTCGATGGTTCTCGCCGGTCGGTAATGGGGGAGGTTGAGCTTCCTATTCTGATTGGTCCGCAAGTTTTTAATATCACGTTTCAAGTCATGGACATTAATCCCAATTACAGCTGCTTACTCGGAAGGCCGTGGATTCATGCCGCTGGGGCAGTAACCTCCACATTGCATCAAAAGATGAAGTTCGTGATCGATGGGAAGTTGGTTATTATACACGGTGAGGAGGATCTGATGGTCAGTAACCTGTCTTCTTTCCGTTACATTGAGGCCGATGAGAATGCTTTGGAAATCTCCTTTCAAGCACTCGAGATCGCCAATGTTGTTCTATTAGAAGTCGAAGAGACAGTGGGCCAGGGTAATCCATCTTTTGCATCCCTGCAGAGTACCAAATCAGCAATTGACAGGGGTATTCCTGAAGGTTGGGGAGAGGTAATTGATGTCAAGACCAAGACTGACCGCTGTGGGTTGGGTTACAAACCAACTCAGAATGGAGCTGCCTCAACTGTCGAAGGGCGCCCGAAGGTTATCCAAGAGGTATTTATCAGCGGAGGTTTCCAAGTCAATACCGTCAGTGACTGTGAGGAAAATGAAGATTTGAGCAACCTGGTGTTTAAGGGTGATGCAGCTTTGAACAACTGGGAGGCCGTAGAGATCCCTGTTATTTTTCCATTGTCAAAAGACATCGTAAACCTTGTTGGATCCAATGAATTTATTGACACTCCTAACTGGGATGCACCCATCAATCAAGCTGAGGACGAGGGTGAAGAAGATTTTGAAGTACCCGCTGAACTGACAAGATTGATTGAGTACGAGTACACAGAGCTTCAACCGCATAAAGAGCAGGTGGACTTAATTAATCTTAGTACAGATGAGAATAAGAAAGAGGTCAAGATTGGTGCGATGCTTGGGACAGAGGTTAAGCCGAAGCTGGTTGAGTTGTTAAAAGAATATATTGATGTGTTTGCATGGTCGTATCAAGATATGTCGGGCCTAGACACGGATATTGTTGTTCACAAGTTGCCACTTAAGCCGGATTGTCCACCTATCAAACAAAAGCTCCGAAGAACGAGACCCGACATGGCTTTGAAGATTCGAGATGAGGTTAAAAAACAGTTAGATGCAGGTTTCTTGGCAGTTGCAAAATATCCAGATTGGGTTGCCAACATTGTGCCAGTGCCCAAGAAAGATGGTAAAGTTAGGATGTGTGTGGATTACAGGGATCTGAACAAAGCAAGTCCGAAAGACGACTTCCCTCTGCCGCATATTGATACACTTGTAGACAATACAGCCAGTTTTGCGTTGTTCTCATTTATGGATGGTTTCTCTGGCTATAATCAGATCAAAATGGATCCCGATGATCGAGAGAAGACTACTTTCATTACTCCTTGGGGAACCTTCTGCTACAAAGTCATGCCTTTCGGTTTGAAGAACGCAGGGGCAACTTACCAACGCGCCATGACCACTCTTTTTCATGATATGATGCACAAAGAGATCGAGGTGTATGTGGACGATATGATAGCCAAATCTCAGAGTGAAGAGGAACATCTAGACCATTTGGTGAAGTTGTTTGAACGACTCAGGAAATATCAGTTGAAATTGAATCCTGCTAAATGTACCTTCGGTGTCAGATCTGGAAAATTGCTTGGTTTTATTGTCAGTCAACGAGGGATTAAGGTAGATCCTGACAAAGTTCGAGCCATTCAAGATATGCCAGCTCCGCAAACCGAGACACAAGTTAGAGGTTTTCTGGGGCGTTTGAATTATATTTCCAGGTTTATCTCTAACATGACCGCTACTTGTGAGCCGATATTCAAGTTGCTTTGTAAGGGGCAGACGGTTGAGTGGAACCCTGATTGTCAGAAAGCGTTTGAGAAAATTAAGAGTTATTTGCAAGACCCCCTATTCTGATTCCTCCCGTACCTGGAAGATCGTTGTTTATGTACCTTACTGTTCTTGAGAAGTCTATGGGTTGTGTGCTTGGACAACATGATGAGACTGGAAGAAAGGAACATGCGATTTATTACCTGAGCAAGAAGTTTACCGATTGTGAAAACAGATACTCACCATTGGAGAAAACTTGTTGTGCGTTGGCGTGGGCCGCTAGGCGCCTCCGACAATACATGGTTTGTCATACCACTTTGTTGATTTCTAAAATGGATCCGATCAAGTATATTTTTGAAAAACCTGCTCAAACCGGGAGGCTAGCCCGTTGGCACATGTTGTTATCCGAATATGACATCCAGTATGTACCCCAGAAGGCAATTAAGGGTAGTATTTTATCAGATTATCTTGCAGATCAGCCAGTTGAAGATTATGAACCTCTTAAGTTTGATTTTCCTGATGAGGATATTTTGTTGATTAAGAGAGATTGTGAAGAGCCAGATCCGAGCGAAGGTCCAGAACCAGGTCTTTGGTGGAAGATGATGTTTGATGGTTCCTCGAATTTCAATGGGCATGGTATAGGCGCCGTTTTGATGAACCCAAAGGGTGGATTCACTCCGTTTACAGCCAGGTTGGACTTTGAGTGTACTAATAACGTCGCAGAGTATGAAGCGTGTATCCTCGGCCTCGAAGCAGCAATTCACCTCCGAATCAAACTTCTCAAAGTGAGTGGTGACTCAGCCTTGGTTATCTACCAGGTACAAGGCAAATGGGAAACAAAGAATGAGAAGTTAATCCCTTATAAGGACTACATTGTTGAGCTGATTAAATATTTCGACGAGATAGAGTTCGAGCATGTTCCTAGATCTGAGAATCACGTTGCTGATGCTTTAGCCATGTTAGCCTCCATGTGGAAAGTTAAATTCGTTAATGAAGCACCTCTTATCCATATTGAACGCAAAGTTGAGCCTGCGTATTGTCAGGTAGTTGAAGAAGTTGAGGTGGATGAAAAGCCTTGGTTTCACGACATCAGGAACTATCTAGCCAAGCAAGAGTATCCCGATGGTGCTACTGGTATGGACAAGAAAACGTTGAGAAGACTGGCTTCTAAATTCTTCATCAGTAATGGTGTGTTATACAAGAGAAATCACGACATGGTTCTGCTCAGATGTGTTGATAAACGGGAAGCGGACATGTTACTACAGGAAATTCATGAGGGGACCTTCGGAACTCATGCCAATGGTTATGCTATGTCCAAGAAGATGTTAAGGGCTGGGTATTATTGGTTGACTATGGAAGCTGACTGCATCCAATACGCTAGAAAATGCCATAAGTGCCAAATTTACGCTGATAAAATGCATGTACCTCCCTCGTCGTTGAATGTTTTGTCTTCACCATGGTCGTTCTCTATGTGGGGCATTGACATGATTGGGGCAATCGAGCCGAAGGCTTCTAATGGTCATCGTTTTATCCTTGTTGCTATTGATTATTTCACCAAGTGGGTAGAGGCTGCCTCCTACACCAACGTGACTAAACAAGTGGTCGCCCGCTTCATCAGGAAAGAAATTATCTGCCGTTATGGAATTCCAAGTCGGATAATAACTGACAATGGCACCAATCTGAATAACAAGACTATGAAAGAGCTGTGTGACAGATTCAAGATCACACATCACAATTCTTCTCCGTACCGTCCTAAGATGAATGGGGCCGTGGAAGCTGCGAATAAGAATATCAAGAAAATCCTGCAAAAGATGGTCGTGACTTACAAAGATTGGCATGAGATGTTACCGTTTGCTTTGCATGGATACAGGACCTCAGTGAGAACTTCGACAGGGGCAACACCTTTCTCATTGGTGTATGGAATGGACGCTATACTCCCCATCGAAGTAGAGATACCTTCTTTAAGGGTGTTGATGGAAGCTGAACTTGAAGAAGCTGAGTGGGTTCAGGATAGACTGGATCAGTTGAATCTCATTGACGAGAAACGCATGACCGCTATGTGCCATGGGCAATTATATCAGAAACGGATGAAAAGAGCGTTTGATAAGAAGATTCGTATCCGTGAGTTCCGTCAAGGAGAGCTCGTACTCAAAAAGATCCTGCCAGTGCATAAAGATATGCGTGGAAAGTGGATGCCCAATTATGAAGGCCCATTTGTTGTAAAGACCGTTTTCTCCGAAGGGTCTCTAATACTTACAACAATGGATGGAGAAGAGCTAGCACATCCCGTGAATTCTGATGCAGTCCGAAAATATTATGCCTAAAAACCCGCTAAGTCGAAAACCTGCAAAAGGCGACTTAGGCAAAAGTAAGGGTTGAAAAAAAGAAATAATAATAAAAAGCTCGCTAAGTTGAAAACCCGAAAGGGCGGCTTAGGCAAAAAGGAGCGTCCCGGTGGATTGAAAACCCGAAAGGGCGGTCCAGGCAAAAGTTAGGGACAAAGGCATTTCATTGCATCAAAAAACACCGATCGTTACAAACACACTTTCCACATGAGAGCCATTTTCCAGTTTCTTTCATCCTCGTCCAAAACAAGATTCTGGTTTAGTCTTAGTTGTTAGTGTCAGTAGGTGTCGTTGGATTTGATGTAACCTTTTCCCATGTTGCCAATTTCAAAACGTAATCATCTGTGGAGCTATGCCTTCAGCAAGCTTCCACCCTTTAATAAAAGATACCATCTTGTTACTTACATTCCTTGGTTCATTATTCTTGTTTCTATTGTTATGCAAAATGCCATTTGTTCTTAAAACTTTGAAAATGAAAGGTGCATTGAAAATTTTTAAAACTGTTCTTCGAAAACGCGATCGAAAAATAAGAAATTACTTTGACTAGTGGAAATTTCGAAAGGATCTCTTCACTCCTCGAAAAATCTCATTATTGCAGAAACACTTTCAAATCATTGCTCTGACACAGTCCCCAGCGAGACTATAAGCTGACAACCATTTCTTGGGCAACTCGAAAGTGTCCCTCAGGTTTTCTTCTCCCCATGTGAAGACGTGATACTGTGCACCCAAGCAAATTACTTTCTCCCCATAGAATTCAGAACTTTAAAACTAGATTTGGTTCTACCATTGATCCCTCTCACCCATGATTGACGTATTGGTTGTAGAGAACGCAGGGTATTTCCGTCGAGATGTTTATTTCATCTCTCGTCCCGTCTCTAGTCTGTTTCGTCAGCATATGCAGGGGCATAAGCATCACATGCCTATTTCATTACATATTCATTACATATTCATTACATATTCACTACATATTCATTACATACTCATTACATCCTGCATATTTAACTACATACATAGACATTAACATACATTCACATTAACACATGCGTTAGCATTCACAGTCCATTGTGTCTCGCCATCATTGGTTGTTACCGCCGAGTAACTGGGTTGGTCCATTCTCTTCAAATAGATTGCCAGCCCTAAGCATACAATACTTAAGTGTTTCCAGTTTCCCCACAGAGCTCGATCCTCGTGGATGACGGTTACTTCAGCTATCCTTCCTCACCAGGATAAGATATTTACCCTTCGAGTTCATTCCCTCGATGGAGTCTTGATTACCAGTCTTCTTTCTAGCTCGATCCTAGATTGAATCTCAGTATTGTCGGTCGTCGAGCCCAACCGGACGTGCATTTATTTTGCACCATCTGAAGATTTTCACCATACCATGACAGATACGCGACTGTTCTCGCCCGAGAAGTTTATCACCGTACCCGGACGTGCATTTATTTTGCACTATCTTTCAACCACAATCCTTTACAGATACATGCCAGTTCATGCCTGGAAAATCTATCGGTACAACACTTTACAATCCTACATGTTACAGCATCGGTATGCCACATTTCTCACCTAAGAAGTCGATCCTATCTTTATTATGACTCGCAACAAATGGCCATCTCCATGGAGCAGTTGGGCTTCCATTTTCCCTGTTGTCTTGAGGTATAGGGAGGTTTGAACCAAATCGTATTCAGGAGAGCACGATCTTGAAGTACGGGGAGGTTTGAGCGGAATCATATTCAGGAGAGCACGATCTTGAAGTATGAAGAAGTTCATTTACCCTTTAGTAAAAGAAGGAGCCGAATCATATTCAGGAGAGCACGATCTTGAAGTATGAAGAAGTTCATTTACCCTTTAGTAAAAGAAGGCGCGGAATCATATTCAGGAGAGCACGATCTTGAAGTATGAGGAAGTTCAGTTTTACCTTTTAAAAGAGGGAGCGAAATCATATTCAGGAGAGCACGATCTTGAAGTATGAGGAAGTTCAGTTTACCCTTTTCATATTCAGGAGAGCACGATCTTGAAGTATGAGGAAGTTCAGTTTACCCTTTTCATATTCAGGAGAGCACGATCTTGAAGTATGAAGAAGTTCATTTACCCTTTAGTAAAAGAAGGAGCGGAATCATATTCAGGAGAGCACGATCTTGAAGAATGAGGAAGTTCAATTTACCCTTTTCATATTCAGGAGAGCACGATCTTGAAGTATGAAGAAGTTCATTTATCCTTCAGTAAGAGAAGAATCAGAATCGTATTCCAGGCGCCGACCTTAAATACGAGAAGATTTATTTATCAGATAAGCAGCAGCCTCTTTATTTGAGTGCTTATCCTTTTTTGCATGTAAGTCCCTTCCTACGATAAGTGACAGTTCTCCCTCGAGAAGCTTATCAGGGCATTTCCCATTAAAGTCCATTTATTTTGGCATACAGCCGGTCTTTACCCTGTATATTTGATACGGATTCCCGAAAAGTCCGTTTGATCCTGTCACGAGGGATAGGTTACAGAAGCTTGGATGTTATTCTTTGCTCAATGCTCCAGCATTCTGTAATCGATCTTGCAATCGTACCCGATCCAGTTTTACTGTTAGATTCCCCAGTGGAGGTCGTCTCATAGGTACCATCTCCATTTGAGAATCTCGTTCCCGTTCTAAAAATGACACTTGGGCGTGTTCGCACCGGTTGACCATCATTCTAGAATTCCCCAGTGTCGTGCTGTGTCCCAGCACGTCGTTTTCCCCAGTGTGTTCTTCTCGTAGCGTCTGTCCCTGTGTCGTCGCATTCGTCAGCATCTTCGCAATTCATCATTCCAGCATACGCATCACATCATAATCATGACAGCATCTACATTAGCCTGTCCTCGTTTTGCCCATAGCATTGCATATCGCCGCATATAAGGGCAAAATTTTCGGTTATCTATATTTAAATCTCTCCACCACGATTCCTCGAGTCTCCGTCACTCAAATCGTCCGGTGTAGCTATTTAAATAGGGGCAACTGTAATACCCCAAATTTTACCCTTATATTTAGTCAGTCATTTCGCATAGCATCTCATCTGTACATCTGCTAACCACTAACCAGTCATAAAGTGCGTTTTGTTTTGCAGGAACTACCCCAGGGGCGTTTTGGTCGTTTTGAAGCATAATTCGTAATTTTGGGCCCAATGAGGTTTTATTCCTGAGGCATTTATTTACTTCATCTTTAGAGGGACAACAGTGAAAACTTCTACTGATTAATGGAGCTTATTCATGTTGAAGTTATTAAGATTGGATCGAATTAATTCAAGGATATTTTTCTGATGAGATTTAATCGGATGTTGAGATGTTTGCGAATTAAATCATGGAAAGGAAATAGGAAAATGATTTTAATAAATATGTGAAGTTCATTCATAATATTTTATTATTATTACAATTTGTAAAGAGAATTTGGATAGAAATTTGAATTTTACTCATAATATTTCATCATGATTTATAAAAGGGAAATAATTTGGATAAAAAATGTATTATTGAATTATTTCATAATACTTTTTATTACAAGTTACAGAAGAGAAATAAAGATGGCATTCCCTAAAGGTCCTAAGTCCTAAAAGAAAACTCGTTGGGTTCTTCATTTGATTTTTCCTCGGTCGTCACCGCAAAGCTCTGATTAACCTGCACAATGAAAAAAACAGAACACAAACAGAATAGAAGGGGTTAGGAATTGTTTTTGACACTCTCAGAACAGTGTCATCATCGAGTGCCGGGAGTGGCACAACCGAAGCTGCGTCCTACCCCCCGTTACCGATCCGCGCCGTTGGCGTCAGATCAGGTAACACCTGTTCTTATCATTACGGGACGTCCGAGAGATAGAAGTGATAAAAGAAGCGGGACTGATTCGCTCTTTGTCGCTATTGGATTTCCAAACTGATACGAGAGTAAGGCAACATAGGCAAATTTGGACTCAGACCCGGATGCCGGCAGGTCTGAGTCGTTTTGTTTTCGAAATTTCCAACACCTGAAAATCCACAACAGCATCAGTACCAGGTTCAGAATTCAGAACTCAAAACAAGACAGTTCATAAGCTGCCATAAGTAAATGGAAATTCAAATTGAAAATGCACAACCAAAAGCAGCATCAGTTCTGCAGCACATAGGTAAGTTCATGAAAACCAAGTTCAAACAGAACAAGAAAAATGAAATACAAAACAAGCTGCATCAAACTGCATCAAACAATGTACCGAAAGTTCAGAATTATCAGTTAAGGGCAAGTTTCAACCAGTTCAAATGGCAAGTCACAAAAATGTGAATAACTACACCAAGCAGCAGCACAAATCATAGCACAAATCATTCCAGTCAAGCAAGGCGCACGAAAAGGACAAGGGCTCAGTCAGAGCATCATTGCCCAACGAACAAGTCACGAAAATCAGTTCAAGGTTACGAGGGTAAACCGCATCAGTCGCAGTACATCAGCCAACAATCAATCTGAATGCCAATAATCAATAGCAGCCCAGAACTCGTGTTCTGAACCCAACCAAGCATCGAAAACAACTAATCTCGAAGGCAACCGCGGCCTCATCGAAGAGGTTCCCTCATCAGGCTCAGACAAGTTGTCATCATCGCCGCATACCATCCTCGGCGGCGTTTAACTCAACCAAAGCGTAGTACCTATCCTGAAAAAAGAAGAGAAAAAATAAGTGATTTCCAACTGATAACCAAGCTGAATGAAGCAAGTTCACAAAAACCATGACAGTTCAGAATACGAGTGAATCCACAAGACAGGTATCGACTCGTTAAGGCCCAGCAATTGGATATCCACATTGAGAACAAGGGATCCCATTCCACATCTGAAAAATAAAATCCAAAGTATGTCAGAGAAGCCCAATTCGATCCAATCAAGGAAACGAAATCAGCGATATCCAAACGAAAATCAAAACAAAGTCGTTCAGTTATCAAAATCAAATGAAAATCCAGGCAAATCCATATCCGAAAATAGGGAATCCTGAAAAGGGAAAGTTCAGATCAGATGAGATCAAACATATCAGAAAAAACGAAATCCAATCTCACCAAAAATCCCAGATAAAATCAAATCGAATCTCAGCCAAATAATAACGTAAAAAAATCATAAGTCCAGGCCCAAAAAGATGAAATCAGAAGAGTATAAGAAGGGAGCAATTTCACCTGTGAAGAACCCTAACGAAATCGCGAAACCCTAGAGACAGAACGACGAACCACAACCGCAAGCCAAACCCTAGCGGCCGCGACATTGAAAGAAGAAGAAGACTTCAACCAAGGTCATCACAAGACCTCAAGTCGTTCAAACGAGAAACCACCGGCGCCGTTTAACCAAACGACGGGCAATCTCCCGTTTTGGGCCTCAGCTCACTCCATCATCGGCCGGTTTCACTTTAAATGTAAGCCATGGGACGTTTTTCATTACAGTTTTCATGTTTTGTTTCAGGAATGAAGAAGATCGGAGAGAATCGCGGCGAGAGAGAGGAAGAAGACATGCAAATGGCGCCGCGCGGATGTAGGGTTCTGGGAACCCTAAATGGTTCTCTGATAGTAATTTACCACATCTGGGTTGGGTCCGAAGGTAATGACCGGCCCAACCCCTTCTTTTTTTTGTTTTTTTAAAATTTGTTTTATTATTTTAAGTTGTTTTTTAAACCATTTTATTTTATAATTAAAAAACTGTTTTTTTTAAAATAAAAAAAAAACCTTTTTGTGAAAATATTAAAAATAAATAAAAATTTAAAAAACCTTTTATAAGAAAATAGAATAAAAAACTTCTTTTCATACAATAAATAAAAAACTTTTTTTCAATAAATAACTTACAAAAATCTTTTTTTAAAAAAATATCCAAGTTAAAATCTTTTTTAAGATTAAATTTAAATATTTTCTATTAACATTACCTCTTTATAGACTCATTTAACATTTTCTTTCAAAATAACACAAAAAATCTTCAATATTACACTTTTTCTCCTGACTTGTCCAATTACCGTTTAATCTTGCTTATTGACAGTGTTCATCATTTGCAGCTCCTACTGCATGGTTGGTTTATTTAAATTTCATTACTATATTGTAACTGCTTCTCATATGTAACACCGCGAATCTAATAATCGCGCTTTAAATTTCTGCCCTTTAAATTTTTGTTTGTATGGTTTTAATTTCTGTCATTATTCTCTGTTTGCAATTCAGTTATCTCACACATTCATCAATATTTTGTCACATTACACACCTCCCGATTGGAATTAGGTCTAGCCGTTTGACCTCCGTGTCAATAGTCCTCAACTCCAAACCCTTACAAACTACAAACCCTAATTCTCACAAATGCCTCGCCGCAGGCAAGATTACAATTTTACCCTTAGCATTAGGTCAAAGAGCCGCCGCGCTCATTTTAGGGTTTCCCGCCGTGGAATCCCTAACCTAACCCTAATTACAACTTAACAATTCAACGTAGGGATTTGGAGTTTCTACACTCCACGTAAGCGTGTCCTTAAGATGCGTTCATTCCCCTTGAGACCTTGACCACAGTCAAGAAGTCTCTAACCTCCCTTTTGAGGGGAACTACGATTACTCTGATTCCACTCCCGTAAGGATACGTAGGCACAAGATGCGATGTCTTGCCGAGTAAACTTAGAATTAACCCCCTTAGGTCTCTTTTCTCACTTTTAATCCCTTTGTACATATACCTTAAGCAAATAAATAAAGCAAATAGTAAACATTTGAACAAAAGGTTCCCGTAGAGTACTACGGAAGTTTATGGTGCTAATACCTTCCCTAAATTTAACCAACCCCCGAACCCTAGATCTTCCCCCGCATTGTGTTTACGATGCAAAAATAGGTTTTTCCCTTTTTGACCTTTTCCTTCGGATAAATCAAAGAGCGGTTGTGAATTGAATTGCGATTCAAACTCATTGATAGTTTGTGATCCTATTTCCACCGCAACAGGAACCATTTGTTTGTCTAAATGTGGTGATATTTGCTAAAGGTTACTGCTATGAAGATTGTTCCAAGGGAGATATAAGGGTTGGAAATGGGGAAAGGAAAGATAAAAGGGAAGAAGAGACTCGGGAGTACCTCGCGGTCCTATGCCATCGTATTCTCAACAGATATGAGAAAGTCAGAGTCAACGTAGTTAGGAAATCTACGGGTGACGGGGGAAAGGTTTCTCGCCAAGACATCGTCGTCTTGTGCCTACATATCCTCATCTGGTATGAGAAATAAGAGCAAGCGTAGTTCGGGAAACTATTAACTGGTATTTTTATGGATGATGCTAACGTACGCATTCTAGAAGTTAGGTGTATTGCGGCTCACTTGTAGAGTTTTAGGCGTTACTTATTTGCGGTAGAACGGACGTAACATATCCTTTTTGAAAAGATTAATTTTCGCCTTCGAGGCAAGATGTCACATTTGATTTGTGAAAGTTGTTTTTAGGGATGAAATAGGTCCTCGGATAGTAACCCCTTGCGGGTAGTACCCAATTCTTTATCTCAAAGATTTATTAAGGAAAGGTGTGGCGAATACAGTTGCGTCTTCATATTGAAAGACGAGTATCGAGACCATACACTCTACAGTGAGTATCTTGACACTCGGAGAGGAAGAAATCTGCACTCAATCCTCTCTCTTTAGTTCAATAAAAAGAGAACTTCATTCTTTTATTTAAAGATGTTTTAATCTCGAATTGTAAATGATTTGCGACAGTGAACCCTAAAGGTAATGTCAAGCACTCGGGATAGGAGAAGGCCTACCTCTAATCACTCCACAACCATTCGAGTTTTATTTAGGAAAAGGGATTAAAAAATGCACTTGGTACGAAACCAAGGTTTTAGGAGAAAACGAGGAAAGTTTGAAAAGAAGTTTGGAAAGAGAAGGTGGTGAATAGAATGTGGTAGGTTGATGACGATGCGCGAAGCAATCAACTTACAAGGGTTGAAAACATACAAGGTTGGTGTGATTTGAGTGAAAAAGGGTGAAACCCTAAGGTGGTTCAATTTAAAAAGAGTTTGAAAAATGGCTTGACGTTGGATCAAGTCTTATTTATTCTTTATTTTGAAAATGTGCTCTAGCCTAGTTTATTTTTATCTTTTCTTAACAAGTAGCAAGCATGAAAAGATACAAACTATTACACTGTACGGGAGAAGGATACATATAAAATACAGGGGATTGTGAGAAAAAAATGGTCTCATTGTGAGGTAGCCCAAGAGAAAGCCGTGTGTGTGTGATGTGTCCTAAACTAAACAACAGATAAGAGTTCGGACAAAAGTATCCAAACTAGGGTTTATGTACAAGGCCTAAACTTCAATGTCTAAGATAATGATCAACAGTCCTTCAAATTAGGATTTTAAAAGTTTTATTATGTTTTTGATATTTTGAATGAAAGGAACGAGGGGAGGGTTAGATGATAATATATGTAATATGACATGATGAAATATGCATAATGATGTTAATATGAACATGGTAAAAACAAAATAATATCAATAGAAAATACAAACAGAAAAATATGTGTAAGAATATAAAACAGTGAGATATTAACAAAAATTAAAGTCGGAGGTTAATAATTAGTGAAATGGACAAGGTCAAAAGAAGTGGGATCTCGCCTTAATTATAAACATGCGTCGATTAAATCGAAGGTAATCTCTCACGGTCCTAAAGTATAGAAAAATAAACCAAATGATTATTTTCTACAGATTTGAAATAATGAAGACTAGTGACTTTGATAAGTCGACATTTATGAATGTAAAGACTTCATTGACCGACAAAAATAGGATAAAATCGAGATGAAATTTGAAAATAAAGTTAAACATCGTCTTAATCACAAACTTCATGTTAACTAATCGAAGGGAACCTCTCACAATCGCAAAGTAGAGAAAATGACCTAAATGGTCATTTTCTATAGATTTGAAATAATGAAGGTTTTAACATCCTCGAGAACTAACGTTTTACAAATCGGAGACTTCATCGGTCAATATCAAAAAATGAAAAATTAAATAAAATAGAATCTAGAATGAAATACAAAATAGAAATGAAATGAAATCAGAAAAGAAAATGGCCTAATCTTAGTTATGGATTTTCATCGATGAATCTATAATCCACGACTATTTAGATGTTCATCGGCGAATAATACAACTAAAATAAAAAAGGAAAACAAAATTGGAAGTGGAATTTAGTTGAGAAAACTTAAAATTAAATAAGAATTAACTAGTAAAATTTAGAAAAACTTAAAGAAACTTCAGGAATTAAATAATTAAAAGGGGGGGGGGGGAGTTCTTAAGAAACAAGATGGGTGTAAATATGTGGAAAGATCTTCATGAGAATCATCTGAGCCCATAAGCCCATCCTTTCACGAGCCTCATATGATGCAAAAAAAAAAGAGAAAAAAAAAATAGTGGGCCTCCGAGCCCAAACTCATAAAGCAAACGAAACTCCAAAGGGATCTACGATGAAAGTTTCTCACCCTAACAATGGTTTCCACCAGCTCTGTTCAAAAGATTCGCACACAACAACGAAAGACAGCAGAAAAACCAAATGCAAATGAAACATCGCTCTATTACATGATTATGTGAAGGAAGTTTAACGGGAAATAAAATCGAAAGGAGGTATAAACGACCACACTTACGACCTTCTCACGAATAGAGATTTCTCCCTATTTAATCCTAGATTTGGGGCTTCAACTTTGCTTCGAGAAAGCTTTTAATTCATGTGCCTATTGTTCTGTTTCAGATGAGTCTACTTCTCCATCTTTTTTTTCCTGGTTTTCTAGATTACACATTCTTTAGGTTCTATTTCATTCTTATCTCATCTTCTCCTATTTCTTTCTATGATTTGGGGTTTGATTTAGAGTGGGTTTGCACAAGGTTGTGAGATTGGATAAGATTTTTTTGTTCTGAGGTTTTAATACCGAGAGCTTAAGGGGGTGAGTTGTTGCGCGGTTTTTAAAGGGAAGATGGAGAAGTTTTTGGGTTTCCTTTTTGTGAGGTAAATTGGGTAGCGACGCGTACTGATGCCTGAATCACAGAATGAAGGTCTTCCTTTTATCATATTCCCCTCGAGTTATGGGGTCTGTTTATTTCTGTTTGCAGGGAGTGTGTCTTCCACTTTGAGTGATTTACTATCTCGTCTTTTTCTGTAGGTCATCTGTCGTTTTTTCGAGCGAGGAAATTGGTTTTTGGGTGTGTTGTATGTTGTGTTGAGGTTGAAGATTGCTTGGCGTTGTAAAGGTCGTACATCGTTGTCCATAAAAAACTGTTATGGCCTTGTCGTGTTGCCTCTTGTTGTGATGCAGATGATTTCCTAGTTTTTTTTTAATTTTAGATGGGCCTCCAAAATTTTTTTAGAATATCTTATAGATCTCATGTGAACTAAAAAAAACTTTTAATCTTGTAATTTTACTGTCATTTTACACTGTTGAAATTCTATTATAAATGTACTTGATTCTTGGAAGGATTATTGGCATTGAATCATTCAACATTGAGTATGGATGAGATTAGGATGTAATTTAAAATATGGGTTTGGTAATGGATTTAAATTGGAATGAATAAATAAAATGGATATTAAATATTGAACAAAATTGGATTAGTGGGTTAAAAAAAGATATTGAAAATGGTTAATGGATATGAAGAAATGGATATGAATATGGTTATTTGAATTGTGAGAACAAAAAATGGTTTTAAATAGATATGGGTATAAAAATGGATATTGACATGGATGTAAGATGTATATTGGATTTAATATGGACATAATTAAAAAAAATGGACAACTGGTTTTAACGGTGGATAAAATGGGCAATGAAATGGATATTTAGTATGAAAACAGTTATTGGTTAGAAAAACTGGACTTGCATCTTGAATTCTAAGCAATCCACATGACTAATCTTGATACGTTTAATTCTAATCCAACGCCCAATCCACACCAAACTCCTACCCTCAATGAATTCCCAAAATAAAAAAGTTCAATCAGTAAGCTCAATTGATCATGACTCAATGCCCTTTAAATCATTTCACAAATGCCCTATTCTGATGACCATTGATCCCCTTAACCTGAAGAACTAATCCCATAATCTTCAATTGATGACTGTCCATAAACTCAATTTTGAATGTGTGTTACATCGCTGTGAAGAGGTGCCGGCAAAGACAGAAGAGTCGCCACCGTTCGTTATTTATCCCAAAGAGAGGGAAAGGAAACGATCAGAGAAAACCTATGAAAAGGGAAAAGACAGGTCAATGCAACCAAGTCTTGGGTTCGGGAGTCAGTTACGCAAGGGGAAGGTATGAGCACCCCTCATGTCTAGCATACTCGACGGGATCCACGCTTGTTATCTATCTAAAAGGGTGTTAATCTATCTAAGCTACAGGTCATAGGGACAAAAGAAAAGAAAAGAGACTCGATAGAGCATCGCCGCTCTATGCCTGCATACTCCCTCGTACAATGGGAAAGTCAGAGTCAACGTAGTTCGGAAAACTACGGGTGAAGGTGGGGAAGGTTGCTTTCCAAGACATCATCGTCTTGTGCCTACGTATCCTCGTCTGGTATGAGAAATTAGAGCAAACGTAGTTCGGGATGACACAACCATATATTGGTTCAAGTGTTTTAACCGAGTAGGGTTAAACCTTCGTTCTAGCAGTTAGGTGTATTGCTGCTCGACCATTGGAGACTTAGGCTTTACCTGTTTGCGGTAGAACCAAGAGTTAACAACACTCTCTTTGAAAATGGTTTTCAAATAATCCCGAAGGATAAAAAAGTTTGATGTTTGTTTTTGAGTCTTTTATGAAGAAGAAGTGAATTGAATTGTGTTTGTAATTCATGTTTCACTAAAGACTATGACTTAGGAGCGAATGCATCGCATATCTCCCAAAGGGCATACGCTAAACACTCTAGACAATTGAGAGGAGGCCCCTCAATCATCATTTCCCAAATGCTTAAGGCTCGTAGCGTACAACACTCATTATCCTTTATTACATGTTTTGAAGAAGTTTTGAGATGAGAAGAGAGAAGACACAACTAAGGGGAAACTAACCTAATGTTATCATGCATTGATTGAACACTTAATGTCTCTCCTACTCCCATCTCAACAAATGGGACTAGGAATCCTAAGGGATCATGGAAAGGAAAACCGAGTAAACACAAGATAAATCAATCACAAGTGAGAAGGAAGAAAGAGATGCAAACATGAAATGCAACACGAAGAAAATAGGGAGGCAAAAGGTGTGGGGCAGCAACCACCACAAGCATATCTCAACCTCTTGAAAACAAGCAAAGAGATGCAAAACAAAAGAGAAATGCAATCAAAAGAACTCAAACAAGTCCAAACAAAAGGGAGATGAAATGGGAGAAGTTACAACTCCTACAACCATTCAAACATCAATCACCAAACCAAAAGGCAAACAAATAAGAAAGAGAAGAAGGCCATGATCAAGATGAGGATGGGGGAATAGGCTTGGGTAGAAATCAACATAAGAAAAATCTCAATCAAAAGCATCACATTGATCATGCAAAAAGAAAGCACAAACAAGTTCTCAAAGTGGCATCTCATTCAAGGCAAACTCAAAGTACAAACAAAGAGTACCAAATCACCTTGAATGAGTTCCAAAGTCCAAGGGACAGAAGTGAGAACAAGAGAAGAAGGTTCACAAACCAAAGAACAAACAAAGCCAAGACAAGTTACAAAGCAGGGCAAGGTAAAGAACCAAAGTCAAAACACTTTCAACATTCAAATGCTAATGGAAAGCCCTAATTAAAAGTAACTTGTAACACAAACCAACCAAATGTGTGACCTATAAAATTGAAACCAGCATCCTAAACAAGTCAAGAATGTGAATCAAGAGGCATGGGATGCATATGGGATCCACAAAGATCATCTCCCAAAAGAACTAGGTCAACTAGTTTATATGAACCTCAATTAGGGTGACTTGACTTGCAAGGTTCACCAAAAATAGGAGAATGGTTCAATAAATGCCAAATAAAATGCACAAAGCTCTTAAACATGTTGGAAACCAGAGGCCAAAGCAACCAAACCAAATTGAAAACAAGGCATCGCCAAATGAATTGCTCAACTAGGGGGCCCCACCTTGAAGGATATTTATCGAGAGTCAAACAAATGCAAACCAAAGTCAAACAAAAATAGGTCAAACCTTGACCAAAATCAGCCTCAAAGGCACCTCAATCCATCATCAAAATGGAGAGGAAGCGTTACTCATAGGTGATTGCAAATGGTCCACAAAACAAGCAAGAACAAATGAAAACCATATTAAAAACACTTCCAATCATAAAATTCAAATAAATTGAAAAATTAAAGAAAATCAAAATTAAAAATTACGAAAAATTAATTAAGACTTCAAAGTGTTGGAAAATACTTTTTGTTGAATTTTTTGACATTTGAAAGTATTTTTAATAATCAAAAAGCTAAACAGAAAATAAAATAAAAATAAAATTAAATGAGAATGGCTGGGGGTGCATCAAGAAAATCCAAAAACAAAGAAAACAAGTTCAGCACGTTTGGGCTCAACAAAATGGGGGGTGCCAATAGCACTCTGGGCCCAGATCCAAACCAAACTCAGCCAGATTAATGAAACACAATGTTTCATTAATCTAGCGTGGAGTCAACACTCCAAACAAGCAAGTCAAGCTAATAAAAAATGAACACGCGCACGGTCAAAAGGTCCAACATGAAACACGTCAGATCTGAGGGTTTATGAACCAGACGCCAGAGCCCTAGCTCTGGTCGTCTTCTCCGGAGAGGTGGCCGGAGCTCAGATCATCAACCTTAACCAAACTTGACAAAATTGGTACCAAATTAAAGCTGAAGTCATGTATGTCATTAATCCAAGATCCAATCATCCATATCCTTCATAATTTAAGAGAATCGAAGCCAACAAGTTTGAGATGCACATCTGAAAACTTAAGCAAACGTGAACAATAATGGATCAAACATGGCCTACACGAGGTAGGGCTTCAGATGCAACCAATATGAACCCGGATCATGGCCTAGAATGAGAGAAATATGGAGAAGAAGCTTACTGAATGGAGACACTCCATTGGTGCTTCAGGAGCTTGCAAGCTTGCTTCTAATCGTCCAGATTAGGGATGGCAAACAAACCCGGTCCCGCCCCAAAATTAACGGGGGAAATCCGATTTAATTGGGTGCGGGTGCGGGTGCGGGGGAAACCCGGTTCTTAACTACGGGTGCAGGTGCGGGTGCGGGGAGACACTAAATCCCGCCTGCACCCGCCTCTGCCCTGCCCCCGAATAATACATTTTAGTTTAATTCTCTTATTTTACTTATTTTAATATTCATTTATTAATTATATTTTTAATTAAACTATTAGTACCCTTATTGTAATTAAAATAATTAAATTAATTAAGTTAATATTCATTTACTAATTAAAATTTTAATTAAATCATTAATTAATTTATTAAAATAATTAATTTTTTTAATTAAATTATTAATTTTATTACAATTAAAAAAATTAGTTTCTTTTGTAGGTGGGGGCGGGGCGGGTGCACCCGTTCTCTACTGGGGGCGGGTCTGGGCAGTAAATGTTTACCCCCGATTGGGTTTGGGGGCGGGGGCGGGTGTATTACATAGAAGCGGGTCCGGGTGCGGGTATAGTTAAACCCGCCCCCGCCCCACCCGGTTGCCATCCCTAGTTCAGATCCCCTCCAAATTGCACAAGGAAGGTGAATTACACTTCAATTTGCCTTGATTTGCAGAGAAAAAGGAAACACTATTTTGAATTTCTCTTGAGAAATTGAAAACTGAATTTGCTCTCCCTTGCTCCAATTTCCACTTCTGAGCCCTTGAAACGAATTTTGAACTTATATATGTTGGATATCTGATCAATTGGAAGGCCCATGAAGCCTTGTTTTGATGAATTTGGAAAAATGCCCAAAATGGAATTCCCTCATGCACACGTGAAAACACTTGCATACACTCATGGAAATCATTTGGTTTTGCACCTGGTGAGTTGAATTTCACATTGGAATGGACTTGGGCTTTTGAATTGATCCAATTAGTAAGTTTCAAAGTGAAACTTCTTTGTGAAGAAATGCCAAAATTTATGTGTTTTTGCTCCTCATGTGCCAAACCAAATTGTGCATTTTGCTTGTTAATGTGTCATGAAGAGAATTGAATCAAAACAAGACATGAGAATGACCTATGATGTATTGAATCCAAATCACACTTTAGAGTTCATTTGTCACTTGAAATTTCCATCCAATGTCCATAATCAATCATAATTCACACAATCCTTGAGTTTCATGATGTAAAAGAGGTCCCTAGGAGCAACTTTCATGTTGTTTAAAAGTTCATTTGAAGTACACAAGTGCATGAAAATGGCTTATGTAACAAATGACCTATAATCAAACTTTCCCAAAATACCCTTGCCTTGCAAGGTCCTTAACTTGAGTTCTACAAATGATATCAAGGACTTCTAGCACTTTTTGGAAAGCTAAGATCATGAGGAAAAACTCTCATGTTCACCTAAAGTTGAGGAGAAACTTGATTCTAGGTCAGAAGTGCCTTGGAAGTGAGTTGACTTTTGTTGACCAAACAATATGTTCATCTGAGACCTATAACTTGTTGGCATCATAACTTGAGTTCCACAAACCCAATGGATGATTTCTACTACTCAAAAGAAAGATAAGAACATGCCCTACAAGTCTCATGTTCATAATAAAATGAGATTGAACTTGTATCATGATGTAAATTGTCCTTGAAGTTGAGCACTAAAGAAGAGGATTTTACACTAACATCCTAAATGTCTCAACATAACTCCCCATAGCTCCAATGACTTAAAACCAAGTCCCAAACTCCCTCAAGTCCATAGTTGACCTTGAGCTGACCAGATGAAACCCTAGGTGCACAACCTTTGACTATGACCTCTTGCAAGTGAAATAAGTGTTTAGATGAGCTCCACGATGGCTTATGGACCACTTAATGAGTTTCTCAAACATCTCTTATCCATAACCATGAACTTGTGAACCCCTGATGATCCTCTATTGACCCTCCAAGATAGGAGATAAACAACACATACCAATCTTCTCTTTCAAAGAGCTATGACCACTTCCTGATGATTGTAAATACTTGATGACTTGAATAAGTACTCTTGCTTGAGTTTGAAACCCTGTGAGACTCTTTTCTTGAATGGAACGCCTCTCTTGATCCCCTGTAAAGGACAATTCTATGCAAATTCAAATTCTAAAGATGAAATGAAACATAAGCCAAGTAAAGAAAGAGGTTGGTCAAATTTTGGGGTACAAAACGACTTGGACTTGAACGAGTGAAAAGCGAACGGCTTTCAAACATCCAAGGTAAAAGACAGTTTAATACCAAAAAACCCGGAAATTTGCCAACCGCAAAAATAGAACTGGAAACTTGTTATTGGGAACAAAAATCTCCAGAAATAACTGAATCTGATAGTTGCAACGACAACAAGCTAACTGAATACCAATCAAGAAGCCTTGACACGCAGTCAGAAGAAACATCTGCTAATGCGCAGTCAGCGACACTCAGATGGAAAGATCATCTGATATCACTATCAGTCATATGTTTGAATGAAACATGTATCGAACCCGAAGGCCGACTCAACATGAAGCTGAGAAGAACATCTGACATTGCCGCCAGGCATCTGTTAAATAAAAAACAGGCATCGAACCCGAAGGCCAGATCAACACGTAGTTGAGAATCTCTGCTAACCAGCAGGCATTCGCTAAATAAAAGCGAGCATTGAACCCGAAGGCCAAATCAACACGAAGTTGATAACATCTACTAACCAGCAGGAATTCGCTAAATAAAAGCGAGCATCGAACCCGAGGGTCGGATCAACACGAAGTTGATAATCTCTGCTAACCATCAGGCATTCGCTAAATAAAAGCGAGCATCGAACCCGAGGGCCGGATCAACACGAAGTTGATAATATCTGCTAACCAGCAAGCATTCGCTAAATAAAAACGAGCATCGAACCCGAGGGCCGGATCAACACGAAGTTGATAACATCTGCTAACCAGGAATTCGCTAAATAAAAGCGAGCATCAAACCCAAAGGTCGGATCAACACGCAGTTGATAAGTGAATCTAACAATAATTCACAAGGAACCTTCGTTGGGGAAAGAGAGACTTAAACAAGCAACTATGTTGGCGAACAAACAATAGGATGAACACCTCTGTCAAAAGATTTTGCCGTGGTCTAGATACCACACAGGTTCAGGAATTAACTGATAATATGTTTGGTCTGGATACCGCATGCTAAAGGGATATAACATCATTTTCCGGGTCTGAATACCACGCGAGCAAAGTAAAATCAATCGTTTGCTGAAGATATACCTGAAAACAAAGAGGAAACCACCTGGCTTATGTTTCAAATGCATATGTTTGAATATGGCGTAATTCTCCATACTAAATGGAAATGCTACGCGCTTCTAAAGATGCTATGCACAAATGCAAAATGCAACGGAACCAAATCAGCAAAATAAATGCTGAAGAGACAAGGCCAACTCCACTGGGGAGAGATGGGATATGCCAATTACGATTCGACTTAAGCTGGGAAAAATAAGCCCTTGATGGCCTCCAGAAAAAGAACTTTCCTGGGTAACATTGTTTTGACGAGAACACAATCCACTCGGCTGGGAATCAAATCAACTTGTGCTGAGGGAAACGCCCTGGATGGCCTTCCAGAATACCACTCTTCTGGGGAATAAATGACCCGGCTGGTGACAGACAACCAACCATTGGAATCAAAACCAACCTACTGGGGAAATCAACGACCCTGCAGGGGAAACACAAACAAATATTGAGATTAGCCTGTGCTCTAACGGGGAAAGCAGCCCTGAATGGCCTCCTAGAACACTGAAACCTTCTAGGGTATAAAGAAAACATCTAGGGATAAATCCACTCCACTGAAGATCCAAATCCACCTTGACGGGGATTACTTAGTTGGAAATCAATATCAAAATATGTCCCAACTGCTAGGGATGTGTTGCACCCGAAAATTTGACCAACCTTTTTCTTAACTTGGTTTATGTTTCATTTCATTTTCTTCTAGCATTTTCATTGCATAGCATTGTTCATTTGACAGAGGATCAAGAGGTTATGCATAGCAAGAGAAGGTCACCAAGAGTGTTGAGCCTAATCAAGGGGTTTACTCAAGCATGAGCGGTCATCAAAGTCATCAAGAAGTGGGCAAAGCTTTGTGAAAGAGTTGGTGGGTGTATGTGGATCAGCTCCTAACTTGGAAGCCAGTTGAAGATCATCAGAGGATTTTGAATTCATGATTATGGATATGGGATGATGAATAATCTCATTGAAGGCTTTGAGAGTCATGTTGGAGTTTATTCAAGTTGTTGTGTCATGTGGAAGAAGCCATAGTCAAGGGTGTTGCAGTTAGGGTTTTCATCTGGTCAACCCTCAGTCAATTGTGAAATTGAAGGGGATTAAGACTCCATTCCAAGTGTTTGTGATAATGTAATGTTGTGTTGATATGTCAAATATATCATTTCAAGATCAAATCAATAAGAATCAAGAGTGTGAGAAGCTACTAAATTAGGGTTCTCAGTGTAAAATCCCCTGTTTAGTGCCTAACTTCAAGACCACATATCTCAAGATACAAGTCTCATCTCATCTTGACCCTAACATGAAACTTGTAGAGCATGTTTTTATATTTCTTTTGAGTACTAGAAGTCTTTCATCTGATTTCTAGAACTCAAGTTATGATGCTGACAAGTTACAGGTTAATCTATGAGCTATGAGCTGTGTAGATCGTTTCTGGATAATCATGATCTATGAGCTGTGTAGATCGTTTCTGGATAGTATTTGTTCTTGTTTGTGTTGATTTGTGATTTGAGCTCCAAACTGTTTGGCTTCGATTTGGCTTGTTTATGAACTGAAGTTGAAAATAAACCATGGATTCGTGTTCTATGTTGCATGAGGATGAATTTGGACTATGATTTTGTGTGTTTTGGTGAACTTGAGTTTCACCTGCGTTTTGTATCGCCGGAGAAGATGACCGGAGCCACCGTGCTCCGACCACCTGCAATTCTCCCTCTCTTTTCTTGTTTGAACATTGATGAGGACGTGTCTTGCTCATAACCCTTGTATCTAGTGTGAACCTTTTGACTGTGACTTAATCTTGTGGCTGAGATTTAATGTCATTTCGTGCTGAAAATGTGATGATCACGTGGCAGCGCATTAGCCCTAGGATAGTTTGACTCAAGCTGTAATGTGCGGCCAGGATTTTGTTGACTGAGCTTTAATGAAACGATGTGTTTCAGTGGCTTGCATCCCATCCCTTGGATCTTTTGATTGATTGGAGATTGTCGCTTGCGCGAAGATAAGGTGCCGGCTGACAGAAGAGTCGCCACCGTGCGTTATTTATCCCACGGGAGGGAAAGGAAACGCTCGAAGTAAACCTCGCAAAAAACGGGAAAAGGTATGGTCATCGCAACCAAAACCTGGGTTCGGGAGTCGGTTACGCAAGGGGAAGGTATTAGCACCCCTCACGTCTGTCGTACTCGACGGGATCCTCGCTTGTTTGTTTACTTGGATGGGTTGGTTATAATCTATCTACCTATCAAGGCTGGCTGAAAAAGAAAAGAAAAATGACTCGGCAAAGCGTCGCACTTTATGCCTACGTATTCCCGTCTGGAACGAGAAATCAGAGTCAACGTAGTTCGGCCTACGAAGGATTACGGGGGAAAGGTTGAAGGTTGCTCGCTAGGACGTCGCATCCTATGCCTACGTACTTCCACACGGTATGGAAGATCAGAGCAAACGTAGTTCGGGAAACTACGGGCTATCTCCTGAAAGAAGTGTTTTTTATTGTGTTTGCGATTTCAACCGCACTAGAGACTATGACCTGAGAGTGAATGCGTCGCATGTCACCCAAAGGGTACCATACTAAACATCCGATCTCAGATAGCTTAAGGCTCGTAACGTATGAAAGAAATCATTCATGATTACTGTATCTTTAAACTGCTTCGAGATGAGAAGAGAACAAGCCCAACTAGGAGGGAGACTATCAAGTCCTACTGTTATCATGCCATGGATTCATCCTATGGTTGAGGTTTGAACAGGGAACTCCTAGATGTTGTCATGCATAGATTTCAACCTAAAAGTCTATCATCAAATCCTTATCAAAGGAAATGAGAGTCCTAAGGGATCATGTCAATGATACACCAAAACAGACAAAAGCATCAGCTTTAACAGTAAAATGCATGCAATGCAAGTGAGGGAGGAAATGTGTGTGGGGCTTCAGCCTCCACAAGCTCATCTCGACCTCAAGCCAGTCATGAAATAACAGTAATCATACTGAAAAAGACAACATGCTATCAAGCAATGAACAGATAAAAGAAATAAAGTGCCATCAGGCAAACAAACACATGCTTGAGAAAGAAAGAATCTACATCTACTCTCTAATCCTAAAACAGAATCCTGATCAAAGCCCTAAAGCAAAACCCTAAACAAGAGAAATCACTCCCAGTCTTCAAACTTCAGAACAAGCTTACCAAAGAAAGGGAGCTAAGTAAGCAGACTCATAGTGTCTTCCTCAGGAAAGCACTAGGAGGTGTATACTCAGGAATCATATCCTATGTGGCTCGACCACTGTGATCAGTTTACATTCCTCCTCAGGAGAAATTAAACTCACAAGCAGGCTCCAACATCACTGGATACTTAGGAAATCCTATCTGAACTAGTGGAACTAAGTGAACAGACTCATAGGACCTTCCTCAGGAAAGTACTAGGAGGCTTCCACTTAGGAGTTGTATCCTATGTGGCTCAACAACTGTGATCAGTTTACATTCCTCCTCAGGAGAAATTAAACTCACGTGAAGGCTCCGACATCACTGGATACTTAAGAAATCCAAGATAAACTAAGGGAACTAAGTGAATAGACCCATAGGACCTTCCTCAGGAAAGTACTAGGAGGCTTCCACTTAGGAATTGTATCCCATGTGGCTCAACAACAGGTGATCAGTTTACATTCCTCCTCAGGAGAAATTAAACTCACAAGTTGGCTCCAACATCATTGGATACTTAAGAAAGAGGTGAGAAGAAAGAATGAAAGTCATTCATAGTGCCTTCCTCAGGAAAGTACCATGAACTTCCTTCAAACTTCAGGATCTCAAACCTCACAGACAGGGAACAAGCCAAGCTCTGGGTCTCTGAGTCTTGATCTTCAATCTTCTCTTCATCATGCTCTCCAACAAGCTCTTCAAGACAACACAAGCCCCACAACAAACTCCCCAAAATAAACCCCAGAGACAGACAAATAACCACAGAACAGACAAAATCATCAATCAACTTCAGAAAATACCTAAAAATACTAAACCAAGGGGGAAAAATCTATCAATTATTCACAAGGGTCTACAACATCTACCCATAACATCCACATATGCCCCTACCCAAAAATCAAAACAAAACTCTCTAAAGAAAATGAATTATTTCACCTATGCATAACCTAAACCCTAATTAGGATACCCTAATGCTACCCTAATTAAACTAATCAAATTTTAATCTAAAAATCCAGAATTAAATCCTATGGGGAACTATGATTCAATATCTAATTACACCAAAAAGAATGAATTAAAAATCCTAAGGGAAAGTCTTAAAAGAAATTCTACAAAATTGGATATCAAACTAAACCTATTTAAAAGCTATTTAAAAGAAAAATACTCTAAAAATATTAAAAGAAAATAAAATGGAAATTTTATTTATTTATATTTTTCTAGACAAATTTATTAACCTATAGAAAAAACAATAATTAAAAAATATTTAATTTTCTATTTTTTAGGAATTTTATAAAATGCAGAAATATTAATGGAATTAAAAAGTAAAAGAAATCAATTAAGGGAAATAAAAGAAAAGGGGAGGGGGTGTCGTTAGAAGTTGCGCCTAGTTAAATTCCTGGTGGGCTGAATCAGGGGGGCGCAAATAGCATTCTGGATAAGCCCACTACTCAATCAGAAACCAAACTAAAAGAACTCGCGCGTTGGAGGTGCATTCAGCAAGATTTTTCACGTGTTGAACCAAATGGGCCTGATGATGGGTGTGTGGAAAGCAATTCATTGTTGAGCCCATGTTCACTAACTAAACAAAATGACGCGTTTCACTACTTTTAAAATTCCCTCCGCTTTCATTTTTAATCTCAACCGCACGATGAGTCTAATGAGTCAATTATATTGGAATGATCCAACGACCGTGTATCATCGTCCCCAAATAATTCTAGGGTTTTCAGAAATCGTGCCTCCATGCAAGGACTTCTCCTGGCTCGTTCTCTCTCCACACTTGATGAAATTCAAAAATTCTAAAAAGGAAAATGGCCTACTCATTACAAGGAACAAAACTGCACGCGTGATTTTTATTAATTCTTCCTGGATCATCCTAACAGAAAGCTAGAAGATCTTGATACCACCATATTTCTCTGAAATTAATCTTGCTAAAACTCAACTTTAATGGCATAATCATGTTCTTGGCTCTATACTAAACATTCTAACCTAGTCTAGACTAACTAACACTCAAGATCCAGCCAATTCTTGCAAGTTAAAGATTCATGCACCTGCCATGAAATCTCATACAGAGCTCTCAAACTCACGGGGTAAGATCAACTAGCCTAGTACACTAATTCTACACCTAAAGAACTAATAAAAACTACATAATTAAAGAGATTCGTGGAAAGGAAGAAACCTGTCAAAGTTCAATGGTGAGTATAGCTAGGGCTTGATTCAGAGCTTGCAAGGGCTTCAATGTGATCCTTTGAAGATGAATAGCCTTCTGTTTGCACTGGTTTTGAAGGAGAGGTCTTGTGATGGAAGAAATCGTGTGTTGCTTGATCTTGAAGGAAGTTCTTCAATGGAAATGTCTCTCTCACTATCTCCACTGGTTTCTCTCTTCCTTGACCAACCCTCAATACCTTGTGGATCACTCTTCTTATAGTGATGGATGGAAACAACTAGATCCTTCTAGAATCATCTAGAAAAGTCTTGGAATCTCATGTGATGGTAAGTTGAAAATCTCATGTATCATGCCTTATGCCTTGCAAATTGGCTTTAAAATCTCATCATAAGAGATATTGAGAAGATATGAGCAATTACAAGCCTTTTTCTTGCCTTGTGTTGAAATTTCCAAAGGTGCCTTATAATGCAAGTAACAATATTACAAAGCATGTCCCATTTTAAAGCCTTAAATGAAAATTGTGTTTAAACCAATGTTCTAAAAATGATGTTTCCAATCAAAATGATATATTGGATGACCTATTTTGGATTCATAGATCTTCCAAACCAATTTCCAAATTGACTTGAATTAACTTATAAGCCATTTTTAGTTCATTTTTAACCAATCATGAAAATCCATGCTCTAAGCTTTTCCAAACTTTCACAGCCTCTTTTCTAGGCTTAAAATGACATTCTGAACAACTTTCATGTTTTGAGTTTTTCCATTTGAGGCTTGGAAATAGGAGATATGGCCTTTGCTTAAAATGACCTATAACTGCCAAATGACCAAAATACCCCTGTCTTGTTTAAACCATAAGTTGAGTTCCAAAAATCCTATCAAGGACTTCTACCACTCAAATTAAAGCTAAGAAGATGATATTCAACATTCATGTCGACCAAGAAATCATAGGAATCATCCTACTAGGGAAAAAGTTGTCTGCAAGTTGCGTGACTTTCAAGGACCCAGATTCACACACCTCTGCTGACCTGTAATTTGTCAAAACCATAACTTGAGCTCTGCACATCCTATCAAGGACTTCCACCACTCAAATTAAAGCTAAGAACAAGCTCTACAACATTCATGTTGTGGGGAAGATGAGATATCAATCAAATCAAGAGCTAAAACTGCCTGGAAGATAGGGATCAAATTAGGGTTTTTTCACTGACAATCCTCAGAAACCCTAACTCAAAACTTCTCAAAATCCTCAATCATGATGAGTTGGTCTAGGAACCATCTTTATAACACCTCTATGCATCATTCCATGATCTCATGGCCCTTGGATTAGGTCTCAACCTTCTCCAAATTTTCAGTTATCCCAGGGTTGACTAAGTCAAAACCCTAATTCTACCATTCATGGTTGAATCTCCTGAATCCTTGCACAATGACTTCTCTGGGCTTCATGATGGCTATCAAGACATCTCATACACTTTCTCAAAGCATCAAGTTCATTCTAAAAGTCTCAGAATCATCTGAGGAGCACCCATAACTCTCAAGCTATGAAGCACACAACCCTGGTTTCAACCCACTCTTCTGAGGATCTCTTGAACTTTCTGATGAAGGTATCAACTTTCAAACACTTGATAGATAAATAAATGTTGGTAAAATTTTGGGGTGCAACAGCTGCCCCTATTCAAACGGCTTGAACCTGACTGGGTGAGAAGCGAACGGCTCTCAACCAATCAAGGTACGAGACGGTTGAATACCGGTAAACCCGAAAATTTGCCAACTGCTCAACTCGTCGAACACTGGAATAATAGCTGCACGACAACTATCTGGAGACATACTGATCTGACATCGCCGTCAGTCATCCACATTAACTTCTTCTGATATTGCCTTCAGACAACCACAACACCCAACCTCGCCGCTGGGGAACTGAATCTGACATCGCCGTCGGAAACACACATCATTTGGAGACACTGGACATCGCCGTCGAACAATCGAAATACCCCGCATCGCCGCTGGAGAACTAAATCTGCCAAAATACCCCGCATCGCCGCTGGAGAACTAAAGGATCTGCATCACCTAACATCGCCGTCATAAGACTGGATTAACTTGACATGCCCAACATCGCCGCTGGAAAACTGAATTTGACATCGCCGTCGGAAACAAACATCCTCTTAGAGACACTCGACATCGCCGTCGTGCAAACATCATCTCTACTGGGGATTTAAAGAGTCTGACCTCGCCGTCAAACAAATATCCAACCTCGCCGTCGAACAAACATAATCTGACCTCGCCGTCAAATCCAAACGTTCAACCTCGCCGTCGAACAAACATCCAACCTCGCCGCCGGACAAATGATGATCTGACCTCGCCGTCAAATCCAAACGCTCAACCTCGCCGTCGAACAAACATCCAACCTCGCCGCCGGACAAATGATGATCTGACCTCGCCGTCAAATCCAAACGTTCAACCTCGCCGTCGAACAAACATCCAACCTCGCCGCCGGACAAATGATGATCTGACCTCGCCGTCAAATCCAAACGCTCAACCTCGCCGTCGAACAAACATCCAACCTCGCCGCCGGACAAACATCCAACCTCGCCGCTGGAGAAAATACAACCCTGAACAACTCTGACCTGGGGTTCACCCCTGGTAAATGGAACAAAAGGTACACTTGCGTATTTGAAACTACTTCGCTGGGAATGAGAGACTTAACCGAGCACACTCTGATCTGGGGTTCACCCTCAGAACCATAACGAACATCGAAATACTGCTGCACACTGCCCGCCGTAGAACTTCAACATTAAAGATATATGAAACCCTGGCCCCTGGCCATTTCCAGCTTCAGCTAGAAAAAATCTTCAAGTATTTCTGAAGATAGATGGAACCCTGGCCCCTGGCCACTCCAGATCCGCTGGAGAATCTTCAAGTTCTTCTGAAGAAAGATGAAACCCTTCCCGTCGGCTATTCCAGCTTCAGCTAGAAAAAACATCCTTGGCCTTCAAGGATGTAAACTTTGCCCGTCGGCAACTCTGCAGGAGGCATCTTCGACTTCAGTCTAAAGAAATGGTCCTTGGCCTTCAAGGATACATGGATCTGCCTTCAGGCAACTCCACCTCTGCTATAGAGCATCCGTGACTTCAGTCAGGGATATATTTCGGCCTTCAGTCCGAAAAATGAATCCTAGGTCATTCATGACCTTGGGGATAACCTTGCCCTTAGGCACCTTCGCTTCAGCTTAGGAAATCTGTGACTTCAGTCAAAGAAATGGTATCCTGAGCCATTCATGACTCTACGGGGATTCAAACACTTTGCCTTCAGGCAAAAACTCCGCTTCAGCTGGAGAAACATCTTCGACTTCAGTCAGAAGAAAAACTATCCACTTGATCGCAATCAATCATCTCCTCAGGACAACTGACTTGGTCTTCAGACCAACGCGGATCATCTTGTTATATCTACAAACTTTGGAACCTTGTCTTCAGCCACACGTTGATTCATCAACAAGGACATCTGAGCTCACAGGAACCTTTTGGTACCGCCTTCAGGCGTTTACGAAGTCAATCTTCAGATTAGACATCACTGTTGGAGCAAACATATCACGCTGCTAAGGATTTCAAGAATCATCTTGAACAAACAACTCCGTCGGGCACCTTCAAGAATCGTCCTGAACTGATAACCATTCTGGAGACTTTATTCTGCTGGGTATTCCAGGAATCTTCCTGGGCAACCCTTGCTGGGGACGCTACTGGGGGAGCCCAATAATCATCCTGAGCGAACAACTCGGGAAACTGCGCTGAGGTCTTAAGAGTCATCTTAAGCAAACCGGCCCTGCTGAGGAATTCGAGAATCATCTCGAACCGAAGAATTCGCTGGGGATCTTAAAAATCATCTTGAGCGAGCGACTGTGGGGATTACACCGGGGTTTTAAGAATCATCTTAAGGAAGCGACCTCGTTGGAGAGAATATCAGGAATCATCCTGAGCGACCGATCCTTCGGCCGAACACCTGTAAGGCAAGAATGATAATGACCTAGATCATGCTTATGATGCATATGCTTCGGCGCTTATGCCCCACACGGTGGAAATGCTATGCGTTTACGCTAAATGCTGTGCAATCATGTACAATGCTATGCAATGCTATGCTATGCAGTGCTAGATGCTATGCAGTCATGCACAATGATGCGATCCCGTCGGCAAAATAAATGCCGAGGGGAGATTCTCCTGTCAAGGAGAAAGAACTACTCAGATAGAGGAGTCATCCTGCTGAGGAAAACGTGGACACGCCAATATCAATCGGACTCTGCCTGGGGAAACGATCTTCCGTTGACTGCTGCAGGGAAAACAATATCAATCGCGAGAATAAACTGCGCGGCCGTCTCGGCTACTCTTCTGGGGATAACCGCTCTGTGGGGAAACAACTTCAGCTGCTCAACACTCCACTGGGGAAACAACTGAGTATGGTCTGATCAACTTCCAAGGACTCGACTCTCTTGGACATCTGCAAACTCGGCTGAGGAAGGAGAAGTCATTCTGCTTCGCTGGAGAGAGTGCGACTCCGGGGACATACAACATCAGCTGTTCAATATCTGCTAGGGAACATCCATTCAAGGTCCCAAATGCTTCCAAGGATCGGCTCTCTTGGAGGTTTGCGGACTCAGCCAGGGAGAGAGAAATCATTCTACTTCACTGGGGATTATAACTCTGATGAGGAATTTCGATCTCGCTGGGGAAGAAAGAATCATCTGACTTCGGGGGAGAGTACAACTCTGCAGAGGAATACAACATCAGCTGTTCCAGCACTCTACTGGGGAAGAGGGAATCATCCAACTTCAGGAGAGAGTACGACTCTGGTGGGGAATCTCAATTCCGCTGGAGACTTCAGTCTGGCACCATCAGTTACTGCATATTTCGACGTACGAACCATTTCTTGCGAAACCTGCACTTGTGACCCGGTGCTGGGGAAGACACCTGCTTCGGCGAATTTACTGGGGAAACACGAGCTTCGGCACCCGAACATTTCTACGGAACTTGCACTTGTGACCCGGTGCCGGGGGACATATGAGCTTCGGCGCGCGACTCAGCTGAGAAAATGACGTTCCTTCAGGATGCGTCTGCTTGGGGAAGAAAATCATCTCCGCCTGGGGGGAGACATATCAATGCTCATGGCTCCGCATTCAGACTCTGCGGAGGAGAAATTACTGAACTCTGCTGGAGAAGGAGGACTCGCCCCGCTTCGGGGATGCGCACGGCATACTGCCTACACCTGCAACAACACAAACAAACAGACAAGATACCCTCCTCAAAGGGGCCTATCAAGGTTATTATCTCGTGACAATATTCAGTTAATTAATTGTTTCAACAATCAATGGGCCTAGGCCCGTAAGTTTATGTATGCGCATTTTATCAAAAAACATTGGCGTTTTCATTCGCAAACAAAACAGATAAATGCTAAACAGACAAGCAGAAATGCTGAATAATGTGCATTTTATTGATGATGAACCCCTGAATGGGCAAAAATGTTTTACAATAGAGGCAAGCTCCTGGAATGAGGAAGCCGCGCAAAAAGGAAAACATAAATATACATCAGTATATACAAATGTCGGCAACGAGGCGTAGATGAACACCATGAGTTGATCCCTCTAAGACCCACTCGACTTCGACACTTCTCCGACGCTTCAGCTTCGGAAGAGATTGATTCAGATAAACGGCCCTCAGGTCCTCCAAACCACTAAACAATGAAAGTCCACACGCGGAACGCAGTCATTTGCTTATTCAAATCCCTAACTTTTGCGTGAACCGCCCTTTACAGGTTTTCGGTTCACCGGGATACCCTTTTTTGCCGAAGCCGCCCAGTGTAGGTTTTCGACTTCGCGGGTGTACATTTTTTTAATATATCCCTAATTTTTTCCCGAACCTTTTATTCTGTTTTTGGTTCGCCGGGATGCCCCTTTTTTGCCTGGACTCTTTCTTTTTTGTCCAGCGGGTCTCTTTCAAGCAAAGTATTTTTTAACTGCGTCCGCGTTCACCGGGGATGCAAAATCTTCACCATCCATCGTGGATAACAACAAAGCTCCTCCTGAGAAGACCTTGCTGACGACATACGACCCTTCGTAATTCGGAGTCCACTTGCCCCGGTGATCGGAGTGTGGCGGAAGAATCTTCTTCAGGACGAGATCACCCGTCTGAAAGCTTCTAGGACGTACCTTTTTGTCATAAGCTTTCTTCATTCAGCTTTGGTACAGGCGACCAAATGCAATCGATGCTAACCTCTTCTCGTCCATCAGGCTGAGTTGGTTCAAGCGATTCATAATCCATTCTGCCTCGTCGAGTTTCACATCAACCAAAACTCGCAAAGAAGGAATCTCCACTTCTAACGGTAGGACAGCTTCCATACCGTACACTAAGGAGAACGGAGTTGCCCCGGTCGATGTACGCACCGTAGTACGATAACCGTGCAAGGCAAACGGCAGCATCTCGTGCCAATCTTTGTACGTCACAACCATCTTCTGAACAATCTTCTTGATGTTCTTGTTGGCCGCTTCAACAGCGCCATTCATCTTCGGCCGGTAAGGAGATGAGTTGTGGTGTTCAATCTTGAAGCTCTGGCACAGCTCCTTCATCATCTTGTTATTCAAATTCGAACCATTATCAGTAATGATCCGCTCAGGAATTCCATAGCGACAGATGATGTCCCTCTTTATGAATTTAGCTACCACCTGCTTGGTCACATTAGCGTACGAGGCTGCCTCCACCCATTTGGTGAAGTAGTCGATAGCTACCAGAATGAAACAATGACCATTGGATGCAGTGGGCTCGATTTTGCCTATCATGTCGATGCCCCACATGGAGAACGGCCAAGGGGAGGACATGACATTCAATGGGCACGGCGGCACATGAACTTTATCAGCATAAATCTGGCATTTATGACATTTCTTCGCGAATCTGAAGCAATCCGACTCCATAGTCAGCCAGTAATACCCTGCTCTCAGGATCTTTCTCGTCATGGCATGCCCGCCGGCGTGCGTACCAAATGTGCCCTCATGGACTTCTTCCATGAGCATACTCGCCTCTTTCTCATCTACACATCTGAGTAGCACGAGATCGTGGTTTCTCTTATACAGCACTCCATCAGGATTGAGATAAAAGTTTCCAGATAGCCTTCTCAGAGTCTTCTTATCCTGGGTTGACGCACCCGCAGGATACTCCTTAGTCATAAGGAAGGTCTGGATATCGTGGAACCATGGCTTGCCGTCGGCGGCATCCTCGATTGCAAAGACAAATGCCGGTCTGTCAAGACGCGAAAGCACAATTCTTAGAGCCTCATTCCAATAATTGACTTTATACATTGAAGCCAACGTGGCTAAGGCATCAGCCATCTGATTTTCAGCCCTGGGTACATGATGAAGTTCCACTCGATCGAAGAACGGAAGCAGCCTCCTGGCATAATTCATGTACGGCACTAAATTCGCTTGACGAGTTTCCCACTCCCCTTTAATCTAATTGATTACAAGCGCTGAGTCACCATATATGTCTAGATTCTTGATTCTCAAATCAATTGCCTCTTCTAGACCCATGATACATGCTTCATACTCTGCTTCATTGTTGGTAACTGGAAACGTCAATCTCGCAGTAAACGGGATGTGGGATCCGTGAGGAGTCGTGATGATAGCCCCGATACCACTTCCGTAGGAATTAACCGCTCCGTCGAATATCAACTTCCACTGAGACTTCCTATCTGGTCCCTCGTCGGGCAATGGCTCATCGCAATCCTTCGCTTTGAGAAACATAATGTCCTCGTCAGGGAATTCGAACTTCATCGGCTGGTAGCCTTTGATTGGCTGTTCGGCAAGGTAATCAGACAATACGCTTCCCTTAATGGCTTTCTGAGAGACGTACTGAATATCATATTCCGTTAGCACCATTTGCCACCTGGCAATCCTGCCCGAAAGAGCCTGCTTCTCGAAGACGTACTTGATCGGATCCATCTTCGAAATTAGCATAGTGGTGTGATTGAGCATATACTGTCGTAGACGTTTGGCGGCCCAAGCTAATGCACAACACGTCTTCTCCAGCATCGAGTATCGAGATTCACACTCAGTGAACTTTTTACTCAAATAATAAATGGCATGCTCCTTTCTGCCCGTCTCGTCATGCTGACCGAGAACACACCCCATACTATTCTCCAGAACCGTCAGGTACATGATTAATGGCCGTCCAGCCACTGGGGGTATCAAGATTGGAGGTTCTTGAAGATACTGCTTTATTTTGTCGAATGCCTTCTGGCAATCCTCATTCCAAGTAATCGCCTGATCTTTCTTTAAAAGCTTGAACATCGGTTCACAAGTGGCCGTGAGCTGAGAGATAAACCTTGCAATGTAGTTTATTCGGCCCAAGAAACCACGAACCTCTCTTTCTGTTTTCGGCGCTGGCATTTCTTGGATAGCTTTTATTTTCGTAGGATCAACTTCAATCCCTCGTTCACTAACGATAAACCCCAATAACTTTCCGGACCGTACTCCGAAAGTGCACTTGTTAGGATTCAGCCTCAGCCTGAACTTCCTAAGCCTCTCAAACAGCTTTAATAGGTTGACCAGATGCTCTTCCTCCGTTTGGGACTTTGCAATCATGTCATCAACATAGACCTCGATCTCATGATGAATCATATCATGAAACAAAGTGACCATTGCTCGCTGGTAAGTGGCCCCTGCGTTCTTCAGACCGAAGGGCATTACCTTGTAGCAAAATGTTCCCCAGGGGGTGATAAACGTCGTTTTCTCCATGTCCTCCGGTGCCATCTTAATCTGATTGTAACCAGAGAAGCCATCCATGAACGAAAACACGGAAAACTGGGCTGTATTGTCGACCAACACATCGATATGAGGCAACGGGAAATCATCCTTAGGGCTCGCCCTATTCAAATCCCGATAATCGACGCACATGCGTACCTTACCGTCCTTCTTCGGTACAGGCACTATGTTGGCGACCCACGGAGGGTAAGTGGTAATGGCTAGAAATCCTGCGTCCAACTGCTTCTGGACTTCTTCTTTGATTTTTACAGCCATGTCTGGTCTCGTCCTCCTAAGCTTCTGCTTGACTGGAGGGCAATCTTCTCGCAACGGCAAGCGATGAACCACGATGTCAGTGTCAAGTCCGGGCATATCTTCGTATGACCAAGCAAAGACGTCACTATACTCTCGAAGCATCTCGACCAGTCTATGCTTGACATCATCCTGCAGCGCAGCCCCCACTCTGACATTTCTGACGAGCTCCTCAGAACCCAGATTTACAATCTCAATATCCTCCTCGTGAGGCAGAATAACCTTTTCCTTTTGTCGCAACAAGCAGGCCAACTCTTCCGGAAGGTCCTCGTCTTCATCAATCTCATCCTCGACTTGATAGATCGGGCAATCAAAGTCGTAGTGAGCCGTAGAGGGTCCAGAGTCGATGTCGTCTGTTATGTGGATCCTGCAATAACAAGGGTTAAGTTTAAAGCAAGAATATGCAGGTTAGCACAAACCTCGTTGCCATTTTGCTGTTTTTTCCGAAATAAACATAAAACAGGAATAACAGAGAACACAATATTTGAGTACAAAGAAAACGCCTTTTATTTATTAACAAAATGCATACACATAATCCAACAAGGCCCTGACAGTAAAACCACTATGCCCCGGGCAGGACATAGGGTTGTACAAAGATTGTAAAAAGCAAATCATTACTCTTCACTTGTCAGCTTGATAATCTCCTTGACGGTCCAATTGTTGAGGCGCTCGCCCGACCTGCTTGGTTGAATCCAGGCGTCAAGATCACAATCACTATCCCCGCTATCCTCCGACGCAACGTTGATGCTCTCGAAAATTACTCCCCCCTTGGTGAATAGGATCGGCCCTTTCCCACGAGACGAGCTGCCAGAAGAAGATGAAGCTTCAGCTCCAGGAGAATACCCCAATCCAAACTTATCCTGCTTGATTGGTATATCCAAGACATGCCCCCAGCCTGGGGTGGAACCGGCTTCGACGACGGCCCGAGCCTCTTTAAACGAGGAGAGATTCATCTCTTGCTTCTTTGCGACGACAGGAGCTACCTCTTTCACCTTGACGGTTTCAAATGCTTGGCAAAGCGTTTCATGGATCTCTCCATCCATTTCAACATATTTAAAGGACGACAGGTGGCTCACCATGATGTCCTCCTCACCACAGACGGTCACTATGCTGCCTCCGACAGCATATTTGAGCTTCTGATGCAGCGTAGACGTCACGGCACCAGCAGAATGGATCCATGGCCGACCTAAGAGGCAACTATAGGCGGGCATGATATCCATGATATAGAAAACCGTATTGAACGTCTCTGGACCAACTTGAATTGGCAGGGTCAACTCTCCGAAGACGTGGCGCTTGGTTCCATCAAAGGCTTTCACGACCAGATCACTGGGCGTGCAAAGCAATCCACGGGTATCCAACTTCATCAGTGCCTTCTTCGGAAGCACATTAAGCGAGGAACCCGTATCCACCAGGACATGTGACATAATCGTGCCTCTGCACTCTATTGAGACGTGCAAGGCGCTGTTGTGATCTCTTCCCTTAGGAGTCAGCTCCAGATCTGTAAATCCCAGCCCATTACCAGCATTAACATGGGCTACCACCTCCTCGAGTTGATTTACTGATATCTCCTGCGGCACGTATGCAGCATTCAATACCTTCAGTAACGCGTTGCGGTGCGCCTCAGAGCACAGCAACAAGTTAAGGATAGAGATCTTTGACGGAGTCTGATGAAGATGATCTACAATTTTGTAGTCACTTTTCTTGATTAGTCGCATGAACTCTTCAGCATCTTTAACTAGCAAGTCCTTTTCTGCCCCAGAAGGGACCTCTTCGACAGCTTTACCTTTACCTTTATCAGCAGCGTCAGCCCTGACCACTTTCTCTGCTACAACCTCCGCTGGCGCAAACACTCTACCGCTTCTAGTAATGCCACTGACTTCGGTAAGATTCTGCACAGTTGATCCGAATGGCTCTAGCTCTATCTTCTGACCATTGCAATAAACTTCGGCGCCGTAATGCCATGGAACGGCATTAGTGCTTTCGAATGGGATCGGTCCGGCCCTGGTGATAGTGATGGTAGGCGGACGGGGCGCAGAAATAGTAATAGGGTGACGAGGAATAGTAATGGTAGCAACTTCATCTGCCTGCTTCAGTACGACTTCCCCTGATGCACTCTCAACGCTCCGGCTGAACTGTAAAATGCCCTCAGACATCAGACTTTGGATACCTTCGACCAGCTGCTCACACCCATCAGGAAGTGTAGCACAAGCCATACATAACTCTCCACATCCAGGGAAGAAGCCTTTCTTCAGCAACTTAGCCTTGACAAAACTAAGTGGCGTCTTCAAATCTTTGACATCAGTCAGCAAGTCCGCACTCTCCTCAGTGATAACAGCATTCACTCCGCCCCCCTTATGATGAGGCATGGGGTTTTTGGTAACGTTGGGCACACTGTCAGAAAAGTTGATAACCTTGGCGTCCACCAAGTCCTGCACTTTGTGCTTAAAAGCTTTACAATTCTCAATCGTATGGCCTGGTGCCCCAGTATGGAACTCACAAGTAGCATTGGCGTCATACCCCGGCGGTGGTGCCCCTGTTAAGGGAGCTATTGTCCTCTTTTGAACTAATTGGAGCTGAAGCAACGTTTGCAGAAGTTGTGCATACGACATAGGAGGAGTTTCAAAATGACGATTTGTCAGGGGAGCCCGATTCTGATATCTTCTATACCCCTGCTGATTCTGCTGCTGAGGCTGCTGCTGCTGCTGCGGCTGCGGCTGCGGTGGAGCAGCTGGGATATTTATGCTAGCAATCTGAGGCTGAGGGCCCTTGCCCTTTCTCCGAGCATTAGTGACAGCGTTGGCATCTCCCTCTCGACGCTTGCCAGCGTAAGGTTTCTTGCTACTTCCTCCAGCTGAGGATGATTCGCCCTGAATTTTTCCGATATTTATACCGTTCTCAACATGCTCGCCCATAGTGATGAGAGCCGAGAATGTCCCAGACATGCCACTGACCAGCTTTTCATAGTAGATTCCAGGAAGGGTAGCCACGGACATTTGCACCAGCTCACGCTCAACCATCGGCGGTTGAACCCGAGCAGCCAGCTCACGCCACCGCTGGGCGTATTCTTTGAAGCTTTCATTGTTCCGCTGTGAAAGATTCTGAAGCTGAACTCGATTGGGAGCCAAGTCGCTATTGTATTGATAGTGGAGGACGAACGCTTCTGCAAGATCTTTCCAGGTGCGCACAGTAGCGGGCTCCAGGCCCATATACCATTCGAGCGATGGACCAGAAAGACTATCCTGAAAGAAGTGCATCAGCAACTTCTCATCGTCAGAATAAGCGGACATCTTTCTGTAATAAGATCGGAGGTGGACACGGGGGCAGGTAGTACCCTTATACTTCTCAAAGGTAGGCACCTTGAACTTATGAGGTACCTTAAAGTCAGCAATCAACCCGAGCTTGGACATATCAACGCCCAATGTGTTCTGATTTTCAAAGTCTCTCATCTTGTCTTCCAGCGCCTTGAACCTGAGTCGAGCTTCAGCATTCAACTCTACTTCTTCACCTCTCTGAGAGAATATGTCATCCTGATGGTCCTCCAGCCACGGTTGAGGCACCAACAGATTTCCTGCACCAGCATTGCCGTTGACCGGCCCCATGTTAACATTGGCTCCCAGACTACCATTGCCGACGCCTGCCGCATTGAGTCCGAGATTAGTCATCAGATTGCCGTTAGCACTGTCGTTGCCCCCGGCAACAGGAACAACATTCTGTGGAGCGTCCATTGGAGGAGGAGTAGGCACGGCCCCGCCGTGAAGTATGCCATTGCTGTCAACCCTGGAGATCAGGGGTTGAACCAAAGTGCGAAGCTGGTCCTGACCATTCGCGACTACTTGCATCAGCTCCATAAAACGATCCATCCGTTCACGGAGCTCTTGAACATCTGACTGTACCTGGTCCATGATTCTTGTCTGATTAGCGCGAGTTGAGTAGCGGTGGATGAGTTTTTGATCAATCCTGGAGATCGAAAGCAGCTCGGAACCTGTGTACCTGAAAAACCTGTCAACATTAAAGGTTAGGAAAAGCAACAGAATGTATGTCATGCAAAAATGCTTCATGCAGATGTATGCGTGTGTCTGTGTGCTTGAGAGATTTTCCCCGATCCTGGCGCCTTAGTACCAGTGCTGATAATAATAAGGAGGGGAATCTGGGCCCAATCATGGAAACAGCAACCTCACATATACACAGGAAGCCTATAGCATTAGTGATAGTCAACTCCGACACATCAAGGATTGAGAACTCGTACGCAATAGTCTTTCTGCAATAACACAATAAGAGGCGAGAGATCCTGGATCGGGAAACGGTACCTGTCACAGACACACGCCAATGGAATGCGAATGATTATGCACACTAATGCAAAATGCAGGCATGCAGCAGCATATCCAGGTGGCTGCTGTGGAGATTCGGTATCGACAGTCACTGATGAGAAGGAAACCCCGATGTAAAACCACTGATCTGATCTGCTGAAAATAACCATCTGATAGGATCGAGATCAAAATTCTACTCTGTCAAGAGTAAGTGCCTGATAATAAGGACCCGGGATGTATGATCAGAAAACGTCCGCTGATGAAGTCTTCAGACCCCAGATCAAAAATCTGCCCTCTCAAGAACAAATGCACAGCTGCTGATGAGATCTTCAGACCCCACTCAAAATCTGCCCTATCAAGAACAAACAACAACTGCTAATGAGATCTTCAGACCCCACTCAAAATCTGCTCTATCCGGAACAAACCTCTGATGACAATATCCTGATGGAAACCTGCTCTATCAGGAACAGACATACACCCGATGATAAAATCCTCTGATCAGAAACTCGCTCTGTCAAGAACAGTCAAACCTGACACCGAGAACCCTGGTACCATCATAACTGATTCACTGTCAAGAAAACCGGGTAGTCTGGAAGTCAAAGTTTCCTGCAATATCCCAACCCCACTCACAGGTATGGACCTAATCCACGGACAAAGGTACGGCATCCTATGCGGTCATCAGCGTCACAGACTTTCATGAGTGATGATACGATTCCCGGAAGGAGTGGCATCATCAAGTCATGAAGAGGCCTCACTTAGCTGACTTCCAAATGATCGGTCCCCAGAGTCGACAATCCTTACGTCTGGACTCCCCTCAGATCCTCAGGACCGGAAAGGAGCACCTCTGCAAGAATCTCGTCTGAGCGCAGATTTTCGTAGGGAAATGTGCCTGCTCAGCAGACAGGTTCGTCTACTACTTCTCCGCAACTATATCTAGGTGTGTACTCAAGCCCAGGTCCGGCTTCTCACTCATAGTAACATCCCTCTCCCACAGCAGCACAGATAATCATATCAAACTGGAAATAAAATGCGGGAAGTAAAAATGCGATAAATAAACGCCACCCAACAAGCAAACACACAAACGATAGGATTGACTCTCATAGGGAACCGGAGAACCAGAGATTCTGGGTTCGATCCCCAGCAGAGTCACCAGCTGTCGCTTGCGCGAAGATAAGGTGCCGGCTGACAGAAGAGTCGCCACCGTGCGTTATTTATCCCACGGGAGGGAAAGGAAACGCTCGAAGTAAACCTCGCAAAAAACGGGAAAAGGTATGGTCATCGCAACCAAAACCTGGGTTCGGGAGTCGGTTACGCAAGGGGAAGGTATTAGCACCCCTCACGTCCGTCGTACTCGACGGGATCCTCGCTTGTTTGTTTACTTGGACGGGTTGGTTATAATCTATCTACCTATCAAGGCTGGCTGAAAAAGAAAAGAAAAATGACTCGGCAAAGCGTCGCACTTTATGCCTACGTATTCCCGTCTGGAACGAGAAATCAGAGTCAACGTAGTTCGGCCTATGAAGGATTACGGGGGAAAGGTTGAAGGTTGCTCGCTAGGACGTCGCATCCTATGCCTACGTACTTCCACACGGTATGGAAGATCAGAGCAAACGTAGTTCGGGAAACTACGGGCTATCTCCTGAAAGAAGTGTTTTTTATTGTGTTTGCGATTTCAACCGCACTAGAGACTATGACCTGAGAGTGAATGCGTCGCATGTCACCCAAAGGGTACCATACTAAACATCCGATCTCAGATAGCTTAAGGCTCGTAACGTACGAAAGAAATCATTCATGATTACTGTATCTTTAAACTGCTTCGAGATGAGAAGAGAACAGGCCCAACTATGAGGGAGACTATCAAGTCCTACTGTTATCATGCCATGGATTCATCCTATGGTTGAGGTTTGAACAGGGAACTCCTAGATGTTGTCATGCATAGGTTTCAACCTAAAAGTCTATCATCAAATCCTTATCAAAGGAAATGAGAGTCCTAAGGGATCATGTCAATGATACACCAAAACAGACAAAAGCATCAGCTTTAACAGTAAAATGCATGCAATGCAAGTGAGGGAGGAAATGTGTGTGGGGCTTCAGCCTCCACAAGCTCATCTCGACCTCAAGCCAGTCATGAAATAACAGTAATCATACTGAAAAAGACAACATGCTATCAAGCAATGAACAGATAAAAGAAATGAAGTGCCATCAGGCAAACAAACACATGCTTGAGAAAGAAAGAATCTACATCTACTCTCTAATCCTAAAACAGAATCCTGATCAAAGCCCTAAAGCAAAACCCTAAACAAGAGAAATCACTCCCAGTCTTCAAACTTCAGAACAAGCTTACCAAAGAAAGGGAGCTAAGTAAGCAGACTCATAGTGTCTTCCTCAGGAAAGCACTAGGAGGTGTATACTCAGGAATCATATCCTATGTGGCTCGACCACTGTGATCAGTTTACATTCCTCCTCAGGAGAAATTAAACTCACAAGCAGGCTCCAACATCACTAGATACTTAGGAAATCCTATCTGAACTAGTGGAACTAAGTGAACAGACTCATAGGACCTTCCTCAGGAAAGTACTAGGAGGCTTCCACTTAGGAGTTGTATCCTATGTGGCTCAACAACTGTGATCAGTTTACATTCCTCCTCAGGAGAAATTAAACTCACATGAAGGCTCCGACATCACTGGATACTTAAGAAATCCTAGATAAACTAAGGGAACTAAGTGAATAGACCCATAGGAGGCTTCCACTTAGGAATTGTATCCCATGTGGCTCAACAACAGGTGATCAGTTTACATTCCTCCTCAGGAGAAATTAAACTCACAAGCTGGCTCCAACATCATTGGATACTTAAGAAAGAGGTGAGAAGAAAGAATGAAAGTCATTCATAGTGCCTTCCTCAGGAAAGTACCATGAACTTCCTTCAAACTTCAGGATCTCAAACCTCACAGACAGGGAACAAGCCAAGCTCTGGGTCTCTGAGTCTTGATCTTCAATCTTCTCTTCATCATGCTCTCCAACAAGCTCTTCAAGACAACACAAGCCCCACAACAAACTCCCCAAAATAAACCCCAGAGACAGACAAATAACCACAGAACAGACAAAATCATCAGTCAACTTCAGAAAATACCTAAAAATACTAAACCAAGGGGGAAAAATCTATCAATTATTCACAAGGGTCTACAACATCTACCCATAACATCCACATATGCCCCTACCCAAAAATCAAAACAAAACTCTCTAAAGAAAATGAATTATTTCACCTTTGCATAACCTAAACCCTAATTAGGATACCCTAATGCTACCCTAATTAAACTAATCAAATTTTAATCTAAAAATCCAGAATTAAATCCTATGGAGAACTATGATTCAATATCTAATCACACCAAAAAGAATGAATTAAAAATCCTAAGGGAAAGTCTTAAAAGAAATTCTACAAAATTGGATATCAAACTAAACCTATTTAAAAGCTATTTAAAAGAAAAATACTCTAAAAATATTAAAAGAAAATAAAATGGAAATTTTATTTATTTATATTTTTCTAGACAAATTTATTAACCTATAGAAAAAACAAGAATTAAAAAATATTTAATTTTCTATTTTTTAGGAATTTTATAAAATGCAGAAATATTAATGGAATTAAAAAGTAAAAGAAATCAATTAAGGGAAATAAAAGAAAAGGGGAGGGGGTGTCGTTAGAAGCTGCGCCTAGTTAAATTCCTGGTGGGCTGAATCAGGGGGGGCGCAAATAGCATTCTGGATAAGCCCACTACTCAATCAGAAACCAAACTAAAAGAACTCGCGCGTTGGAGGTGCATTCAGCAAGATTTTTCACGTGTTGAACCAAATGGGCCTGATGATGGGTGTGTGGAAAGCAATTCATTGCTGAGCCCATGTTCACTAACTAAACAAAACGACGCGTTTCACTTCTTTTAAAATTCCCTCCGCTTTCATTTTTAATCTCAACCACACGATGAGTCTAATGAGTCAATTATATTGGAATGATCCAACGGCCGTGTATCATCGTCCCCAAATAATTCTAGGGTTTTCAGAAATCGTGCCTCCATGCAAGGACTTCTCCTGGCTCGTTCTCTCTCCACACTTGATGAAATTCAAAAATTCTAAAAAGGAAAATGGCCTACTCATTACAAGGAACAAAACTGCACACGTGATTTTTATTAATTCTTCCTGGATCATCCTAACAGAAAGCTAGAAGATCTTGATACCACCATATTTCTCTGAAATTAATCTTGCTAAAACTCAACTTTAATGGCATAATCATGTTCTTGGCTCTATACTAAACATTCTAACCTAGTCTAGACTAACTAACACTCAAGATCCAGCCAATTCTTGCAAGTTAAAGATTCATGCACCTGCCATGAAATCTCATACAGAGCTCTCAAACTCACGGGGTAAGATCAACTAGCCTAGTACACTAATTCTACACCTAAAGAACTAATAAAAACTACATAATTAAAGAGATTCGTGGAAAGGAAGAAACCTGTCAAAGTTCAATGGTGAGTATAGCTAGGGCTTGATTCAGAGCTTGCAAGGGCTTCAATGTGATCCTTTGAAGATGAATAGCCTTCTGTTTGCACTGGTTTTGAAGGAGAGGTCTTGTGATGGAAGAAATCGTGTGTTGCTTGATCTTGAAGGAAGCTCTTCAATGGCAATGTCTCTCTCACTATCTCCACTGGTTTCTCTCTTCCTTGACCAACCCTCAATACCTTGTGGATCACTCTTCTTATAGTGATGGATGGAAACAACTAGATCCTTCTAGAATCATCTAGAAAAGTCTTGGAATCTCATGTGATGGTAAGTTGAAAATCTCATGTATCATGCCTTATGCCTTGCAAATTGGCTTTAAAATCTCATCATAAGAGATATTGAGAAGATATGAGCAATTACAAGCCTTTTTCTTGCCTTGTGTTGAAATTTCCAAAGGTGCCTTATAATGCAAGTAACAATATTACAAAGCATGTCCTATTTTAAAGCCTCAAATGAAAATTGTGTTTAAACCAATGTTCTCAAAATGATGTTTCCAATCAAAATGATATATTGGATGACCTATTTTGGATTCATAGATCTTCCAAACCAATTTCCAAATTGACTTGAATTAACTTATAAGCCATTTTTAGTTCATTTTTAACCAATCATGAAAATCCATGCTCTAAGCTTTTCCAAACTTTCACACCCTCTTTTCTAGGCTTAAAATGCCATTATGAACAACTTTCATGTTTTGAGTTTTTCCATTTGAGGCTTGGAAATAGGAGATATGGCCTTTGCTTAAAATGACCTATAACTGCCAAATGACCAAAATACCCCTGTCTTGTTTAAACCATAAGTTGAGTTCCACAAATCCTATCAAGGACTTCTACCACTAAAATTAAATCTAAGAAGATGCTATTCAACATTCATGTTGACCAAGAAATCATAGGAATCATCCTACTAGGGCAAAAGTTGTCTGCAAGTTGGGTGACTTTCAAGGACCCAGATTCACACACCTCTGCTGACCTATAATTTGTCAAAACCATAACTTGAGCTCTGCACATCTTATCAAGGACTTCCACCACTCAAATTAAAGCTAAGAACAAGCTCTACAACATTCATGTTGTGGGGAAGATGAGATATCAATCACATCTAGAGCTAAAACTTCCTGGAAGATAGGGATCAAATTAGGGTTTTTTCACTGACAATCCTCAGAAACCCTAACTCAAAACTTCTCAAACTCCTCAATCATGATGATTTGGTCTAGGAACCATCTTTATAACACCTCTATGCATCATTCCATGATCTCATGGCCCTTGGATTAGGTCTCAAACTTCTCCAAATTTTCAGTTATCCCAGGGTTGACCCAGTCAAAACCCTAATTCTACCATTCATGGTTGAATCTCCTGAATCCTTGCACAATGACTTCTCTAGGCTTCATGATGGCTATCAAGACATCTCATACACTTTCTCAAAGCATCAAGTTCATTCTAAAAGTCTCAGAATCATCTGAGGAGCACCCACAACTCTCAAGCTATGAAGCACACAACCCTGGTTTCAACCCACTCTTCTGAGGATCTCTTGAACTTTCTGATGAAGGTATCAACTTTCAAACACTTGATAGATAAATAAATGTTGGTCAAATTTTGGGGTGCAACAGAGATGAATGACTGTGATTCATTTCTGTTTTATGTTTTATTCTGATTGCATGCGTGTCATTGTGTCACCCCTTGGATTGATTGACTAGTATTTGTATCGTATGGATGGGATTGTTTCTTGCTTTGGTTGACTGTATGCAGGCCCAAGCTTTTACACTAGGCTCTCCTTTCCTAGCCGCACCCCCTGTATGCAGGCCCAAGCTTTTACACTTTATTTTGTTGCTATTTGCACCACTTGCTTTTCCATTTTTATTTTCTTTTCTTTTTTATTTTTGTTTTGATCTGTTTTGAATTAATTCATTTTAAAATGCTTCTAACATTGATAAAATTCATAAAAAATATTTTCTGGATAGTTTGAGATGTCTTTTATTTTATGAAATTTTTATTTTATTTTTTTGAATTATTTTTCATTTAAAAAAAGAATTAATCAATTGGAAGTGTTTTATTTGACCTAATTCTTAACATGTTCTTGTTCTTGTTTGGTTTTTGCATTTTCCTTTTGATCCAATGACTGAAAATCAATCCTCATGTCCATTATGAGTTGATTAATTTTTGAGGACCATTTTCCCCTGTTTGGTTGACTTTTGGTTTGACTTTGATTGCATTTCATTTGACCCTCGACAATCCTCATTCACAATGGGACACCCTTGTGAATCAATTTCTTTGGTGGTGTTGTGAATTGACTTTGATTGTAATTTCTTGGCCTCTGTTTGCCAACATGTTTATGAGCTTTGTGCATTTTATTTGGCCCTTTTTGAACCATTTTCCTAATTTTGAGGTAACTTGCAAGTCAAGTTACCCCAAAGGGAGGTTCATACATACACATTGACCTAGTTTGTCTTGGATATGACTTTAATGGATCCTTTGAGCCTTGAATTCCTTTTGATTCATGTTGCTAACATGTTAAGGTTGTTGGTTGCTTAATTTTAGGTCATGATATTGTGTTTTGCTTGTTCAAACTTGTGTTTCCTTTTGAATTTCCATTTAGGGTTTCCATGTGTAGCATGTTTGCATTCCTTTATGTTTATGCTTGCATCTTCTTTTGGTTTGATTTCCTTTTCTTTTGAGCATTCTTCTCTCATTCCCTCTTCTGTCCCATGACCTTGGAGTCTCATTTAAGGTGGCTTAGTCCTTCCTTAGGAGGTACTTGAAGCATACCTAAAATGATGAATCCTTGAGGACTCCTTTGGCCTTCTTTTGCACTTTGCTTGTGATTTTTATGGTTGAGTGCATATTATGAGTCCCTTGCTGTCCTCATATAGCCTCCCATACTCACTTTTGTTTTGAGCTTCCTTTCCTTTCATTTGATTTGGCTTTTGGCACTTGTGGTTGATGTTGTTTGGCTTAGGTCATTTCATCCCATTTTTGGTGCATTTTTGTGTGGTTTCTTCTTGTTGTTTGATTTCATCTTGTGCATTTATTTCTCTCTTCTTCTTTTTCATTCTCATATGCATGTTTGAGGTTGAGATGAGCTTGTGGAGGCTACTGCCCCACACATATTTCCTCCCTCCCTTTCATCTTATTTGTGCATTCTATGTTTGCATTCTTGCATTTTTATATTCTTTCTTCTCCTTTTTCTTTTGTCTTTCTTTCACTTAGGATCTATAATCTCTATTATTCAAGAGAGGTTATGGTAGACCTTAGTTTCTAAACCATGCATGATAACATTAGGTAGTTCCCTTTTGTATCCCAACTCTAAGTCCACTTTGCATGATAACTTTAGGGTTTTGAGGTAGTCCCCTTTAGAAGTCCTTTCTTCTCTTCTCATCCTCATACAATCTTAACATACTTAATAAAGATAATGGATGTTGTGCCATGAGCCTTGTACTTAGGAAATGGTGATTGAGCGACTACCTCTCAATTGCCTATAGTGTTTAGTATACGTCCTTAGGACGATATGCGACGCATTCGATCCTAGGTTTTAGACTTTAGTACAACATACATTATAAACACTCAATAATAAAAACACTTCTTCTCTAAAAAACACAAAAAACACTTCAAATCTTTTTCATCCTTCGGGATCTTAATCAGGAAATCTTTTCAGATAAAAGAGTGTTGTTAACTTTTAGTTCTACCGCAAACGGTAACGCCTAAGTCTCCAATGGTCGAGCTGCACACACCAACTGCTAGAACTACTTGTTAACCCTACTCGGGCCTAAAAACGTTTGAACCAACCTATGGTCCTTTTTAGCCTGAACAATGTTTGCTCTGGTCTTTCATACCAGATGAAAGTACGTAGGCACAAGACGCGATGTCTTGGCGAGCAACCTTTCCCCCTTTCACCCGTAGCTAGTCGAACTACGTTGACTCTGACTTTCCCATTGCATGAGGGAATACGTAGGCACAGAGCGGAGATGCTCTGCCGAGTCTCCTTTCTTTTTCTTTTGTCCCTTGACCTTTAGCTAGATATCACCCTTTTAGATAGACAACAAAGCGTGGATCCCGTCGAGTACGATGGACGTGAGGGGTGCTAATACCTTCCCCTTGCGTAACTGACTCCCGAATCTAGACTTGGTTGCGATGACCTTGTCTTTCCCTTTTTCGTCAGGTTTTTCCGATCATTTCCTTTCCCTCTCTTTGGGATGAATAACGAAAGGTGGCGACTCTTCTGCTTTCCGCCGGGTGTTTTTCGCAGTTGCGACAGGATGCACCAATAAACTTTCTCAGAAACGATTCTAACCTGTGGGGAAGAACCCACTCTGCTGAGGAAGGGTATACTCTGCCGACTTCACTGGGGAATAAGCAATAAGGGAAACGACATCGACCTCTCCTTGGGGATTGAGTCAGCAATCAAACTCTGAGGGGATACAAAGTCAAACACATTTGGACTCTTTGGGGAAACAAAATTATGAATTTGCTCCGCTGCTTGGGAAAAAGTTCCACATCTTCCTGGTGGAAAGAAATCCAGACTTGACTCTCTGGGGAGTAAGTATATACCTATAATCTGCTGGGGATATGGGCACATACCTGACCTACATGGGGGATATCAATCTCGACCCTCTGAAGATGACTTTATTCTGCCGAATAAATCAAATTTGAACTACCGTGGAATAAGTGCATACAGACAGCCTACTGGGAATAAGTGTATACACTCAACCGCACACTCAACTTGCATATCCTTTCCTGTAGAAGCAGACTCTTGCTAGGGACAAGGTGCATTAGGACCGCTGCTGGAGATAAATGAGTCTCAACTACACACCTTCTTTATGTGGGGATAGTAATCCTACCGGGGATACACCTCTGAAAAAATTGCCCCAAGGGTAACGACCCTGCACAATGAACAAACAACAAGATATCCTGCATAATATAAACTATCTCGGTCATCATCCGTGACATTGTTCAAATAAATCAAAGTTTTAATGATTATTGGCAAAGCCTGTAAGTTTATGTATGCAAAGTTTTATCAAAACATCAGGCGTTTTTTCACAAATAAAATAGTAAAGCCAAAGCAAGAACAACAATATACTGAATAATATATGCTTTATTGGCAAATGGCCTGTAAATAGGAAGATTTTACAACAGATGCAACCCCTGAAAAGAGGAAGCTGCGCAAAAATTTACAGAAATGCACAGAAATATACAAAATGTCGGCAATGTGGCACAGACAACCACCATGTATCGATCCATCTATGACTCGCATGACTTTGATGCTTCTCCGATGCTTCGTCTTTTGAAGAAATTGATTCGGATGAACGACCCTCAGGTCTTCCCTCAATCCACTAAACTCTAAAGATCAGTACGCAGACCGCAGTCATTTGCTTTTCCAAAATCCCTAACTTTTTCCTGAATCGCCCTTTGGGGTTTTCAATTCACCGGGATACCCATTTTTGCCAAAGTCGCCTTTTCAGGTTTTCAACTTTGCAGTTTTACATCTTTTCTTTTTATCCCTAACTTTTGCCCGAACCCATTCTTTTTATGGTTCGCCGGGATGCCCCATTTTTGCCTGAATATTCTTTTTCTTTCCAGCGGGTTTCTTTAAGCAAAGTATTTTTTAACTGCATCTGCGTTAACAGGGGATGTGAAATCTTCACCATCCATGGTTGATAACAGCAAGGCTCCTCCAGAGAAAACCTTTCGCACGACATATAGACCTTCATAGTTGGGAGTCCATTTGCCCCTATGATCTGTCTGTGGAGGGAGAATCTTCTTCAACACTAGCTCACCTGCCTGAAAGCTCCAAGGACACACCTTCTTATCAAAAACTTTCTTCATCCTGCTCTGATATAAACGACCATACGCAATAGACGCTAATCTCTTGTCATCCATCAAGTTGGGCTGATTCAATCTGTTTCTCACCCATTATGCCTCATCAAGCTTGACGTCAACCAGAACTCTCAAAGAAGGAATCTCGACTTCTAATGGTAGGACAACTTCTATACCATACACCAGCGAGAAAGGAGTTGCCCCCGTTGAAGTACGCATCGTAGTACGATATCCATGCAAAGCAAAGGGCAACATCTCGTGCCAATCCTTATAAGTTACGACCATCTTCTGCACTATCTTCTTTATATTCTTGTTGGTCTCCTCAACAACACCATTCATCTTCAGACGATAGGGAGAAGAGTTGTGATGCTCATTCTTGAAACTCTGGCACAATTCCTTCATCATCTTGTTATTCAAGTTCGAACCATTATCAGGAATGATTCTCTCAAGCACTCCGTAATGACAGATGATGTCCTTCTTGATAAACCGGGCTACAACTTGTTTGGTGACATTCGCATATGAAGTTGATTCAAGCCACTTGGTGAAATAGTCAATTGCTACAAGATGAAGCGATGTCCATTGGATGCTGTCGGCTCAATCTTACCTATCATGTCAATGCCCCACATGGAAAAGGGCCAAGGTGACGCCATGACGTTCAGAGGGCTCGGCGGCACATGAATCTTATCAACATAAATCTAGCATTTACGGCATTTCTTTGCATACTTGAAGCAATCAGACTCCATAGTCAACCAATAATACTCTGCTCGTAACAGCTTTCGAGACATGGTATGCCCGTCGACGTGCGTGCCAAAGGCACCCTCGTGGGCCTTTTCCATAAGCAGACCTGCTTCTTTCTCGTCCACGCATCTCAACAGTACCAAATCAAAATTCCTCTGGTAGAGTACACCATCTTGGTTTAGATAGAAATTTCTAGACAACCTCCTCAAGGTCTTCTTATCCCGGGTCGATGCCCCTGGCGGATACTCTTGGTTCTTGAGAAAATTCTGGATATCATAATACCATGGCTTGCCATCAGAAGCTTCCTCTATAGCAAATACAAATGCTGGCCTATCAAGGCGCAAGATGACTATTCTTGGAGCATCATTCCAGTAGTTCACCTTGTACATTGAGGATAACGTCGCCAGAGCGTCTGCCATCTGATTCTCCGCTCTTGGCACGTGATGAAACTCCACCCGGTCAAAGAAAGGCAACAGCCTCCTGGCGTAGTTCATATAAAGAATCAGATTGGGCTACCAAGTCTCCCATTCTCCTTAAATTTGATTAACAACTAAAGCTTAATCACCATAAATATCAAGGTTTTTGATTCTCAAATCAATCGCTTCTTCAATACCCATGATACATGCTTCATACTCAGCTTCGTTGTTGGTGCAGGGAAACGTCAACCTGGAAGTGAATTGGATATGAGAACCATGAGGAGTAGTGATAATTGTCCCAATTCCACTGCCATAAGAGTTAACAACACCATCAAAAATCATTTGCCACTGGGAGCTTTTCTCGGGACCTTCCTCAGGTAGTGGCTCATCGCAGTCTTTCATCTTCAGAAACATGATGTATTCGTCAGGAAATTCAAACTTCATCGGTTGAGAATCATCAATTGGTTGCTATGCAAGATACTCTGACAGAACACTCCATTTAATGGCCTTCTGGGAGACGTACTGAATGTCGTATTCTGTCAAGACCATCTGCCACCTGGAAATCCTTCGCGAAAGTGCTTGCTTTTCAAAGACGTACTTAATCAGATCCATCTTCGAAATCAACATGGTTGTGTGATTTAGCATATATTGTCTCAGGCGTTTGGCAGCCCAAGCAAGTGCGCAACACGTCTTTTCCAACATTGAGTACCTGGACTCACAATCTGTGAACTTTTTACTCAAGTAGTATATGGCATGCTCTTTTCTTCCAGTCTCGTCGTGTTGACCGAGAACACAACCCATGCTGTTCTTAAGAACCGTTAAATACATTATCAATGGTCTTCCAGCTACTGGAGTTATCAGTATCGGAGGTTCCTGCAAATACTCTTTTATTTTTTCAAATGCCCTTTGGCAATTTTCATTCCAGACGACCGCCTGATCTTTCTTTAACAATTTGAACATGGGTTCATACATGGATGTGAGGTGAGATATGAAACTAGCAATGTAGTTCAATCTACCCAAGAAACCACAAACCTCATTCTCTATTTTCGGCGCTGGCATTTCTTGAATTGCTTTTATTTTTGTAGGATCGACCTCGATTCCTTTTTCACTGACAATGAACCCCACCAACTTTCCTGACCGTACACCAAAAGTGCACTTGTTTGGATTCAACATAAGTCTGAATTTCCTTAGCCTCTTGAACAACTTCAAAAGGTTCACCAGATGTTCCTCCTCCATCTGTGACTTTGCAATCATGTCATCAACATAGAATTTGATCTCATGATGAATCATATCATGAAAGAGCGTCACCATTGCCCGCTGATAGGTTGCCCATGCGTTCTCCAACCCAAAAGGCATTACCTTATAACAGAAAGTCCCCCATGGCATTATAAAAGTTGTTTTCTCCATATCCTCTAGTGCCATTTTAATCTGGTTATATCCGGAAAAACCGTCCATGAAGGAAAACTCGGAATACTGAGCAGTATTATCAACAAGTACGTCAATGTGAGGGAGCGGGAAATCATCCTTCGGGCCCGCTTTGTTCAAGTCTCTATAATCAACACACATCCTTACTTTACCGTCCTTCTTAGATACAGGCACGATGTTAGCGACCCACAAAGGGTAATTTGTCACGGCGAGAAATCTTGCGTCCAACTGCTTCTGGACTTCTTCTTTGATTTTTACCGCCATGTCTGGTCTGGTTCTCTTGAGCTTCTGCTTGATAGGTGGACACTCTTCATGCAAAGGCAAGCGATGAACCACAATATTTGTGTCAAGACCGGGCATATCTTCGTATGACCAAGTAAAATATCACTATACTCTCGGAGCATTTCAACCAATCTTTGCTTAACATCATTCTGCAATGCGTCCCCTATCCTGACTTCCTTTCTGGCTTCCTCAGTACCCAAGTTGATGATCTCAATTTCTTCCTGATGAGGCAGAATGACTTTCTCTTCTTGTTTCAGCAGCCTGGCTAATTTTTCAGGTAGGTCTTCATCTTCCTTAATCTCTTCTTCGGCTTGAAAGATCAGATTATCAAAGTCAAAGCGAGTCATAGACGATTCTGGAGCGGTGTCATCTGCAATGTGAAACCTGCAATGATGATGATTTAATGCTAAAAATGATATGCAAACAAGCACAAACCACATTGCCATTTTATTGTTAAAAATAAAACAAGAAAAACAAAAATCACAATATTTGAATGGAAGAAAAACGCCCTTTGATTAATTGATAAAACAATTGTTCAACATAAAAGATTAGGCCCTGCATACAAAGACCGTTATGCTCCGGGTAGAACATAGGGCTACAGATAATTAAGAAAACAAATCATTACTCTTCTTTAGTCACTTGGATGACTTCCTTGACAGTCCAGTTGCTTAGGCTCTGACCCGGAATACATGGCCGAATCCATGAATCCATATCGCAGTCGCTATCCCCTTCTTTGTCGGACACAACATTGATCTGCTCAAAGATCACCCCACCGCTGGTAAACTGGACGGTTCCCTTGTAGCGCGACGCACTCTGTGAAGAGGAGGATGGGCTGTACCCCAGTCCGAACTTGTCTTGTTTGTTGGGGATACTCAGAACTTGGCCCCAACCCTGAGATGCTCCGGATTTCACCACTGTCTGTGCTTCTTTAAAAGATGGCATGGCAACCTCAGGTACTTTGTCTACAGCCAGTGCTTTCTCCTTAATCTGTACAGTCTCGAAAGCCTGACATAGCGTCTCGTGGATCTCACTATCAACCTCGACGTATTTGAATGAAGACAAATGACTTATCATAACATCTTCTTCCCCATAAACAGTAACAACATTGCCACCCACAATATATTTCAACTTCTGGTGCAGAGTTGACATAACAACGCCTGCTGAATGGATCCAGGGTCGTCCCAACAGACAGCTATACGCTGGATGAATATCCATGATATAAAACACAACATCAAAAACTTCTGGACCATCCTGGATCGAAAGAGTCAATTCCCCAAACACGGACCTTCTGGTCCCATCAAAAGCTCGAACTACCAAGTCACTTGGGGTGCACATTATCCCTCGGGTATCTAGCTTCATCAAAGCCTTCTTAGGTAACACATTCAGTGATGACTCAGTGTCTACCAGCATGTGTGACAACACAGACCCTCTACATTCGATGGATATATGCAGCACCAGATTATGATTCCTTCCTTTGGGCGTCAAATCAAGATCAGTAAAGCCCATCCCGTTACCTGCATTAACGTGTGCCACTACTCCTTCGAGCTGATTCACAGATATCTCCTGTGGCACGTATGTTGTATTCAAGATTCTTAAGAGAGCATTTATGTGTGCCTCAGAACACAACATCAATGACAGAATATAGATCTTTGATGGTGTTTGTTGTAAGTGATCTACGATTTTGAAGTCACTCTTCCTGATCAACCGCATAAACTCTTTCGCCTCCTTCAACAAGGACTCTTTCTCACCATCCTGAGAACTCTCTTCGACCACCGCTTTTCCTTTACCCTTATCAGATTTCTCAGCACTCACTTCGGAAGGTGAAAATACTCTTCCACTTTGGGTTATTCCCCCGGTCCCTACTAGATTGTCAACAGAATCTAACGGTGAACCTTTCAGTTCCTGCTTCTGACCATTACAATAGACCTCGGCTCCGTAATTCTATGAAATAACCTTAGTACTGTCGTATGGTATGGGCCCCGCTTTAGTAATTATGATAGTCGACGGCCTTGTTGGCGCAGAAATAGTGATTTTCTTGTAAGGAATCGAAATTGTCGCAACTTCATTCTCCCCTTCATCAACTATTTTCTCATCTTTCTTCTCTGACACTATGTCAAATTGTAGAATACCATCATTCATCAGCTTCTGAACATGACTCTTCAACTTCTCGCATCCCTCAGGATGGATCAAACACTCTGCACAAGCTCTGTCACAACCAGGAAATACCCCTTCGCTCAGCAGTTTATCCTTTACGAAACTCAACGGAGTCTTCAAATCTTCAACATCAGATATCAAGTTCAAGCCCTCATCCTCAATAATGGCATTAACCCCAGCTACCCTATGATTAGGCATGAGATTCTGCACGACATTGGGCACATCGTGAGAGAAATTGATGGCTTTGCTGTCTATAAGGTCTTGCACCTTATGCTTGAATGCTTTACAATTGTCAATATTATGGCCGGGAGCACCGGAATGAAAATCACATCTAGCATTAGCATCATATCCGGGTGGTGGTACACCAGTCAAAGGAGCCAGACTCCTTTTTTGAATTAATTGTAATTGCATCAAGTGTTGAAGCAACTGCTAGTATGGCATCGGCAGCGCATCAAACTGCCTGTTTACTGCTATGCACCGATCCTGAAATCTGCGAGGAGCATAATTTTGTTGTTGCTGCTGTGGTTGTTGTGGTTATGGTACTGCAGGAATCATAATGCTTGCAACCTGAGGTTGCTGTTGACGGTACTGCTGACCTCTACCCTTGTTTCTGTTTCGGAAACTCGAGATTGCATTGGTTTTCCCTTCTCTCCTCTTACTGCCAAAACTTTTCTTAACTCCTCCAGCTAAGGATCCTTCACCGGCTTGAATTTTACCCAATTTGATTCTGTTCTCAACTCTTTCTCCTGTAATGATTAGATCTGAAAAACTTCCTGATATGTTGCCAATCAATTTCTCGTAATACACCCCCGGTAGTATAGCAACAAACATGTCTATCAACTCCCTCTCCACCATAGGAGGTTGCACTCTGGCGGCCAATTCACGCCATCTGTGGGCGTACTCTTTGAAGCATTCATTATTCCTCTGAGATAAGTTCTGTAACTGGACCCTGTTTGGTGCCAAATCACTGTTGTATTGGTAATGCTTAACAAATGCCTCAGCTAAATCCCTCCAGTTTCGGATGTTAACTGGCTCTAGCCCCATATACCATTCCAGAGACAGACTAGAAAGACTGTCCTGGAAAAAGTGCATAAGCAGCTTCTCATCGTCAAAATAGGCTGACATCTTGCGGTAGTAAGAACGAAGATGAACCCTCGGACAGGTTGTCCCCTTATACTTATCAAAGTCCGGGACTTTAAACTTCATAGGAACCTTCAAGTCTGGGATCAGCCCCAAATTTGCCATATCCAACCCCATAGAATTCTGATTCTCATAACTCTTCATCTTTTCCTCGAGCAGCTTAAACTTCCTGTCTACGTCAGATGGCAGATCAACACCAACATCCCTCATATAGAACATATCCTCTTGATCATCTTCCTCCCACTGAGGGGAAGTATTCCCATGCAAAGCACACGTAGGTCCGGGAATATGAACTCCTGTATGATTTCCTCCGCCCGGAGGGATAACAGTTGTTAGGATGGCAGTTTTAGCACAAGGGGTGACATTGTCAGCAGTAGAAGGTATAGCAGCAGTTCCTCTGTGCAGCACACCACTCTCGTCAACCCTAACAATTAACAGTTGTACCAAAGTTCTTAGCTGCTCTTGGCCATTGGCGACCCCTTGCATCATATCCATGAACTGGGCCATCCTGTCATGGAACTCCTGAAGTTTAGCCTAAATCAGATCCATAATCCTGCGTTGATTTCCCCGAGTAGCGTAGCGATGAGTCGCTTGGTTGTCAATCCTGAAACAAGCTGAACAAACCACAGAGATAAGGTTAACGGTTCCGGAGCACCTGCGATACAAAAATGAGAAATGATGCAATATGCAGACATGTAAATATGCATTAGGGAAATTTTCCCCTCGATTCTAGTTCCGCGAGAACATCAAGACAAAGGGAAGCCAACAGATAAGCATAGCAAACTCCTCATAAATAAAATGAGAGCCAAGAGTCAATGTACAACACAACACTGAATACAACAGAGTCGAAATGACCTCAGCCAACAGATCTAGTGATGGTCAAGCTACATCATAACAACAATCTACAAAGAGAGAAAACATCAAATACAATGGCGAGCCTGGAAATCCCCCAACAACTCTCTCGTATCTGAATGATTCGGCCTGGCTACCAACCCCTGGATGAGCAATTCTCTCTGGCTAATGATGATCTACAAGCTCTGAACATAATCCTCCCAAGCGCCTTCACCAAATGCTTCCTCCAGCTTAGATCTCTTCACATCTACTCTTGCTTTATAGTCCTCCAAGGTTGCAAGAGCTTCATTCAGTCTGCAGTCACTTTCGCGTCGGCGCGAGGATTCAGCTATAACCTTCTCATCTCTCACCTGGATCTGAGCCTTCAACTTAGCAATTTGTTGCTGCAGTCTGTCTTCTCGCTCCTTGTTGTTAGTTAGAATGGCATTCCATTGGTCATTAAACTTGGAGATCTCTACATATGCTTTATCCAACTCTTTTTTCTTGGAACTAAGAACATCACTGACACTCTTCAGATCTAAGCCCACATGCTCCCAAGTGTGAATCTCTGCAATTAGCTCTCTACCCAACTTATTCACCAATTCAGTTTGCTTCTTAAATGAAAAAGTGTCTTGATTTTTCTCGCTTCGGAGCTGAATAACCTCTTTTCCAATTCCTCGTTTGCCTTACGCAACTCCTCCTTCTCGAACCATAGTTGATTATATTTCTGGATATCAACAATAGTCGGCTCCTCAATCATCAAGGGATATAAAGGCTCACAAGCTGGAAATGGCATCAATAATCTCTTAGCTCTCTCCTGAATCCAAACCATATAAGGCTCATAAGCTCTAATGTTGCTCTTACCCAAAGAAACCTTCCCTCTACGGTGAATCTTGTTCCAAGCTTTCTCCATTCTGATCAGGGTTTCATTCTCAAGCAAACTAGTGAAATACAGAGATTCCTTTATTTCCTCTTCCTTCGGAGGTTCCCTCAGAGCATACCCAAACTACCTCACTGCAAGAGCTGGGTTGTAGTTGATACCCCCTTTCCTTCCAATCAACGGGACATTAGGAAAACCACCATAACTAAATATAATCTTTGTGCCCAACTGATCTCTGTCAAACCATACGATGTTCTCAGAAGTCAAACCCATAAGTCTCTATGACCATTCAGAGATACCTGCAGTGTCAACAAAAGGACCAACCTTGGGAAGGTGACTCACAAACCATCTATATAAGAGAGGTACACAACAATACACATTCTTTACCCTTCAATTCTCATTCTTGTAATGCATAGAATGATAAACATCTCCCAGAAGTGTAGGCACAGGATTTCCTGAGATGAAAATGTGGAAAGCATCCAAATCCACAAAGTCAGGAATATTTGGAAACAAAACTACACCATATATGCACAGAGCTAAGATGGCACTAAAGACAATCCAACAACCCTCTTTCGCAAAGTGTTGAGCTTTACCAACCAAGAAATATAATGGAAATCCAGGCATACCATTTATTCTAACCAACTTCCCTTCTAACTCTGAAACATCTAGATGAAGAGCATTATCAAGCTTAGTCAAATTAGGTTTAACTTCAGTATGATAAAAAGGCATCTGATCCAGAATAGGAACTCCTAGCAGCATAGAGAACTCCTCCAAAGTAGGCATCAGCATATAACCCGGGAAAGTGAAACACCTCAACTGTGGATCATAGAACTGAAGCAAGGTGTGAAGACCTCCTAACTCAAATACTGAAGCTTTGCAGACACAACCCAAGAGCATCCCATATGACTTCTTGAAATCTTCCATCACATTACGATCATCAACAGAAATCAAACTGAGCAGAGGTGCTATGTCAGGAGTAGGAAACTTGTACACAACAGTCTTATTCAAACTGGGCTCCATGTCAGAAGTGGAATAAGCTCACTAGAATCGAGAGGAAAATATACACCTGCAACATAAATACATGTCAATGTTAAATGCAAATGCAACAGGGGTCAAGATTTATATGCTGTTGACTGAGAAGAACCAGCGCTTCGCTTTGGTGAGAACATAACACAACACTGATATAAGGAACCGCTGTATCAAGGATCAAAAGTTCACACTGACGAGAAAACTGGGTAGGTTGAAGGTCAAAGTTTCCTGCATAACCCTCCCCACTCACATGTATGAACCTATCTCTGATAAGGTCTGGCATCCTATGCGGTCATCAGCGTCACAGACTTTCGAGAAACGATGACACATTCACTATTTCTAGTTTGGCATCATAGTCTAACGAAGCGGCCTCACTTAGCTGACTTCCAAATGATCGGTCCCCAAAGTCGACAATCCTCAGATCCAACATCCTCTCAACTGTCCAAAACAGACTGGAAAGGTAGTCATCAAAGAGAATCTCGTCTAAGCGCGAATTTCATGGGAACTAGTGCATGCCAAACATACAGGTTCACCACTACTTTTCACTTCTAATGTTATGGTTATACTCAAGCCTGGGTTTTGGCTTACCTCACAGTGGAACATTCCCACCCTACAGTACAACAATAATGATATATAACAATGCTTAAAAGTAAAATGCAAATGCAGATAAAGTACAACACATATATACATACCCTAAGATAAAACACACAAGCGCTAGGATTGACTCACATTGGGGATGGGAATGTCCCCAGCATAGTCGTCAGCTGTCGCATCGCTGCAAAGAGGGGCCGACAAAGACAGAAGATTCGCCACCATTCTTTATTTATCGCAAAGAGAGGGAAAGGAAATGATCAGAGAAAACCTACGAAAAGGGAAAAGACAGGTCATCGCAACCAAGTCTTGGGTTCGGGAGTCGGTTACGCAAGGGGAAGGTATGAGCACCCCTCACGTCCATCGTACTCGACGGGATCCACACTTGTTATCTATCTAAAAGGGTGTTAATCTATCTAAGCTATAGGCTATAGGGAAAAAAGAAAAGAAAAGAGACTCGATAGAGCATCGTCGCTCTATGCCTATGTAATCCCTCGTGCAATGGGAAAGTCAGAGTCAACGTAGTTCGGAAAACTACGGGTGAAGGTGGGGAAGGTTGCTCGCCAAGACATCACCGTCTTGTGCCTACGTATCCTCGTCTGGTACGAGAAATCAGAGAAAACATAGTTCGGGCTGACACGACCACAAATTGGTTCAAGTGTTTTAACCGAGTAGGGTTAAACCTTCGTTCTAGTAGTTAGGTGTATTGCTGCTCGACCATTGGAGACTTAGGCGTTACCTGTTTGCGGTAGAACCAAGAGTTAACAACACTCTCTTTGAAAATGGTTTTCAAATAATCCTGAAGGATAAAAAAGTTTGATGTTTGTTTTTGAGTCTTTTATGAAGAAGAAGTGAATTGAATTGTGTTTGTAATTCATGTTGCACTAAAGACTATGACTTATGAGCGAATGCGTCGCATATTGCCCAAAGGGCATACGCTAAACACTCTAGAAAATTGAGAGGAGGCCGCCCAATCATCATTTCCCAAATGCTTAAGGCTCGTAGCGTACAACATTCATTATCCTTTATTACATGTTTTGAAGAAGTTTTGAGATGAGAAGAGAGAAGACACAACTAAGGGGAAACTAACCTAATGTTATAATGCTTGGATTGAACACTTAATGTCTCTCCTACTCCCATCTCAACAAATGGGACTAGGAATCCTAAGGGATCATGGCAAGGAAAACCAAGTAAACACAAGATAAATCAATCACAAGTGAGAAGGAAGAAAGAGATGCAAACATGAAATGCAACACAAAGAAAAGAGGGAGGCAAAAAGTGTGGGGCAGCAACCACCACAAGCACATCTCAACCTCTTGAAAACAAGCAAATAGATGCAAAACAAAAGGGAAATGCAAGTTGTTGCAACTGCAAAAAACACCTGGCAGAAAACAAAAGAGTCGCCACCTTTCGTTATTTATCCCAAAGAGAGGGAAAGGAAACGATCGGAAAAACCTGACGGAAAAGGGAAAGACAAGGTCATCGCAACCAAGTCCTGGATTCGGGAGTCAGTTACGCAAGGGGAAGGTATTAACACCCCTCAAATCCGTCATACTCGACGGGATCCACGCTTGTTGTCTATCTAAGAGTGTGTTTAAACTATCTACGCTACAGGCTTACGGGACAAAAAGAAAAGAAAAGAGACTCGGCAGAGCATCGCCGCTCTGTGCCTAGGTATTCCCTCGTGCAATGGGAAAGTCAGAGTCAATGTATTTCGGCCTGACACGAAACCACAGGTTGATTAAGTGTTTTAATCGAGTAGGGTTAAACATCCGTTCCAGCAGTTAGGGACTAAGCCTGTTTATGGTAGAACCGAAGTTTAACAACACTCTTCTTTACGAAAAAAGGTTTCCGATTAATCCCGAAGGAAAAAGGTTTGAAATTTTGTTCGTGTTTTTTAGTGAAGTGAATTAATTCGGTTTGTGATTCAAGTTGCACTAAAGACTATGACATGGAGGCGAATGCGTCGTATATCGCCCCCAAAGGGACGTATACTAAACACCCTAGATAAGCGAGAGGAGACCCCTCACTCATCATTACCCTTGTAGCTTAAGGCTCGTAGCGCGCAATGTTTATCGCCTTTATTAGATGAATTAGAATTGTTTTGAGATGAGAAGAAGAAGATGCACGGAAGGTCTAAGGGAAATTCGGCCCTAACGTTGTCATGCAAAGTGGTCCTAAAGTTAGGATAAAAAGGGGGAACATATACCCTAATGTTAGCATGCTTGGATTGAACACCTAATGTCTCTCCTACTCCCATCCTAAACGGAGGGACTAGGAACCTTATGGGGATCATGGCAAAAAGCACAAGAAAGCACCAAGTAAATTCAATCACAAGTAGAAGATGCATACACGAAAATGCACATTTAGAATGGTGGGAGGGAGGAAAATGTGTGGGGCAGCAACCTCCACAAGCGCGTCTCGACCTCAACAGCGATGCAAAATGATGCAAACATGGGGAGAAAAACAAGAGATGAAAGCAAATAAACATGCAAACAAATGCTCACTTCGAACCACATACACAAGCATGCAACCAAGTGGAAAATGAACACACATGTCAACAAAATCATGATTAACCAACCACAAACAGTGACAAATATCCAAAACATTTCAATCCTAATGTATCACACTGATCTATGATGATTCGGATCGAAACGGTATGCAAACAAGCAAGCAAAACAACAAATATGACATTCTGGCACATTGTTAATCGGTTAACCCCTAGGGTTAATCAGTTAACACCTTCAAAAGTTTGGAAAATCTGGAATTTTGAACAGGTTAATCGGTTAACCCTATGCGTTAACCGATTAACACTGTTAACGTTTGAAATTTTTTTTGAAAATTTGAAATGGTTAACCGGTTAACCATATAGGTTAACTGATTAACATTGTACCAGAAGCCAAAAAGAGCAGCAGAAAAGCACTTTCAGCACAAAAACAGCTTATCCAAGGTTCCAAAAGATCAACTTATCAATTAAGCACAAAATTAACAACAGAAAACAAAGATCCAACAACATGGATACACAATTACACAGCAATATCACAATTCGAACAGATCGAAATCAACCAAAATTCAATCAAAAATGAAAATTAACATGATAAGCTCAAAAGTTAAATCGGATCGAGAATTCCAACCTTCGAAGCGGAGATTTGCTTCGGTAAGTGTTGATCAACTGAATTTGAGCAGATCCAAACAAGATTATCCGGAAAACTTCAAGATCCACAATAATTCTTGCAAGAGGAATGAAGATCAAACACTTTTAAGCCAAATTACTCCAAATAAGCACTTCCAACTCAAGCTCCAAAATCAGATCTCAATTTGCACGAAAATTGATTATGAAAATTGATCCAATGATGATGATGAATGGAGGTTTATGCTCAAGAATCCATTAATTTCAATGAAAAAGCAATGAATCCAAATGATGAAGAGCTTTGAGTGAGGGTTTTGGAATGTAGAAGTTTGAGAGAAAATTGAGAGCTCAAGAGTGAATTCTGAAAAATGAATGGAATTATGAGAGATTAGATGGTTTGGTTTGGAGTAAATCACTTAAGTACCATCTAGGTTTGGATCCCAAAGTAAGGTTTGGAAATTGGCTTGTGAATTGTGGTTTGGCACTATGAATGAGATTTTGGAGGGAAATGAAATTATGAAATGATTCTAGATCCTTCCCAAGTGATAAATTTGAATTTAAGTGATCAAAATTGGACCTCAAATGGCTCTGCATTGAAAAATCACGTACAGAGGTAAAAAAATACATTGGTTAATCGGTTAACCATATGCGTTAACCGATTAACACCTTTAAAATTTCAAATCTGGCCTAATTTCCCTTTGGTTAATCGATTAACCATATAGGTTAACCGATTAACACCTTCAAATTTTGAATTTTGGCGTCTTTTGGAGGGAAATCTGTCCATTTGCCCTGTTTCAACTGTCTGGAGCTCTGTTAAGCTTCTGAACCTCGTTCTTGAACATTATCTCTGTAAAAATGCTTGACATGAGCCTGAGTGCTGCTTTCTGAACTGTTGTTCTCCTGCAAAATAAAAATAAAATCGGTCGCCTGACCGCCGGACAAAATAAATGCCCGAGCCCCTGATGCTCGATGTTCATTGTTCAATCTTTGCGCCGAAATGAACTTGAGCCACAGGAATACATTAATTCCATGTCTCAAGAACGAATGCTATGCTATGCGAAAAATGCAAAATGCAAAGAAACAAAAGCCAGATACGGTTTAAACGAAAGGCAAATTTTGGGGTGCTACAACGGCCCCTATTCAATCGACTTAAGCCTGAAGGGATGAGAGCATCGGCTTTCAAACAATCAAAGCAAAAGATGATTGAATACCAAAGAACCCGGAAATTTGTCACCTGCTGAAATAAATTGCAAACCCTGATTGGGAATAGAAATCTCCAGAAGTACCTGAATCTAATACACATCTGTACACTCCGTTGAGGAAGAGAAACTTAACCAAGCAACTCTGGCAGGGAGAACAAGAGAAATTTAAACAAATAACTCTGCTCGGGGACTAGGAGAAACTTAACCAAGTAACTCTGTGGGGGAATTCATAACAAAATGAACGTGTCCGTCACAAATTGTGCCGTGGTCTAGATACCATATCGGCTGAAGGGTAACACTTCAAATGGTCGGAATCTGAATATTCAACGAACATAATGAATCAACGAAATTTTCCGGAGCCTGAGTACTCAACGTAACGATCGAAGCATGAATACTCGACGAATAAAGGAACCAGAGCCTGGATGCTCGACGTAATAACCGAAAATAAACCGGAGCCTGAATGCTCAACAAAGGTTGACTGGAGTTTGGACACTCTACAGACGAAGTAACCAACAAAATTTACCAGAGCCTGAACGCTCAACGAAACTGACCGTAATCTGGATACTCAATGTAATGACCGGAGTCTGGGCACTCAACGAACACAAACCGGAGCCTGGCTGCTCAACACAATGACCGGAGTCTGAACACTCGACGAATAAAGGAACCGGAGCCTGGATGCTCAACGAACGAAGACCGGAGCCTGGATGCTCAACGCGACAACCGGAGCCTGGATACTCAACGGAATTGGAGACTTCACTAGGGATTTACTGGAGCCTGGACACTCGACGGAAGTTGACCGAAGCCTGATCATCCGACGGAGAAACTGGAGCCTAAATACTTAAAGAAATAACCAGAGCCTGGACGCTCGACGAAGAAATCGGAGCCTGAACGATCAATGAAGGGACCAGAGCCTGAACAGTCAACGCAATAGCCGGAGCCTGAACGCTCAATGAAATAACCGAAGCCTGACCACTCAACAAAGAAACCGGAGCCTGGACGCTCAACAAAAAAACCGGAGCCTGATTGCTCAACAAAGATGAAACATTCATTATGGTCTGAATACCACCCGAATTAGCCAAGATATCACCCATCAACATCTGACGACACCGTTGGGGGAAATAACACAAGTCGGGGTCTGGACACCACGCGGGAGCTGCCATGGTCTGGATGCCATGGGAGTTTTTTTTTTTTAAAAATACCCTCCAAACTGCTGGAGTCTGAATACTACACGGACAAAATGAATCAATGAAGTTTTCCAGAGCCTGAATACTCAATGACACCAGAACACACTTCTACAATCAGAGGTTTTTCGGAGTCTGGATACTCGACGACATTGACCGGAGTCTGCATACTCAACGGACAAAGAACACATGTATGACATTACCATGGTTAAAACACCACAACTGTCTTTACCGGAATCTGAGCACTCGACGGAAAGAGAAACACATCAACAACTAGGGACTGACCGGAGTCTGGATACTCGACGGACAGTGACATACATCGCAAACACTCATCATGATCTGACTACCAGATGAGTCCCAAAACAACATAATCAGCTGAAATCCGATGATACTGCTGGGGAATAATAACACGAGTCGGGGTCTGGATACCACGCGGGCTAACCAAAAGCTACCATGGTCTGGATGCCAAGGGCAAGAAAAGTTCAATTCTCCGGGGAATACACCTGAAACACAGAGATGACAACCTGGCTTATGTTTCACATGCGTATGTTTGAAAATGGCGTAATGCTCCATACGAAATGGAAATGCTACGCATTTGGGAGGATGCTAATGCAAAATGCAAATGCGAAAGAACCAACCCCAGCAAAAGAAATGCTAGGGAGAAAAGATACCCACTCTGCCGGGGACAAAACAATCCTGCCGGGGAGAGTTGGCACATGCCAACAAACTGGACTTACTGGGAAAACAAGCCCTGGGCGGCCTCCTGGAACAACATCCACTCCGTTGGGGATCAAAACATATCTTGTCGAGGAAAACGCCCTGAATGGCCTTCTAGAATTCAACTCTTATGGGGAATTGAACAGCTTGGATGGAACACAAGCAACCTTTTGTTTAAATCAAGCCCCTCCTGCTGAGGAAACCGTCCCTGCGGGAGAGATACGGCCGCCTGCCGAGATGAACTTTACTCTGCTCGGGGAACTAGCCCTGACTGGCATTCCCGAAATCTCCATCCTACTTGGGGGGAAAATCCACTCTGCTTGGGATTACATCAGATATCAACCTGTCTTACCGAGGAATATCAGATACTCCTACTAGGAACTCTATTCTACTGGGGAAATCCCACATTCCCGTCCCAACACTTACTCTGTCGAGGGAATCAGCACTACACTCTGCTGGAGAAAATCTTGAATACCGACTCCGTTGGGAAAGGGCGTCACCGACGCTGCCTCCGCTGGAGAAGAAAATTGGTTTACAAACCACCCTGTCGCTGAGGGATCCACTTCTATCTTGCTCTACTGGGAGCAAACTCCACCCTGCTGGGGACTCACTTTCTCACGAAGACAAAGCTTTGTTCTGTTAGAGATACAACATTTCAAATTTGATGACCAGACTCTGTCGGGGAGAGGACACAGCTCTGCCGGAGAGAAGGTGACCACTTCACTGGGGAAGCGAAATCTCTGCTATGGGAAGCAAACCTCTTTGTTGTTCATGCCTGACTACACTTAACCTGCGGGGAACAAGTCTATTCTGCCGGAAGTATCATACTTAACCTGCTGAGAATAGCCGGCTAACAACAACTGCCACTTGCTGCGACTTTGAACTGCTGAGGATAAGGGAATCTCACTCGGCTGAGATAACCCTGTTGACCTGCAACAAAGGAAAACACCAGAAATGTTCTATATATGAAATGGTTACCTCAGTTACCATCCATGATACTTGCCGCTCAAGCAAAATCAACGCTTTCGTTATGCTCTGTACAACCTCTTGCTTTTACCTGCAATGCTTACCAAAATAACAGACATTTCGCAAATAAAACAGTAAAATGGACAAGAAAAAGAAAGCTCTTTGAATGAAGTGAACGCTTTATTGATGAAAGGCCTGTAAATAGGAGAATTACAATTCAGACGCAATTCCTGAAAAGAGGTAATTACTCAAAAACAAGAAAACAAATAAAATACAGATGTCGGCAATGTGGAAACAGACGACCACCATGTGTCGATTCGGCTATGACCTGTATGTCTTCGATGTTCCCCATATTTCGTCTTCTGACAAGACTGACTGAACTGATTCCTTTCCTTCGGGATAACTACTTACAAGCTTATAGATCGAACGCAGACCATGATCATTTGCTTTTTAAATCCTAACTTTTTCCTGGATCGCCCTTTCGGGTTTTCAATCCACCGGGATACCCATTTTTGCCAAAGTTGCCTTTTCAGATTTTCAACTTTGCGGGTTCACTCTTTTTTTTCCCTTTTATCCCTAATTTTTGCCCGAACCTTTTTCTTTTTTATGGTTCGCCGGGATGCCCCATTTTTTCCTGGACCTTTCTTTTTGTGTCCAGCGGGTCTCTTTGAAGCAAAGTATTTTTTAACCACGTCCGCATTCACAGGGGACGAAAAATCTTCACCATCCATGGTAGATAGCAATAAGGCTCCGCCAGAGAAAACCTTTCTTACCACATACGGACCTTCGTAATTAGGAGTCCATTTTCCCCTGTGATCTGTCTGAGGAGGAAGGATCCTTTTCAACACCAAATTACCTGTCTAGAAGCACCGAGGACGCACTTTCTGATCAAAGGCTTTCTTCATCCTACTCTGGTACACCCGACCATGCGCAATGGCTGCCAATCTCTTCTCATCAATCAAACTCAGTTGATTCAACCTGGTTCGCACCTATTCAGCTTCGTCAAGCTCCACGTCTGACAAAACCCTTAAAGAAGGAATCTCAACTTCTAATGGCAGGACCGCGTCCGTACCATACACCAGTGAGAAAGAAGTTTCCCCGGTTGACGTACGCACCAAAGTACGATAACCGTGAAGAGAAAAAGGCAACATCTTGTGCCAGTCTTTGTAGGTTACTACCATATTTTGCACAATCTTCTTGATATTCTTGTTAGCTGCCTCAACATCGCCATTCATCTTCGGACGATAGGGAGAAGAATTGTGATGTTCGATCTTGAAACTCTGACACAGTTCCTTCATCATTTTGTTATTCAAATTTGAACCATTATCAGTAATGATTCTCTCAGGAATTCCATAAAGACAAATGATGTCCTTCTTTATGAATCGAGCTACCACCTGTCTCGTGACATTGGCAAAGGACGCTGCTTCTACCCACTTCGTAAATTAATCAATCGCGACCAGAATGAAGCGATGTCCATTAGAAGCAGTAGGCTCAATATTTCCAATCACATCGATTCCCCACATGGCAAAAGGCTAAGGAGACGTCAAAACATTCAGAGGAGCTGGTGGCACATGCACCTTGTCCGCATAAATCTGGCATTTATGACACTTTCTGGCGTATTTGAAACAATCAGACTCCATAGTCATCCAATAATACCCAGCTCTCAATAATTTTCTAGCCATTGCATGTCCATTGGCATGAGTTCCAAAAGAACCCTCATGGACTTCCTCCATCAACAGGTTTGTTTCAAGTTCATCAACACAACGCAGCAAGACCATGTCAAAGTTTCTCCTATAAAGCACATTGTCCTTATTCAGATAAAAATTTCCAGCTAACCTCCTCAGAGTCTTCTTATCTTTGCTGGATGCCCCGGATGGGTACTTCTGAGTCTTGAGAAAATGCTTGATATCGAAATACCAAGGCTTTCCATCGGATGCTTTCTCAACGGCAAACACAAAAGCAGGTCTATCAAGACGAATGATGGTGATTGCAGGAGTTTCATTCTAGAAATTCACTTTATACATCGAAGCTAGCGTGACCAAGGCATCCGCCATCTGATTCTCATCCCTCGGCATATGATGGAACTCAACTCTATCGAAGAAAGGCAGCAGTCTCCTTGCATAATCTCTATAAGGCACCAGGTTGGCCTGACGAGTTTCCCACTCTCCCTTGATTTGGTTAACGACTAACGCTGAGTCATCGTATACATCCAGATTATTAATCCTCATATCAACGGCCTCTTCTAAACCCATAATACAAGCTTCATACTCGACTTCATTATTGGTGCAAGCGAAAGTCAATCGGGCAGTGAACGGTATATGAGACCCGTGAGGAGTAGTAATGATCGCGCCGATTCCATTACCATATGAATTAACCGTTCCGTCAAAAACCAATTTCCACTGAGATTCTCTCTCGGGACCCTCGTCAGGTAAAGGCTCATCACAGTCTTTCATCCTAAAAAACATGACGTCTTCATCTGGGAAGTCAAACTTCAGTGGCTGATAATCCTCGATCGGCTGTTCCACAAGATATTCTAACAGAACGCCTCCCTTAATGGCTTTCTGGGAAACATACTAAATATCATACTCTGTTAAAACCATTTGCCATCGGGCAATCCTTCCGGAGAGTGCTTGTTGTTGCACCCCAAAATTTGACCAACAATTATTTACTCATTAAGTGTTTGAGGGTTGATACCTTCATCAGAAAGCTCAAGAGATCCTCAGAGGAATTGGTTGAAACCAAGGTTGTGTGCTTCATAGCTTGAGAGTTGTGGGTGCTCCTCAGATGATTCTGAGACTTTGAGAATGAACTGGATGCTTTGAGAAAGTGTATGAGATGTCTTGAGAGCCATCATGAAGCCCAGAGAAGTCATTGTGCAAGAATTCAGAAGATTCAACCATGAAGGGTAGAATTAGGGTTTTGACTGGGTCAACCCTAGGTCAACTGAAAATTTGGAGAAGGTTGAGACCTAATCCAAGGGCCATGAGATCATGGAGTGATATATTGAGATGTTATAAAGATGATTCCTAGACCAACTCATCATGATTGAGGAGTTTGAGAAGTTTTGAGTTAGGGTTTCTGAGGATTGTCAGTGAAAAAACCCTAATTTGATCCTTATCTTCCAGGCAGTTTTAGCTCAAGATGTGATTGATATCTCATCTTCCCCACAACATGAATGTTGTAGAGCTTGTTCTTAGATTTAATTTGAGTGGTGGAAGTCCTTGATAGGAGTTGCATAGCTCAAGTTATGGTTTTGACAAATTACAGGTCAGCTGAGGTGTGTGAATCTGGGTCCTTGAAAGTCACCCAACTTGCAGACAACTTTTGCCCCAGTAGGATGATTCCTATGATCTCTTGGTCAACATGAATGTTGAAGAGAACCTTCTTGGCTTTAATTTGAGTGGTAGAAGTCCTTGATAGGATTTGTGGAACTCAACTTATAGTTTGAACAAGACAGGGGTATTTTGGTCATTTGGCAGTTATAGGTCATTTTAAGCAAAGGTTGGTGAAGAGAGTGAGAGGAGAGAGAGATATTCAAGGGTGAATTCCATTGCAAGCAAGCTTCGAATCTCATGCTACAAGCCTTCACACTCCAAATTGTTGCAAACAGAACTCACACCAACATCTAAGGATCATTGTGAAGAGGCTGCAAGCATTGAATCAAGCCATAGCTACACCTGCCATAGCCAAGAAACAGGTCTGCACTTTCTCTTCTATCTCTTTAATTATGCATGAATAGATTAGAATTCTAGGTTAGAATTAACAAGGATGAGTAGGTGATGATATCCAGTGAGTTTGAGAGCCATCCATGGAGTTTGATCTTAGGGCAGTGAATCTTTGATGACCAAGAACTCTTAGCCTAGTGAGTATTAATCTTAGTGTGATAGTATGCTAGAACTAGGGCAGCATGAGGAACGCGTTAGTACCAAGAAATCCAAGAACCAGCAAGGTGCATGACAGTGGAAATTTGTGTGCCATAGGGTTTCTAGCTATCGGTTTGGTCATTAGAGTGAGTCTTGATCGAAGATATTGGCATGATCATGTTCCTGGGAGAAAATGGAGCAAGTTAGTAGTTTACAAAATTGAATTTGGTGTTAAGAGGAGTGAGCACGATGAGGTAGAATATTGATGCATGGAAGTCTGGTTTCTGCAAACCCTAAGTTGCCAAGGTTAGTGACGAGTTGACAACCGTTAGATGCGCCCAAGACTTTGACCCTGGAAGCCAATCCAACGCACCAGATTCAAAAAGAAACGGAGGGAAATATCTAAGCCAAAACGCCACCGTTTGGTTTAATGAATAAGTCTGGGCTCAATGAATTTGCGCTATTGGCACCCCCCACCAGCGGCCCAATCAGAAATGAACTTCAATCAGTTGCTAAATACACCGTTGTTTTTTTTTTAATTTTCTTTTAATTTCTCAATTGTTTTTCTGAACGTGTATGGGCCTAATACGCTTGCGAATTGCACCCCAGCTTCCCAGCCCATCCAGAATAACAACTAGGGCGCCCTGCTTCTGGCACCCCCCTCCCCTTAATTGATTTCTTTTATTTTTTAATTCCCTTTATATTTTCTTGCACTTTAATAAATCCATAAAAAATAGAAAATTTGATATTTTTTAATTCTTGTTTTTTTCATATGTTCATAAATTTGTCTAGAAAAATATAAATGAATAAAATTTCCATTTTATTTTCTTTTCATATTTTTAGAGTATTTTTCATTTAAATAGTTTTTTTAATATGTTTAGTTTGGTATCCAATTTCGTAGAATTTATTTTAGGACCTTCCCTTAGTCTTTTTAATTCATTCTTTTTGGTGTGATTAGATATTGAACCATAGTTTCCCATAGGATTTAATTCTTGATTTTTAGATTAAAATTTGATTAGTTTAATTAGGTTAGCATTAGGGTATTCTAATTAGGGTTTAGGTTATGCATAGGTGAAATAGTTCATTTTCTTTAGAAAGTTTTGTCTTGATTTTTGGGTAGGGGCATATGTGGATGTTATGGGTAGATGTTGTAGACCCTTGTGAATAATTGTTAGAATTTTCCCTCTTGTTTTAGTATTTTTAGGCATTTTCTGAAGTTGGCTGATGATTTGGTCTGTTCTGTGGTTATCAGTTTATCTCTGGGGTCTATTTTGGGGAATTTGTTGTGGGGCTTAGTTTGTTTTGAGGATCTTGTTGAAGAGCATGATGGAAGAGAAGATTGTAGACCAAGACCCAGAGACCCAGAGCTTGGCGATTATTCCCTGTCTGTGAGGTTTGAGATCCTGAAGACTGAAGGAAGTTCATGGTACTTTCCTGAGGAAGGCACTATGAATGACTTTCATTCTTTCTTCTCACCTCTTTCTTAAGTATCCAATGATGTTGGAGCCAACTTGTGAGTTTAATTTCTCCTGAGGAGGAATGTAAACTGATCACATGTTGTTGAGCCACATGGGATACAATTCCTAAGTGGAAGCCTCCTAGTACTTTCCTGAGGAAGGTCCTATGGGTCTATTCACTTAGTTCCATTAGTTTATCTAGGATTTCTCAAGTATCCAATGATGTTGGAGCCAACTTGTGAGTTTAATTTCTCCTGAGGAGGAATGTAAACTGATCACCGTTGCTGAGCCACATGGGATACAATTCCTAAGTGGAAGCCTCCTAGTACTTTCCTGAGGAAGGTCCTATGAGTTTGTTCATTTAGTTCCACTAGTTCAGATAGGATTTCCTAAGTATCCAGTGATGTTGGAGCCTGCTTGTGAGTTTAATTTCTCCTGAGGAGGAATGTAAACTGATCACAGTGGTTGAGCCACATAGGATACGATTCCTGAGTACAAGCCTCCTAGTGCTTTCCCGAGGAAGACACTATGAGTCTGCCTACTTAGCTCCCTTTCTTTGGTAAGCTTGCTTTGCAGCTTGAAGACTGGGATTGATTCCTCTTGTAGGGTTTTGCTTTAGGGCTTTGCTTAGATTTGATCGGGATTTTGTTAGGGTTAAGATTAGAGAGTAGATGTAGATTCTTTCTTTCTCAAGCATGTGGTTTGTTTGCCTGATGGCACTTCCCTTCTTTTATCCGTTTATTGCTTGATAGCATGTTGTTTATTTCAGTATGATTACTGTTATTTCATGACTGGCTTGAGGTCGAGACGAGCTTGTGGAGGCTGAAGCCCCACACACATTTCCTCCCTCACTTGCATTGCATGCATTTTACTGTTAAGCTGATGCTTTTGTCTGTTTTGGTGTATCATTGACATGATGCCTTAGGACTCTCATTTCCTTTGATAAGGATTTGATGATAGAATTTTAGGTTGAAACCTATGCATGACAACTTCTAGGAGTTCCCTGTTCAAACCTCAACCATAGGATGAATCCATGGCATGACAACAGTAGGACTGGATAGTCTCCCTCCTAGTTGGGCCTGTTCCCTTCTCGTCTCAAAACAGTTTAAGATACAGTAATCATGAATGATTTCTTTCGTACGTTACGAGCCTTAAGCTATCTGAGGAAGGATCGTGGGAAAGCTTTTTTTCCACAGTCTGGATGTTTAGTATGGTACCCTTTGGGTGACATGCGACGCATTCACTCTCAGGTCATAGTCTCTAGTGCGGTTGAAATCGCAAACACAATAAAAAAACACTTCTTTCAGGAGATAACCCGTAGTTTCCCGAACTACGTTTGCTCTGATCTTCCATACAGTATGGAAGTACGTAGGCATAGGATGCGACATCCTAGCGAGCAACCTCTCCCCACCTTCACCCGTAGTTAGGCCGAACTACGTTGACTCTGATTTCTCATTCTCTGATGAGAATACGTAGGCATAAAGCGCGATGCTTTGTCGAGTCATTTTTCTTTTCTTTTTCAGCCAGCCTTGATAGGTAAATAGATTATAACCAACCCGTCCAAGTAAACAAACAAGCGAGGATCCCGTCGAGTACGACGGACGTGAGGGGTGCTAATACCTTCCCCTTGCGTAACCGACTCCCGAATCCAGACAATGGTTGCGATGACCTTGTCTTACCCTTATTCGTCATGTTTTTCCGATCGTTTCCTTTCCCGCTCTGAGGGATAAATAACGAAAGGTGGCGACTCTTCTGTCATGCCGGCACCTTATTTTCGCGCAAGCGACAGCTGGCGACTCTGCTGGGGACTTATAGCATCTAGGGACTTTTCCCATCCCTTATGCTGGGACCGTTTCCCATCCCCTACGCGAGTCAATCCTAGCGCGTGTATGTTTGCTTGTTGGGTTGCGTTTATTTATCGCATTTTTACTTCTCGCATTTTATTTCCCGCATTTTATTTCCAATTTGATATGATTATCTGTGCTGCTGTGGGAGAGGGAGGTTACTATGAGTGAGAAGCCGGACCTGGGCTTGAGGATACACCTAGATATAGTTGCGGAGAAGTAGTAGACGAACCTGTCTGCTGAGCAGGCACAGTTCCCTACGAAAATCTGCGCTCAGACGAGATTCTTGCAGAGGTGCTCCTTTCCGGTCCTGAGGATCTGAGGGGAGTCCAGACGTGAGGATTGTCGACTCTGGGGACCGATCATTTGGAAGTCAGCTAAGTGAGGCCTCTTCATGACTTGATGATGCCACTCCTTCTGGGAATCGTATCGTCACTCATGAAAGTCTGTGACACTGATGACCGCATAGGATGTCGTACCTTTGTCCGCGTATTAGGTCCATACCTGTGAGTGGGGTTGGGATATTGCAGGAAACTTTGACCTCCAGACTACCTGGTTTTCTTGACAGTGAATCAGTTATGTTGGTGCCAAAGTTCTCAGTTGCAGATTTGACTGTTCCTGACAGAGCAAGTTTTTTGGTCAGAGGATTTTATCATCGGGTGTATGTCTGTTCTTGATAGAGCGGGTTTCGATCAGGATATCGTCATCATTGGTTTGTTCTGGATGGAACATATTTTTGAGTGGGGTCTGAAGATCTCATCAGCAGTTGTTGTTTGTTCTTGATAGGGCATATTTTGAGTGGGGTCTGAAGATCTCATCAGCAGTTGTTGTTTGTTCTTGATAGGGCAGATTTTGAGTGGGGTCTGAAGATCTCATCAGCAGCTGTGCATTTGTTCTTGAGAGGGCAGATCTTTGATTTGGGGTCTGAAGACTTCATCAGCGGACGTTTTCTGACCACGCATCCCGGGTCCTTGTTATCAGGCACTTACTCTTGACAGAGCGGAATTTTGATCTCGATCCTATCAGATGGCTATTCTCAACAGATCAGATCAGTGGTTTTACACCGGGGTTTCCTTCTCATCAGTGACTGTCGATACCGAATCTCCACAGCAGCCACCTGGATATATTGTTGCATGCCTGCATTTTGCATTAGTTTGCATAATCATTCGCATTCCATTGACGTGTGTCCGTGACAGGTACCGTTTCCCCGATCCAGGATCTCTCGCCTCTTATTGTATTATTACGGCGCGACTATTGCGTACGAGTTCTCGATCCCTGATGTGTCGGAGTTAACTATCAATGGTACTATGTATATGTGAGATTGCTGTTTCCATGATTGGGCCCAGATTCCCCTCCTTATTATTGTCAGTACTGGTACTAAGGCGCCAGGATCGGGGGAAATCTCTCAAAGCACACAGACACACGCATACATCTGCATGAAGCATTTTTGCATGACATACATTCTGTTGCTTTTCCTAACCTTTAATGTTTGCAGGTTTTTCAGGTACACAGGTTCCGAGCTGCTTTCGATCTCCAGGATTGATCAAAGACTCATCCACCGCTACTCAACTCGCGCTAATCAGACAAGGATAATGGACCAGGTGCAGTCAGATGTTCAAGAGCTTCGTGAACGAATGGATCGTTTTATGGAGCTGATGCAGGTGGTCGCTAATGGTCAAGACCAGCTTCGTACTTTGGTTCAACCTCTAATCTCCAGGGTTGACAGTAATGGCATACTTCACGGCGGGGCCGTGCCAACTCCTCCTCCAGTGGATGCTCCACAGAATGTTGTTCCTGTTGCCGGGGGCAATGGGAGTGCTAACGGTAACCTGATGACTAATCTCGGACTCAATGCGACAGGCGTCGGCAATGGTAGTCTGGGAGCCAATGTTAACATGGGGCCGGTCAACGGCAATGCTGGTGCAGGAAATCTGTTGGTGCCTCAACCGTGGCTGGAGGACCATCAGGATGACATATTCTCTCAGAGAGGTGTAGAAGCAGAGTTGAATGCTGAAGCTCGACTCAGGTTCAAGGCGCTGGAAGACAAGATGAGAGACTTTGAAAATCAGAACACATTGGGCGTTGATATGTCCAAGCTCGGGTTGATTGCTGACTTTAAGGTGCCTCATAAGTTCAAGGTGCCTACCTTTGAGAAGTATAAGGGTACTACTTGCCCCCGAGTCCACCTCCGATCTTATTATAGAAAGATGTCCGCCTATTCTGACGATGAGAAGCTGCTGATGCACTTCTTTCAGGATAGCCTTTCTGGTCCATCACTCGAATGGTATATGGGCCTGGAGCCCGCTACTGTGCGCACCTGGAAAGACCTCGCAGAAGCGTTCGTCCTCCACTATCAATACAATAGCGACTTGGCTCCCAACCGAGTTCAGCTTCAGAATCTTTCACAGCGGAACAATGAAAGCTTTAAAGAGTACGCCCAACGGTGGCGTGAATTGGCTGCTCGGGTTCAACCGCCGATGGTTGAGCGTGAGCTAGTGCAAATGTTCGTGGCTACCCTTCCTGGAATTTACTATGAAAAGCTGGTCAGTGGCATGTCTGGAACATTCTCGGCTCTCATCACTATGGGCGAGCATGTTGAGAACGGTATAAAGATCGGAAAAATTCAGGGCGAATCATCCTCAGCTGGAGGAGGTAGCAAGAAACCTTACGCTGGCAAGCGTCGAGAGGGGGATGCCAGTGCTGCCACTAATGCTCGGAGAAAGGGCAAGGGCCCTCAGCCTCAGATTGCAAGCATAAATATCCCAGCTGCTCCGCCGCAGCAGCAGCAGCAGCAGCCTCAGCAGCAGAATCAGCCGGGGTATAGAAGATATCAGAATCGGGCTCCTCTGACAAATCATCACTTTGAAACTCCACCTATGTCGTATGCACAGCTTCTGCAAACGTTGCTTCAGCTCCAATTAGTTCAAAAGAGGACAATGGCTCCCTTAACAGGGGCACCACCGCCGGGGTATGACGCCAGTGCTACTTGTGATTTCCATACTGGGGCACCGGGCCATACGATTGAGAATTGTAAAGCTTTTAAGCACAAAGTCCAGGACTTGGTGGACGCCAAGGTTATCAACTTTTCTGACAATGTGCCCAACGTTACCAAAAATCTTATGCCTCATCATAAGGGGGGCGGAGTGAATGCCGTTATCACTGAGGAGAGTGCGGACTTGCTGACTGATGTCAAAGATTTGAAGACGCCACTTAGTTTTGTCAAGGCTAAGTTGCTGAAGAAGGGCTTCTTTCCTGGATGCGGAGAGTTATGTATGGCTTGTGCTACGCTTCCTGACGGGTGTGAGCAGCTGGTCGAAGGTATCCAAAGTCTGATGTCTGAGGGTATTTTGCAGTTTAGCCGTAGCATAGAAAGTGCATCAGGGGAGGTCGTGCTGAAGCAGGCAGATGAAGTTGCTACCATTACCATTCCTCGTCACCCTATTACTATTTTTGCGCCCCGACCGCCTACTATCACTATCACCAGGGCCGGACCAATCCCGTTCGAAAGCACTAACGCCGTCCCATGGCATTACGGCGCCGAAGTTTACTGCAATGGTCAGAAGATAGAGCTAGAGCCATTCGGATCAACTGTGCAGAATCTTACCGAAGTCAGTGGCATTACTAGAAGCGGTAGAGTGTTTGCGCCAGCGGAGGTTGCAGCAGAGAAAGTGGTCAGGGCTGACGCTGCTGATAAAGGTAAAGGTAAAGCTGTCGAAGAGGTCCCTTCTGGGGCAGAAAAGGACTTGCTAGTTAAAGATGCTGAAGAGTTCATGCGACTAATCAAGAAAAGTGACTACAAAATTGTAGATCATCTTCATCAGACTCCGTCAAAGATCTCTATCCTTAACTTGTTGCTGTGCTCTGAGGCGCACCGCAACGCGTTACTGAAGGTATTGAATGCTGCATACGTGCCGCAGGAGATATCAGTAAATCAACTCGAGGAGGTGGTAGCCCATGTTAATGCTGGTAATGGGCTGGGATTTACAGATCTGGAGCTGACTCCTAAGGGAAGAGATCACAACAGCGCCTTGCACGTCTCAATAGAGTGCAGAGGCACGATTATGTCACATGTCCTGGTCGATACGGGTTCCTCGCTTAATGTGCTTCCGAAGAAGGCACTGATGAAGTTGGATACCCGTGGATTGCTTTGCACGCCCAGTGATCTGGTCGTGAAAGCCTTTGATGGAACCAAGCGCCACGTCTTCGGAGAGTTGACCCTGCCAATTCAAGTTGGTCCAGAGACGTTCAATACGGTTTTCTATATCATGGATATCATGCCCGCCTATAGTTGCCTCTTAGGTCGGCCATGGATCCATTCTGCTGGTGCCGTGACGTCTACGCTGCATCAGAAGCTCAAATATGCTGTCGGGGCAGCATAGTGACCGTCTGTGGTGAGGAGGACATTATGGTGAGCCATTTGTCATCCTTTAAATATGTTGAAATGGATGGCGAGATCCATGAAACGCTCTGCCAAGCATTTGAAACCGTCAAGGTGAAAGAGGTAGCTCCTGTCGTCGCAGAGAAGCAAGAGATGAATCTCTCCTCGTTTAAGGAAGCTCGGGCCGTTGTCGAAGCCAGTTCCACCCCAGGCTGGGGGCATGTTTTGGATATACCAATCAAGCAGGATAAGTTTGGATTGGGGTATTCTCCTAAAGCTGAAGCTTCATCTTCTTCTAGCAGTTCGTCTCGTGGGAAAGGGCTGATCCTATTCACCAAGGGCGGAGTAATTTTCGAAAGCATCAACGCAGCGTCTGAGGACAGCGGGGATAGTGATTGTGATCTTGACGCCTGGATTCGACCGAGCAAGTCGGGCGAGCGCCTCAACAATTGGACCATCAAGGAGATTATCAAGCTGACAAGTGAAGAGTAATGATTTGCTTTTTACAATCTTTGTACAACCCTATGTCCTGCCCGGGGCACAGTGGTTTTATTGTCAGGGCCTTGTTGGATTATGTACATGCATTTTGTTAATAAATAAAAGGCGTTTTCTTCGTACTCAAATATTGTGTTCTCTGTTATTCCTGTTTTATGTTTATTTCGAAAAACAGCAAAATGGCAATGAGGTTTGTGCTAACCTGCATGTTCTTGCTTTAAACTTAACCCTTGTTATTGCAGGATCCACATAACAGATGACATCGACTCTGGACCCCCTACGGCTCACTACGATTTCGATTGCCCGATCTACCAAGCCGAGGATGATATTGACGAAGATGAAGACCTTCCGGAAGAGTTGGCCCGCTTGTTGAGACAAGAAGAAAAGGTTATTCTGCCTCATGAAGAGGATATTGAGATCGTAAATCTGGGTTCTGAAGAGCTCGTCAGAAATGTCAGAGTAGGGGCTGCGCTGCAGGTTGATGTCAAGCATAGACTGGTCGAGATGCTTCGAGAGTATAGTGACGTCTTTGCTTGGTCATACGAAGATATGCCCGGACTTGACACTGACATCGTGGTTCATCGCTTGCCGTTGCGAGAAGATTGCCCTCCAGTCAAGCAGAAGCTTAGGAGGACGAGACCAGACATGGCTGTAAAAATCAAAGAAGAAGTCCAGAAGCAGTTGGACGCAGGACTTCTAGCCGTTACCACTTACCCTCCGTGGGTCGCCAACATAGTGCCTGTACCGAAGAAGGACGGTAAGGTACGCATGTGCGTCGATTATCGGGATTTGAATAGGGCGAGCCCTAAGGATGATTTCCCGTTGCCTCATATCGATGTGTTGGTCGACAACACAACCCAGTTTTCCGTGTTTTCGTTCATGGATGGCTTCTCCGGTTACAATCAGATCAAGATGGCACCGGAGGACATGGAGAAAACGACGTTCATCACCCCCTGGGGAACATTTTGCTATAAGGTAATGCCCTTCGGTCTGAAGAACGCAGGGGCCACTTACCAGCGAGCAATGGTAACTTTGTTTCATGATATGATTCATCATGAGATCGAGGTCTATGTTGATGACATGATTGCAAAGTCCCAAACGGAGGAAGAGCATCTGGTCAACTTATTGAAGCTTTTTGAGAGGCTTAGGAAGTTCAGACTGAGGCTGAATCCTAACACGTGCACTTTCGGAGTGCGGTCCAGAAAGTTATTGGGGTTTATCGTTAGTGAACGGGGGATTGAAGTTGATCCTGCGAAAATAAAAGCTATCCAAGAAATGCCAGCGCCAAAAACAGAAAAAGAAGTTCGTGGTTTCTTGGGCCGAATAAACTACATTGCAAGGTTTATCTCTCAGCTCACGGCCACTTGTGAACCGATGTTCAAGCTTTTAAAGAAAGATCAGGCAATTACTTGGAATGAGGATTGCCAGAAGGCATTCGACAAAATAAAGCAGTATCTTCAAGAACCTCCAATCTTGATACCCCCGGTGGCTGGACGGCCATTAATCATGTACCTAACGGTTCTGGAGAATAGTATGGGGTGTGTTCTCGGTCAGCACGACGAGACGGGCAGAAAGGAGCATGCCATTTATTATTTGAGTAAAAAGTTCACTGAGTGTGAGTCTCGATACTCGATGCTGGAGAAGACGTGTTGTGCATTAGCTTGGGCCGCCAAACGTCTACGACAGTATATGCTCAACCACACCACTATGCTAATTTCGAAGATGGATCCGATCAAGTACGTCTTCGAGAAGCAGGCTCTTTCGGGCAGGATTTCCAGATGGCAAATGGTGTTAACGGAATATGATATTCAGTACGTCTCTCAGAAAGCCATTAAGGGAAGCGTATTGTCTGATTACCTTGCCGAACAGCCAATCGAAGACTACCAGCCGATGAAGTTCGAATTCCCTGACGAGGATATTATGTTTCTCAAAGCGAAGGATTGCGACGAGCCATTGCCCGATGAGGGGCCAGATAGGAAGTCTCAGTGGAAGTTGATATTCGACGGAGCGGTTAATTCCTATGGAAGTGGTATCGGGGCTATCATCACGACTCCTCACGGATCCCATATCCCGTTTACTGCGAGACTGACGTTTCCAGTTACCAACAATGAAGCAGAGTATGAAGCATGTATTGTGGGTCTAGAAGAGGCAATTGATTTGAGAATCAAGAATCTAGACATATATGGTGACTCAGCGCTTGTAATCAATCAAATCAAAGGGGAGTGGGAAACTCGTCAAGCGAATTTAGTGCCGTACATGAATTATGCCAGGAGGCTACTTCCTTTCTTCGATCGAGTGGAACTTCATCATGTACCCAGGGCTGAAAATCAGATGGCTGATGCCTTAGCCACGTTGGCTTCAATGTATAAAGTCAATTATTGGAATGAGGCTCCAAGAATTGTGCTTTCGCGTCTTGATAGACCGACATTTGTGTTTGCAATCGAGGATGCCACCGACGGCAAGCCATGGTTCCACGACATCCAGACCTTCCTTATGACTAAGGAGTATCCCGCGGGTGCGTCAACCCAGGATAAGAAGACTCTAAGGAGGCTATCTGGAAACTTTTATCTCAATCCTGATGGAGTGCTGTATAAGAGAAACCACGATCTTGTGCTGCTCAGATGTGTAGATGAGAAAGAGGCAAGTATGCTCATGGAAGAAGTCCATGAGGGCACATTTGGTACGCACGCTGGCGGGCATGCCATGACGAGAAAGATCCTGAGAGCAGGGTATTACTGGTTGACTATGGAGTCGGATTGCTTCAGATTCGCGAAGAAATGTCATAAATGCCAGATTTATGCTGATAAAGTTCATGTGCCGCCGTGCCCATTGAATGTCATGTCCTCCCCTTGGCCGTTCTCCATGTGGGGCATCGACATGATAGGCAAGATCGAGCCCACTGCATCCAATGGTCATCGTTTCATTCTGGTAGCTATCGATTACTTCACCAAATGGGTGGAGGCAGCCTCGTACACTAATGTGACCAAGCAGGTGGTAGCTAAATTCATAAAGAGGGACATCATTTGTCGCTATGGAATTCCCGAGCGGATCATTACTGATAATGGTTCGAATTTGAATAACAAGATGATGAAAGAACTGTGCTAGAGCTTCAAGATTGAACACCACAACTCATCTCCTTACCGGCCGAAGATGAACGACGCTGTTGAAGCGGCCAACAAGAACATCAAGAAGATTGTTCAGAAGATGTTTGTGACGTACAAAGATTGGCACGAGATGTTGCCGTTTGCCTTGCACGGTTATCGTACGACGGTGCGTACGTCGACCGGGGCAACTCCTTTCTCCTTGGTGTACGGTATGGAAGCTGTCCTGCCGTTAGAAGTGGAGATTCCCTCTTTGCGAGTTTTGGTTGATGTGAAACTCGACGAGGCAGAATGGATTACGAATCGCTTGAACCAACTCAGCCTGATGGACGAGAAGAGGTTAGCATCGATTGCATTTGGTCGCCTGTACCAAAGCCGAATGAAGAAAGCTTATGATAAGAAGGTGCGTCCTAGAAGCTTTCAGACGGGTGATCTCGTCCTAAAGAAGATTCTTCCGCCACACTCCGATCACCGGGGCAAGTGGACTCCGAATTATGAAGGGCCGTATGTCGTCAGCAAGGTCTTCTCAGGAGGAGCTTTGTTGTTATCCACGATGGATGGTGAAGATTTTGCATCCCCGGTGAACGCGGACGCAGTTAAAAAATACTTTGCTTGAAAGAGACCCGCTGGACAAAAAAGAAAGAGTCCAGGCAAAAAAGGGGCATCCCGGCGAACCAAAAACAGAATAAAAGGTTCGGGCAAAAATTAGGGATATATTGAAAAATGTACACCCGCGAAGTCGAAAACCTACACTGGGCGGCTTCGGCAAAAAAGGGTATCCCGGTGAACTGAAAACCCGTAAAGGGCGGTTCACGCAAAAGTTAGGGATTTGAATAAGCAAATGACTGCGTTCCGCGTGTGGACTTTCATTGTTTAGTGGTTTGGAGGACCTGAGGGCCGTTTATCTGAGTCAATCTCTTCCGAAGCTGAAGCGTCGGAGAAGTATCGAAGTCGAGTGGGTCTTAGAGGGATCAACTCATGGTGTTCGTCTACGCCTCGTTGCCGACATTTGTGTATACTGATGTATATTTATGTTTTATTTTTGCGCGGCTTCCTCATTCCAGGAGCTTGCCTCTATTGTAAAACATTTTTGCCCATTCAGGGGTTCACCATCAATAAAATGCCCATTATTCAGCAATTCTGCTTGTCTGTTTAGCATTTATTTGTTTTGTTTGCGAATGAAAACGCCGATGTTTTTTGATAAAATGCGCATACATAAACTTGCGGGCCCAGGCCCATTGATTGTAGAAACGATTGATTACCTGAATATCGTCACGAGATAATAACCTTGATAGGCCCTTTGAGGAGGGTATCTTGTCTGTTTGTTTGTGTTGTTGCAGGTATAGCGCCTTCCAGAAGATGTGTCGTGCGCATCCCCGAAGCAAGGCGAGTCCTCCTTCTCCAGCAGAGTTCAGTAGTCTCTCCTCCGCAGAATCTGAACGCAGAATAGAGACCATTGATATGTCTCCCCATGCAGAGATAATTCTCTCTCCCCAAGCAGACATGTCCTGAAGGAACGTCACCTCATCAGCTGAGTCGCACGCAGCAGCAGGTGTCTCCCCCAGCACCGGGTCACAAGTGTAGGTTTCATAGAAATGTTCGGGTGCCGAAGCTCGTGTTTTCCCCAGTAAAGTCGCCGCAGCAGGTGTTGCCCCAGCACCAGGTCGCAAGTGCAGGTTTCGTAGGGAATTGTTCGTACGCCAAAATATGCAGTAACTAATGGCGCCAGACTGAAGTCTCCAGCGGAATTGAGATTCCCCACCAGAGTCGTATTCTCTCCTGAAGTCGGGTGATTCCTTCTTCCCCCAGTAGAATGATGGAACAGCTGATGTTGTATTCCCCTGCAGAATTGCATTCTCCCCCGAAGTCAGATGATTCTTTCTTCCCCGGCGAAATTAAAATTCCTCATCAGAGTCGTACTCTCCTGTTGAAGTAGAATGATTTCTCTCTCCCCGACTGAGTCTGCAAAAGAGCCGAATCCTTGGGAGCAGTTGGGACCATGAGTGGATTTTCCCTAGCAGAGTATTGAACAGTTGACGCTGTATTTTCCCCAGAGTCGCACTCTCTCCAGCGAAGCAGAATGACTTCTCCTTCCTCAGCCGAGTTTGCAGATGTCCAAGAGAGCCGAGTCCTTGGAAGTTGATCAGACCATACTCAGTTGTTTCCCCAGTGGAGTGGTGAGCAGCTGAAGTTGTTTCCCCACAGAGCAGTTATCCTCAGAAGAGTAGCCGAGACGGCCACGCAGTCTATTCTCGCGATTGATATCAGCCGGTCCAGGTTCTCGTAGAGCTTCGTTTCCTTGCGGCAGTCAACTGAAGTTGTTTTCCCCGCAGCAGTCCACCGAAGATCATTTCCCCAGACGGAGTCCGATTGATATTGGCGTGTCCATGTTCTCCTCAGCAGGATGATTCCTCTATCTGAGCAGTTCTTTCTCCTTGGCAGGAGAATTTCCCCCTCGGCATTTATTTTGCTGACGGGATCGCATCATATTGCATGATTGCATAGCATTGTGCATGATTGCATAGAATAAACGCATAGCATTTCCACCGTGTGGGGCATAAGCGCCGAAGCATATGCATCATAAGCATGATCTAGGTCATTATCATTCTTGCCTTGCAGGTGTTCGGCCGAAGGATCGGTTGCTCAGGATGATTCCTGATATCCTCCCCAACGAGGTCGCTTCCTTAAGATGATTCTTAAAGACCCAGGTGTAATCCCCACGGTCGCTCGCTCAAGATGATTTTTGAGATCCCCAGCAAAGTCTTCAGTTCGAGATGATTCTCGAATCCCTCAGCAGGGCCATTTGCTTAAGATGATTCTTAAGATCTCAGCGCTGTTCCCCGAGTTGTTTGCGTAGGATGATTCTTGAGCTCACCAGTAGCGTCCCCAGCAAGAGTTTCCCAGGAAGATTCCTGGAATACCCAACAGAATGAAGTCTCCAGAAAGGTTATCAGTTCAGGATGATTCTTGAAGGTACCCGACGGAGTTGTTTGTTCAAGATGATTATTAAAGTCCTTAGCAGCGTGATATGTCTGCTCCAACATTGATGTCTAATCTGAAGATTGACTTCGTAAACGCCTGAAGGCGATATCAGAAGGTTCCTGTGAATTCAGATTTCCTGGTTGATGAATCAACGTGTGGCTGAAGACAAGGTCCCAAAGTTTGCAGATATAACAAGATGATCCGTGTTGGTCTGAAGACCAAGTCAGTTGTCCTGAGGAGATGATTGATTGCGATCAAGTGGATAGTTTTTCTTCCGACTGAAGTCGAAGATGTTTCTCCAGCTGAAGCGGAGTTTGCCTGAAGGCAAAGTGTTTGAATCCCCGTAGAGTCATGAATGGCTCAGGATACCATTTCTCTGACTGAAGTCATAGATTTCCCAAGCTGAAGCGAAGGTGCCTGAAGGCAAGGTGTCGCTTGCGCGAAAATAAGGTGCCGGCAAAACAGAAGAGTCGCCACCTTTCGTTATTTATCCCTCAGAGCGGGAAAGGAAACGATCGGAAAAACCTGACGAATAAGGGTAAGACAAGGTCGTCGCAACCATTGTCTGGGTTCGGGAGTCGGTTACGCAAGGGGAAGGTATTAGCACCCCTCACGTCCGTCGTACTCGACGGGATCCTCGCTTGTTTGTTTACTTGGACGGGTTGGTTATAATCTATCTACCTATCAAGGCTGGCTGAAAAAGAAAAGAAAAATGACTCGGCAAAGCATCGCGCTTTATGCCTACGTATTCTCATCAGAGAATGAGAAATCAGAGTCAACGTAGTTCGGCTAACTACGGGGAAAGGTTGCTCGCTAGGATATCGCATCCTATGCCTACGTACTTTCATCTGGCATGAAAGATCAGAGCAAACGTAGTTCGGGAAACTACAGATTAAAATGGCTCAACTAGGAGGGAGACTATCAAGTCCTACTGTTATCATGCCATGGATTCATCCTATGGTTGAGGTTTGAACAGGGAACTCCTAGAAGTTGTCATGCATAGGTTTCAACCTAAAAGTCTATCATCAAATCCTCATCAAAGGAAATGAGAGTCCTAAGGGATCATGTCAGGGATACACCAAAATAGACAAAAACATCAGCTTTAACAGTAAAATGCATGCAATGCAAGTGAGGGAGGAAATGTGTGTGGGGTTTCAGCCTCCACAAGCCCGTCTCGACCTCAAGCCAGTCATGAAATAACAGTAATCGTACTGAAAACAATCAACATGCTATCAAGCAATATACAGATAAAGGAAATGAAGTGCCAGCAGGCAAACAAAACACACATGCTTGAGAAAGAATCAATCTACTCTCTAATCCTAACCCTGATCACAGCATCTGAACAAATCTAAACAAAGCTCTCAAGCAAAACCATAAACAAGAGAAATCAATCCCAGTCTTCAAGCTTCAGAACAAGCTTACCAAAGAAAGGGAGCTAAGCAAGCAGACTCATAGTGTCTTCCTCAGGAAAGCACTAAGAGGTGTATACTCAGGAGTTATATCCTATGTGGCTCAACCACTGTGATCAGTTTACATTCCTCCTCAGGAGAAACTAAACTCACAAGCAGGCTCCAACATCACTGGATATTTGAGAAATCCTAGATAAACTAATGGAACTAAGTGAATAGACCCATAGGACCTTCCTCAGGAAAGTACTAGGAGGCTTCCACTTAGGAGTTGCATCCCATGTGGCTCAACAACTGTGATCAGTTTACATTCCTCCTCAGGAGAAATTAAACTCACAAGTTGGCTCCAACATCATTGGATACTTAAGAAATCCTAGATAAACTAAGGGAACTAAGTGAATAGACCCATAGGACCTTCCTCAGGAAAGTACTAGGAGGCTTCCACTTAGGAGTTGTATCCCATGTGGCTCAACAACATGTGATCAGTTTACATTCCTCCTCAGGAGAAATTAAACTCACAAGTTAGCTCCAACATCATTGGATACTTAAGAAAGAGGTGAGAAGAAAGAATGAAAGTCATTCATAGTGCCTTCCTCAGGAAAGTACCAGGAACTTCCTTCAAACTTCAGGATCTCAAACCTCACAGATAGGGGACAAGCCAAGCTCTGGGTCTCTGAATCTTGGTCTACAATCTTCACTTCATGATGCTCTCCATCAAGATCTTCAAGGCAACACAAGCCCCTCAACAAATTCCTCAGAATAAACCCCAAAGATGAACAGATAACCACAGGGGAGACAAAATCAACAGGCAACTTCAGAAAATACCTAAAAATACTAAACTAATGGGGAAAAATCTAACAAATATTCACAAGGGTCCTCAACACCTACTCATAACATCTACATAGGCCTCTACCTAAAAATCAAGACAAAACTCAATCAAAGAAAGGGATTCATCACCTAAACACAATCTAAACCCTAATTAGGATACCCTAAATCTACCCTAATTAAACTAATCAAAATTTAATTCTAAAAATCTAGAAAAAAATCCTATGGGGAACTATGATTCATCATCTAATTGCACAAAAAAGAATGGATTAAAAACCCTAAGGGAAGGTCCTAAAACAATTCCTACAAAATCATGATATAAAACTACACAATATAAAAGCTATTTATTTGGAAAATCTATTAAAAATATTAAACCTAAAAATAAAATCTCATTTTTATTTTTATAATTTTCTACACATTTTAATCTAATCATAGAAAAAAGAAGAAGTCAAAAATCATTTTTTATCATTTTTTAATGAATTAAACAAAACAGAAAAATAAAAGAAGAAAATTAAAACAATTAAGATGAATTAAGGGAGGGGGGGTGCAACAAGCACACGCGCTAGTTCAAAATAAATGGGCCAGATGAGAAGGGGGGTGGGGATAGCACATAAGCCCAGAACGCTGGCTTTAAGTGAAACGCCGCGTTTCACTCATTCAAACTTCCCTCCAATTCTCAGACTTAACCACAGCCACACGATCGTTCCCCCAGTCAATCCCTTGACTTCCATCCAACGGCCACGAACCCTTCTTCTTCCTTGGACCAAACCCTAACCTGCAAACCCCTCCTCCATGCCCGAAACTTCGAGCTCCTCTATCTCTCTCCACACGCCATGATTCATCAAGATCCCAAAACAAAAAATGATCTACTAAATGCCTAGAATAAAATGGTACGATTAGTTTTCCTTGATTCCACCTAGGTTGTTCTAACAGAATACTTCAACATCTTGGTACGACCATATTCAACTGCTATCAATCTTCATCAAACTCAAAACTAATGGCTTACAGATATTCCTGATGTTATCCTGGCTATTATACACTAATTCATGCTACCTAAAACTCATTAAACAGCCAGTTATGGAAGATTAAAGATTCATGGCCCTGGTGTGAAACCTCACAAATCTTGCTCTAACTCTTGGGAAAGAATCATCTACCCTAGTGCATCATCTCTATGCCTAAGAAACTAACTAACACTGCATAATTAAGATGGAAGAAGGTGAAGAAAGAACCTGTCAAGAGGTTGTGGTGCAGTGATGTAGAGCACGATTCAAGCCTTGGAATTGCTTCTAGATGATCCTTGGATGACCACCAGTATTCTGTTTGCAATGGTGATGAAGGAGATGGCTGGTAGTGCAAGATATCTTGAGTTACTTCAACTTGAAGAAATTGCTTCAATGGCTATGTATCTCTCTCTCTCCTCTGACTTGACTCAAGTTTCACCAACCCTGAACACTCCTCATGGCATTCTTTTTATAACAATTGATGGATGCTTCTAGATTCATCTAGAAAGTTCTTGAAAATTCCATGATATGCCATATTGGTTATCTCATCTCCCATGTGCCATGCCTTGCAATTTTGTCTTAAACTATCATTTCATGAGATATTGAGAAGGGATGAGTGGAAAACAAGTGTATTTTTGGCTTGTGTAGGGTTTTTCAACATTGCCTTCTTTTTCAAGTAATGACTTTTCAAAGCATCACCCATTTTTAGACCTCAAATGAAAATTCTAGCTAAACCAATGTTCTCAAAATGGTTTTTCCAATCAAAATGATATATTGGATGACCTATTTTGGATTTGTGGATCTCCCAAATCACTTTTCAATTTCAACTTTTCAAAGTTATAAGCCTTTTTTAGTTCATTTTGGACCAATCATGTAATCTTGTGCTATGAGCTTTTTCAACAATTTGTGACCTTCTTTCTAGACTTAAAATCACATTTTGAGCAACTTTCATGTTTTGAGTTTTTCCATTTGAGGCTTGGAAATAGGAGTTTTAGGCATTGGCTAAAATGACCTATAACTGACAAATGACCAAAATACCCCTGCCTTGTTCAAACCATAAGTTGAGTTCCACAAATCCAATCAAGGACTTCTACCACTCAAATTAAAGCTAAGAACAAGCTCTACAACATTCATGTTGTGGGGAAGATGAGATATCAATCACATCTAGAGCTAAAACTGCCTGGAAAATAGGGATCAAATTAGGGTTTTTCACTGACAATCCTTGGAAACCCTAACTCAAAACTTCTCAAACTCCTCAATCATGGTGAGTTGGTCTAGGAATCATCTTTATAACATCTCTATGTATCATTCCATGATCTCATGGCCCTTGGATTAGGTCTCAACCTTCTCCTAATCTTCAGCTGATCTAGGGTTGACCCAGTCAAAACCCTAATTCTACCATTCATGGTTGAATCTTCTGAATTCTTGCATAATGACTTCTCTGGGCTTCATGAAAGCTATCAAGACATCTCATATGCTTTCCCAAAACATCAAATTCATTCTCAAAGTCTCAGAACCATCTGAGGAGCACCCACGACTCTCAAACTGTGAAGCACACAACCCTGGTTTCAAACCACTTTTCTGGGGATCTCTTGAACTTTTTGATGAAGGTATCAACTTACAAACACTCAATGAATGAATAATTGTTGGTCAAATTTTGGGGTGCAACAGCTGCCCCTATTCAAACGGCTTGAACCTGACTGGGTGAGAAGCGAACGGCTCTCAACCAATCAAGGTACGAGACGGTTGAATATCGGTAAACCCGAAAATTTGCCAACTGCACGACCACATGATACTCTGCGGGGAACAAATCTTTGAATACTGCAGTGCTAGCTGCACGGCCGCTAGCTGGAGAGATACTGATCTGACATCGCCGTCGGTTATCCACGTTAACTTCTTCTGACATCATCTTCAGGTAACCAAACACCCTCTGAGAGACACTCGACATCGCCGTCGGACAAACATCATCTCTGATGGGGATTTAAAGAGTCTGACCTCCGTCAAACAAACATCCAATCTCGCTGCCGGAAACAAACATAATCTGACCTCGCCGTCGGGTAATCAAAATACTCAACCTCGCTGCTGGACAACTATACCACTGAACAATTCTGACCTGGGGTTCACCCCTGGTAAATGGAACAAAAGGTAGACTTGCGTATTTGGAGCTACTCTGCTGGGGATGAGAGACTCAACCAATCACACTCTGATCTGGGGTTCACCCTCAGAACCATAACGAACATCGGAATACTACTGCACAATGATCCCACTGTAGAACTTCAACGTCAGAACTATGTGAAACCCTGGCCCCTGGCCACTTCCAGCTTCAGCTAGAGAAATCTTCAAGTATTTCTGAATATGAATGAAACCCTGGCCCCTGGCCACTCTGCCGGAGGTATCTTCGACTTCAGTCTGAAGAAAATGATCCTTGGCCTTCAAGGATACATGGACCTGCCTTCAGGCAACTCCACCTCTGCTATAGAGTATCCGTGACTTCAGTCAGGGATATACTTCGGCCTTCAGTCCGGAAAATGGATCCTAGGTCATTCATGACCTTGGGGATAACCTTGCCCTTAGGCACCTTCGCTTCAGCTTGGGAAATCTATGACTTCAGTCAGAGAAATGGTATCCTGAGCCATTCATGACTCTACGGGGATTCAAACACTTTGCCTTCAGGCAAAATTCCGCTTCAGCTGGAGAAACATCTTTGACTTCAGTCAAAAGAAACACTATTCACTTGATCGCAATCACTCATCACCTCAGGACAACTGACTTGGTCTTCAGACTCACATGAATCACTCTGTTGTATCTACAACCCCGGAACCTCGTCTTCAGCCACCCGTTGAATCTTCAACACGGAAATCTGGCTTCACAGGAACCTTCTGATATCGCCTTCTGGCGCTCACGAAATCCATCTTTAGATTAGACATCGTTGTTGGAGCAGACATATCACGCCGCTGAGGACTTCAAGAATCATCTTGAACAAACAGATCCGTCGGGCATCTTCAAGAATCGTCCTGAACTGATAACCTTTCTGGAGCAAACATTCTGTTGGGTATTCCAGGAATCTTCCTGGGTAACTCCCGCTGGAGGTGCTATCGGGGAGCTCAAGTATCATACTAGGCGAACAACTCGGGAAGCTGTGTTGAGGTCTTAAGAATCATCTTAAGCAAACGGCCCTGCTGAGGAATTCAAGGATCGTCTTGAACTGGAGACTTCGCTGAGGATCTCAAAAATCATCTTGAGCGAGCGACTGCGGGGATCACACCGGGGTCTTTAGAATCATCTAAGAAAACAACCTTGCTGGGGAGAACTTCAAGAATCGTCCTGAGCAATCGGTCTTTCGGTACACCTGTTCAACAAGGATGATAATGACCTAGATCATGCTTATGATGCGTATGCTTCGGCGCTATGCCCCACACGGTGGGAATGATATGCATTTATGCTAAATGCCATGCAATCATGCACAATGCTATTGCAACGTTTAAATGCTATGCAGTCATGCACAATGCTATGCAATCATGCACAATGCTATGCAATCGTGCACAACGCTATGCAATCATGCACAATGATGCGATCCCGTCAGCAAAATAAATGCCGAAGGGGGAAATCCTCCTGTCAAGGAGCAAGAACTACTCAGGTAGAGGAGTCATCCTGCTGAGGAGAACGTGAATACGCCAATATCAATCGGGCTCTGTCCGGGGAATTGATCTTCCGTTGACTGCTGCAGGGGAACAACTTCAGCTGACTGCTGCGGGGGACGAAGCTCTACGAGCACTTGGATCTGCTGATATCAATAGCGGGAATGAACTGCGCGACCGTCTCGGCTACTCTTCCGGGGATGACCACCCTGTGGGGAACCAACTTCAGCTGCTCCACACTCCACTGGGGAAAAACCAATCATGATCTGATCAACTTCCAAGGATTCGGATCTCTTGGACATCTGCAAACTCGGCTGAAGAAGGAGAAATCATTCTGCTTCGCTGGATAGAGTACGACTCTGGGGGAAGCACAACATTGGCTGCCCCACGCTCTGCTGGGGAAAATTGATCATGATCTGATCAACTTCCAAGGATTCTGCTTTTCTGCGGACTCAGCCGGGGAGAGAAATCATTCTACTTCACTGGAGAGTACGACTCTGATGGGGAATTTCAATTCCGCTGGGGAAGAAAGGATCATCTGACTTTGGGGGAGAGTACAACTCTGCAAGGGAATACAACATCAGCTGTTCCAACACTCTACTGGGGGAGAGGGAATCATCCAACTTCAGGAGAGAGCCTGACTCTAGGGAGGAATCTCAATTCCGCTGGAGACTTCAGTCTGGCATCATCAGTTACTGCATACTTCGGTATACGACCAGCTTCCTACGAAACCTGCACTTGTGACCCGGTGCGGGGGAAAATCCTGCTTCAGCGACTTTACTGGGAAGACATGAGCTTCGGCACCCGAACACTTCTATGAAATCTGCACTTGTGACCCGGTGCTGGGGAAGATACGACATCATTCTTCGGTGCTTGACTCAGCTGATGAGGTGACATTCCTTCAGGATGCGGCTGCCTGGGGAAGAGAATCACCTCTACCTGGGGGAGACATATCAATGCTCGCTATCTTGCGTTCAGATTCTACGGAGGAGAGACTTCTGAACTCTGCTGGAGAAGGAGGACTCGCTCCGCTTCGGGGATATCAATCCTGGTCTACTGAGGGCAATCTTGACCCTAATCCGATGAGGGGTAAACGCCATCTCAACCTGCTACAGTCTCCAACTGTACAGGGGGAACAACCTCAAACTGTACGTCTCTGCGGAGAAACAATCCTGATCCAACAACGTCAACACAGGGAATACAGGCTACCAATCATGGAGTCAAGTAACAGGTTATGCTGTAGGATAGCAACCCAATGACCGCAAGGCTTCTTGAGAAGGTTCAGGTTTTGACGGGGTAATGACACGATTCCCCGATACTCAATTCTTGCTAGGGTGAACAAACTCATTTGAACAACTTGCCCCAGTGCATTTCAACCTGCCCCAATCCGACCTTTGGGAATAATTCACTCTGAGCCGAAAACAACTGGCAACAAAACAATCTTCAGAGGGCTTGCCCCAGCATTTGCACAACAGGAGGATTCATCCTCCACTAATCAACTCTCAGCATGGTCGGCTTCAATATCTCTGAAGTAGTTTGCCCCCTGAACGAGCGATGAGCGACTCAACATGCTCTGATCGAACACTGGAGGGATCTGCCCTTAAACCGCAAGAATTCTGGATAACTGCCCCTGATTGGGTCTCGAGAAGATTCACTTCCGATCAACCGCTGCTTGCATAAACTGCCCCATAATCAACTGATGCTCCGGGACTTGTCCTCAGACAAACCGATTCCAAACTCGCAGGAAGTCAATGCCCCAGATTCACAGGGTTCCACAGCATACCATTCTGACCCAGACCTCTGACGATTCAGTCCTGATTGACTATTCCCTGCTGAAGTTCCTTCGTATCAGCTACTAACCTGCAACTAAAACTGTTTATTCACGAATAGTAATTTTAATGCAGTGTTCATGCAAATTTCGAAAAAAATGTTGTACTGTCACTCATTTACGTGTCATGCTAGTGAGTGACGAATGAACTCAAGAGTTCAAACGTAGTGCTGATATAATCAGTGAAAAATGCAATAAGGATATGATTAGCAGATCATGAAGGAGTCAGGTTACTCAACCTTATCGTAATGCGCTTTCAGAATAAACCCTGCCTCAATTAGGTCTTTTAAGGGTTGTATCGTGGTCGGGTTCACGGTCCGTGAAACAAAGGATATTTGGCTCAAATTATGATTTGTACCCACCCCTTCTACGTGATGATCTCCGATCCTAAAGTCCAGTTAACTTAGCTCGAGCGCTCGCCTCTTCGAGAGGTATGTTGAACATTGAGAACAACTGGTTAAAGAATTCGCAAGGTGTTTCGGAGTGACAGTTACTCCTTTTTCGTTTTCGGCGTCTGTGTCTACACGACTTCGTCCTTGTTTGAGGATTTTTCTCTTTTATAATCCTTTCTTTTTCATTCATCATTTTTTTATTCCCTAATTTTTGCCTGGACTGACTCCTTTTGAGTTCTTTTCGATTTTTCTTTTGAAGTCCAGTGGGATGCCCTGATTTTTGCCTAAGTATTTGCTTTCTAGCTTTTCTTTTTTACTTAGCGGGCTTTCTTATTCCTTTTTCTTTTGGAACAAGTCGTGCGACACTGGTTGTCTTGATTGCTCCGAAAGGATTATAACTGTCTCACTCCTGATTGGTGAGGTTTAACCATTGTGGTTGATGAGGTACGACCTCTGGAGAGGAATATGATGTGATTGGTCCTCGAAGGACAACACTCCTCTATAAGACTTGAACGCTCGATCAAGCTAACTGACAATTACCCTGCCCCGGGTTAAGATGCGAGGGTTTTAAAAAATTCCGAAAGAAACTCCTACTTCTCGGCTCGAAGTGGTTAACAAGGGATTCTCTTCCTTATCTCTCCGGTGTTTAGGGGATTTGAAACAATGCCTTGTACGTCATCGGCAAAGTTTTATCTGAAAGCAATACGATCATCGGTTATGAGTATTCGGTTTCATCATCCTCCCTCCGCTCATTGCTAATCATAGTAAGAAATCGGAGTAAATAAAATGCAAGTGTCAGTGTAATGCAGTAAATGAGTGACAACGACATAACTAATTCAGAAAAATGCATCGTCACTTTATTAATATTACCATTCGAAACATACAATGTTTTAACAGCAAGTAGCAACTTAACAGAAAAGAAACTACAAATGCAAATGGTAAAAAGCCCGAGGACTGCCAATGCTGAGGGCGTCTGCCTGTCTGGATCACTGGCTTCTGGAAACAACCCTCTGAATCTACGAGCTCAAACAGCTGAGAGGTCGCCACGCACAACCAAGACTCCCTCTGGAAAGGAAATACACCCTTGGTCGATCAATTGCTGCACTTTCGCCTGGAAAGCCTTGCAATCTTCAGTTGAATGCCCCAGAGATCCACCATGGTAGCCACACTGAGCATGAGGATCGTACCCTGGAGTGTAAGGCTCTAGCACGGGCTTGAGAGCTTTCGGTTCCACCAAGGAATTCTGAACCAACAGCGGAAGAATCTGGCTATACGGCACAGGCACTGGATAGAAAGAAGCATTCCTTTGTTCCACGTGGTTGCGAGGTCTTTTGTGATCCTGGTGCTGGTATTCTTTCCGCCCAGGAGCAAGAGGTCGTCGTTTCTGAGTGGCAACGATCCCTTGTTTAGACGCTTGCGTCTTCGAACTCGATCCAGGTAGGAACTGCGAGCGAGGCGATTCAGTCACCAAAGGTCGCGGGACGTATTCAAGATCTTTCCCAGCTTCGGGCAAAGGAGTGGAATCATCCACCTCTTCTGCAGGGTAGGGGATAAACTTTCCTGATGCTCTCATGCCGCCCGGCACAAGCCTAATTGTCCTCGAGTCGATCAGGTCCTGAATCTTATTCCGGAGAGCCTTACATGTTTCAACATGGTGCCCCGGTGCTCCAGAGTGGAAATCACAACGCATGCCGAGATCAACGTCTGGTGACACGTCATCTGGTGGATTTGAGGTTCGAAGCTTGAGAACACGGTTCTGAACCAACAGCGGCAGCAGCCGGGCATAACTCACAGGTAGTGGGTCCACAGCTCTATCAAGTAGCTTCTTCTTTTGACCATAACCTTCAGGGTTATTCTGAGATGCTCGGCGCGGCTGATGACGAGACAGGCCTCGAGCTTCATGCTGTGTAGAGGGTCCATGAGGTCCACTTGGCTTCAGCACAGGTGGCAATGACGGCAATGGGGGAAGCACTTTGGTCTCCTCCTTGGGTGCTTGACCACTCTCCTTATTTAGCATACTTCTCACCACTCCCATGAGAAAGCTCAACTGATTCTGCAGCTGCTGATTCTCCTCTCTGAGCACTTGCTGGTCCAGACGCACTGCCTGTATGTCATTCATGACCTGCCCCAGCTGGTTTTGGATTTTCTCCAACTCAGTTTGTATCTGCTCCATTAGTCTGAGCTGCCAGATTCTGAGTCAAACCTGCAAACACAAAGGTTAGAAGACAAGTCCCGACTTCTGCCATGCAAGATGAATTATGGGTGTCTGTACGTTCAGGAGATCACCCCTGATTTTGGTGTCAACGTGCCAACATAGTGTCAATGCAATAATAAGACTGGATCCATTCATGGAAGAAAATATCTCATCTTGCTCGGGATACCAGAATCAGGGTACGAAATGCGCCTGCAGCACAGACACATGCTAATGGAATGCAAACATGAATATGCGAGCTAATGCAAAATGCAGTCATGCAATAATATGTCCAGGTGGCTGCTGTGGAGATTCGATATCGACAGTCACTGATGAGAAGGAAACCCCGGTGTAAAACCACTGATCTGATCTGCTGTGAATAACCATCTGGTAGGATCGAGATCAAAATTCTGCCCTGACAAGAACGAAGGCCTGATAATAAAGACCCCGGATGCAAGATCAAGGAATATCTGTTGATGAAGTCTTCAGACCCCAAATCACAAATCTGCCCTCTCAAGAACAAATACACAGCTGCTGATGAGATCTTCAAACCCCACTCAAAATCTGCCCTATCAAGAACAAAATAACAACTGCTGACGAGATCCTCAGACCCCACTCAAAATCTGCTCCATCTAGAACAAACCTCTGATAACAATACTCTGATCGGAACCTGCTCTTATCAAGAACAGACATGCACCCAATGACAAGATCCTCTGATCAAACCCTTGCTCTATCAAGAACATCTCTGCAACTGAGAACCCAACATAACTGATTAACTGTCAAGAAACCAGGCAGTCTGGAGGTCGAAGTTTCCTGCAACATCCCAACCCCACTCACAGGTATGATGGACCTAATCCACGGACAAAGGTACGGCATCCTATGCGGTCATCAGCGTCACAGACTTTCATGCGTGACGATACGATTCCCAGAAGGAGTGGCATCGTCAAGTCATGAAGAGGCCTCACTTAGCTGACTTCCAAATGATCGGTCCCCAGAGTCGACAATCCTCACGTCTGGACTCCCCTCAGATCCTCAGGACCGGAAAGGAGCACCTCTGCAAGAATCTCGTCTGAGCGCAGATTTTCGTAGGGAACTGTGCCTGCTCAGCAGACAGGTTCGTCTACTACTTCTCCGCAACTATATCTAGGTGTGTACTCAAAGCCCAGGTCCGGCTTTTCACTCACAGTAACATCCCTCTCCCACAGCAGCACAGATAATCATATCAAACTGGAAATAAAATGCGGGAAATAAAAATGCGGGAAGTAAAGTGCGGGAAGTAAAAATGCGATAAATAAACGCAACCCAACAAGCAAACACACAAACGATAGGATTGACTCGCGTAGGGGATGGGAAACGGTCCCAGCATAAGGGATGGGAAAAGTCCCTAGGTGCTATAAGTCCCCAGCAGAGTCTCCAGCTGTCGCTTGCGCGAAAATAAGGTGCCGGCAAAACAGAAGAGTCGCCACCTTTCGTTATTTATCCCTCAGAGCGGGAAAGGAAACGATCGGAAAAACCTGACGAATAAGGGTAAGACAAGGTCGTCGCAACCATTGTCTGGGTTCGGGAGTCGGTTACGCAAGGGGAAGGTATTAGCACCCCTCACGTCCGTCGTACTCGACGGGATCCTCGCTTGTTTGTTTACTTGGACGGGTTGGTTATAATCTATCTACCTATCAAGGCTGGCTGAAAAAGAAAAGAAAAATGACTCGGCAAAGCATCGCGCTTTATGCCTACGTATTCTCATCAGAGAATGAGAAATCAGAGTCAACGTAGTTCGGCTAACTACGGGGAAAGGTTGCTCGCTAGGATATCGCATCCTATGCCTACGTACTTTCATCTGGCATGAAAGATCAGAGCAAACGTAGTTCGGGAAACTACAGATTAAAATGGCTCAACTAGGAGGGAGACTATCAAGTCCTACTGTTATCATGCCATGGATTCATCCTATGGTTGAGGTTTGAACAGGGAACTCCTAGAAGTTGTCATGCATAGGTTTCAACCTAAAAGTCTATCATCAAATCCTCATCAAAGGAAATGAGAGTCCTAAGGGATCATGTCAGGGATACACCAAAATAGACAAAAACATCAGCTTTAACAGTAAAATGCATGCAATGCAAGTGAGGGAGGAAATGTGTGTGGGGTTTCAGCCTCCACAAGCCCGTCTCGACCTCAAGCCAGTCATGAAATAACAGTAATCGTACTGAAAACAATCAACATGCTATCAAGCAATATACAGATAAAGGAAATGAAGTGCCAGCAGGCAAACAAAACACACATGCTTGAGAAAGAATCAATCTACTCTCTAATCCTAACCCTGATCACAGCATCTGAACAAATCTAAACAAAGCTCTCAAGCAAAACCATAAACAAGAGAAATCAATCCCAGTCTTCAAGCTTCAGAACAAGCTTACCAAAGAAAGGGAGCTAAGCAAGCAGACTCATAGTGTCTTCCTCAGGAAAGCACTAAGAGGTGTATACTCAGGAGTTATATCCTATGTGGCTCAACCACTGTGATCAGTTTACATTCCTCCTCAGGAGAAACTAAACTCACAAGCAGGCTCCAACATCACTGGATATTTGAGAAATCCTAGATAAACTAATGGAACTAAGTGAATAGACCCATAGGACCTTCCTCAGGAAAGTACTAGGAGGCTTCCACTTAGGAGTTGCATCCCATGTGGCTCAACAACTGTGATCAGTTTACATTCCTCCTCAGGAGAAATTAAACTCACAAGTTGGCTCCAACATCATTGGATACTTAAGAAATCCTAGATAAACTAAGGGAACTAAGTGAATAGACCCATAGGACCTTCCTCAGGAAAGTACTAGGAGGCTTCCACTTAGGAGTTGTATCCCATGTGGCTCAACAACATGTGATCAGTTTACATTCCTCCTCAGGAGAAATTAAACTCACAAGTTAGCTCCAACATCATTGGATACTTAAGAAAGAGGTGAGAAGAAAGAATGAAAGTCATTCATAGTGCCTTCCTCAGGAAAGTACCAGGAACTTCCTTCAAACTTCAGGATCTCAAACCTCACAGATAGGGGACAAGCCAAGCTCTGGGTCTCTGAATCTTGGTCTACAATCTTCACTTCATGATGCTCTCCATCAAGATCTTCAAGGCAACACAAGCCCCTCAACAAATTCCTCAGAATAAACCCCAAAGATGAACAGATAACCACAGGGGAGACAAAATCAACAGGCAACTTCAGAAAATACCTAAAAATACTAAACTAATGGGGAAAAATCTAACAAATATTCACAAGGGTCCTCAACACCTACTCATAACATCTACATAGGCCTCTACCTAAAAATCAAGACAAAACTCAATCAAAGAAAGGGATTCATCACCTAAACACAATCTAAACCCTAATTAGGATACCCTAAATCTACCCTAATTAAACTAATCAAAATTTAATTCTAAAAATCTAGAAAAAAATCCTATGGGGAACTATGATTCATCATCTAATTGCACAAAAAAGAATGGATTAAAAACCCTAAGGGAAGGTCCTAAAACAATTCCTACAAAATCATGATATAAAACTACACAATATAAAAGCTATTTATTTGGAAAATCTATTAAAAATATTAAACCTAAAAATAAAATCTCATTTTTATTTTTATAATTTTCTACACATTTTAATCTAATCATAGAAAAAAGAAGAAGTCAAAAATCATTTTTTATCATTTTTTAATGAATTAAACAAAACAGAAAAATAAAAGAAGAAAATTAAAACAATTAAGATGAATTAAGGGAGGGGGGGTGCAACAAGCACACGCGCTAGTTCAAAATAAATGGGCCAGATGAGAAGGGGGGTGGGGATAGCACATAAGCCCAGAACGCTGGCTTTAAGTGAAACGCCGCGTTTCACTCATTCAAACTTCCCTCCAATTCTCAGACTTAACCACAGCCACACGATCGTTCCCCCAGTCAATCCCTTGACTTCCATCCAACGGCCACGAACCCTTCTTCTTCCTTGGACCAAACCCTAACCTGCAAACCCCTCCTCCATGCCCGAAACTTCGAGCTCCTCTATCTCTCTCCACACGCCATGATTCATCAAGATCCCAAAACAAAAAATGATCTACTAAATGCCTAGAATAAAATGGTACGATTAGTTTTCCTTGATTCCACCTAGGTTGTTCTAACAGAATACTTCAACATCTTGGTACGACCATATTCAACTGCTATCAATCTTCATCAAACTCAAAACTAATGGCTTACAGATATTCCTGATGTTATCCTGGCTATTATACACTAATTCATGCTACCTAAAACTCATTAAACAGCCAGTTATGGAAGATTAAAGATTCATGGCCCTGGTGTGAAACCTCACAAATCTTGCTCTAACTCTTGGGAAAGAATCATCTACCCTAGTGCATCATCTCTATGCCTAAGAAACTAACTAACACTGCATAATTAAGATGGAAGAAGGTGAAGAAAGAACCTGTCAAGAGGTTGTGGTGCAGTGATGTAGAGCACGATTCAAGCCTTGGAATTGCTTCTAGATGATCCTTGGATGACCACCAGTATTCTGTTTGCAATGGTGATGAAGGAGATGGCTGGTAGTGCAAGATATCTTGAGTTACTTCAACTTGAAGAAATTGCTTCAATGGCTATGTATCTCTCTCTCTCCTCTGACTTGACTCAAGTTTCACCAACCCTGAACACTCCTCATGGCATTCTTTTTATAACAATTGATGGATGCTTCTAGATTCATCTAGAAAGTTCTTGAAAATTCCATGATATGCCATATTGGTTATCTCATCTCCCATGTGCCATGCCTTGCAATTTTGTCTTAAACTATCATTTCATGAGATATTGAGAAGGGATGAGTGGAAAACAAGTGTATTTTTGGCTTGTGTAGGGTTTTTCAACATTGCCTTCTTTTTCAAGTAATGACTTTTCAAAGCATCACCCATTTTTAGACCTCAAATGAAAATTCTAGCTAAACCAATGTTCTCAAAATGGTTTTTCCAATCAAAATGATATATTGGATGACCTATTTTGGATTTGTGGATCTCCCAAATCACTTTTCAATTTCAACTTTTCAAAGTTATAAGCCTTTTTTAGTTCATTTTGGACCAATCATGTAATCTTGTGCTATGAGCTTTTTCAACAATTTGTGACCTTCTTTCTAGACTTAAAATCACATTTTGAGAAACTTTCATGTTTTGAGTTTTTCCATTTGAGGCTTGGAAATAGGAGTTTTAGGCATTGGCTAAAATGACCTATAACTGACAAATGACCAAAATACCCCTGCCTTGTTCAAACCATAAGTTGAGTTCCACAAATCCAATCAAGGACTTCTACCACTCAAATTAAAGCTAAGAACAAGCTCTACAACATTCATGTTGTGGGGAAGATGAGATATCAATCACATCTAGAGCTAAAACTGCCTGGAAAATAGGGATCAAATTAGGGTTTTTCACTGACAATCCTTGGAAACCCTAACTCAAAACTTCTCAAACTCCTCAATCATGGTGAGTTGGTCTAGGAATCATCTTTATAACATCTCTATGTATCATTCCATGATCTCATGGCCCTTGGATTAGGTCTCAACCTTCTCCTAATCTTCAGCTGATCTAGGGTTGACCCAGTCAAAACCCTAATTCTACCATTCATGGTTGAATCTTCTGAATTCTTGCATAATGACTTCTCTGGGCTTCATGAAAGCTATCAAGACATCTCATATGCTTTCCCAAAACATCAAATTCATTCTCAAAGTCTCAGAACCATCTGAGGAGCACCCACGACTCTCAAACTGTGAAGCACACAACCCTGGTTTCAAACCACTTTTCTGGGGATCTCTTGAACTTTTTGATGAAGGTATCAACTTCCAAACACTCAATGAATGAATAATTGTTGGTCAAATTTTGGGGTGCAACACAAGGTTATCCCCAAGTTCATGAATGACCTAGGATTCATTTTTCGGACTGAAGGCCGAAATATATCCCTGACTGAAGTCTCGGACACTCTATAGCAGAGGCGGAGCTGCCTGAAGGCAGATCCATGTATCCTTGAAGGCCAAGGACCATTTCTTCAGACTGAAGTCGAGGATACCTCCTGCAGAGTTGCCATCCTTGAAGGCCAAGGATGCTTATCTTCAGAAGTACTTGAAGATTTTTCTAGCTGAAGCTGGAAGTGGCCAGGGGCCAGGGTTTCATATATCTTTAATGTTGGAGTTCTACGGTGGGTCAGTTGTGCAGCAGTATTCCGATGGTTCTGAGGGTGAACCCCAGATCAGAGTGTGCTCGGTTAAGTCTCTCCTTCCCAGCGGAGTAGTTTCAAATACGCAAGTGTACCTTTTGTTCCATTTACCAGGGGTGAACCCTAGGTCAGATTATGTTTTGTCCGGCGGCGAGGTCAGATTATGGTTGGTTCGACGGCGAGGTTGGATGTTTGTTCGACGGCGAGGTTGAATGTTTGGATTTGACGGCGAGGTCAGATTATGATTGGTCCGACGGCGAGGTTGGATGTTTGTTCGACGGCGAGGTTGAATGTTTGGATTTGACGGCGAGGTCAGATTATGATTGGTCCGACGGCGAGGTTGGATGTTTGTTCGACGGCGAGGTTGAATGTTTGGATTTGACGGCGAGGTCAGATTATGAATGTGTCCGGCGGCGAGGTTGGATGTTTGTTTGACGGCGAGGTTGAATGTCTGTTTGACGGCGAGGTCAGATTATGATTGGTTCGACGGCGATGTTGAATGTGTCCGGCGGCGAGGTTGGATGTTTGTTTGACGGCGAGGTTGGATGTTTGTTCGACGGCGAGGTTGAATGTTTGGATTTGACGGCGAGGTCAGATTATGATTGGTCCGACGGTGAGGTTGGATGTTTGTTCGACGGCGAGGTTGAATGTTTGGATTTGACGGCGAGGTCAGATTATGATTGGTTCGACGGCGAGGTTGAATGTTTGTTTGGCGGCGAGGTCAGGCGCTTTAAATCCCCAGCAGGTCGGATGTTTGTTTTGGCGGCGAGGTCAGACTTTTTAAATCCCCAGTAGAGATGATGTTTGTACGACGACGATGTCGAGTGTCTCTAAGAGGATGTTTGTTTCCGACGGCGAGGTCAGATTCAGTTTTCCAGCGGCGATGTTGGGCATGTCAAGTTGATCCAGTCTTTTGACGGCGATGTTAGGTGATGCAGATCTTTTAGTTCTCCAGCGGCGATGCGGGGTATTTTGACAGATTTAGTTCTCCAGCGGCGATGCGGGGTATTTTGACAGATTTAGTTCTCCAGCGGCGATGCGGGGTATTTTGATTGTCCGACGGCGATGTCAGATTTAGTTCTCCAGCGGCGATGCGGGGTATTTTGATTGTCCGACGGCGATGTCAGATTTAGTTCTCCAGCGGCGATGCGGGGTACTTTGGTTGATCGACGGCGATGTCAGACTCAGTTTTCCAGCGGCGATGTTGGGTGTGTCAGTTAATTCAGTTCTCCAGCGATGATGTTGGATGGTTCGTTCTCCAGCGGCGATGTTGGATATATTGTTTGTTTCTGACGGCGATGTCAGATCAGTATGTCTCTAGATAGTTGCCGTGCAGCTATTATTCCAGTGTTCGACGAATTGAGCAGTTGGCAAATTTTCGGGTTTACCGGTATTCAATCGTCTCGCACCTTGATTGGTTGAGAGTCGTTCGCTTCTCACCCAGTCAGGTTCAAGCCGTTTGAATAGGGGCAGTTGTTACACCCCAAAATTTGACCAACAATTATTTACTCATTAAGTGTTTGAGGGTTGATACCTTCATCAGAAAGCTCAAGAGATCCTCAGAGGAATTGGTTGAAACCAAGGTTGTGTGCTTCATAGCTTGAGAGTTGTGGGTGCTCCTCAGATGATTCTGAGACTTTGAGAATGAACTGGATGCTTTGAGAAAGTGTATGAGATGTCTTGAGAGCCATCATGAAGCCCAGAGAAGTCATTGTGCAAGAATTCAGAAGATTCAACCATGAAGGGTAGAATTAGGGTTTTGACTGGGTCAACCCTAGGTCAACTGAAAATTTGGAGAAGGTTGAGACCTAATCCAAGGGCCATGAGATCATGGAGTGATATATTGAGATGTTATAAAGATGATTCCTAGACCAACTCATCATGATTGAGGAGTTTGAGAAGTTTTGAGTTATGGTTTCTGAGGATTGTCAGTGAAAAAACCCTAATTTGATCCTTATCTTCCAGGCAGTTTTAGCTTAAGATGTGATTGATATCTCATCTTCCCCACAACATGAATGTTGTAGAGCTTGTTCTTAGCTTTAATTTGAGTGGTGGAAGTCCTTGATAGGAGTTGCAGAGCTCAAGTTATGGTTTTGACAAATTACAGGTCAGCTGAGGTGTGTGAATCTGGGTCCTTGAAAGTCACCCAACTTGCAGACAACTTTTGCCCCAGTAGGATGATTCCTATGATCTCTTGGTCAACATGAATGTTGAAGAGCACCTTCTTAGCTTTAATTTGAGTGGTAGAAGTCCTTTATAGGATTTGTGGAACTCAACTTATGGTTTGAACAAGACAGGGGTATTTTGGTCATTTGGCAGTTATAGGTCATTTTAAGCAAAGGCCATATCTCCTATTTCCAAGCCTCAAATGGAAAAACTCAAAACATGAAAGTTGTTCAAAATGGCATTTTAAGCCTAGAAATGGGGTCATGAATTGTTGGAAAAGCTTGTAGCAAGGATTTCCAAAGTTTGGTAAATTTGAACTAAAAATGGCTTATAAGTTAATTCAAGTCAAGTTGAAATTTGGTTTGGGAGATTTAGGAGTCCAACAAAGGTCATCCAATATACCATTTTGAATGTAAATGACATTCTAAAAACTTTGGTTTAAACAGAATTTTGATTTGAGGCTCAAAAATGAAGGTTGCTTTGGAAAATTGTTACTTGAATCTTAAGGCAACTTGAGAAACCTTCACACAAGGCAAATATGAGCTGATTTTTTGTACACTCCACCTCAATATCTCACAAGGGGAGATTTTGGCACAAAATTGCAAGGCATAACATATGAGATATGAGATAACCAATATGACATGTCATGAGATTTTCATCACTTTCTAGTGGATTCTAGAAGCTTCTAGTTGATTCCATGGATTGTTATATAACAAGTGAATCATGATGAGTAAGGGGTTGGCAAGGTTGGTGAAGAGAGTGAGAGGAGAGAGAGAGATATTCAAGGGTGAATTCCATTGCAAGCAAGCTTCGAATCTCATGCTACAAGCCTTCACACTCCAAATTGTTGCAAACAGAACTCACACCAACATCTAAGGATCATTGTGAAGAGGCTGCAAGCATTGAATCAAGCCATAGCTACACCTGCCATAGCCAAGAAACAGGTTTGCACTTTCTCTTCTATCTCTTTAATTATGCATGAATAGATTAGAATTCTAGGTTAGAATTAACAAGGATGAGTAGGTGATGATATCCAGTGAGTTTGAGAGCCATCCATGGAGTTTGATCTTAGGGCAATGAATCTTTGATGACCAAGAACTCTTAGCCTAGTGAGTATTAATCTTAGTGTGATAGTATGCTAGAACTAGGGCAGCATGAGGAACGCGTTAGTACCAAGAAATCCAAGAACCAGCAAGGTGCATGACAGTGGAAATTTGTGTGCCATAGGGTTTCTAGCTATCGGTTTGGTCATTAGAGTGAGTCTTGATCGAAGATATTGGCATGATCGTGTTCCTGGGAGAAAATGGAGCAAGTTAGTAGTTTACAAAATTGCATTTGGTGTTAAGAGGAGTGAGCACGATGAGGTAGAATATTGATGCATGGAAGTCTGGTTTCTGCAAACCCTAAGTTGCCAAGGTTAGTGACGAGTTGACAACCGTTAGATGCGCCCAAGACTTTGACCCTGGAAGCCAATCCAACGCACCAGATTCAAAAAGAAACGGAGGGAAATCTCTAAGCCAAAACGTCACCGTTTGGTTTAATGAATAAGTCTGGGCTCAATGAATTTGCGCTATTGGCACCCCCCACCAGCGGCCCAATCAGAAATGAACTTCAATCAGTTGCTAAATACACTGTTGGTTTTTTTTTTAATTTTCTTTTAATTTCTCAATTGTTTTTCTGAACGTGTATGGGCCTAATACGCTTGCTAATTGCACCCCAGCTTCCCAGCCCATCCAGAATAACAACTAGGGCGCCCTGCTTCTGGCACCCCCCTCCCCTTAATTGATTTCTTTTATTTTTTAATTCCCTTTATATTTTCTTGCACTTTAATAAATCCATAAAAAATAGAAAAATTGATATTTTTTAATTCTTGTTTTTTTCATATGTTCATAAATTTGTCTAGAAAAATATAAATGAATAAAATTTCCATTTTATTTTCTTTTCATATTTTTAGAGTATTTTTCATTTAAATAGCTTTTTTAATATGTTTAGTTTGGTATCCAATTTCGTAGAATTTCTTTTAGGACGTTCCCTTAGTCTTTTTAATTCATTATTTTTGGTGTGATTAGATATTGAACCATAGTTTCCCATAGGATTTAATTCTTGATTTTTAGATTAAAATTTGATTAGTTTAATTAGGTTAGCATTAGGGTATCCTAATTAGGGTTTAGGTTATGCATAGGTGAAATAGTTCATTTTCTTTAGAAAGTTTTGTCTTGATTTTTGGGTAGGGGCATATGTGGATGTTATGGGTAGATGTTGTAGACCCTTGTGAATAATTGTTAGAATTTTCCCTCTTGTTTTAGTATTTTTAGGCATTTTCTGAAGTTGGCTGATGATTTGGTCTGTTCTGTGGTTATCTGTTTATCTCTGGGGTCTATTTTGGGGAATTTGTTGTGGGGCTTAGTTTGTTTTGAGGATCTTGTTGAAGAGCATGATGGAAGAGAAGATTGTAGACCAAGACCCAGAGACCCAGAGCTTGGCGATTATTCCCTGTCTGTGAGGTTTGAGATCCTGAAGTCTGAAGGAAGTTCATGGTACTTTCCTGAGGAAGGCACTATGAATGACTTTCATTCTTTCTTCTCACCTCTTTCTTAAGTATCCAATGATGTTGGAGCCAACTTGTGAGTTTAATTTCTCCTGAAGAGGAATGTAAACTGATCACATGTTGTTGAGCCACATGGGATACAATTCCTAAGTGGAAGCCTCCTAGTACTTTCCTGAGGAAGGTCCTATGGGTCTATTCACTTAGTTCCATTAGTTTATCTAGGATTTCTCAAGTATCCAATGATGTTGGAGCCAACTTGTGAGTTTAATTTCTCCTGAGGAGGAATGTAAACTGATCACCGTTGCTGAGCCACATGGGATACAATTCCTAAGTGGAAGCCTCCTAGTACTTTCCTGAGGAAGGTCCTATGAGTCTGTTCATTTAGTTCCACTAGTTCAGATAGGATTTCCTAAGTATCCAGTGATGTTGGAGCCTGCTTGTGAGTTTAATTTCTCCTGAGGAGGAATGTAAACTGATCACAGTGGTTGAGCCACATAGGATACGATTCCTGAGTACAAGCCTCCTAGTGCTTTCCCGAGGAAGACACTATGAGTCTGCCTACTTAGCTCCCTTTCTTTGGTAAGCTTGCTTTGAAGCTTGAAGACTGGGATTGATTCCTCTTGTAGGGTTTTGCTTTAGGGCTTTGCTTAGATTTGATCAGGATTTTGTTAGGGTTAAGATTAGAGAGTAGATGTAGATTCTTTCTTTCTCAAGCATGTGGTTTGTTTGCCTGATGGCACTTCCCTTCTTTTATCCGTTTATTGCTTGATAGCATGTTGTTTATTTCAGTATGATTACTGTTATTTCATGACTGGCTTGAGGTCGAGACGAGCTTGTGGAGGCTGAAGCCCCACACACATTTCCTCCCTCACTTGCATTGCATGCATTTTACTGTTAAGCTGATGCTTTTGTCTGTTTTGGTGTATCATTGACATGATCCCTTAGGACTATCATTTCCTTTGATAAGGATTTGATGATAGAATTTTAGGTTGAAACCTATGCATGACAACTTCTAGGAGTTCCCTGTTCAAACCTCAACGATAGGATGAATCCATGGCATGACAACAGTAGGACTGGATAGTCTCCCTCCTAGTTGGGCCTGTTCCCTTCTCGTCTCAAAATAGTTTAAGATACAGTAATCATGAATGATTTCTTTCGTACGTTACGAGCCTTAAGCTATCTGAGGAAGGATCGTGGGAAAGCTTCTTTTCCACAGTCTGGATGTTTAGTATGGTACCCTTTGGGTGACATGCGACGCATTCACTCTCAGGTCATAGTCTCTAGTGCGGTTGAAATCGCAAACACAATAAAAAAACACTTCTTTCAGGAGATAACCCGTAGTTTCCCGAACTGCGTTTGCTCTGATCTTCCATACAGTGTGGAAGTACGTAGGCATAGGATGCGACATCCTAGCGAGCAACCTCTCCCCACCTTCACCCGTAGTTAGGCCGAACTACGTTGACTCTGATTTCTCATTCTCTGATGAGAATACGTAGGCATAAAGCGCGATGCTTTGTCGAGTCATTTTTCTTTTCTTTTTCAGCCAACCTTGATAGGTAGATAGATTATAACCAACCCGTCCAAGTAAACAAACAAGCGAGGATCCCGTCGAGTACGACGGACGTGAGGGGTGCTAATACCTTCCCCTTGCGTAACCGACTCCCGAATCCAGACAATGGTTGCGATGACCTTGTCTTACCCTTATTCGTCAGGTTTTTCCGATCGTTTCCTTTCCCGCTCTGAGGGATAAATAACGAAAGGTGGCGACTCTTCTGTCATGCCGGCACCTTATTTTCGCGCAAGCGACACTTGTTTTTCGAAGACATACTTGATCGGGTCCATCTTCGAAATCAATGGGGTTGTATGGTTTAACATGTACTCTCTCAAACGCTTTGCGGCCCAAGCGAATGCACAACATGTTTTTTCCAGCATCGAGTACCTCGACTCACAATCGGTGAATTTCTTACTCAGGTAGTAGATGGCGTGCTCTTTTCTACCTGACTCGTCTTGTTGACCGAGCACACATCCCATTGAATTCTCAAGAACTGTGAGATACATGATCAGTGGTTTCCCTGCAACTGGAGGCATGGGTATTGGAGGTTCCTGTAAATATTCTTTTATTCTTTTGAATGCCTTATGGAAATTTTCATTCCACCTGTCCGTTTGATCTTTTCTCAGCAAATTGAATATTGGTTCACAAGTGGCTGTAAGATGAGATATAAACCTTGCAATGTAGTTTAATCTCCCCATAAAACCACGAACCTCTTTTTCTGTTCTCGGCTCAGGCATTTCTTGTATAGCTTTTATTTTGGTAGGATCTACCTCAATACCCTTTTCACTGACAATGAAACCCAGTAACTTTCCAGATCTCACCCCGAAGGTGCACTTGTTAGGATTCAGCCTCAGCTTGAACTTCCTCAGCCTTTCGAACAATTTCAGAAGATCGACCAGATGTCCCTCCTCCGTCTGCAACTTCGCAATCATGTCATCAACATAGACTTCCACCTCATGATGAATCATATCATGAAACAAAGTGACCATCGCCCGCTGGTAAGTTGCCCCTGCAATTTTCAATCCAAAGGGCATCACCTTATAGCAAAAATTCCCCCATGGTGTGATGAAAGTAGTTTTCTCCATGTCCTCTGGGGCCATCTTAATTTGGTTATACCCAGAGAAGCCATCCATGAATGAAAACACAGAATACTGAGCGGTGTTATCAACCAACACATCAATATGAGGGAGCGGGAAATCATCTTTCAGGCTCGCTTTATTTAGATCTCAATAATCAATGCACATCCCCACCTTTCCATCCTTCTTAGGCACAGGAACAATATTAGCGACCCACAGAGGGTAATTCGTGACAGCAAGAAACCCAACATTCAACTGCTTCTGAACTTCTTCTTTGATCTTGACTGCCATGTCAGGCCTTGTCCGTCTCAACTTCTGCTTGACTGGCGAGCATTCTTCTCTGAAAGGTAGCCGGTGTACCACAATATCTGTATCCAGGCCAGGCATGTCTTGGTAAGACCAAGCGAAGATATCCTTATCCTCACGGAGCATTTCAACCAATCTTCTCTTGACACTGTCTTCTAATGCAGCCCCCACTTTAACCTCTTTCTTGTCATCCTCGGTACCCAGATTGATAATATCAATATCCTCTTGATGAGGCACAATGACCCTTTCCTCTCGCTTGAGAAGCCTGGCTAATGCTTCGGGTAGTTCACAGTCCTCGTCAGTCGCTTCTTCAGCTTGATAAGTGGGATTATCAAAGTCATACGAAGTCATAGCCGAACCTGAATCGATGGCATCTGATAGAAAAGACCTGCATGAGGATGATATGTTTATTATGCGATGCAACAAACAAAACACATTGCCATTTTTCTGTTAAGTATACGTGCAAAACAAAAACAAGAAAAACAAGGATCACAATATTTGAATGCGAAACGTCTTTTATTTAATGATAAATTGCAAATAACAAGAAGACCCCACAAATGGGTCACTACGTCTTGGGCAGAACGCAGGACTGAACATAATCAAAACAATGAACATTACTCTGCAGCAGTAACATGAATGACTTCTTCGGTAGTCCAGTTGCACAGCTTCTGGCCGGGAGTACATGGACGAATCCAGGCATCCATATTGTAGTCACTATCCCCTTCATCGTCTTCAACAGCATTGATTCTGTCAAATATCACACCACTGCTAGTGAACTGAACAGGTCCCCTGTATCTCGGAATCTGAGAAGAACTGGAGGGTTTGTATCCCAGGCCGAACTTGTCCTGCTTGACAGGAACATCGAGAACTTGACCCCACTTCTGAGATGAGCCAGATTCTACGATAGCACGGGCTTCCCTGAGCGACGACATCGAAACCTCTGGGCCTTTGGCTTCTACAGGAGACTTCCCCTGAATCTGAACTGTTTCAAATGTCTGGCAGAGCGTTTCGTGGATCTCACCATCCACTTCTACGTACTTGAAGAATGACAGATGGCTAACCATAATGTCCTCTTCTCCGCACATGGTGATTATCTTCCCTTCCACCACAAACTTCAGCTTTTGATGCAACGTTGAGGTGACTGCCCCAACAGAGTGTATCCATGGTCGGCCAAGCAAAGAGCTGTATGCTGGCTGGATATCCATGATATAGAAAGTTGCATCAAAGATCTTTGGCCCTATCTGAATAGGCAGCATGATTTCTCCAAACACTGATCTCTTAGATCCATCGAAAGCCCTCACGACCAGATCACTGGGCGTGCACATCAAACCTTGAATGTCCAACTTCATCAATGCCTTCTTCGAAAGCACATTGAGGGATGATCCCGTATCCACCAAGACATGTGACATCAGAGATCCTCTACACTCCAACAATATATGCAGAGCACGATTATGGTTCCTCCGAGCAGGAGTCAGATCCAAATCAGTAAAACCAAGACCATTACCGGCATTCACATGAGCAACTACCCCCTCCAACTGATTGACAGAAATCTCCTGGGGTACATACGCTGCATTCAAGACTTTCAACAGAGCATTGCGATGCGCCTCCGAACTCATCAACAATGACAGGATAGAAATCTTCGAAGGAGTCTGATTCAAGTGATCCACAATTTTGTAGTTACTCTTCCGAATTAATCTCATAAATTCCTCTGCATCCTTTGAAAGATCATTAGTAACAACCTGGGGTTGGGCATTCTCTTCAATCATAGCCTTACGCTTACCCTTGTCATTCTGATCAACATTAACCTCCGGTGGAGAAAAAACCCTACCACTTCTGGTAATACCTCCGGCCCCCACTATATTCTCAACCGACGAACTTTCGCTTGCCGATTCTGCCCATTCTTGCTTCGGCCCGTTACAGAACACCTCTCCCCCATAATTCCATGGGATAGCTCTAGTGCTCTCGTACGGCATAGGTTCGTCATTGTACAGTAATGGTAATCGGAGCTGGCCTAGCAGGCGCTAAAATATTGATAGTCCGGTATGGAATGGAAATCGTAGCAACTTCATTTCCGTCATTACTCACTTCTCTCTCTACATCTTCTTTCACGACTTTGTCAAATTGCAAAAAACCCTCATTAATCATTCTCTGAATACCCCTCTTCAAAAGATCGCAACCCTCAGGTTGCGCTTCACACTCTGAGCAGTCAGCAGAACAACCAAGAAACACCCCCTTCTTCAACAAACAAACCTTCACAAAACCCAGTGGAGTCTTCATATCTTCAACATCAATTATCAGATTCAACTTCTCCCCCTCAATAATGGCATTGGGTCCGGCCACACCATGATTTGGCATCGGGTTCTGAGTTACATTAGGCCCCTCGTTGGTGAAATTGATAGCTTTGGAATCAAGCAAGTCCTGTACTTTATGCTTGAAAGCTTTGCAATGTTCAATATCGTACCCTGGAGCACGCGAATGAAAATCAAAATGAGCATTCACATCGTACCCAGCAGGTGGCGAACTAGTGAGAGAAGCCAAGGTCCTCTTTTGAACCAACTATAATTGCAGTAACCGTTGTAACAACTGAGAATACGACATCAGAGGATTCACAAATTGCCTATTAGTCGTTCATTGTCTGGCAGCATAAGGTCGTTGAACATTGCCTTGCTGATGAGCTGCAACCGAGATATCTACTGTAGCGACCTGTTGAGGATAACGGGACTGAGCTCTACCCCTACCCTTGTGCGAGAAAGCATTTTCATCCCCCTCCCTTCTCTTGGGGTTTGCAAAATATGGCTTCTTCGTTCCTCCCGATAAGGATCCACCACCATTCGAAATCTTACCAGACTTGATTCCACTCTCCAATCTTTCGCCAGCGATTACCATATCAGAAAACCCTGCAGACATGCAGCCTATCAACTTCTCAAAATACACACCAGGTAACGAAGCCATGAACAAGTCTATCAACTCCCTTTCAACCAAAGGAGGTTGCACTCTTGCAGCCAGATCCCGCCATCTTTGGGCGTATTCCTTGAAACTCTCAGAATTTTTCTGCGACAAACTCTCCAATTGTACCCGATTGGGTGCCAAATCACTATTATATTGATAATGACGCACAAAAGCCTCAGACAATTCTTTCCAGCTGCGGATATGGATTCTCTCAAGCCCCATATACCATTCTAAAGAAGCCCCTGCCAGACTATCCTGGAAGAAATGCATTAGCAGCTTTTCATCACTGGAATAAGCAGACATTTTCCTGAAGTATGCCTGAATGTGTACTCTGGGACAAGTCGTCCCTTTGTACTTATCAAAATCGGGCACCTTAAATTTGGGGGGAATCCTGACCCCAGGAACCAAACCAAGATCAGACGTATCCAGGCCCAAAGAGTTATGATTCTCAAACGATTTCATCTTCTCCTCAATAAGTTTGAACTTTCGGTCAGCTTCAGTCGACAAACCACCCTCTAGATCTTTCACAGAAAATATATCATCCTAATTATCCTCCCAATGAGGCCCAGCAACCCCGTGCACAACGCACACACTACCATTACCACCAATATTATCGTTCTCACCAGCAGCTCCTCCGCCCAAAGGTACAACAACAGTAGGAATGCCCTGAGGAATATATCCACCAATCAGAGGATGAACAACATCGACTCCTCCGTGCAACACACCGTCTTCATCAACCCGTGCTATCAACGGCTGGACCAACGTTCTCAACTGTTCCTGTCCACTAGCAACAGTCTGCATCAGTTCCATGAATTGGGCCATGCGATCCCTGACCTCCTGCAATTCGGCTTGAACTTGATCCATCACCTTCTGCTGATTCCCTCGAGTAGAATACCTGTGGAAACTGAACTCCTCAATCCTAAACTTAAGAAAACCAAGCAGAGATAAGAACACAAGGCCACCAAGAACAACCTGTGATGCAAATGAGAATGCAAGATGCAAAATGCAAACATGTCTATGTATGCACAGGGAGATCTTCCCCCTTGATTCTGGTTTCAATAAACAAGAACAGCAGAGATGGATAAGAACACCACAATAAATCTTCTCATATATCAGGTAAAGCTGAAACAATACAACCAAATGAGAAATATCCGCATACAAAGAGGTATTGATCTCATCCAACATCTCTGGTGATGATCAAGATACAACAGCAAATGAAACTACAAAAGATAAAACTCCTAGTAGCCATGATCTTTACGCCACTCCTGAGACTCCTCTAGCATCTCCTTTGTATCTGGGTGGTCTGGCCTCTCCATCAACTCTCGGATAAGGACATCCCTCTTGTGTATCACATCCTAGAGATAATGACAATGGTCCTCCCAAGCATCTTCGCCAAAGGCGTCCTCAAGCCTGGGTTTCTTCACCTCTGCTCGAATCTTGAACTCTTCAAGTGCTGATAAAGTTTCCTGGTATTTCTGCTCAATCGTACTTCTTTGGAACGTTTCTAACAATACCTCCCTCTCCTTAGCCTTGAATTGCGCCTTCAGCTTATCGACCTAAACACGAATATGGTCCTCCCTATTCTTGTTGGCTGTCATAGTAGCATTCCACTGCTCATTGAATTTGGATATCTTCAGATAGGCTCTATCTAAATCCTCCTTGTTACTCTTTAGAACATCACAAGTGCTTTTCAGATCAAGACCGACTTGCTTCCTTGCTTGTACCTGATCAGCAAATTCTTCCTTCAACTTAGTCAACATTTCTACATTTGTCTTGGCCAAATACACAGCTTCACCCTTATCATGCTTCAGCTGACTGATTTCCTGCTTCAGTTGTTCATTCTCTTTGCACAACTCTTCCTTCTATGCCCAAAGCTTGGTATATCTCAGAATATTGACGGTTGTAGGCGGCTCAATGACTAAGGGATACAATGGCGCTTCAACAGGAAATGACAATAACACCTCTTCAACCCTCTTCTGAATCCAAACCGAGTATGGATCATAGGCTCTACAATCTCCTTTGCCTAAAGAAAGCTTTCCCTTCTTGTGAATCTTACCCCAAGCGTCCACGAATCGGGCCGAGATACAAGGATCAGCTACACCCGTGAAGTATAGAGATTCCTGCACTTCCTCTTCTTTCGGAGGTCCTTTAAAAGCATAACCGAATTGTCTCACGGCAAGAGATGGATTATAGTTGATACCACCTTTCCTTCCTATCAATGGCACATTAGGAAAGCTACCACAACTGAAGACAAGCTCACGACCCAGCAAGTCTCGATTGAACCAGACGATATTCTTCTCCGTTAAACCCATAAGCCTCTTCGACCATTCAGATGATTTCACGGAATTCATAAAAGCTCTAGAGCGAGGAAGATGATCAACAAACCACTTATGCAATAACGGTGCACAACAAGAAACCATCTTTCCTCTTCTTTTCTCGTTCTTGTAATGCACTGAATGATAAAAGTCTGCTAGAAGAGTAGGCATGGGGTTCTTGGAAGCGAAGATATGAAAAACATCAAAATCCACAAAGTCCGGTACATTGGAAAACAACACAATGCCATAGACACATAGAGCCAAGATAGCACTGAAAACCACCCAACAACCCTTGTCAGCATACTCTCGGGCTTTGTCGACCAGGAAGGGCAAAGTAAATCCGGAGACTCCGTTTCTACTGATAACATGATCTGCCAATTCAGAGGCGCTCAAATCAAGAACGACGGATAACTTCTCGAGATTAGGTTCTTCTTCGGAGCTGAAGAAAGTCACTTTGTTCAGAATCGGAACACCGATAATGTAAGCAAATTCCTCCAAAGTCGGAACCAACATATAGTCCAGAAATGTGAAGCATCTCAGCGGAGGATCATAAAACTGCAACAGGGTATGAATAGCTCCATGCTCATAAGTCGTGAGTTTACGGACAAACTTCAGAATTCCACCATACTGTTCTCTGAAAGCTGCAAGAACATCACGATTGGCAAGGGAAATCAGACCAAATAAAGGTCCCAACTCAGGTGTCGGAAACTTGTACACAATAATCCTTTTTATGATAACTTCCATCTCTGAAGAATACCAGTACCAGAATCAAGGGAAAGACGAGAACCTATAACACACATAAACATGCAATGTTAAATGCATAATGATTATGCAAATGCACACATAGGATCAAGGTATCCAATGCTCAAATTCAATGTTGTGCCATTGACTGAATTCAAACAGAGCTCCGCTCTAATCAGAACACTGAGATAATACACCGGATGGAACACTCAGGATCAAAATTCCGCACTGACGAGAAAACCAGGGTTGGTTGAAGGCCAGGTTTCCTGCAAAACCCATCCCTCTCACATGTAGGTTCTAGTCTTAAAGGGTACGTCATCCTATGCGGGTTGTCAGCGTCACAGACTTTTGAGAAACGATGATACGTTCACCATTTCTGGTTTGGCATCACAGTCTAACAAAGCAGCCTCACTTAGCTGAATCCCCAAATGAACGGTCTCTAGAGTCGACAGTCTCTCTAAGTCAATATTCCTTCAACTGCACCAGACGCGCATGATAGAATAATTCCAAAGAAAAACCTCGTCTAAACGTGAATTTCACGCGAGCTATTGCGCAGCCAAACCCCACACAAGCTCCCGCTAATCTCCACTCTAATCCTATATGTATGCTCAAGCCCATGTCCGACTTATCTCTCAATGGAACAACCCAACCCACAGCACAGCAGCAGCAAAATATGCAAATGCAATAATATAAAACAGATAATGACCTAAAGCAAAAACTGCACAAAAGTAAACACCCAAAGACGCAACAGACAAGCGCTAGGAGTGACTCGCATAGGGAACCAGGATCCCCAGCAGATTTTCCAGTTATCGCAACTGCGAAAAACACCCGGCGGAAAACAGAAGAGTCGCCACCTTTCGTTATTTATCCCAAAGAGAGGGAAAGGAAACGATCGGAAAAACCTGACGGAAAAGGGAAAGACAAGGTCATCGCAACCAAGTCCTGGATTCGGGAGTCAGTTACGCAAGGGGAAGGTATTAGCACCCCTCATGTCTGTCGTACTCGACGGGATCCACGCTTGTTGTCTATCTAAGGATGTGTTTAAACTATCTACGCTACAGGCTTGCGGGACAAAAAGAAAAGAAAAGAGACTTGGAAGAGCATCACCGCTTTGTGCCTACATATTCCCTCGTGCAATGGGAAAGTCAGAGTCAACATAGTTCGGCCTGACACGAAACCACAGGTTGATTAAGTGTTTTAATCGAGTAAGGTTAAGCATCTGTTCCAACAGTTAGGGATTAAGCCTGTTGTCATACCCTAAATGTGCCCGCCCTTTTTTTTTTATCAAAAGCATTGGTACAAGTCATCAGGAGCATGAGAAAAAAAAAGGAGAAGCCTATTGGGTATCTCAAAAGTCATAGTGGGGTTGGAATGATCACCCATTTCATCTGCACAGTGTCCAAGCAAAAAGGGGAAATTAGGGTTTTCGCACAGTTAAAAGTCGAGGTTTCAATGGTTTGATCAGTCGACGTCTTGAATTGATCTCCCATGAAATAGGGTCAAGGATGCTACATTGGTTCAAATATGAATTCAATTTGAGGATTGGCACTCAAATATTGAAGACAATGCAGCTCAGACCCGATTAGGGTTTTCGATCAGAAAAGTCAATTGTAGTTTGACTTTTGATATGAAAGGTGTTCTAATGATACAATCTTGATTCATAAGGTTTATATGGCTTAGTGAAGTCCATTCAAGAAGATTCAAGGCCTCAAGATACCCGGATCGTCAACAGTCGGCTCGGTAGTCACCGATTGATCGAACGGTTGACCGAAAAGTCAACTCTCCAACCATAAGGAATTTGACTTCAAGACGTGAATAAAAAATGTTCCTTATGTCATATTACACCTTCCCATAAAATTTCATGACCATTGGATCAAGGGTTAGGAAGTAATTGCAAAAGTCAGGAATTAGGGTTTTGAAAGGGGCAAGACCATAACTCCTCAATCACACATCCAAATGAAGTGGTTCAAAGCTCATTGGAAAGCTCTTGACAAATACTACAAAAGCCTCAAAGTGGTCCATGATCAGAAAATGCATATATTTGGAGTTATGATCAAATTCATTTCAAGAAGGGAAAATAACTTAGAGAAATTTCACTTTTAAGCTTGTTTTTCAGCAACTTTGAGAGGCTTTTTGGCCAAGCTCCTTTGAGAATTTGAAACTCATGAAAACATGAAAGTTATAGAGCTACTTAAGAGCTTTCTAAATTATGGTAGAACTCCTCCATAGCCCTTATGAGCTGAGCGTTATGAATTTGGCAAGATGGGCTTTTAACACTTGAGTCCCACATTGACAATTCTTCACAAACTCAAATTTTAACAACTTGGGCCATCCCCAACCATTGGATCATGTTTTATTATGATAACTTGAGGCCTAGATGAAAAGAAAACCAGAAGAAAGAAGGAGTTGATGGACTTGGCAACTTGGAGGCAAGTTGACAATATAATATTCATAAAAATGGAAAGAGAAACTTTTGCCACTTGCACTTGCAGTTGCAATTCCCTATTTGCCTAGCCACTCTAATCATCTCATGTCATTAATTTTCACTTGACTAATTCATCAGTTGAGGCAAGGCTTTGAAGCTTGGAACTGTACCAAACCCCAAGCCAAGGGTTTTCCTTTTCAAAATCTCTCCAAAATGCCAAGTTTACAAATCTGCCCTCACCTTGCATTCTCCTATAAATAGGGGCTCCCTCTATGTCATCAACACACCAGAAAAATCTCAAAAACCAGAGAAACAACAGCTCTCAATTCCCTCTCATTTCCTTAAGAATTTCAAAGTTTCAAATTTCCATTTTTCACCAAAAAGCTGTCTTGAGCAAAACTCTGCTCAAGATCAGTTCTACCATCTCCAAGTCCCTCAAAACCATCTACACAATCTCTAAACATTGTGTAGAAGGTGTCCATACATTCAAACCACTCAAAAATCTCATTTTCACAAAAGTCAACCTTCACACCTTAATAGTTTGACTTTCTTCCACTTTGAAAGCCAAATCCTCACTCAAAACATTTCCTACCATTCTAACACTCCTAACACCTCCCATACATAATATCTCAAGTGTTTAAGCCATAAAAAACCAGCTGGAAATCACACAACTCCAACTGTCTTAAAAAGTGGATTGTTGCTTCAAGAGGAAGCAAGCTTCATCTCTTTGCAAAGAAAGGAGGATCTCTGGGTTGCTAAGTTTCTTAGCTTGCTCAAGGGTTGTCTACAAGAGGTATGTGACATTCCAACTCTCTACTAATCATACATTATCATGTTTTGAGATGATTTTGTGAAAATGTAACCATTGCTGCCCCATTGTGGTTCTTTGTCAAGAACACTTGTTTCATTGTCATGATACTTGCCTTCATTAATATATTGTCATTTGTAAATGATATGTGGATTTTGTATTACCAAGTTTGTGATTAGATTTCATGCTTAGCTTGTTTGTGAGATTTTGGTCATGTGAGAGTTTTAGGGGTCAATGTTGAAATGTTGATGAACTTGCCCTAGGCTTGTTAGACTTAGCTCATTAGTGATGTTTGACTCAACTTGTAAGTTACTCATAGATTCCCCCTGCCTTTGATCATGGTTGAATCAATATGACTCTTGTTTTGGCTCTTATGCTATTTTTGTGTCATCTTGCTTATCACTACCATGAGTTATGTATTGGTTTGTTTGTGCTTGTTGTTTTGGTATCTTAAATCATTGGTTAATGTGTATGAAAGCTTACTTGCCTATTTGATTTGTATGAGCATGAGAAATATGAGTTTAGCCATCATGGCCTGTCATGAGCTTTGTTTGTTTAATTTTGTTCTCAAATTTAGTTCAACATGTCATTTTTGGCTTGGAGCATTTTTGCTTGACCTTAAGATTGGAAATTCATTGGTTTACTTATTTTGAGAATGTGTATGGTGCTTTTGTGCTCAAATTTCTCCAAATGATTCCAACTGCCTTATCATGCCTCATTTGCATTTTTTCAAAATACCATGATACCAAGCATACTACATTTTGTTTTAATCCATGTCTACATGATCCATTTGCATAATATCACTGTCCTATCTATTTAAAACATGTGTGTGATACCAAAATACCCCAACTGTCATGAAACATACTTGCTGCTACATGTCAATTCCAAAACTGTTTCATATTTCAAACAACATGCCAAAATTCTGCTCCATTTGCTATGAACTTGGTTTCAATGAATGATCATTTTCCTTGACATATTTATGATGTGTTTATGTTGTTATCTTGGCTTAAAACTCACTGCTTTAAAAAACCACCTGCTGCCACAACTGTCTTGCCAAGACAGATTTTTCAACTTTTCACCGTAACATGCCATTTTTCATTTCAGCAATCCTATGTTTGTTTTGTGAGTTAAAACATATTCCTTATCATGATAATGATGTGTTTACTTGATTTATTTGGTCTATTCATGCCTGTTTTCACATTTCCTCGATTTCCATTTCCAATGGCATTTTTATGCTAGAATGTGCCTTGATCATGCCAAGATGTTGTTATGTTTGCATATGCCTATGTTTTGAGTTGTAATTCATTTGTATCCATGATTCTAAGGTGTGTGTATGATTGAATTGATCTATGTGTAGCTATTTTCTTATTTTACTCTCAAACTGCTCCTTTCCAAGCCAAAATCACCATGAACATACCAAATTCTTATTTGCTTGCCATATGCCTATGTTTGGAGTTGTAACTCACCTATATACTTGTTTCTAATGTGTGTTGATGGTTGGTTTGATCAATGACTGCTTGTTTTCTCTTTTCATCATCTAATTGCATCCTTGAGCTAATTTTTACCATGACCATGCCAAAACCATGATTGCTTGCAATTTGTTAAATTTCTGAGTTGTAACTCATTCCTCCCTGCATTTATAATATGTGTGTGTGATGTTTGTCAGCATGAAACCTTTGATTCACAACTGAACCATGTTTATGCCCTACTGCTGCAGCTATTTTGAAAATCACAGTCACACACCTCACTTTGCTTTGCTTGATTTTTCTAAGTTAATTCACATAGCATTGGACCTCTAATAGCCTATGAAACTTGTATGTTCATGAATCCATCATTTCTGTATGCCTCATTCCTCTGTCATAACAGCCTAGATTCATCATGTTTGAAATTGCATTTTGTTGGTCATATTCTTGTTGTATGCATTTCATGACAACCTTAAGTGCTAAATTCATTTACAATCTCATTTGAAAGTTGTTGTATTCATTCCCTTGCACCTCCAACTGTTCCAAATCAATTTTGATCCAAATACTGCCAATATATGAATGTTTGAGCAGTTGCTATATGATTTTCAAATCCATGTTGTTTGTAAACAATTTTAAGGTTTAGACACACCCTATTGTCGCTACTGCGAAAATCGGCGCCGGCTGACAGAAGAGTCGCCACCGTGCGTTATTTATCCCACGGGAGGGAAAGGAAACGCTCAGAGTAAACCTCGCACAATACAGGAAAGGTATGGTCGTCGCAACCAAAACCTGGATTCGGGAGTCGGTTACGCAAGGGGAAGGTATTAGCACCCCTCATGTCCGTCGTACTCGACGGGATCCACGCTTGTTTTCGGTCGAAAAGATTATTATTCTATCTAAACTAAGGGTTAAGGGTTAAAAGAAAAGAAAATGACTCGGCAAAGTATCGCACTTTATGCCTACGTATTCCCGTCTGGAACGAGAAATCAGAGTCAACGTAGTTCGCCTACCTACGGGAAAGGAGGGGAAGGTTGCTCGCTAGGATATCGCATCCTATGCCTACGTACTTTCATACAGCATGAAAGATCAGAGCAAACGTAGTTCGGGCCACGTACGACACAAGTCTGTCTTGATTGATTTTATTCCTTCTGAAAAAGGGTTTTTCTAATTACTGGTCCAAGCGGACAAAAATGACGTTTTGATGAGTTCACATTCTTTTACGGAAGAAGTGTCTTTTATTGTGTTTGAAATATTTATTGTGTTTTTCTGTTTGTTTTGAGAAAGAAGAGACAGAACTCTAACCTACGGTTGCGAAGGGAATCAAATTAACCTACTGTTATCATGCATGGATTAAGACCTAATGTCTATCATGCTCCTCTCTTGCGCAGAGAGAAACAGAGATCCTAAGGGAATAGACGGAAACAGAAACAATAGCAGATATATACAGTAAAGCAGTAAAATGCATGAATGCAGCAATACAAGCGAGGCAAGGGAGTCCCACTCAACCTCGAACCTAGAAAACAATAGGCAAAAGTGAACAGACTTCACTTTCAACCCAACAGGGTAAACAGCAAACAATACAGTCCAGAAAACCAATCAATACATCAGAAATGAACAACAACTAAAAATAAGCAGCCACAGCAGCTCTGCATCAACACCTATCTTCAAGTCATCTCCAATCAGCTACAAGCTTTTGGCAAGCCTCAGTCTCCATCTCTACAGCCTTCAAGCAAGGTCTTTTTCATCAATCTTCAGTCTACGATGGCTTTTCTTCAAGTCTCAAACCTCCAGGATGAGGAATCAATCACAAGAGTGAATTGGATGTTAAGCAATTAGTTGACTACCAAGGGTGGCAAACAAACTGCTACTAACACATAAGATATTTTCTCTCAAGAGTTCTATCCCTTAGACAGTAGCACCAAGCCTTCCAAAGGAAGGGGGTGAGTGTCTTAGAGAGACTCTGTATCACAGAGAAGAATGGAGGCAGTCAAGACCTTCCATGTTTGAGAATCAAGTTGACTACTCTAGGGCTCTGCCTAATTCCTAAACCCTACACTCCTCAACAGCTGCTAGCAAGAACCTCCTCATCAACTCTGGAAGTTGGACTTCAGTCTCTGATCTTCAAATGGGCTTCATCATCATAAGTCTTCAGCTCTCCCAATCCCCAAGCAATCCCAATACCCACACAAACAAGCAATAATCCCCAGAGAGGGCACACCACACCAGTCAAACAAATACAGACAGTATATTAATAGCAGTAGGGGAATCTTGATATTTTCTAAGGGATCTAATAACTACCCATAATCCCTATAGTCCCATACCCCAAACTTTCAATCTCTAAATCCTAAGGGAAGTGATTCAATTCTCCTATGTTATCACCTAAACCCTAGTTTTATTCATGTTATTCACACCTAATCAAATCACCTAAAATTAAGTCCTAAAAATATGAACTAAATTGTATATACAAGTTGAATGTCTAAACTAAACAACCTAAAAAGAATGGATTAAAAATGTTAAAGAAACTATTCAAACCAAAATTACCAAATTCATGTACTAAACAAAACTATTATTTATGCCTATTAAAAGAAAAATATGCCAAAAATATGAAAACAAAATGAAATATTAATTTTTTTGTATGATAATTTTCTTGACAAAATTATGAAAAGAATGCAAAAACAACCAATGAAAAATATGCATTTTCCTTTTTGTTATGATTTTTTAAAGATTTAATGCTTTTAAAAGAAAATAAAATGAATTAAATGGAATGGAGGGTGCAGCGAGTAAAGAAATCAGTTAAAACATAGAAACGGGCCAGGCAGTGGGGGTACGAATAACAACTTGGCACTAGGCCCAGGAAGCGTCAGAAAACCAACAAAAATTAAAAAAGCTGGGAACGGTGTGAATAGCAACACTTTCAGTTCATTATAGCATTGGGCCTGGTTCGGGGGTGTGATTAGCAAGCGCATGTTGAGCCCAGTCAGATAGAATAAATGAAACGGTGCGTTTCATTGTTTGAATTTCCCTCCGTTTTCAGTTTTAATCGTGGTTGTGGGATTGGTAAATAAGTCAAATGTCAAAGGGTGATCGAACGGTCCAAAGGTTATCTTCAACCTTGGACAAACCCTAACCTCTGAAAACCCTAACCATGCACGATTTTCCATTCCTCTGTTCTCCCTCATCTCTCCATGGATGCCTTCGATCCAAAGAGCAAAGTTGCTCTAGAAACTCCCCTCTACACAGCCATAACCATAACTCCTCCTAAAACTCAAGCAACAATGGAACCCGATACACATAGCAGTTGGAATCCACCATTTTCACCTGTGATCAAACCTCTCAATTCTCCATAATTCTTGCCCTAACATACTCTACACATTATGCTGATCATCACAAGCTAATAACCTAATATTTTCATGCAATATTCCAAGAGTTATCCATCCAAAAAGTTTTGGTACACCATGATCAAACTCCATGAAAGCTCTCCAAACTTGGTGGAATCAGTCATCTAACCTATCTTACCATTTCTATGCTAACAAAACCTAGTAATTCTACCTAAATCAAGCAAGTCGTGTGAAAATACCAACCTGGTGAGATGATGAAAACAGCTATGGAATCCTCTTGATCCAAGGCTTGAAATGAGTGGAAAATGATCCAGGAACTTGATGATGAGTTCTGTATGCAATGAATCGTGCTCCAATGCTTTGAATCTCACAATTCCAAAATTCTTGCTTCTTGGATGATCAACTTGAACAGCATGAATCTTCCTCAATTCTACCAGATAATTGTGTGAATTATGATCCTTGGATGATGATGATGAATACCATATCAAGAAGTGTGGAAATTGATGAGAATTTGAGAGAGTTTGAATTGATTTTGCAAGTGGGAGAAAGTGTATGAAACTTGTGTTTATGAACAATAATGAAGCACCAACCCTTGCATGAACCTCTTCATATCAATATATACATGACATTAGAACCTCCTAAAACTTTGGAGAAGCTTCCCATGCACACTTTCCTTACATTTTGGATTATGTAACTTTCATTGCAAGTAACCTTGAATAACTTCCAAAACTTGAACCAAGCTCAAAATTCTACTTCAGCCAATGTTCTCAAAATGATTTTTCCATTCAAAATGACCTATAATTTCACCTCATTTGGCCAAAATATGAAAAATCTCATTTTTTAGGTCATTTTTATTCATTAAATCCACCAATTTTGAAACCTTGTGCTATGAATCCTTCTAATCTTTCATGGTCACTTTTCTAGACTGAAAATGTCATTTGGAACAAGTTTGATGTTGTGAAGTTTTCCATTTGAAGCTTCCTTGTATGAGTTTTGGGCATAGGCTTGAAATGACCTGTAATTCTCAAATGACCAAAATACCCTTTGCTTGCCAAGACCATAAGTAGAGTTCCATAAATCATATGAAGGCATACTATACCATTCTAGAAATCTAAGACAATTATTAACAATTCTTATGTTGACCAGAAATTCATTTGAAATCTCCTTGAGGGGTAAAAATTTCTTGGAAGTCAAGTCACTTTCACAGACAAAATTTCAGATACCTCAGATGACCTGTAACTTGCAAGGACCATAACTTGAGTTCTATAAATCTCCTTGATGTCTTCCACCACTCAAATTAAAGGTATTGAGATCCTCTACAAGTTTCATGTTGGACAAGGATCCATTTGAAGCTTGCATTTTGACTTATCTTGCTTGGAAATGTGACCTAAATTAGGGGATTTTACCCAGAAACCCTAATTTAGAAACTCCTCTTCTCCTTGATTTCTCTTGAATTCTTCTTGGCATATCATCATATCCTCTTCTACATGTCAAATTATGAACCCCAAATCTCTCCAATAGACCTTAATGCCTTTCAATCAGTCAATTGACCTAGAGTTGACCTAGAATTGACCCCAGATGAAACCCTAGTTGACTGTCTTCAACTGCAATTCTTGTGATCATATCAATGACTTGTCTCCTTCTTCAAATGACTTTCTAAGTCCTCTATGATGCCCACATACTCTCCATGCTCAGCCCACAACTCACAATTTCTTTGATGATCCCCAGATACCCTCAGATAGGAGATAGATTGCTTGCTTGATCCATTGACTTCTTTAGCTTTCCAATTCTTCCTGATGACTTGAAGGAGCTTGGATTAGAATAATAACCTCTTGATAGGCTCATAGAGATGAGAATAATGATTGGTCCCTGTTGGATGATTTACTATGCTATGCTATGCAGATGACTAGACTATGTACATGCCTTTATATGCAAATGCTAATGATATTGAAACATAAACCAAGTGAATAAGGTTGAACAAATTTTAGGGTGCAACAGCTGCCCCTATTCAAGCGACTTGGACCCGATTGGGTGAAGAGCCCGGAGCCTTCATACATTCGCGGTACGAGACGGTTGAATACTAAGAACCCAGAAATTTGCCAACCGCAGAAATAAACTGCGCCACTGCTTGGGGATTATTTTCATCAGCCTGAAAAGCTTCTCTCATTGCAAGAATAAAACTTTGCTCGTCCACATTAGGACGCCTGTGCCGTCAACACAAAGCACTCTCAATCTAAACTCGTCCACGTTAGGAAAAATCTCGACAACTTCACTGGGGATGGCTCGTCTGCCCCTCATCAGAAATGAATCGTCCACGTTAGGACTAAACTCTTCCACGTTAGGAATAACATTGTCCACGTTAGGACTCATCTTTCCACGTAAGGAATCTCCATCTTTCCACGTTAAGAACACAATCTTCCACGTAAGGAATAATTTCTTTTTTCCACGTAAGGAATACATCATCCACGTTAGGACCCACCTTTCCACGTTAGGAATCACCATCTTTTCCACGTAAGGAAACCAACCTGATCTGAATCTGTCCACGTCAGGACTAAACTTTCCACGTAAGGAATAACTCGTTCTTACACGTAAGGAATACAAACTCAATCTGTCCACGTAAGGACTCCGACTTGATATGTCCACGTAAGGACTCAATCTTTCCACGTAAGGAATACAATCTCGTTCCACGTAAGGAATCACATTTTTCCACGTAAGGAATACAATTCATCTTGATTTGTCCACGTAAGGACTCCAATCTCTCCATGTGAGGAATGTCATCTTTCCACGTAAGGAATCTCCAACTCCTTCCACGTAAGGAATAACTTGTCCACGTTAGGACTGCATCGTCCACGTTAGGACCTCCCTTTCCACGTTAGGAATAACTCTCTTCTCAATCTGTCCGTGTAATGACTCGAAGCTTTCCACGTAAGGAATAAACTTGCTTTTCCACGTAAGGAATAAACCTATCCATGTCAGGACTACATCGCCCCCGTCAGGACCCACCTTTCCATGTTAGGAACACAATCTCTTTTCCACGTAAGGAATCATTCTCTTTCCACGTAAGGAAACTCCATCGTTCCGCGTAAGGAATCATATCTTTCCACGTTAGGAATACAAACTTTCCACGTTAGGAATCAATCTTTCCATGTAAGGAATACAATTTGATATGCTTTGTCCACGTAAGGACTCCAATCTCTTGACTGGCTGAGGAGATAAAACCTTGTCCACGTCAGGACTCATATCTCAACCTGCTGAAGAAATAAACTTGTCCACGTCAGGACTTCCGCGTCTTCGACTTGCTGGGGAAATAAGACTTGTCCACGTCAGGACTCACACTTTGCCAACAACATGGAGAAGGATAAATTTGTCCACGTCAGGAATCTCGCATCTTGCTATCACGAAGAACTATAAACTTGTCCACGTCAGGACGCACATTTCACCATTACGAATAAAGCTACCTGCTGGAAATAAATGGTCCACTTCAGGACACCAACACGAAGAATAATCAACTTTGTCTACGTAAGGACTTCACATTCCATCAATTCCAAGAACTCAAATCTGTCCACGTTAGGACTGGCGCATACCGTCAACTTGAGGAAATCAATCTGTCCACGTTAGGACTCCACATTCCAACAATTCTGAGAAATCAAACCCGTCCATGTTAGGACTAGCACATATCGTCAAACTGGAAGAAATGTCCACGTCAGGACCCACCTCTTTTCTAACACAAAGAAAACCTGTCAATAAGATTGTCCACGTCAGGACTCCTCCTTCCATTGGTCCCAACCCACAAAACTTCTTAGCACTGACGTGACAGCGATTTTGAAGCGGACTCTACGGGGATATTTGGAATCCAAACTACCGGACACCTGTTCTAATAACCGGCGGCGGCCTCTGACATTCTGATTCATGAAACTTCTGATGACAAATAACTCTGCTTGGGAATGAGGAGAGATTTTGCCTACTGACTCTGGCGGGGAAAACAAGAGAAATTTACACAAATAACTCTGCTCGGAGACAAAGAGAACTTCATCATGATAACTCTGTGAGGGGATAGTGCCAAAACTGATACTTCATTGAATGTCTCACGTCGAGACCTTGAATGTTTGGCGATTCACCTGAGCAAGAGCTCTCTCTACCTGCAAGAGAACAATACTGGAAGCAAACAATTAGCCAACCTAGTTTATGTTTCAAAAATGCGTATGTTTGACAACAATGCAATGCTCCATTCGACATGGAAACGCCACGCTTTTATTTGGTAGATGACACTATATGCTGATGCAAATGCAGGCTCGAGCTGCTGGGATACAGGAAACCGCTTCAGCAAAATAAATGCTAAAGACAATGCCGACTCCGTTGGGGATAGCCAGATGCTACAGAAATATTCCAGCAAAATAAATGCTGGAAGAGGAAGTCGACTCAGCTGGGAAATTGGGAACTTAAACCAAACACCTCATTGAAGTAACCCCTGCTGGGGAATAGAACTCTGCTGGAGAATAGCAGATGCGCCTGATATGATTGGAATTCTGCTAGAGAGTGAACAGGTATCACACGGTATTCTGGAAAAATAAATGCCAATGCGCCACACCAACTCTGCCGGGGAGAGTCTTAATCTCCGAGTTCCACTGGGAGGAATGAAAATACTTGCTGAAAAGAGAATTCCGCTGGGGACGGGACGATTCTCTTGGGGAAACCAAGTGACTCCACTAGGGGATCGGTAACTGACCCTGCGGGAACAGATGAACTTGTCTGAATACAGCTCACAAATATTAATCTTCTGAGACTAAACCAACTCGGCTTGGGATACACTATCTGAATACAGCCTTATAATCTTGGAATCGCCAAACTCTGCTGAGGATGAATGACTTTGCTGGAGCATGTCCTTTGGATAAGCTACGGCTAGCTGGGGAATTCGATCCTTCTTCAGGAAGCACATGCATGACCCGCGTGGGGGTCGAGCCTTTCGTTACTGCAATCTTTTGATCGTCTTCCTCATACGGTTATGAAACCTGCAACAACACAAACAAGGCAAAACAAGCCTATGCAACCAAATCTATTCAGGTTAGTGACATCATTTTCAGTTAATTCAAAGTTTTAGCAATTGTCGGCAAGGGCCGGTGACGTTATGCACATGCTAGTTTCATCAAACCTAGGCGTTTTATCATGCACAAAACAGTAAAGAACCAGCATCAAATACTGAATAACATATTTTATTGATTGGGCCCCTGAATGGGCGGAGTTTTGTACACGGGATGTAACTCCTGAAAAGAGGAAGCTACGCAAAGCAAATATACAAGTATGCACGAGAAGCATAAATATATTGACAAATTAAATTTGTACACATGTCGGCAACGGGATGCAGATGAACATCACGAACTGATCCTCCTATGACTCGTCCGACTCAAATGCTTTCCCGGTATCCACACTTCCGAAGAGATTGTATCCGATAATCGACCCCTCGAGCGTATTCTCCCGCACTGATGCTTACTGTAATATCAAATCCGGACCGCAGTCATTTGCTTTTCAAATCCCTAACTTTTGCGTGAACCGCCCTTTATGGGTTTTCAGTTCACCGGGATACCCCTTTTTGCCGAAGCCGCCCAGTGTAGGTTTTCAACTTCGCGGGTGTACATTTTTTCAATTTTATCCCTAACTTTTTCCCGAACCTTTCATTCTGTTTTTGGTTCGCCAGGATGCCCCATTTTTGCCTGGACTCTCTTTTTCTGTCCAGCGGGTCAATTTTAAGCAAAGTATTTTTTAACTGCGTCCGAATTCACAGGAGACGTAAAGTCTTCACCATCCATGGTGGACAATAATAACGCTCCTCCTGAAAAGACTTTCCTGACAACGTATGGCCCTTCGTAGTTGGGGGTCCACTTGCCCCTGTGATCTACCTGCGGCGGGAGAATCCTTTTCAGCACAAGGTCGCCCGTCTGAAAGCTCCGAGGATGTATCTTCTTGTCGTATGCTTTCTTCATTTGGCTCTGATACAAACGACCGTATGCTAGAGAAGCTAGCCTCTTCTCATCCATCAAACTCAGTTGGTTCAACCTGTCTTTCACCCATTCTGCCTCGTCTAGCTGAACATCTCGCAATACCCTCAGAGAAGGGATCTCAACTTCCAATGGTAATACCGCTTCCATTCCGTATACTAACGAGAACGGGGTTGCCCCGGTTGATGTGCGTACCGTCGTACGATAACCGTGCAAAGCAAAAGGTAGCATCTCATGCCAATCCTTATAGGTCACCACCATCTTCTGCACAATCTTCTTGATATTCTTATTGGCCGCTTCGACAGCGCCATTCATCTTGGGTCGGTAAGGGGAGGAGTTGTGATGTTCGATCTTGAAATTCTGACAGAGCTCCTTCATCATTTTGTTGTTCAAGTTTGAACCGTTGTCCGTGATTATCCGCTCGGGGATCCCATATCGGCAAATGATATCTCTCTTGATGAATCTGGCTACCACCTGCTTAGTTACGTTCGCATAAGACGCCGCTTCCACCCACTTGGTGAAATAATCGATTGCTACTAGAATGAACCGGTGCCCATTAGAAGCCGTCGGCTCGATCTTTCCAATCATATCGATTCCCCACATCGAGAATGGCCAGGGCGACGACATCACATTCAGAGGACTCGGAGGCACATGGATCTTATCAGCATAGATTTGGCACTTGTGGCACTTCCTCGTGAACTTGAAACAATCAGTTTCCATAGTCAGCCAAAAATAACCTGCCCGTAGCAGCTTCCTCGTCATAGCATGCCCACCAGCATGCGTACCAAAGGTACCTTCGTGTATTTCCTCCATGAGCAACTTTGCCTCTCTTTCGTCTACACAACGCAACAGCACCAAGTCGTGGTTTCTTCTGTACAAGACATCATCTGGATTCAAATAGAAATTACCCGCTAATCTCCTGAGAGTCTTCTGATCTTGACTGGATGCCCCAGCCGGATACTCTTTATTCTTCAGAAAATTAAGGATATCAAAATACCACGGTTTGTCGTCGGATGCTTCATCAATAGCAAATACGAAAGCTGGTCTGTCAAGCCGAGAGATAATGATTCGGGGAGCCTCGTTCCAGAAGTTGACCTTGTACATGGAAGACAAAGTGGCCAGGGCGTCGGCCATTTGATTTTCTGCTCTCGGTACGTGATGCAATTCAACCTTGTCGAAGAAAGGCAACAACCTCCTTGCATAATTCATGTAATGTATCAAGTTGGGCTGACGTGTCTCCCATTCCCCTTTTATCTGATTCACCACTAGAGCTGAGTCTCCGTATACGTCCAGATTCTTGATTCGCAAATCAATGGCCTCTTCAAGCCCCGTGATACAAGCTTCGTATTCGGCCTCATTATTGGTAACTGCAAAGGTTAATCGGGCAGTAAACGGGATGTGCGACCCGTGTGGCGTAGTGATGATTGCCCCTATTCCGCTACCGTAAGCATTCACAGCTCCGTCAAATATCATCTTCCACTTGGAACCCAACTTTGGTCCTTCGTCTGGCAACGGTTCTTCACAATCTTTCATCTTTAGGTACATGATATCCTCGTCAGGAAAATCAAACCTCATCGATTGGTAATCTTCAATAGGCTGCTCCGCCAGATACTCAGACAGCACACTCCCCTTTATAGCCTTTTGCGAGACGTATTGGATGTCATATTCGGTCAAGACCATCTGCCAACGGGCAATTCTCCCTGACAACGCCTGCTTTTCGAATACATATTTGATAGGATCCATCTTCGAGATGAGCATGGTTGTATGACTCAGCATGTATTGCCTCAAACGCTTGGCGGCCCAGGCTAGCGCGCAACAAGTTTTCTCAAGCATTGAGTATCGAGATTCACAATCTGTAAATTTCTTACTCAAGTATTAAATTGCATGCTCTTTTCTTCCTGTCTCGTCATGTTGACCGAGAACACAACCCATGCTTCCCTCAAGAACTGTCAAATACATGATCAAGGGTCTCCCTGCCACTGGGGGTATCAAAATAGGAGGCTCCTGCAAATACTGCTTTATTTTATCGAACGCCTTTTGACAATTTTCGTTCCACGTTACAGCTTGATCTTTCTTCAACAGCTTGAATAATGGTTCACACGTAGCTGTTAGGTGAGATATGAACCGGGCGATGTAGTTCAACCTCCCTAAAAACCCGCGCACCTCTTTCTCTGTTTTAGGCGTCGGCATTTCTTGTATCGCTTTTATCTTAGCAGGATCGACCTCTATTCCTCTTTCACTTACGATAAACCCCAGCAGCTTACCCGATCTCACCCCGAAGGTGCATTTATTAGGGTTCAGTCTCAGCCTGAACTTCCTAAGCCTTTTAAATAACTTCAGCAGATTCACCAGATGCTCTTCCTCCGTCTGGGATTTGGCAATCATATCGTCAACATAAACTTCGATCTCCTTATGCATCATATCATGAAAAAGAGTCGTCATTGCACGCTGATACGTTGCCCCAGCATTCTTCAAACCAAAGGGCATCACTTTGTAACAAAATGTTCCCCAAGGCGTTATGAAAGTAGTCTTCTCCATGTCCTCTGGCGCCATTTTAATCTGATTATAGCCTGAGAAGCCATCCATGAAGGAGAACACAGAGTATTGAGCAGTATTATCGACTAGCACATCGATATGAGGAAGTGGAAAATCGTCTTTTGGGCTTGCTTTATTCAAATCCCTATAACCTACGCACATTCGAACCTTGCCATCTTTCTTTGGCACTGGTACAACGTTAGCAACCCATGAGGGATATTTTGTCACAGCCAGGAAACCAGCGTCCCACTGTTTTTGAACTTCCTCTTTGATCTTCACTGCCATATCTGGTCTGGTTCTGCGAAGCTTTTGTTTGACCGGCGGACATTCTTCTTTCAGTGGCAGACGGTGCACAACCATATCTGTATCGAGCCCTGGCATATCTTCATACGACCAAGCGAATACATCACTATACTCTCTGAGCATTTCAACCAGTCCTCGCTTGATATCGCTCTGCAGCGCGGCCCCGATACGAATATTCTTCTCAACCCCTTCCGACCCCAAGTTGATAATTTCGATGACCTCTTCGTGAGGCAGAATGACACGCTCTTCTTGTTTCACCAACCAAGACAATTCTTCAGGGACGTCACTATCTTCGACAACCTCTTCTTCGGCCTGAAATACCGGGTGCTCGAAGTCGGGGCGAGTCATAGGTGGTTCAAGGATGTCATCTGAAAATGTTATCCTGCGAAAGGAATGGTTAAATGCTTCAAAATGCGTATAAAGCGAATAGCCACGTTGCCATTTTATTGAAAAATACAAAACAAGAAAGACAGAGATCGAAATATTTGCACATGAAAAAACGCCATTTATTTAATGATTAACATGCAATGTCCATAACAGCACAGCCCTAAGCAAATCCTGATGCCCCGGGCAAGACATCAGATTGTTCAACAATTAATAAAACAAAGCATTACTGTTTAAGAGTCACAGAAACAAGCTCCTGAATAGACCAGTTGCACAGTCCCTGTCCTGGCGTGCTTGGTTGAATCCAGGCATCCATATCACAGTCGCTGTCTCCTTCGTCAGACTCCGAAGCAGCATTGATGGTTTCATGACATACTCCACTAGCAGAGATAGTTATTGGCCCTCTGAAACGGGGTGCCCCCACAGCAGGTGTTGACGACGACGGTTGGTATCCCAGCCCGAACCGGTCCATCTTCACAGGAATATCCAGCACTTTGCCCCAACCCTTTGCTTCTCCTGCCTCCACCAGAGCTTGAGCCTCTTTATACGACGAGACGGCTATCTCCGACACTTTGCTCGGCCCGGGACCTTTGTCCTTGATACGCAACCCTTCAAATGCCTGGCAGGGTGTTTCGTGGATCTCTCCATCGACCTCCACATATTTAAATGACGACAGATGGCTGACCAGGATGTCTTCTTCTCCGCATACGGTGACCACGCTGTCTCCGACCATATATTTCAACTTTTGATGCAGGGTAGACGTGACTGCCCCAGCCCCATGAATCCAAGGTCTTCCGAGCAGGCAGCTATATGCAGGCTGGATGTCCATGATATAAAATTCAGTTGCAAACACCTCCGGCCCCACCTGTAGGGGCAATGTTATCGATCCAAAGACTGTTCTTTGCGTGCCATCGAATGCCCTAACTACCAAGTCACTGGGCGTGCACAAGATTCCTCTGACATCCAGCTTCATCATTGCTTTCTTGGGCAATACATTTAAGGATGATCCGGTATCGACCAATACATGCGACATTACTGATCCTCTACACTCGACAGATACGTGCAGCGCCATATTATGATCTCTCCCCTTCGGGGTCAAATCGAAGTCGGTAAAGCCCAAGTTGTGGCCTGCATTCACATGTGCCAACACTCCTTCCAGCTGATTCACGGAGACGTCTTGGGGTACGAAGGAAGTATCCAGGACTTTCAACAAAGCATTTCTGTGAGCTTCAGAACACAAGAGCAACGACAAGATAGATATTTTGGACGGCGTCTGTTGCAGATGCTCCACAATCTTATAATCACTTTTTCGAATCAAGCGCATGAACTCTTCTACATCTTTCGATGCCGATGCTTTTTCGCTTGCCTGCACTGGGACATTTTCAACCATCTTCCCTTTTCCTTTTGCCAGTCTTTCGGCCTCCACCTCAGGCGATATGAAGATCCTACCACTCCTCGTCATACCTCCTGAACCGACCACATTCTCTACAGTCTCGGCTGACTGCTTATCAACCTCAATCTTCATTCCGTCACAATACACTTCCAACCCATAGGACCATGGGACTTCTTTCGTGTTCTCGTACGGGATCGGTCCGGCCTTAGTTATGGTGATCGGTGGTCGCTGAACCGGTGCTGTTATAGTGATTGTCTTTCGAGGAATCGTTACAGTGGCCACATCACTCTGATTGTCTGCCAATGTCCCTGCAGGCTCTTCAATTGCTGCTCGGTCAAACTGCAATGTGCCTCCATCAATTAAAGCCTGAATGCCTTTCTTCCAATCGTCACACCCCCCAGCTAGGGTCCAGCATTCTAAGCAGTACTCGTCACAACCCGGATAGACACCCCCTTGTTATAATCGGCTCTTTATTTCGCTCAGCGGCGTCTTTAAATCGTCGACATTCATAATCAGATTCAACCCTTCCTCGGTTAGAACGGCATTTGCCCCATGATTAGGCATGGGCTTCTGCACTATATTCGGACCTGCCGTTCTGAAATTGATAGCCTTATTGTCCAAAAGATCCTGCACAGCATGCTTAAAAGCATGGCAACCCTCTACATCGTGGCCCGGAGCCCCAGAGTGGAACTCACAGTGCCTGCTTGCATCATAACCATACGGAGGAGTTCCCGTTATCGGTGCCAGAGTTCTCTTCTCTACCAGGTTCAAACCCAACAATGTCTGCAACAAATCTGCGTACGTTGAGGGAGGCTTCTCAAACACTCTTCTTGGTTTACCACCCTGGAATCTTCGCTGAGCAGGCTGTGCCCCCTGCTGTGGCTGCTGCTGCTGCTGTTGTTGTTGCATTGGCTGCTGCTGAAACGGTTGTTGTTGTTGAAATGGTTGTTGTTGGAACGGAATAGTAACACTCACCACCTGCTGCGGCTGATTATATTGGTTCCTACCTCTGCCTCGGCCTCGGCCTCGGCCTCCAAACACTGCGCTTGCCTCGCCCTGACGGCGCCTACCAAAAGCCTTCCTATTACTGCCAGATGCAGTTGATTCCTCAGCCTGGAACCTGCCTTGCTTAATGTTGTTTTCAATCTTTTCTCCCATCAGAATTAAGTCTGAGAAACTAGCCAAAGATGTGTGAAACAACTTGTCATAAAACATGCCTGTGAACGTGCCGATGAACATGTCGTTCATTTCCTTGTCTTCTAAAGGAGGACAGACCCTGGCAGCCATATCGCGCCACCTTTGCGCGTACTCTTTAAAGCTCTCACCCTTCTTCTGAGACAGCCCTGTCAATTGGACCCGATTGGGCGCCAAGTCGCTGTTGTATTTATAGTGAGCTACAAATTCCTCTGCTAACTGCTTCCATGTCTTTATATTAGTCGGCTCCAGTTCCATATACCACTCGAGGGAAGGGCCCGACAAACTATCTTGAAAGAAATGCATTAGCATTCTCTCATCAGTGGAATACGCAGACATCTTTCGATAATAAGCCCGCACGTGCACTTTCGGACAGGTGTCCCCTTTATACTTATCAAACGTAGGAGCTTTGAATTTGATTGGCACCCTCAAGCCAGGTACCAGACCCATTGTTGCCATGTCTAAGCCCACAGCACTTTGGTTCAGGACCCCCCTCATCTGCTCTTCTAGCATTCTGATCTTCTGGGAGTCATCCATCGGCCCTTCGAAACCTCCGCCGGAGAAAGCGTCTTCCTGCTGATCTTCCTGCCACATGCCATTCCCAGCTCCATACCCATCATATCCATTATTGCGGCCAGCTCTAATCTGATTCATCACCGGGCCTCGCCCTTTGTTGCCGTACCCCTGAGCAACTCCAGCAGGTCCAAAAGCCACTAACCCAGCGCCGTTTCCATTTCCGAAACCTCCGTAACCCTGATTGGCCACACCATAACCATCTTGCCCAAAGCCTTGAGCATTGAAACCATATTTCCTAGCGTTATCGAATCCCTGATCGTTGAACCTGAATCCAGCATTGCCGAAGCCGTTGCCTCCCATATTATCACCCAAGTTGATATCACCAAGCCCAACGTTATGGACAGCAGTCTCGTTCCCAACTCCGACGTTACCGTTCCCAGCAGCGGTAGCGTTGTTGACATTAGCAGCAGGTATATTGACTACAGGTGGAGCCACTGGCGTGGGAGTGCCATCTCCATGAACAGTATCGACTCGCACAGACTGATGATCCTCATTACCGTGACCGGCGTTTCTGACCAACAGAGGCTATACCATGGCTTGCAAATTCTCCTGACCTTTTGCAATAGTCTCCATGGTCTGCATGAAGAGTGCTAGCTTCTCGCGCATATCTTGCATCTCGTTCTGCATTTGATCCATGATTCTTCGACAGTTGGTGCGAGTGGAATAGCGGTGCGGGTGCTGATCTGCAATCCTGGAAGTACCTGGTACAGAGCAGGAAATAAGATATCATCTGATGATTACCTGTAATGCAATATGAATATGAATGCAATGCAATGTGTGTGTCTGTGCATTAGGGAATAGCATTCCCCGATTCTAGTGCGAAGGTGCCGGTGCAATGACAGTGCTAGCAATACAAAGATCGGAGTTGAATCACAGAAAGCCTCATATATTGCAGAGAACCAATGAGCCAAGAATACAATATCACTGAGAGTACAATAAGAAGGCATGACCTCAACCAACAATCCTGGTGATGGTCAGCGCTATGCAAATAACGCATACAAGCTAATACATGAAAGGATCAAGCACTCCCATAAGTCTGGTACTCTTCTAGCAACTTCTTGGTCTCCGGATGACTTGGTCGGGTAAGCAGCCCTTCAACAAGTTGGTTTCTTCTCTTGAGAACATGTCGCACGTCTCCAGCAGTTTCTTCCCATGCCCCTTCTCCGAAGCGATCCTCTAGTTTACGCTTCTGAGACACAGCTTCATCCTTGCCTTTGATGGCCTTATTCAGTGCATTCTGGAGACTATACCGGGTCATCACTTCTTCTTCACACTTCTTGATACTAGACTTCAACTGCTCTTCGAGGTCGGAAATTTGCTGCTTCAACTTATCCTCCCTCTTCTTATTGTTGGTGAGCGTAGCATTCCAAGTCTTATTGCAAGAAGAGATCTCTCGGTGTGCTGCGTCGAGTGCCTTCTTTTTAGATTCCAGCATGTCATGGGAGCTTCTGAACTCTTGCCCCAGACGTTCGCGCTTCTTCCTCTCTTCAGTCAACTCAGCCCCTAGTCTGTTCATTAGCTCAATCTGCTGTTGGAAAGCATGCACGGCCTTGTTTTTCTCACTGCGTATCTGGGCTAGCTCTTGCTCTAACCCTTCATTGATATTCATCAAGGCTTCCTTTTCTTTCACAACTTGCTCGTAGGCTTCCCTAGAAACAGTAGTTGGCTCTGCTACCGGAATAAGAACAGGGATTGGCGCTGCTGGAAATGGCATCAGCAACTGACTTGCTCTCTCCTGGATCCAAACTCTGTAAGGTGCATAAGCCTGACAGTCGTTCTTCCCTAACAGCGGCTTCCCTCTTCGGTTAATACGCGTCCAAGCATGCTGCAGCTTGGCTAATAACTCTTCCTTCAAATCACCGGTGAAGTACAGAGATTCCTGTACTTCTTCCTCCTTTGGTGGGTTCTTCAACGCATATCCGAATTGGCGAATGAACAGAGAAGGGTTGTAATTGATACACCCTTTCCTTCCTATCAACGGAACATTAGGGTACCCAGAGCAACTGAAGATAAGCTCAGATCCCAGCAGATCTCTATCAAACCATTCAACGTCTTCAGAAGATAACCTCATCAGGCGCTCTGGCCAGCCAACTGGGACTGTAGTCTCTATGACAGATCTTCTCTTAGGAAGGTGGCTCTCAAACCACATACCCAGCAATGGTACACAGAAGTGAACATTCTTCCCTCTTCCCTTCTCATTCTTGTAATGCAGTGAGTGGTAGAAATCTCCGAGCAAGGTAGGTACAGGATTACCAGCGGCAAACAAGTGGAAGGCGTCGAAGTCCACAAAATCTGGTATATTGGGAAACAAAACTATGCCATAAATGCACAGAGCCAACACAGCATTGAAGGCAATCCAGCACCCGTTCTTAGCGTACTCCTGGGCTTTACCAATCAAGAACTGGAGCGAGAAGCCTGGAACTCCACGGGAAACAGTAGTCAACAGTTCAGAAGCGTCCATATGCAAAGCTTTTGCCAAGTCCTCCGGCTTGGGCTTAGCGCCAGAATGAATGAATGGAACCTTGTTCTGCACGGGTAGCTCAGTAAACTCCACATACTCTTCAATGGTAGGCCCCAGAATAAAATCAGCAAACGTAAAACATCTCAATGCGGGGTCATAGAACTGCATCAAGGTGTACAGCCCGTTCATCTCATCAGCAGTGGGCTTGTGGACTAATCTCAGTAATCTCCCATGACTCATTCTGAAGCTTCTCCTAACCTCCTCATCAGCAAGAGATATCAAACCGAGCAAAGGAGTAATATCAGGTGCAGGCAGCTTATATGCAATTGTTTTCCTCAAACCAGCCATAATCAATACTCAGAAGTCTGGGCACTAGAATCGGAGGATATGCAAATGCACCTGCAGCCCAGACACACGTTAATGGGATGCAATGATAATGAGTATGCAAACAATGCAATGCAAGTGACATGCAACAGGGACCAAATGCCGTAGCTGAATAGCCTGAACCATATCAAGAAGTCTCAGATAGACTCTCTAGAAGTCCTCAAACCCTGGTTTCAGATAGACCCAAAATAAAGCTCCAACAATGGTCTCTGACGGACCCCAAACCATAACTCCCACTGGTCTCTGGTAGACCTCAGATCATATCTCCAGCTGGTCTCTGACAGGCCTCAGAACTCTCCAAATGGTCTCTGACAGACCTCAGAACTCTCCAACTGGTCTCTGACAGACCTCAGAACTCTCCATCTGGTCTCTGACAGACCTCAGAACTCTCCATAAATACTCAAGATCTCTGATCAAGAAATAACCGGTATCTGAAGGTCTAGTTACCTGCATAACCCCAAACCCTCTCACAGGTGGGTGTCCTAGTAACTGACAAAGGTATGGCATCCTATGCGGTCGTCGGCGTCACAGACTTTCAGGGTTGATGATACGATTCCCAGAAGGAGTGGCATCATCAAATCCTGAAGAGGCCTCACTTAGCCAACTTCCAAATGATCGGTCCCCAGAGTCGACAATTCAACTAACCAGCAACCCACGCCAACCAAAGGAAGGGGCAGGAGGCCAACCAGAGGAACCTCGTATGAGTGTAGATTTCGCGGGACACCAAGGCAAGCAAAGCAAGCGGGCGCCCACTAATCTCTACTCTAAGTCTAAGGTGCACTCAAGCCCAGGTCCGGCTTCTCACTCAATATCGGAACACCCATCACAACCCCCAAATACAGCAATAATGACAATAATAATATGCTGAAAGTAAAGGTCAAAAATATAAATCCATACAAAATCCTCGACGGGAAAGCAAGCGTTAGGATTGACTCTCTTAAGGGACGTTGGATCCCAAACGCATAAGAACCATCGCAGTCCTTAGCAGCCAGGGGACGTTGAATCCCCAGCAGAGTCACCAGCTGTCGCTACTGCGAAAATCGGCGCCGGCTGACAGAAGAGTCGCCACCGTGCGTTATTTATCCCAAGGGAGGGAAAGGAAACGCTCAGAGTAAACCTCGCACAACATGGGAAAGGTATGGTCGTCGCAACCAAAACCTGGATTCGGGAGTCGGTTACGCAAGGGGAAGGTATTAGCACCCCTCACGTCCGTCGTACTCGACGGGATCCACGCTTGTTTTCGGTCGAAAAGATTGTTATTCTATCTAAACTAAGGGTTAAGGGTTAAAAGAAAAGAAAATGACTCGGCAAAGTATCGCACTTTATGCCTACGTATTCCCGTCTGGAACGAGAAATCAGAGTCAACGTAGTTCGCCTACCTACGGGAAAGGAGGGGAAGGTTGCTCGCTAGGATATCGCATCCTATGCCTACGTACTTTCATACAGCATGAAAGATCAGAGCAAACGTAGTTCGGGCCACGTACGACACAAGTCTGTCTTGATTGATTTTATTCCTTCTGAAAAAGGGTTTTTCTAATTACTGGTCCAAGCGGACAAAAATGACGTTTTGATGAGTTCACATTCTTTTACGGAAGAAGTGTCTTTTATTGTGTTTGAAATATTTATTGTGTTTTTCTGTTTGTTTTGAGAAAGAAGAGACAGAACTCTAACCTACGGTTGCGAAGGGAATCAAACTAACCTACTGTTATCATGCATGGATTAAGACCTAGTGTCTATCATGTTCCTCTCTTGCGCAGAGAGAAACAGAGATCCTAAGGGAATAGACGGAAACAGAAACAATAGCAGATATATACAGTAAAGCAGTAAAATGCATGAATGCAGCAATACAAGCGAGGCAAGGGAGTCCCACTCAACCTCGAACCTAAAAAACAATAGGCAAAAGTGAACAGACTTCACTTTCAACCCAACAGGGTAAACAGCAAACAATACAGTCCAGAAAACCAATCAATACATCAGAAATGAACAACAACTAAAAATAAACAGCCACAGCAGCTCTGCATCAACACCTATCTTCAAGTCATCTCCAATCAGCTACAAGCTTTTGGCAAGCCTCGGTCTCCATCTCTACAGCCTTCAAGCAAGGTCTTTGTCATCAATCTTCAGTCTACGATGGCTTTTCTTCAAGTCTCAAACCTCCAGGATGAGGAATCAATCACAAGAGTGAATTGGGTGTTAAGCAATTAGTTGACTACCAAGGGTGGCAAACAAACTGCTACTAACACATAAGATATTTTCTCTCAAGAGTTCTATCCCTTAGACAGTAGCACCAAGCCTTCCAAAGGAAGGGGGTGAGTGTCTTAGAGAGACTCTGTATCACAGAGAAGAATGGAGGCAGTCAATACCTTCCATGTTTGAGAATCAAGTTGACTACTCTAGGGCTCTGCCTAATTCCTAAACCCTACACTCCTCAACAGCTGCTAGCAAGAACCTCCTCATCAACTCTGGAAGTTGGACTTCAGTCTCTGATCTTCAAATGGGCTTCGTCATCATAAGTCTTCAGCTCTCCCAATCCCCAAGCAATCCCAATACCCACACAAACAAGCAATAATCCCCAGAGAGGGCACACCACACCAGTCAAACAAATACAGACAGTATATTAATAGCAGTAGGGGAATCCTGATATTTTCTAAGGGATCTAATAACTACCCATAATCCCTATAGTCCCATACCCCAAACTTTCAATCTCTAAATCCTAAGGGAAGTGATTCAATTCTCCTATGTTGTCACCTAAACCCTAGTTTTATTCATGTTATTCACACCTAATCAAATCACCTAAAATTAAGTCCTAAAAATATGAACTAAATTGTATATACAAGTTGAATGTCTAAACTAAACAACCTAAAAAGAATGGATTAAAAATGTTAAAGCAACTATTCAAACCAAAATTACCAAATTCATGTACTAAACAAAACTATTATTTATGCCTATTAAAAGAAAAATATGCCAAAAATATGAAAACAAAATGAAATATTAATTTTTTTTGTATGATAATTTTCTTGACGAAATTATGAGAAGAATGCAAAAACAACCAATGAAAAATATGCATTTTCCTTTTTGTTATGATTTTTTAAAGATTTAATGCTTTTAAAAGAAAATAAAATGAATTAAATGGAATGGAGGGTGCAGCGAGTAAAGAAATCAGTTAAAACATAGAAACGGGCCAGGCAGTGGGGGTATGAATAACAACTTGGCACTAGGCCCAGGAAGCGTCAGAAAACCAACAAAAATTAAAAAAAGCTGGGAACGGTGTGAATAGCAACACTTTCAGTTCATTATAGCATTGGGCCTGATTCGGGGGTGTGATTAGCAAGCGCATGTTGAGCCCAGTCAGATAGAATAAATGAAACGGTGTGTTTCATTGTTTGAATTTCCCTCCGTTTTCAGTTTTAATCGTGGCCGTGGGATTGGTAAATAAGTCAAATGTCAAAGGGTGAATTATGATCCTTGGATGATGATGATGAATACCAGATCAAGAAGTGTGGAAATTGATGAGAATTTGAGAGAGTTTGAATTGATTTTGCAAGTGGGAGAAAGTGTATGAAACTTGTGTTTATGAACAATAATGAAGCACCAACCCTTGCATGAACCTCTTCATATCAATATATACATGACATTAGAACCTCCTAGAAATTTGGAGAAGCTTCCCATGCACACTTTCCTTACATTTTGGATTATGTAACTTTCATTGCAAGTAACCTTGAATAACTTCCAAAACTTGAACCAAGCTCAAACTTCTACTTCAGCCAATGTTCTAAAAATGATTTTTCCATTCAAAATGACCTATAATTTCACCTCATTTGGCCAAAATATGAAAAATCTCATTTTTAGGTCATTTTTATTCATTAAATCCACCAATTTTGAAACCTTGTGCTATGAATCCTTCCAATATTTCATGGTCACTTTTCTAGACTCAAAATGTCATTTGGAACAAGTTTTATGTTGTGAAGTTTTCCATTTGAAGCTTCCTTGTATGAGTTTTGGGCATAGGCTTGAAATGACCTGTAATTCTCAAATGACCAAAATACCCTTTGCTTGCCAAGACCATAAGTAGAGTTCCATAAATCATATGAAGGCATACTATACCATTATAGAAAGCTAAGACAATTAGGAACAATTCTTATGTTGACCAGAAATTCATTTGAAATTTACTTGAGGGGTAAAAATTGCTTGGAAGTCAAGTCACTTTCACAGACAAAATTTCAGATACCTCAGATGACCTGTAACTTGCAAGGACCATAACTTGAGTTCTATAAATCTCCTTGATGTCTTCCACCACTCAAATTAAAGGTATTGAGATCCTCTACAAGTTTCATGTTGGCCAAGGATCCATTTGAAGCTTGAATTTTGACTTATCTTGCTTGGAAATTTGACCTAAATTAGGGGATTTTACCCAGAAACCCTAATTTAGAAACTCCTCTTCTCCTTGATTTCTCTTGAATTCTTCTTGGCATATCACCATATCCTCTTCTACATGTCAAATGATGAACCCCACATCTCTCCAATAGACCTTAATGCCTTTCAATCAGTCAATTGACCTAGAGTTGACCTAGAATTGACCCCAGATGAAACCCTAGTTGACTGTCTTCAACTGCAATTCTTGTGATCATATCAATGACTTGTCTCCTTCTTCAAATGACTTTCTAAGTCCTCTATGATGCCCACATACTCTCCATGCTCAGCCCACAACTCACAATTTCTTTGATGATCCCCAGATACCCTCAGATAGGAGATAGATTGCTTGCTTGATCCATTGACTTCTTTAGCTTTCCAATTCTTCCTGATGACTTGAAGGAGCTTGGATTAGAATAATAACCTCTTGATAGGCTCATAGAGATGAGAATAATGATTGGTCCCTGTTGGATGATTTACTATGCTATGCTATGCAGATGACTAGACTATGTACATGCCTTTATATGCAAATGCTAATGATATTGAAACATAAACCAAGTGAATAAGGTTGAGCAAATTTTAGGGTGCAACACCTATGTGATTTTTTGAGGATGTATGTGAGGTCCATTCATTTCAATTGGGCTTGTTTCTTGATTTACCTATCATACTTGCAAGTGTCTTGAATTTTCTCTCATTTCCATATGACAGTCGAATTTTTGATCTATGTGTGGGTTGTTTGAATGTATGAACTTGATCTACATGATATTTGAGATGTGTTTGAACCCTATTCCTGACTATAGCATGACTAGTTTGATCATTGATCTTGAAAATGCAACCAATCACCAAAATGGCAAGTCCTGTCGTGTTTTATTTCCTAGGCCTCATTTTAAAAAACCAACTGTACCATCTTGTTCCTTGTTAAAAAACAGTCAAAATTGACTAAAATTTCATTAAAAAAGACTAAGAATTGATATAGTTGTGAATCAAAACGTATGTGGTAAATTGCCTTGTTCTTGCTTCCAACTTGCCCAGAATCCATGAAAAACACGCCTTATATGTTTATGGGGGTGGCTATATCAACGGATGTATAGCCACCCCAGTGGTAATCAACTTACTCTCTCATGCGCCTTTCACTGCCTAGACCTGGGTTCGATCCCTGAGGAGGATCAACCCTTTTTGCATTTTATTTTTTCAATTGTGTTTGATTTGTTTTCTTTCTCTCCTTACATTTCCTATCCAACGCGCATGTGGTGCCTTGGTGGTTTATGTGTGTGTTTGTAAACACAAGGGCCTGGGTTCAACTCCCAGCTTGGCCCTTTCTCTTTTTTATTTGTTTGATTTTTTGTTTCATTGTCATAAATCATATCAAAACTTCAAAATTTCATAACTTGTTCATATTTTATCATTTTTGATCCATTCTTTTTGCAACATGTTCATGACAATGTCTAGTTTCATTTAATGTAAAAATATTTCAAATTTCTTGTAGTCAATACCTTTTACCTACTTGAAAGTTGGTTTGTTTTCAAGATCATTATCTTGCATATCGTTGAATTATCTTTCATGCCATGTTTATTTTTATCTCGTGAGATTTATTGACATGTGTTTCCTTTGTGTTTGTTAACATATCAAAGCTCTATTTTCTTTTGGTTACCACCATGAACTTACATATCTTCCTCATAAAAAACCTCGGTCCCGTACTGAATTCATTTTCATAAATATCTTCAGTCATAAGAATCATTTTCTCTTTGCATTGAATTATATTAAGAAAGGATTAAGTGTAGACTTTTTCCCCTCCGAAAATTAAGACGCTCACTGTAGTGTAAGTGGTCTTGGTACTCATCTTTCAATACAAAGACGCAACTTTATCCATCACCTATCTTTATCTACCGTCTCTCTCCTTTCATAACTTCCCTCCGAAACCTTTATGACCTAAAACCTCGGTCACGCACCGAGTGCATTTTCGAACTCATTTTCGTAACAAAACTTGATTGGTCGTGGAGTGGTTAGGCGTAGGCCTTCTCATATCCCGAGTGCTGACATTTACCATAGGGTTTACAGTCGCAAAGCATTTACCATTCAAAACCAAAATACTTTAATAAAGGAATGAAGTTCTTTTTGTATTGAATTAAAGAGAGAGGATTGAGTGTAGTCTCCTTCCTCTCCAAGGGTCAGGATATTAACTTTAGTGCGGGAGGTCTTGATACTTGTCTTTCAATACGAAGACGCTACGTTCGCCACACCATTTTCATAAACAAAAACTTTGAGATAAAGAATTGGGTACTACCCGTAGGGGTTACTATCCGAGGACTTATCTCGCCCCTAAAAACAATTCAACCAATCAAACGTGACATCTTGCCTCGCATGGCGAAAACTAATCAATCTTTCAAAAAAGGATATGTTACGTCCGTTCTACCGCAAACAGGTAACGCATAAGTCTCCTCACATGCGAGCAGCAAAACACCTAAACTGCTAGAATGCCCACGATAGCATCATCCATAAAAATATCAACAAACCGTAGGCCGAACTACGGCTGCTCTGATTCTTTACTTCTTCAAGTAAAGATACGTAGGCACAAGGGCCACAATCCTTGCCAAGCACATTCCCCCATATATCCGTAGCCCCGAACTACGTTGACTCTGACTTTCTCATGCCTTTTGAGAATACGTAGGCCTAGGACCGCGAAGTCCTATCGAGTCTATTCTTTCTCTCTTCTTCCCCGTTGCCTCCTTTCTTTGTCTCTAAAACTTATTTCTTTACCCTTTGGAAAACACTTTTATAGCATAATGTTTAAGCAGATATAATCACACATTGACAAGCAAATGGTTCCCATCGAGTACGATGGATGCGAGGGGTGCTAATACCTTCCCCTCGCATAACCGGCTTCCGAACCCATTCTTGGTTGCGAGACCATCTTATCCTTCCTTTTCTTTAGGTTTTCTCGATATTTTCCTTTCCCCTCATGGGATAAATAAAGTTCGGTGGCGACTCTCTTGTCCTTCCATTTTTGCCTCCCCGTCGTTGCGCGATGCATTTTTCGAGTAGCGACAGCTGGCGAATCTGCTGGGGACGACCTAGCAAGCCAAACCAAATTGCTTGTCGCATGTGTGATTTATCCGTTTTTTATTTTATTTATGTTTTGTTGTGTTTTCTAACCTTTTGGGTTTATTGGGTTGGTTTTTAAGGATAAAGCTTTCTACCCGAGCTTTCTAGTATACACTAAGATTAGGAGGTGGTTTCTTTCTGATTTGCGAGACTTAGGACTCGTTGAGTTGGATCGAATCCCACCGCTCAGATGAGACCCCTTTGGAATGATTATGTCTTACGAGTAGTCGTAATGGCGTTTTTATTCCAACTTGGGAGTCTGCGATTCTGAGGACCTTTTAGAACCTTATTCCAAGGGTCGCTAAAACATAACTCTGTGTTCATCCTTTGAAAGGATTACCATCTTACGAGTAGTCGTTCTGATGGGAAAATTTTGAGGGTTAGTACATGGAACTTTGTTTAAAACCTTTGGGATACCCTCTCTAAACCAGTAGATTACCCACCCGATGTGAGATATGCCTTTTGTGATTGTTTTGCAGGACCTGTGACTTTGATCTCGCTTTTTTGTGCTTTATCATGTGCATTCATAAAACATTGCATTGCATAGCATTTTTTGCATATCAAGAGACTTAAAAGACTATGATTATCTCAGGTATTGGTAAACACAATGACTTATCGAAAAAGAAGAAGCACAAATTCCATCAAGTTTAGAGAACCAAAGTTGGAATTGATTCAAGACATTCTGATTGACGTGCCAAAGGCTATCAAGATCAAATTTCAGGGGAAGTATGGGAAATTTCTTGATCTCATCCATTCTAAGGTCGATACTTGGGCTCTGTTCGCTATGGCTCAGTTTTATGATGCGCCTCTCAGATGTTTCACTTTTCAAAACTATCAGTTGGCCCCTACTCTTGAGGAACATTCTCACATTTTGAATATCAAGATTAAGGATCAACCTATCTACACTGGCTTGGAAGAAGAACCAAAGCCTCCTACTATCGCTCTTACTCTTCGTATGACCAAAGAGGAGGTCAAAGAGGGACTAACCAATAAGGGAGGGGTTCAAGGCTTTCCTTTGAAATTTCCACTAGATAAAGCTGCTCAGTACAAGACTATGGGAGATTGGGAAAGGTTTGGTATTGTTGTTGCTCTAATGATTTATGGGATTGTCCTCTTTCCAAATGTAGACAATTTCATAGACATCGCTGCTATTATTCTCTTCATACAAAAGAATCCTATCCCTACCCTCCTCGCTGATGTCTACCACTTTATTCATTGGAGAAGTGAAAAGAAGACTGGAATGATCCAATGTTGTTCTCACCTATTATTCAAATGGTACATGTACTATCTACCGAAGGGTGGACCGTTCGTGGAAAACAAGAAGAAGCTGAACTGGTCTCAGCATATTATGTCTCTAGGAGCCAATGATATTGCTTGGTATTCTCAAGAGTACTATGATGTGGAGATTATCTTTAGTTGTGGGGAGTTCGGTAATGTACCTCTAGTCAGTAGGGTTGGTTGCATCAATTACAACCCAGTCATGGCATTGCGCCAGTTGGGCTATGCTATGGAAGATGAGCCCGAAGCAGAGAAATTTCAAAGCTTCTTTTTGCCTGCCATAACAGAAGATCCTGCATTTGCCAGGAAGATTGCTAAAGCATGGGCCAAGATTCATACAAAAGGGAGGAAAGACTTGAAGGCAAAGAATTGTGTGGCTAAAGAACCATACAACCAATGGTTGCTAGCCAGAGTGGCTGAAAGATTGCTGCCATTTCCCTCAGAACCATCTATGCAAGAAGGACCTCCTGCTCTCACCCATGTATCTATGGAAGAGTATGAGAACTGAAGTTAGTGGTAGAGAGGTTGACTAAAGAAAATCAGAAACTCGAGGCTGAAATTCACCAAGCAAAAGTGGAGAATGGCCAGTACAAAAGGAAGGTAGAGTTTGAACAAGACCGAGCGGCCGAGAATAACAAGAAATTGAAGTTAGAAACAGACCTGAGAATCAAATACCAGCAGGGTTTCGAAGGGGCGGATACATCATTAACAATTCTTCGACAACGCCTAAAGGATACCAAGGCTTCTTGTGATCGAGCATGGCATTTCTTTGAATTAGCTTCTGCTGAAAAGAGGAGACAAGAGAGAATCTTGAGGCTGATATTGAGGACCTTGAAAAGCAACTAAGAAAGGCCTTGACCCTAGTGGAAAATGAGCAACAACTCAAGGAGGGAGCATTAAGGGCTTCATATGTCACTCCTGACATGTGGAACAACAAATGTTTGGAATTAGAGACCGCTCAAGAAATAGCTACTCTATGGAGGAATCGTTTCGACACCTTGCAAAGGGATAGTGCACAGTGGCTCGAGAAGGAGGCTCAGCTCAATGAATTGTTGGACACCCATGTGGATTCTATTTGTTACTACCAGTCAACTCTAGACATGTGTCACACTAGGTATAATAATCTGGTGGAGCATTGCAATCTCATGATTCAAGATATCCCGTGGAGGTTGGAAAGCACAATTCAAGATTTCGAAGGAAATGATATCCCTCCTTCTATTCACCACTTTATCCAACTCTGCGACCAAATGGTTAGAAGATTCATGTTCGAGACAAAAAAAGCTCAAAGAACGTCTCCGAAAGAAAGAGTTTTAGTTATTCAATATCTTTCTTGTAACATGAATTGTTATTTTCAGCTTATTCAGCAATTGTTTGTATTGAATTTTCTCTCAAATTAATGAAAGTTTGCTTTTTGGTCTAAATTGTGCATTTCTTTATTATTCAGTCATAGTTCTATAATACCAATGATAATCATAAAACTCGAAAGTCTCTTGAACATTGCATACGTTTTGCGCATCATTCCTTTTTGAATTCCCTAAAACCCGATCTTACACGCCGCTTACCCTTTCAGAGAGAGAGAGAGAGGGAGAGTAAAAGCAAGCTGACTTCTCGACATCAGTACAACACAAGGAATAACCAGAAAAGAGTCATGGATCAGCTAGAGCAAGACTTTGAGGAACGATATGCTAGGTATGAAGACACAAATGAATCAACTCATGGAGGTGATTCCGAACATGGCCAGAAGTCAAGAAGAGATAAGGCAAACAGCAGAGAGGAACGCTAACCAGACTTTGACTGGTGCAGTTCCTAACACAGATGGTGCAGTTCCAACTCCTGCCGACGCCATCCCAACCCCTGTTGGGGCAAATCCTACCTCTGCAGGTGCTGCACCTATCAACACAGTCCATCCCCCAATCGGTACAACTCATCCTCATGGTACCACAATTCCACCACCAGTTCACTATGATGATCATGAAGGCTTCTACGAGGATTCAGGCGAAGCATATGCGCCACAGACCGCTGAATTAGAGAAGAGGTTCAATGCTTTACAAGAAATGGTAAAGTCGCTGCAAGGCCCCGATGTTTTGGGACTAGATGCCACTGAGATATCTCTTGTACCTGGAGTTAAGATACCCCCAAAATTTGTGATCCCAACCTTCGAGAAATACAGGGGTAACAGTTGTCCTAGGACCCATATAAGGTCTTACTGCAGGAAGATGGCCGCATATTCCGATGACGAGAAGCTGTTAGTCCATTTCTTTCAAGATAGTTTAACGGAGGCTTCTCTGGAATGATACGTGCATCTTGAACGATCCAATGTGAAAAGCTGGAAGGAGTTAGCAGATGCTTTTGTGAGACATTATCAATACAACACTGACATGGGTCCAAATCGGATGTAGCTTCAGAACTTAATCCAGAAACCAAATGAATCGTTCAAAGACTTTGCTCAGAGGTGGAGGGGAGTGGCCGCAAGGGTACAACCCCCATTGATAGAAAGAGAGCTGACATACCTCTTCATGGGCACGTTGCAGGGACCGATCCTTGAACGACTAGCGTCCACAACCTCCACAGTGTTTTCTGAACTTGTCACGGTCGGTGAAAGATTAGAGAGTTTTATGAAGGCAGGGAAGATTCAGAATGCTAGCAGATCTTCAAGCGGGTTCAAGAAACCTTATCAGGGATTCGTTAAGAAGAAAGAAGGTGAAACTAGTGTTGTGTTCGCAGATAGAGGCAGAACTCATCAAGGTTATTACCATGTTGCTGCCGTCGCTCCGCAGCAACCGTTGTCCATTCCATCAAGTCAACCCGTTGTTCAACAAAACAGACAACAACAACCCTATCAACCAAGACAAAATCAGTACCAAGGTCAGCAAAGGCTGAGGAGACCAGAAAGAAAATTTGATCCAATTCTGTCAACTTACGCCAGACTACTACCATTCTTGTTGAAAGGAGGCCTTGTTCAGCTTAGAGAAATGAGGAATCCCCCAGATGTTCTCCCTTTTGACTATGACGCCAATGCCAAATGTGAGTTCCATTCTGGCGCCCCGGGCCATAACATTGAAAATTGCAAGACTCTGAAGCACATTGTACAAGATCTTATCGATTCAAAGGCGATAAACTTCACTCGAAATACTCCAAACATCAAAACCAATCCAATGTCGGCTCATCACTCAACAAACATGATTGAAGACTCAAAGGGGATCCGATTAATTTCGGATATTGGCAAATTGAGAACTCCTCTTTCCACTATTAAGGAGCAACTCCTGTTGAAGAACATTTATCCAGGATGTTGAACTGACTGCCACGTTTGTTTGGGCAAATCTCAAGGATGTATTGAGTTGAAGAAAGGCATCCAAAACCTGATTGATCAAGGTGTATTAGTAGCAGAACAACTGTCAAAATTTGAAGAAGTTGCTACTCTTGAAATTCCATTTGAAACATTGGAGATACCAAATGATGATGGGTATGAGTTGTGGATTCCTGCTGATAATTTGACTCGTACACCATTAACCATACCGTGCGATGAGGAAGAATGGGACAACATGTATGGACAGACTTCTATCCCACTACAAATCCCATATGATCCAGTTGAGATACCTATGTATCCACCATCAATGAACCAACTTGTCATTTCGGCCCCAACTCCGTTTCCATACTGTTGCACCCTAAAATTTGCCCAGCCTTAATTCACTTGGTTTATGTTTCAATTGCATTAGCATTTGCATATAGAGTCATGTACATAGGTTACTCATCTGCATAGCATAAGCATAGCAAGTCATTCAACAGGGAACCAATCATTATTCTCATCTCTGGAAGCCTATCAAGAGGTTATTATCCTGATTCAACCTCATTCAAGTCATCAGAAAAGAATTTGGAAGCTATCAAGTCAATGGATCAAGCAGTTCATCTATCTCCTAACTGAGGGTGTCTGAGGATCAACAAAGAAATGGTGAGTTGTGGGCTGAGAATGGGGAGTATCTAGACATCTTGGAGGACTTAGAAAGTCATTTGGAGAATAAAATAAGTGGTTGATGTGATCACAAGAATTGCAGTTGAAGACAGTCAACTAGGGTTTCATCTGGGTCAACCCTAGGTCAAAGGATTGTTGGAGAGGCATTAAGGGCTATTGGAGAGATGTGGGGTTCATCATTTGACATGGAGAATAAAGATATGTTGTTATGCTAAGAAGAAATCAAGAAAAATCAAGAAGAATAGAGGGTGAAAAGTCAAGGTTCCTAGGGTAAAATCCCTTGTTTTTCACTGATTTGTCAAAGAAGATAAGTTGAAATACAAGCCTCATTTCACCTACTGATGGTCATGAGACTTGTAGAGGATGTTATTAGCTTTAATTTTAGTGGTGGAAGTCCTTGAGGAGATTTCTAGAACTCAAGTTATGGCTCTTGCAAGTTAGGAGTCACCAGATGACACTGAAATTTGTCTGTGAAAGTTGACTGTCTTCTGACAAACTTTTGACCCTCAAGAAGATTTCAAATGAATTTCTGGTCAACATAATAGTTGTTCCTCATTGTTTTAGCTTTCTAGAATGGTATAGTATGCCTTCATATGATTTGTGGAACTCTACTTATGGTTTGTGCAAGACAGGGGTATTCTGGTCATTTGGAATTACAGGTCATTTTTAGCCAATGCCTAAAACTCATACAAGGAAGCTTCAAATGGAAAACTTCCCAACATCAAAGTTTCTCAAAATGGCATTTTAAGGCTAGATAAGATGTTGTGAGAGTTTGAAAATGCATGGAGCATAGATATTTTAAAATGGTCAAAATGACTTAAAAAGGCATATAACTTGAAAAAGTTCAAGTTGGAAAATGGTTTGAGAGATCTACAAAGCCAATATGGGTCATCCAATATACCAAATTGATTCCCAACATCATTTTAAAGACATTGGTTCAGCCACATTTTTGAGTTTAGGTTTAAAAATTGGACTTCCTTTGTAAATTTGTTTCTTACATCATAAGGCAACATGGTAAAGCTTAACACAAGGCAAGGAAAACTTGGTTTTTTATGCATACACTCTTAATATCTCATGAGGGGAGATTTTCACTCAAGTTTACCCAAGGTGCAAGCATGATATGATATGATTCAAAATGCCATCAAATGATAAATTTATGAAAGTTCCATAAGCTTCTAGATCTCTCTAGGACCAATCTAGAAGCTTCTCATTCTGTTAATCATCATCTATATAAGGAAATGAAGCTGTTTGTTATTGGGTTGGTGATTCTATTTGCTTGCAAACCACACTTTCATCTCATAACTCCAAAATTGCATTTTGATTCTCATCTCTCCCAAACTCCATTGTTTGTGCTAGCTATCATCATCATCATCATCCTCCATTGTTGTAGAGTAAAAAGCACTAAGAAGGCACATCAATTCGTGGCTGAATCATGAGTTCCACTTCATCACTCCAAGTCGCGTGAAGGTTCGAATTGCCATTTTCAAGAAGCTTGAGCACGAATTCTCTTCACCAGCATCATCACCATCATATAAAGATCATTTGGCACCATTGGCAAGGGCTGAAACAGGGCATAGCAACCATCACCATATCCAATTGGTAAGGATGCGTTTTGTTTCGAATCACCATAATTATGCATGGTTAGGGTTAGTTGTTGTGATATTCATGATAGAGACCACTTAAGGATCATTTATGGTGAGTTTAAGGTCAATCCATGGAGGTTCAAGATGTGGTGTCAATTCTTTCAAGATCAAGAATGGTTGGAATATGAGGTTTTAATGCATGTGCTATAGTTTAGTATACTCAGTGCAACCTATAGAACACGTGGCTATAGTTATTTTCATGGTTTGTTGAGATTGAATAACAAGCTTCCATGGTGGAACCATGGATGGGGGGTTTCGGTTTGTGCATTGTAGAGGGTTTCAAGGGAAGTTAGGGACATGGCTGGATAGAGGGCAGAAAATGGAGCGAAATTGGTTTTTATTTCGTGTGATTCCGTGGTGTAATGAAGGAGTTATGATCCATGGAAGAAGCTTGCATGGAGTTGCTTTTTTCATGAAGATTAGGGTTTCATTGGAGAAGACATACCGTGGCCGTTGGATGATCTTGGATTCGTTGACTGGACTTGTGATCAAAGGGTCACGATTAAAACTGCAAAAATGGAGGGAATCCTAGACGCAGCCAAACGGCGTCGTTTGGATTAGTGAGCTCTTTGGGCTCATACGCTGTTCGCACCCCCCATCAGCCAGGCCCACACGCGCATAACTGATCCAACATACTATCTGCACCCCTCCTCTTTAATTCTTTTATTTTCATTTTTCAAATTGCATCTTATTTTACTCATCTTCTAAAAATCATAACTAAATAAATAATGCATGTTTTTTACTCATTCTTTTTTTAATATTTTCCTTAACATGTCTAGAAAATTAAAAAAATATAAAAATTTCATTTTATATTTTTTTCGCATTTTTCACATATTTTACAAAATAATGCATTCTTTTTCATAATTCATGTTACACTTGAACTTGTACATTTTTGTTCATGACTATAGGAATAGATTTTTTGCTCATTCTTTTTGGTGATGTTAAATAATGAATTGTATTACTCTCTGGATTTATTATTAGATTTTTTAGAATAAAATTTGATTAGTTTAGATAATTGAACTTAGGATAGTTTAATTAGGGTTTTAAGTAGTATACTTGAACTTCAACATTTTATTTTTGGGGTTTTTAGGACAAGTTAGCCTATGGGGAATATATGGGACTTAAGGGTAGTTAAATAGGATCCCCTAGAATTTATATTAGGAATTTATATTACCATATGCTATTTTTGGTTGATTTTTGAATTGATTGATCATTTGTGTGGCCTTTAGGGCATAGTTTGTATTGTTTTGCTTCTTTTTCTTCTCCTTTGGGTATGGACCTTTGAAGATTGAATTGAGGACCTTGTGAAGACCTTGTGGATGAAGCACATTAAAGACTCAAGATGGAAGATCAAGTTCAAATTCATTGAAGATGCTGTGTTTGCTAGAAGACTGTGGAAGGCTATAGGATTTAGGGTTAGGAAGAGCTTAGTCTAGCAACTTGATTCACAAACATAGATGGCTTTGTTTGCCTCTATCCTTTCTCTATGATTCAAAGTCTCTTTCAAATATCCACCTCCTTCCTTTGGAAGGATCAGTGAATGTATTTGAAAGATAGAACTTTTGAGAGAAAACTTTCTGTTTAATGTTAACAGTTGATGAACCACCCTTGGTAGGTAATTAACTGTCTAACATTCATTCACTTCATCTGGTTGACTGATGTTCATCCTGGAGCCTGAGACTTGAAGAAAAGCCATTGTAGACTGAGGACTGGTGCTCAAGATCTTTGCTTGAAGACTGTGAAGATAGAGACTGCTGCTGACTGAAGTTTGTAATTGATTGGAGTTGACTTGAAGATGGGTATTGATGCGGAGCTGCTGTGGCTGTTTATTTTGCTGTATTTCATTTCTTGATGTATTGATTGGTTTTCCTGACTGTATTGTTTGTTGTTTTCCCTGCTGCATTCATGCATTTTACTGTTTTACTGTATATATCTGCCATTGTTTCTGTTTCCGTCTATTCCCTTAGGATCTCTGTTTCTCTCTGTGCAAGAGAGGAGCATGATAGACATTAGGTCTTAACCCATGCATGATAACATTAGGTTAGTTTTGATTCCCTTTTCCACCCTAGGTTTTTAGAGTTGTTGTTTCTCTTCTTACCTCAAAACAACAGAAAAATACCATAAAGATTTCGAACACAATAAAAGACACTTCTTCCGTAAAAGAACGGGAACTCATCAAGCTGTCATTTTTGTTCGCCGGGACTGCTAATCAAGAAAACCTTTTTCAGAAAGAATAAAATCAACCAAGACAAGCCTGTGTCTTCCGTGGCCCGAACTACGTTTGCTCTGATCTTCCATGTTGTGTGGAAGTACGTAGGCATAGGATGCGATATCCTAGCGAGCAACCTTCCCCTCTTTTCCCGTAGGTAGGCGAACTACGTTGACTCTGATTTCTCGTTCCAGTCGAGAATACGTAGGCATAAAGTGCGATACTTTGCCGAGTCACTTTTTTCTTTCTTTTTAACCCTTGACCTTTAGTTTAGATAGAATAACAATCCATACCCGAAAACAAGCGTGGATCCCGTCGAGTACGACGGACGTGAGGGGTGCTAATACCTTCCCCTTGCGTAACCGACTCCCGAATCCAGGTTTTGGTTGCGACGACCATACCTTTCCTATGTTGTGCGAGGTTTACTCTGAGCGTTTCCTTTCCCTCCCGTAGGATAAATAACGCACGGTGGCGACTCTTCTGTCAGCCGGCGCCGATTTTCGCAGTAGCGACAGCTGGCGACTCTGCTGGGGAACCAACGTCCCCTGGCTGCTAAGGACTACGATAGTGCTTATGCATTTGGGATCCAACGTCCCTTAAGAGAGTCAATCCTAACGCTTGTTTTCCCGTCGAGGATTTTGTATGGATTTATATTTCTGACCTTTATTTTCAGCTTTGTATATATGGATTATTATTGTTGTATTGGGGTGTGACGGGTGTTCTGATATTGAGTGAGAAGCCGGACCTGGGCTTGAGTGCACCTAGAATTAGAGTAGAAAGTAGTGGGCGCGTGTCGGCTTTGCTTGCATTAGTGTCTCATGAAATCTACACTCGGACGAGGTTCTTCTGGTTGGCTTCTTTTTCTACCCTTTGGGTCGAAGGGGTTGTTGGTCAGCTGAATTGTCGACTCCGGGAACCGATCATTTGGAAGTTGGCTAAGTGAGGCCTCTTCAGGATTTGATGATGCCACTCCTTCTGGGAATCGTATCATCAACCCTGAAAGTCTGTGACACCGACGACCGCATAGGATGCCATACCTTTGTCAGTTACTAGGACATCCACCTGTGAGAGGGTTTGGGGTTATGCAGGTAACTAGACCTTCAGACTACCGGTTATTTCTTGACCAGAGATCCTGGGTATTTATGGAGAGTTAGGAGGTCTGTCAGAGACCATTTGGAGATGTGTTCTGAGGTCTGTCAGAGACCAGTTGGAGGTATGATCTGAGGTCCGCCAGAGACCAGTTGGAGTTATGGTGTGAGGTCTGTCAGAGACCATTGTTGGAGCTTTGCTTTAGGTCTATCTGAGACCAGGGTTTGAGGACTTCTATGGAGTCTATCCGAGACTTCTTGATATGGTTCAGGCTATTCAGCTACGGCATTTGGTCCCTGTTGCATGTTACTTGCATTGCATTGTTTACATACCCATTATCATTGCATCCCATTAACGTGTGTCTGTGCTGCAGGTGCATTTGCATACCCTCCGATTCTAGTGCCCAGACTTCTGAGTATTGACTATGGCTAGTTTGAGGAAGACAGTTGCGTATAAGCTGCCTTCACCTGATATTACTTCTTTGCTTGGTCTGATATCTCTTGCCAATGAGGAGGTTAGGAGAAGCTTCAGAATGAGTCATGGGAGATTACTGAGATTAGTCTGCAAGCCCACTGCTGATGAGATGAACGGGCTATACACCTTGATGCAGTTCTATGATCCCGCATTGAGATGTTTTACGTTTGCTGACTTCATTCTAGGGCCTACCATTGAAGAGTATGTGGAGTTTACTGAGTTACCGGTGCAGAACAAGGTTCCCTTTATTCACTCTGCTGCTGAGCCCAAGTTGGAGGACTTAGCCAAAGCCTTGCATATGGACGCTGCAGAACTGTTATTGACTTCTTGGCTTGGGGTTTCAGGTTTCTCTCTTGATTTCTTGGTTGGCAAAGCTCAGGAGTATGCCAAGAACGGATGCTGGGTGGTTTTCAATGCTATTTTGGCTTTATGCATTTATGGGATTGTGCTGTTCCCTAACTTGCCCAACTTCGTAGACCTGGACGCTTTCCATCTATTCGCTGCCGGCAATCCAGTGCCAACGTTGATTGGAGACTTCTACCACTCATTGCACTACAAGAACGAAAACCGAAGGGGAAAAGTTGTTTACTGCTGTGCTCCTCTATTGAATATGTGGTTCAAAAGTCATCTTCCAGTGAAGGGGTCCTTTGTGGAAAGTGCAACCACTGCTAGCTGGTCTGAACGCCTGATGAGGCTATCTTCCGAAGACATTAGATGGTTTGACAGAGACCTACTGGGATCTGAACTTATCTTCAGTTGTTCGGGGTACCCTAACGTCCCGTTGATTGGAAGGAAAGGGTGTATCAACTACAACCCATCTCTGTTCGTCCGTCAGTTCGGATATGCGCTGAAGAACCCGCCAAAGGAGGAGGAAGTACAGGAATCTCTGTACTTCACCGGAGACGTGAAGGGGGAGTTACTAACCAAGCTGCAACATGCCTGGACGCGTATTAACCGAAGAGGGAAGCCGCTGTTAGGGAAGAATGACTGTCAGGCTTATGCGCCTTATAGGGTTTGGATCCAGGAAAGAGCAAGTCAGTTGCAGATGCCATTTCCAGATGCGTCAGTCCTTGTTCCTATTCCGGTAGCAGAGCCAACTACTGTTTCTAGGGAGGCCTACGAGCAAGTGGTGAAAGAGAAAGAAGCCTTGTTGAAGATCAACGAAGGGTTAGAGCAGGAGCTAGCCCAAATACGCAGCGAGAAAAACAAGGCCGTCCATGCTTTCCAACAGCAGATTGAGCAAATGAACAGACTAGGGGCTGAGTTGACTGAGGAGAGGAAGAAGCGCGAGCGACTGGGGAAAGAGTTCAGAAGCTCCCATGACATGCTTGAATCCAAGAAGAAAGCACTTGACATCGCTCACCGAGAGATCTCTTCTTGCAATAAGACTTGGAACGCCACGCTCACCAACAATAAGAAGAGGGAAGATAAGTTGAAGCAGCAAATCTCCGACCTCGAAGAGCAGTTGAAGTCCAGCATCAAGAAGTGCGAAGAAGAGGTGATGACCCGGTATAGTCTCCAGAACGCACTGAACAAGGCCATCAAAGGCAGAGATGAAGCCGTGTCTCAGAAACGTAAACTAGAGGATCGCTTCGGAGACGGGGCATGGGAAGAAACTGCTGAAGACGTGCGCCGTGTTCTTAAGAAGAGAAACCAACTTGTTGAAGGGCTGCTTGCTCGACCCAGTCATCCGGAAACCAAGAAGTTGCTAGAAGAATACCAGACTTATGGGAGTGGCTGATCATGTCATGTAGTAACTTGTATGCTTTATTTGCACAGTGCTGACCATCACCAGGATTGTTGGTTGAGGTCATGCCTTCTCATTGTACTCTCAGTGATATTGTATTCTTGATTCACTGGTTTCTCAGCAATATATGAGGCTTTCTGTGATTCAGCTCTGATCTTTATATCGTTAGCACTACCACTGCACCGGCACCTTCACACTAGAATCGGGGAATGAATGTCCCTAATGCACAGACACGCATTGCATTGCATTCATATTCATATTGCATTACAGGTAATCTTTGAATAGTGTCTTATTTCCTGCTCTGTATCAGGTACTTTTCAGGATTGCAGATCAGCACCCGCACCGCTATTCTACCCGCACCAACTGTCGAAGAATCATGGATCAAATGCAGAACGAGATGCAAGATGTGCGCGAGAAGCTCGCTCTCTTCATGCAGACCATGGAAGCTATTGCAAAGGGTCAGGAAAATCTGCAAGCCATGGTCCAACCTCTGTTGGCCCGAAATGCTGGTCACGGTAACGAGGAGCATCAGTCCGTACGAGTCGATACTGTTCATGGAGACGGCACTCCCACGCCAGTGGCTCCACCTGTAGTCAATATACCTGCTGCTAATGTCAACAACGTTACCGCTGCTGTGAATGGTAACGTCGGAGTTGGAAACGAGACTGCTATCCATAACGTTGGGCTTGGTGATGTCAACTTGGGTGATAATATGGGAGGCAACGGCTTTGTCAATGCTGGATTCGGGTTCAATGATTAGGGATTCGATAACACTGGGAAATATGGTTTCAATGCTCAAGGCTTTGGGCAGGATGGTTATGGTACGGCCAATCAGGGTTACGGAGGTTTTGGAAATGGAAACGGCGCGGGGTTAGTGGCTTTTGGGCCTGCTGGAGGTGTTCAAGGGTACGGCAACAGAGGCCGAGGTCCGGGGATGAATCAGATCAGGGCTGGACGTAATAATGGATATGATGAGTATGGAGCTGGAAATGGTATGTGGCAAGAAGATCGGCAGGAGGACGCTTTCTCCGGCGGAGGGTTCGAAGGGCCGATGGACGACTCCCAGAAGATCAGAATGCTAGAAGAGCAGATGAGGGGAGTCCTGAACCAAAGTGCTGTGGGCTTGGACATGGCAACAATGGGTCTAGTACCTGGCTTGAGGGTGCCAATCAAATTCAAAGCTCCTGCGTTTGATAAGTATAAAGGGGACACATGTCCGAAAGTGCACGTACGAGCTTATTACAGAAAAATGTCCGCATACTCAACTGATGAAAGAATGCTAATGCATTTCTTTCAAGATAGTCTGTCGGGTCCCTCCCTAGAGTGGTATATGGGGTTGGAGCCAACTAATATCAAGACATGGAAGCAATTGGCAGAGGCATTTGTAGCTCACTACAAGTATAACAGCGATTTGGCGCCCAATCGGGTCCAATTGGCAGGGCTGTCGCAGAAGAAGGGGGAGAGCTTTAAAGAGTACGCGCAAAGGTGGCGCGATATGGCTGCCAGGGTCCGTCCTCCCGTAGAAGACAAGGAAATGAATGACATGTTCGTCGGCACATTCACAGGCTTGTTTCATGACATGCTGTTTCACACATCTCTGGCCAGTTTTTCAGTCCTAATTCTGATGGGAGAAAAGATTGAGCGTAACATTAAGCAAGGAAAATTCCAGGTTGAGGAATCAACGGCATCTGGCAGTAATAAGAGGGCTTTTGGTGGGCGCCGTCAGGGCGAGGCAAGCGCAGTGTTCGGAGGCCGAGGCCGAGGCCGAGGCAGGGGACGAAACCAATATCATCAGCCGCGGTAGGTGACGAGTGTCACTATTCCATATCAGCAACAACAACCGTCTCAGCAGCAGCCAATGCAGCAGCAGCAGCCTCAGCAGGGGGCACAGCAGGCTCAGCGAAGATTCCAGGGTGGTAAACCGAGAAGAGTGTTTGAGAAGCCTCCCTCAACCTATGCATATTTGTTGCAGACATTGTTGGGATTGAACCTGGTAGAGAAGAGAACTCTGGCACCGATAACGGGAGCTCCCCCGTTTGGCTACGATGCAAGCAGGCACTGTGAGTTTCATTCTGGGGCTCCAGGCCACGATATAGAGGGTTGCCATGCTTTTAAGCATGTTGTGCAGGATCTTTTGGACAATAAGACTATCAATTTCGGAACGGCAGGTCCGAATATAGTGCAGAAACCCATGCCTAATCATGGGGCCAACGCCATTCTGACTGAGGAAGGATTGAATCTGATTATGAATATCGACGATTTAAAGACGCCGCTGAGCGAGATAAAAAGTCGACTATTACAAGAGGGTGTTTACCCGGGATGTGACGAGTATTGCTTAGAATGTTGGACCCTAGCTGGGGGGTGTGATGATTTGAAGAAAGGCATTCAGGCTTTAATTGATGAAGGCATATTGCAGTTTGACCGAGCAGCAACCGAAGAGCCTGCAGGGGCAGTAGCAGATAATCGGAGTGATGTGGCCACGGTAACGATTCCTCGAAAGACGATCACTATTGCAGCACCAGCTCAGCGACCACCGATCACCATAACTAAGGTCGGGCCGATCCCGTACGAGAACACGAAAGCAGTCCCATGGTCATATGGGTTGGAGGTGTATTGTGACGGGATAAAGATTGATGTTAATAAGCAGCCAGCCGAGACTGTGGATAATGTTGTTGGTTCGGGAGGTATGACAAGGAGTGGTAGGATCTTTATATCCCCTGAAGTGGAGGCCGAAAGACTAGCAAAAGGAAAAGGGAAAGCGGTTGATAACGTCCCAGTGCAAGCAAGTGACAAAGAATCGACATCGAAAGACGTAGAAGAGTTCATGCGCTTGATTCGAAAAAGTGATTATAAGATTGTGGAGCATCTGCAGCAGACGTCGTCCAAAATATCTATCCTGTCATTGCTGTTGTGTTCGGAAGCTCACAGAAATGCTTTGCTGAAAGTCCTGGATACTTCTTTTGTACCTCAAGACGTCTCCGTGAATCAGCTGGAAGGAGTGTTGGCACATGTGAATGCAGGCCACAGCTTGGGCTTTACCGACTTTGATTTGACCCCGAAAGGGAGAGATCATAATATGGCGCTGCACGTATCCGTCGAGTGTAGAGGATCAGTAATGTCGCATGTATTGGTCGACACCGGATCGTCTTTGAATGTGCTGCCCAAGAAGGCGATGATGAAGCTGGATGTTAGAGGAATCTTGTGCACGCCCAGCGACTTGGTAGTCAGAGCGTTTGACGGCACGCGGAGAACAGTCTTTGGATCGATCACATTGCCTCTACAGGTGGGGCCGGAGGTGTTTGCAACTGAGTTTTATATCATGGATATACAGCCTGCGTACAGCTGCTTGCTTGGAAGACCCTGGATTCATGGGGCGGGGGCAGTCACATCCACCCTGCATCAGAAGTTGAAATATATGGTCGGAGACAGCGTAGTCACTGTATGCGGAGAAGAGGATATCCTGGTAAGCCATCTATCATCATTTAAATATGTGGAGGTCGACGGAGAGATCCACGAAACACCCTGCCATGCATTTGAAGGTTTGCGTATCAAGGACAAAGGTCCCGGGCCGAGCAAAGTGCCAGAGATAGCCGTCTCATCGTATAAAGAAGCTCAAGCTCTAGTGGAGGCAGGAGAAGCAAAGGGCTGGGGCAAAGTGCTGGACATTCCTGTGAAGATGGACCGGTTCGGGCTAGGATACCAACCGTCGTCGTCAACTCCTGCCGTGGGGGCGCCCCGTTTCAGAGGGCCAATCACCATCTCTGCCAGTGGAGTGTGTCATGAAACCATCAACGCTGCTTCGGAGTCTGACGAAGGAGACAGCGACTGTGATATGGATGCCTGGATTCAGCCAAGCACGCCAGGACAAGGACTGGGCAACTGGTCTATTCAGGAGCTTGTTCCTGTGACTCTTAAACAGTAATGCTTTGCTTTATTAATTGTTGAATAATATGATGTCTTGCCCGGGGCATCGTGATTTGCTTAGGGCTGTGTTGTTATGAACATTGCGTGTTAATCATCAAATAAATGGCGTTTTTTCATGTGCAAATACTGTAATCCCTGTCTTTCTTGTTTTATATTTTTCAATAAAATGGCAACGCGGTTATTCGCTTTATACGCATTTTGAAGCACTTAACCATTCCTTTTGCAGGATAACATTTTCAGATGACATCCTTGAACCACCTATGACTCGTCCCGACTTTGAACACCCAGTATTTCAGGCCGAAGAAGAGGTTGTCGAAGATAGTGACGTTCCTGAAGAATTGTCTTGGTTGGTGAAGCAGGAGGAAAGAGCCATTCTGCCTCATGATGAGGTCATCGAAATTATCAATTTGGGGTCGGAAGGGGTTGAGAAGAACATTCGTATCGGTGCCGCGCTGCAGGGTGATATCAAGCGAAGACTGGTTGAAATGCTCCGAGAGTATAGTGATGTATTCGCTTGGTCGTATGAAGATATGCCAGGGCTCGATACAGATATGGTTGTGCACCGCCTGCCACTGAAAGAAGATTGCCCACCGGTCAAACAAAAGCTTCGCAGAACTCGACCAGATATGGCAGTGAAGATCAAAGAGGAAGTCCAAAAACAGTGGGACGCTGGTTTCCTTGCTGTGACAAAGTATCCCGCATGGGTTGCTAACATCGTACCAGTGCCAAAGAAAGATGGCAAGGTTCGAATGTGCGTGGATTATAGAGATTTGAATAAAGCAAGCCCAAAAGACGATTTTCCACTTCCTCATATCGATGTGCTAGTTGACAATACTGCTCAATACTCCGTATTCTCCTTCATGGATGGCTTTTCAGGCTATAATCAGATTAAAATGGCGCCAGAGGATATGGAGAAGACTACTTTCATAACGCCTTGGGGAACATTTTGCTATAAAGTGATGCCCTTTGGTTTGAAGAATGCTGGGGCAACATATCAGCGTGCGATGACGACTCTTTTCCATGACATGATGCATAAAGAGATCGAAGTTTATGTTGACGATATGATTGCCAAATCCCAGACGGAGGAAGAGCATCTGGTGAATCTGCTGAAGTTATTTAAAAGGCTTAGGAAGTTCAGGCTGAGACTGAACCCTAACAAATGCACCTTCGGGGTGAGATCGGGTAAGCTCCTGGGGTTTATTGTAAGTGAAAGGGGAATAGAGGTCGATCCTGCTAAAATAAAAGCGATCCAAGAAATGCCGACGCCTAAAACAGAGAAAGAGGTGCGCGGGTTTTTAGGGAGGTTGAACTACATCGCCCGGTTCATATCTCACCTAACGGCCACGTGTGAACCGTTATTCAAGCTGTTGAAGAAAGATCAAGCTGTAACGTGGAACGAAAATTGTCAGAGGGCGTTTGATAAAATAAAGAAGTATTTGCAGGAACCTCCTATTCTGATACCCCCAGTGGCAGGGAGACCCTTGATCATGTATTTGACGGTTCTTGAGGGAAGCATGGGTTGCGTTCTCGGTCAACACGACGAGACAGGAAGAAAAGAGCATGTGATCTACTACTTGAGTAAGAAATTTACAGACTATGAATCTCGATACTCAATGCTTGAGAAAACTTGTTGCGCACTAGCTTGGGCCGCCAAGCGTTTGAGGCAATACATGCTGAATCATACAACCATGCTCATCTCGAAGATGGATCCTATCAAATATGTATTTGAAAAGCAGGCGTTGTCAGGAAGAATTGCCCGTTGGCAGATGGTCTTGACTGAATATGACATTCAATACGTCTCGCAAAAGGCTATAAAGGGGAGTGTGATGTCTGAGTATCTGGCGGAGCAGCCTATTGAAGAGTACCAATCGATGAGGTTTGATTTTCCTGACGAGGATATCATGTACCTAAAGATGAAAGATTGTGAAGAGTCGTTGCCAGACGAAGGACCAGAGTTGGGTTCTAAATGGAAGATGATCTTTGACGGAGCTGTGAATGCTTACGGTAGCGAAATAGGAGCAATCATCACTACGCCACATGGGTCGCACATCCCGTTTACTGCCCGATTGACCTTTGCCGTTACTAATAATGAGGCCGAATACGAAGCTTGTATAATGGGGCTTGAAGAAGCCATTGATTTGCGAATCAAGAATTTAGACGTATACGGAGACTCAGCTCTGGTGGTGAATCAGATCAAAGGGGAATGGGAGACGCGTCAGCCCAACTTGATACATTACATGAATTATGCAAGGAGATTGTTGCCTTTCTTCGACAAGGTTGAATTGCATCACGTACCGCGGGCAGAGAATCAAATGGCTGACGCCCTGGCCACTTTGTCTTCCATGTACAAAGTCAACTTCTGGAACGAGGCTCCCCGAATCGTTATCTCTCGGCTTGACAGACCAGCTTATGTATTTGCTATTGATGAAGCATCCGACGACAAACCATGGTATTTTGATATCCTTAACTTCCTGAAGAACAAAGAGTATCCGGCTGGGGCATCCAGTCAAGATCAGAAGACTCTCAGGAGATTAGCGGGTAATTTCTATTTGAACCCGGATGGCGTCTTATACAGAAGAAACCATGATTTGGTGTTGTTGCGTTGTGTAGACGAAAGAGAGGCAAAGTTACTCATGGAGGAAATACACGAAGGTACCTTTGGTACGCATGCTGGTGGACATGCTATGACAAGAAAGCTGCTGCGGGCAGGCTACTTTTGGCTGACCATGGAAACTGATTGTTTCAAGTTTGCGAGGAAATGCCACAAGTGCCAAATCTATGCTGACAAGATCCATGTGCCTCCAAGTCCTCTGAATGTGATGTCATCGCCTTGGCCATTTTCGATGTGGGGAATCGATATGATTGGAAAGATCGAGCCGACAGCTTCTAACGGGCACCGGTTCATTCTAGTAGCAATCGATTATTTCACCAAATGGGTGGAAGCGGCGTCTTACGCAAATGTAACTAAGCAAGTGGTGGCCAGGTTCATCAAGAAAGATATCATTTGCCGATACGGGATCCCTGAGCGGATAATCACGGACAACGGTTCGAACCTGAACAACAAAATGATGAAGGAGCTCTGTCAGAATTTCAAGATCGAACATCACAACTCCTCCCCTTACCGACCCAAGATGAATGGCGCTGTTGAGGCAGCCAATAAGAATATCAAGAAGATCGTTCAGAAAATGGTGGTGACCTATAAGGATTGGCACGAGATGCTACCTTTCGCTTTGCACGGTTATCGTACGACGGTACGCACATCAACCGGGGCAACCCCGTTCTCATTAGTGTATGGAATGGAAGCGGTATTACCATTGGAAGTTGAGATCCCTTCTCTGAGGGTATTGCGAGACGTTCAGCTAGACGAGGAAGAATGGGTGAAAGACAGGTTGAATCAACTGAGTTTGATGGACGAGAAGAGGCTAGCTTCTCTAGCATACGGTCGTTTATACCAGAGCCGAATGAAGAAAGCGTATGATAAGAAAATACATCCGCGAAGCTTTCAGACGGGCGACCTTGTGCTGAAAAGGATTCTCCCGCCACAAGCAGATCACAGGGGCAAGTGGACCCCCAACTACGAAGGGCCATACGTTGTCAGGAAAGTCTTTTCAGGAGGAGCGTTGTTGTTGTCCACCATGGACGGTGAAGACTTCACGTCACCCGTGAATTCAGACGCAGTTAAAAAATACTTTGCTTAAAATAGACCCGCTGGACAGAAAAAAGAGAGTCCAGGAAAAAATGGGGCATCCTGGCGAACCAAAAACAGAATGAAAGGTTCGGGCAAAAGTTAGGGATAAAATTGAAAAAATGTACACCCGCGAAGTTGAAAACCTACACTGGGCGGCTTCGGCAAAAAAGGGTATCCCGGTGAACTGAAAACCCGTAAAGGGCGGTTCACGCAAAAGTTAGGGATTTGAAAAGCAAACGACTGCGGTCCGAATTTGATATTGCAGTGAGCATCAGTGCGGGAGAATGCCTAAGGGATCGGTTATCTGATACAATCTTTTCAGAAGTATGAATACCGGGAAAGCGTTAGAGTCGGATGAGTCATAGGAGGATCAATTCGTGGTGTTCATCTGCATCCCGTTGCCGACATGTGTACAAATTTAGTTTGTCAATATATTTATACTTCTTGTGCATACTTGTATATTTGCTTTGTGTAGCTTCCTCTTTTCAGGAGTTACATCCCGTGTACAAAACTCCGCCCATTCAGGGGCCCAATCAATGAAATATATTATTCAGTACTTGATGCTGGTTCTTTACTGTTTTGTGCATGATAAAACGCCTAAGTTTATTGAAACTAGCATGTGTATAACGTCACTGGCCCTTGCCAACAATTGCCAAAGCTTCGAATTAACTGAAAATAACATTGCTAACCTGAATCGATTTGGTTGCATAGGTTTGTCTTGTCTTGTTTGTGTTGTTGCAGGTTTCATAACCGCACGAGGAAGATGATCAAAAGATTGCATTAACGAAAGACTCGACCCTCACGCATGTCATGCATGTTCTTCCCGAAGAAGGACAGAATTCCCCAGCTAGTCGTAGCTTATCCAAAGGGCATTCTCCAGCAAAGTCATTTATCCTCAACAGAATTGACGATTCCAAGAGCGTAAGGCTGTATTCAGACAGTGTGGTGTCCCCCAGAAGGATTCCCCATCTCAAGCCGAGTGGTTTGGCCGCAGAAGATTGATATTTGTGAGCTGTATTCAGGCAGTTTACCTCTCCCCGCAGGGTCATTTACTCTCCCCCAGCGGAGTCAATTGATTTTCCCAAGAGAATCATCCCATCCCCAGCGGAGTTCTCTTTTCAACTAGGGTATTCATTCCTCCCAGTGGAATTCAAAGATTGAGGCTCTCCCCGGCATAGTTGGTGTGGATCATGGAATTTATTTTGTCAAGATACCGTGTGATATCCGTTCACTCTCCAGCAGAAGTTCAATCATACCAGGCGCATATCCCCCAGCAGGGTGTTACTTCAACGAGGTGTTTGGTTTAAGTTCCCTATTCCCCAGCCGAGTTGACTCCACCCTTCCAGCATTTATTTTGCTGGAATAATTCTGTAGCGCCTGGCTATCCCCAGCGGAGTTGGCATTATCTTCAGCATTTATTTTGCTGAAGTGGTTCCTGTATCTCGGTAAGTCGAGTCCGTATTTGCATTGGCATACAGTGTCACATTCACATTTACCAAAAAATGCGTAGCATTTCCATGTCGAATGGATCATTGCATCATTGTCAAACATATGCATTTTGAAACATAAACCAAGTTGGCTAACCTTGTGTTTCAAGTACTGTTTCTCTTGCAGGTAGAGAGAGTTCTTGCTCCAATAAATCAATAAACAGGCGAGGTCTCGACGTGAGACATTCAACGAAGTGTCAGCTTTGGCACCACTCCCCACAGAGCCAGCAGGATAAATTTCTCTTTGTCCCTAAGCAGAGTTACTTATTTCCCCGCCAGGATTTCCTGTTGAAGTTGCTCTAGTCCGACCAGCGGACTGTTTCCTTCAAAGTTGTTGTTACATCAGCATTAAAAGGTTTCATGAACCAGAAGTTCAGAAGCTACCGCCGGGTATCAGGGCAGGCATCCAGTAGTTTGGTTTTTCAGATATCCCCAGTGGAGTCAGCTCCGAAGTTGTTGTCACGTCAGTGCTAAGAAGTTTGTGGTGTGGAATCAACAGAGAAATGAGTCCTGATGTGGACAATTTCTTGACGGGTTTTCTTCGCGCTAGAAAAGTGGAGTCCTAACGTGGACAGTTTTATTTCATGGGCTGATAGGAGGTGCTAGTCCTAACGTGGACGGGTTCGGTTTCTCATAATCGATGGAATGTGGAGTCCTAACGCGGACATTTCTTCCCGGTGACGATATGTGTTAGTCCTAACGTGGACAGCTTCGAGTTCTCAGTATTGATTGAGTGGGGAGTCCTGACGTGGGCAAAAGTGGGTTACTCTTCGTGTTGGTGTCCTGACGTGGACAATTTATTTCCAGCAAATAGCTTTATTCGTAATGGTGAAGTAGGTGTCCTGACGTGGACAAGTTTATAGTTCTTCGTGATGACAAGATCCGAGAGTCCTGACGTGGACCAAATTTATCCTTCTTCGTGTTGTTGGCAAAGGGTGTGTCCTGACGTGGACGGGGTTTATTTCCCCGGTAAGTCAAAGACGCGCAAGTCCTAACGTGGACAGGTTCCATTATTTCATCATATGAAGATATGAGTCCTTACGTGGACAAATCAAAATGCATTTCCTTACGTGGAAAGATTGAGTCCTTACAAGACGGGAGTCCTTACGTGGACAAATCGTATTGTGGTTTCCTTACGTAGGAAAAATGGTGATTCCTTACGTGGAAAAAAGATTGATTCCTTACGTGGAAAGTTTAGTCCTGACGCGGACAGATTCAGATCAAGATCAATTCCTAACGTGGAAGAAGAAGATAGATTCCTTACGCGGAAAGTTTAGTCCTGACGTGGACGGAAAGAAGAAACGGTATTCCTTACGTGGAAAGAAGAAGCATTCCTAACGTGGAAAGAAAGATTGATATAGTATCCCTCACGTGGAAAGATTGGGGTTCCTTACGTGGAAAATTTGTGATTCCTAACGTGGAAAAAGAAAGAGTCCTTACGTGGACAAAGCAAAAGAAGACGTATTCCTTACGTGGAAGAGTTTGACAAAGCAGAGAAAAGTCACCCCTGACGGGGAAAAGCGGTTATTCCTTACGTGGAAAGGTGAGTCCTAACGCGGACGGTGTTATTCCTAACGTGGAACGGTTATTCCTTACGTGGAAGGGTGAGTCCTAACGTGGACGATGTTATTCCTAACGTGGAACGGTTATTCCTTACGTGGAAGGGTGAGTCCTAACGTGGACGATGTTATTCCTAACGTGGACAAGGTTATTCCTAACGTGGACAAGATTTTATTCCTAACGTGGACGATTTATTTCTGACGAGAAGGCAGACGAGCCATCCCCGACAAAGTTGTTGAAGTTTTCCGAATTGACGAAGCAGGCGTCCTAACGTGGACAGTGTTCTATCCCCAGCACGGTCGCACGAGATCAGTGGGTTACTGTAACAGTCAGATTCAGCTGATGAATGTCGTTCCTCAAGCAGGAGCGCAATTTAGTTTTGCGGTTGGCAAATTTCTGGTTTCACTAGTATTCAACCGTCTCGTACCACGAATGTCTGAAGGCTCCGGGCTCTTCACCCAATCGGGTCCAAGTCGCTTGAATAGGGGCAGCTGTTGCACCCTAAAATTTGCCCAGCCTTAATTCACTTGGTTTATGTTTCAATTGCATTAGCATTTGCATATAGAGTCATGTACATAGGTTACTCATCTGCATAGCATAAGCATAGCAAGTCATTCAACAGGGAACCAATCATTATTATCATCTCTGGAAGCCTATCAAGAGGTTATTATCCTGATTCAACCTCATTCAAGTCATCAGAAAAGAATTTGGAAGCTATCAAGTCAATGGATCAAGCAGTTCATCTATCTCCTAACTGAGGGTGTCTGAGGATCAACAAAGAAATGGTGAGCTGTGGGCTGAGCATGGGGAGTATCTACACATCTTAGAGGACTTAGAAAGTCATTTGGAGAAGAAAATAAGTGGTTGATGTGATCACAAGAATTGCAGTTGAAGACAGTCAACTAGGGTTTCATCTGGGTCAACCCTAGGTCAACCCTAGGTCAAAGGATTGTTGGAGAGGCATTAAGGGCTATTGGAGAGATGTGGGGTTCATCATTTGACATGGAGAATAAAGATATGTTGTTATGCTAAGAAGAAATCAAGAAAAATCAAGAAGAATAGAGGGTGAAAAGTCAAGGTTCCTAGGGTAAAATCCCTTGTTTTTCACTGATTTGTCAAAGAAGATAAGTTGAAATACAAGCCTCATTTCACCTACTGATGGTCATGAGACTTGTATAGGATGTTATTAGCTTTAATTTGAGTGGTGGAAGTACTTGAGGAGATTTCTAGAACTCAAGTTATGGCTCTTGCAAGTTAGGAGTCACCAGATGACACTGAAATTTGTCTGTGAAAGTTGACTGTCTTCTGACAAACTTTTGACCCTCAAGAAGATTTCAAATGAATTTCGGATCAACATAAGAGTTGTTCCTCATTGTTTTAGCTTTCTATAATGGTATAGTATGCCTTCATATGATTTGTGTAACTCTACTTATAGTTTGTGCAAGACAGGGGTATTCTGGTCATTTGGAATTATAGGTCATTTTTAGCCAATGCCTAAAACTCATACAAGGAAGCTTCAAATGGAAAACTTCCCAACATCAAAGTTGCTCAAAATGGCATTTTAAGGCTAGATAAGATGTTGTGAGAGTTTGAAAATGCATGGAGAATGGATATTTTAAAATGGTCAAAATGACTTAAAAAGGCATATAACTTGAAAAAGTTCAAGTTGGAAAATGGTTTGAGAGATCTACAAAGCCAATTTGGGTCATCCAATATACCAAATTGATTCCCAACATCATTTTAAAGACATTGGTTCAGCCACATTTTTGAGTTTAGGTTTAAAAATTGGACTTCCTTTGTAAATTTGTTTCTTACATCATAAGGCAACATGGTAAAGCTTAACACAAGGCAAGGAAAACTTGGTTTTTTATGCATACACTCTTAATATCTCATGAGGGGAGATTTTCACTCAAGTTTACCCAAGGTGCAAGCATGATATGATATGATTCAAAATGCCATCAAATGATAAATTCATGAAAGTTCCATAAGCTTCTAGATCTCTCTAGGACCAATCTAGAAGCTTCTCATTCTGTTAATCATCATCTATATAAGGAAATGAAGCTGTTTGTTATTGGGTTGGTGATTCTATTTGCTTGCAAACCACACTTTCATCTCATAACTCCAAAATTGCATTTTGATTCTCATCTCTCCCAAACTCCATTGTTTGTGCTAGCTATCATCATCATCATCATCCTCCATTGTTGTAGAGTAAAAAGCACTAAGAAGGCACATCAATTCGTGGCTGAATCATGAGTTCCACTTCATCACTCCAAGTCGCGTGAAGGTTCGAATTGCCATTTTTAAGAAGCTTGAGCACGAATTCTCTTCACCAGCATCATCACCATCATATAAAGATCATTTGGCACCATTGGCAAGGGCTGAAACAGGGCATAGCAACCATCACCATATCCAATTGGTAAGGATGCGTTTTGTTTCGAATCACCATAATTATGCATGGTTAGGGTTAGTTGTTGTGATATTCATGATAGAGAACACTTAAGGATCATTTATGGTGAGTTTAAGGTCAATCCATGGAGGTTCAAGATGTGGTGTCAATTCTTTCAAGATCAAGAATGGTTGGAATATGAGGTTTTAATGCATGTGTTATAGTTTAGTATACTCAGTGCAACCTATAGAACATGTGGCTATAGTTATTTTCATGGTTTGTTGAGATTGAATAACAAGCTTCCATGGTGGAACCATGGATGGGGGGTTTCGGTTTGTGCATTGTAGAGGGTTTCAAGGGAAGTTAGGGACATGGCTGGATAGAGGGCAGAAAATGGAGCGAAATTGGTTTTTATTTCGTGTGATTCCGTGGTGTAATGAAGGAGTTATGATCCATGGAAGAAGCTTGCATGGAGTTGCTTTTTTCATGAAGATTAGGGTTTCATTGGAGAAGACATACTGTGGCTGTTGGATGATCTTGGATTCGTTGACTGGACTTGTGATCAAAGGGTCACGATTAAAACTGCAAAAATGGAGGGAATCCTAGACGCAGCCAAACGGTGTCGTTTGGATTAGTGAGCTCTTTGGGCTCATACGCTGTTCGCACCCCCCATCAGCCAGGCCCACACGCGCATAACTGATCCAACATACTATCTGCACCCCTCCTCTTTAATTCTTTTATTTTCATTTTTCAAATTGCATCTTATTTTACTCATCTTCTAAAAATCATAACTAAATAAATAATGCATGTTTTTTACTCATTCTTTTTTTAATATTTTCCTTAACATGTCTAGAAAATGAAAAAAATATAAAAATTGCATTTTATATTTTTTTCGCATTTTTCACATATTTTACAAAATAATGCATTCTTTTTCATAATTCATGTTACACTTGAACTTGTACATTTTTGTTCATGACTATAGGAATAGATTTTTTGCTCATTATTTTTGGTGATGTTAAATAATGAATTGTATTACTCTCTGGATTTATTACTAGATTTTTTAGAATAAAATTTGATTAGTTTAGATAATTGAACTTAGGATAGTTTAATTAGGGTTTTAAGTAGTATACTTGAACTTCAACATTTTATTTTTGGGGGTTTTAGGACAAGTTAGCCTATGGGGAATATATGGGACTTAAGGGTAGTTAAATAGGATCCCCTAGAATTTATATTAGGAATTTATATTACCATATGCTATTTTTGGTTGATTTTTGAATTGATTGATCATTTGTGCGGCCTTTAGGGCATAGTTTGTATTGTTTTGCTTCTTTTTCTTCTCCTTTGGGTATGGACCTTTGAAGATTGAATTGAGGACCTTGTGAAGACCTTGTGGATGAAGCACATTAAAGACTCAAGATGGAAGATCAAGTTCAAATTCATTGAAGATGCTGTGTTTGCTAGAAGACTGTGGAAGGCTATAGGATTTAGGGTTAGGAAGAGCTTAGTCTAGCAACTTGATTCACAAACATAGATGGCTTTGTTTGCCTCTATCCTTTCTCTATGATTCAAAGTCTCTTTCAAATATCCACCTCCTTCCTTTGGAAGGATCAGTGAATGTATTTGAAAGATAGAACTTTTGAGAGAAAACTTTCTGTTTAATGTTAACAGTTGATGAACCACCCTTGGTAGGTAATTAACTGTCTAACATTCATTCACTTCATCTGGTTGACTGATGTTCATCCTGGAGCCTGAGACTTGAAGAAAATCCATTGTAGACTGAGGACTGGTGCTCAAGATCTTTGCTTGAAGACTGTGAAGATAGAGACTGCTGCTGACTGAAGTTTGTAATTGATTGGAGTTGACTTGAAGATGGGTATTGATGCGGAGCTGCTGTGGCTGTTTATTTTGCTGTATTTCATTTCTTGATGTATTGATTGGTTTTCCTGACTGTATTGTTTGCTGTTTTCCCTGCTGCATTCATGCATTTTACTGTTTTACTGTATATATCTGCCATTGTTTCTGTTTCCGTCTATTCCCTTAGGATCTCTGTTTCTCTCTGTGCAAGAGAGGAGCATGATAGACATTAGGTCTTAACCCATGCATGATAACATTAGGTTAGTTTTGATTCCCTTTTCCACCCTAGGTTTTTAGAGTTGCTGTTTCTCTTCTTACCTCAAAACAACAGAAAAATACCATAAAGATTTCGAACACAATAAAAGACACTTCTTCCGTAAAAGAACGGGAACTCATCAAGCCGTCATTTTTGTCCGCCGGGACTGCTAATCAAGAAAACCTTTTTCAGAAAGAATAAAATCAACCAAGACAAGCCTGTGTCTTCCGTGGCCCGAACTACGTTTGCTATGATCTTCCATGCTGTGTGGAAGTACGTAGGCATAGGATGTGATATCCTAGCGAGCAACCTTCCCCTCCTTTCCCGTAGGTAGGCGAACTACGTTGACTCTGATTTCTCGTTCCAGTCGAGAATACGTAGGCATAAAGTGCGATACTTTGCCGAGTCACTTTTTTCTTTCTTTTTAACCCTTGACCTTTAGTTTAGATAGAATAACAATCCATACCCGAAAACAAGCGTGGATCTCGTCGAGTACGACGAACGTGAGGGGTGCTAATACCTTCCCCTTGCATAACCGACTCCCGAATCCAGGTTTTGGTTGCGACGACCATACCTTTCCCATGTTGTGCGAGGTTTACTCTGAGCGTTTCCTTTCCCTCCCGTGGGATAAATAACGCACGGTGGCGACTCTTCTGTCAGCCGGCGCCGATTTTCGCAGTAGCGACACATACGAAAGCACTAATGTTGTACCTTGGATATATGATGAGGCTGTCTTTCTCAACGGGCGGAAGATAGAAGAAAAGGATGTCTTGGAAGAGAAAAAGACTATGGAGAACATCGTGGGAACCGGTGGTGTCACTAGAAGTGGTCGGATTTTTGCTCTAACTACACCAGCTGTCAACAACAGTGACAATACAAAGAAAGATACTGTTAGATCAAGCACCATTGAACAGGGGCAATCATCTAAGCAAAAAGACGTCCCAAATAATGAAGCAGAAGAGTTTCTAAGAATCATTCAAAAAAGCGATTACAAAGTGATTGACCAGCTCAATCAGACTCCCTTGAAGATATCCATGCTATCATTACTAATGTGTTCGAAAGCCCATCAAGAAGCCTTGTTAAAGTTCTTGAAGGCAGCTCACGTGCCAGAGGAGATATCAGTAGTGCAGTTAGAAGAAGTGGTGGGGAATATAGCATCAGGTCATATTTTGAGCTTTAATGATAATGAATTACCTCCCGAAGGTAAGAATCATAACAAGGCCTTACACATTACTATCGAATGTGTGGATGTCGTATTCTCTAGAGTACTTGTTGATACTGGATCATCGCTGAATGTGTTGCCAAAGAGCTCGTTGTGCAAGCTGTCAATTGAAGGACTTGTGATGAAGCTGAGTCAGACTATTGTAAAAGCTTTTGATGGAGCTAGGAGAAGGTGGATCTCCCGATCAAGATTGGACCTCATACTTTCATCATTACATTTTATGTAATGGATATATATCCCGCTTATAGTTGTCTCCTTGGTCATCCGTGGATTCATTGCGCAGGTGCTGTAACTTCAACTTTGCATCAAAAGATCAAATTTATGATTAACAATCAGATGGTCATCATTGAAGGTGAAGAAGATGTTCTTTTGAGCCATCTGGCTTCTTTCCGCTATGTGGAAGTAGGAGGTGAAGTGCATGAGACCCCGTTTCAAGCCTTTGAAGTGATCAATGTTGAAATGATTTACGAAAAGCCAGCATCTTCAATAGTGACTTGGAAGGACGCGAGAACAGTGATAGAGGAAGGACATCCGCGAGGATGGGGCAGAGTGTTGGAATTGCCCGTTAACAAAAATGGAGCTGGTCTAGGTTACAAGCAGAAGAATACAACCGATAGAGGCAAGGGGCTTGCAACTCCGTTGGTTTTTACTAGTGGGGGCCACCTTGTCGATGGTCAAGTCATGTTTTTGGAAACTGAAGCCAAAGATCATGAAGAGCTGTGCATGGTGTATCCTAGGGCGTCTGTTGTACCCCAAATTTCGACCCCTTAGATTCTCATTATCATTTTAAAAGCATGATCATGAATTATCTAACCCTAAATCAGTGCAAGTTCATTATTGTCAAGTTACAGAGGAATCAGGGTTTTTGCACCGACAAATTCAAAACAACCAAGGAATGATCAACCAATGATTTGGGCCAATTCAATCATGGAATTAAATCAAAGATGATATCAAAGTCAAATGAGAAGTCAATTTGAAGAAATCATTTCAGAATCAAGAACAGTGCAGTCAGGAGGCCCCGATTAGGGTTTTTAACTAGTGAAAAGTCAATTGTGGTCTGACTTTGATGTTGGAAGATGTTTTAATGGTGGGATTGAGGTCCATGAAGTTCATATAGCTTATTAAAAACCATTCAAGAAGTATCAAAGTCTCAGGATATCCAGAATATCAACAGGCGACTCAATCGGCACTGATCGATCGTACGGTTGACCGAAAAGTCAACTCCTCAAATTTTGAGAATTGGAATCCAAGTTGTGAATCAAAGTTGTTCCTTATGTCATAATGGACTTGCATATCAATTTTCATGATCATTGGATCAAGGATGAGAGAGTAATCGAGAAATCGGGAAATTAGGGTTTTGAAAAGGGCTAAACCATAACTCCTTAACCACACATCCAATTGAGTTGGTTCAAATCTCATTTGGAAGCTCTTGACAAGTCCTACAAAAGTCCCATACTAGTCCACAGCCAGAAAATGCATACTTTTTGAGATAGAAGCAAAAACATTCCTAAAAGGGAAAATAACTTAGAAAATTTCTAAGTTATTTTCACTTCAAAAGCTTGTGTGCAGCCAACTTTGAGAGGATTTTTCACCTAGTTCCAATTGGAGTTTGATTTCTTGGCAAACATTAATGTTTTAGAGCTATGCGAGGGCTTTCTAAATTGTACTAGAACATCTCAAGAGGAGTTATGAGCAGAAAGTTACATAGGTGCAAAGTTGGAGGTTTCACATGTTAAGTCCCACATTGGCTGAATTTTCAAGATTGATTTCTTTCACCAAATTTGCCAAATTTTCTTGATATAACTTGTTGTATGTGACATATAAGATGTGCGTAGCATGATAGAATAGAGAATTATGCAGAATACCACAAAATCAAAGCTTGAAGTTCATTGCCTTGCAAGTGGAGCAAGTTGGCAAGTTGAACTTTCCAAGCATGAGGTGGAAAGTAAAAGGCTGTACCAGCCCCTTCCCTATGATCCTAGCCTACTACAAACATCAGAAAATCATCAAAGAACATGGGCAAGTTGTATTTGCATCAGAATTAGGTGGAAAACCCTCCAAAGGAGGTTTGGTTCAAAATATCCAAAGATTACTTCATATTGAAGAAATCTCCCTAGCAAGCGCCTCAATCACTTTCTCTATAAAAGGAGAGATCCCTCACCTTATTTCCAACAGAATTCATCTGATAAAAACCATAGAGAATCTCTGTTATCCCAATTTCCACTCCTTGCTTCAAATTCTCAAGAACACCAAAATCCATGAAAACACCAAAAATGGTCATGAAGTGAAATTTGCTCAAAATCATTTCTACCCTTTTAAACACCCCAACAACCCTCCATACACTCTCTAAATATCATATGGGAGGTGTACAATCCATCAAACCACCAAAAATCTCAAGAAATCAAAAAGTCAACATTGTACTTGGCTTACTTTGACCAAAAGCCATAAAAATCACCAAAGTGAGTTCTAAACCTTTCCTTGAGGTTGTGATCACTTAGACACCTCACAAACAATATATCTCAACTGTCAAGAGCCTTAGCAACCATTGGAAACTCATAATTCTCATTTTGGCATCATAAGTGGTTGTTTACTTAAGCTTGAAGCAAGGTGCAAAAGCAAGGAAGTGAAGTTAAGATCTCTGGTTTTTCTCAATTTATTTAGCTTGCTTGAAAGATCATCAACAGAAGTGCATGCAAATTGGCAAATTGGTAGTAAATTCATGGATGTATTAGTACTGTCAAGGAAATGCTTAGCAGTAGAGAGGTCAGTTTTAGCATAAGTCCTAGAAACCTAATTTTTGTTACTTGAACACATGTACATCCATGTTTGAAAATTGTATGCGGGGTCTACTTTGCCATATCTTGCATAAAAATGATTCTTCATGTTTTCATGCTCATACCAAGTATTCATCAAGCATATTCATGAGCCTTTTTCACATAAAGCTTGTTCTCATCAAAAACATTTTTGAAGAACTTTATTTTGGTCATGTATGAGATGTTTACATGATCACTTTGTCATAAAACCCTTCATATTAAGATTTCACTTTTGAAATGGCAATTTTTCACTACAAAGTAGCATCTCACAAACCAGTTGTTACAATGGTTCATTTTGAATTGACTTATGTGTTCTAACTGCTTATAATGATCATTCTTGACATGTTTGTATGAGCCAAGTCATTAAACACCACTTGAACATAAACACACTTCACATAATGCACACAACACACAAATTGGCATTTTGAAAACCACACCTCCGCACAGTCATTACAGTTCAGATTTTTTCACATAAACATACTGAATATCATGTAATAGAAGTGTGGGAAAGTTTACTTTGATCAGAACTGAGTGGAAATAGAAGATGTCATTGTTCATGCATTGCCTTTTATGTCTTCATTTGCAAATGACATGTGGTTTGAAGTAACAGTTCATTTCTGGCCTTGAAGTTATTTTGATTGACTCAATTATCATCTAACTATCATGAGTGAGTGTTTTGGTTGCATTAAAAATGGTTGTATGGAGCTGCCTACCTCAATTTGCATTTTTTGAGACATAAATAACCCCCTATCGGGTTTTTCAGTAGAGAGGTGATTTTGAAAAACCATCACCACCATCTTAATCCTCAGATGATTCTACCCCAAAAGCATATAAAGTTTGTGAAAAAAGACCAAAAATTGAGGAAGTTATGAACCATTTTGCAAATCCATATAAACCATAGTTTTTGCCCAGCCATGAATGAAAATATACATTATATATTTATCTTTGTGCTTTGGTTAATGGATGTATGGCCGCCCCAGCGGTTGAAACTTGCGCGCGTATGGTACTTGGCATGGGTTCGATCCTTGGTGATAACCCTTGTTGCCACTTTTTTTCATTTTTCACATGAAACTTCAAAAAATCATAACTCTCTCATTTTTTATCATTTTTCACCCATTCTTTTTTCATTGTGTTTGTTTTAATGTGTAATTTCATGTCATAATTTTATTTTCCATGTTTGATTAATTTTTCACCATGTTTGACTATGTGCAACTTGTCATATTGACAGTACTAACCCTAGTTGTTGCAGATGAAAGTTAAAAGGGTTCCACTTGTTTTTCTTTGTGAAAATTGATGGTTATCACACCTATACATGTTTGTCAACATGCTAGGATTTTTACTTTGAATTATTATCATGCCTATCTCATCTGTTTGTTAATTGTACTCCAGGTGCGATCTGTCGTCACAGTTTTCGTACTAATCATCTGCTTTGATTGTCACTATTGCTTTTCTTTTAAATATCTTTCATTGGTTGTCACCATGAATTCTCTTGTATAATATTTTTTGTATTTTATTTTATCCCCAAGATGATGAAGCTGGCTAGCTTTCATCCAGTTGCCTGCTCATCTGTCCCTCCAAAGGAAAGTCTGTCCCCTTTGACTGTCAATGTCTTGGACCAAAATCTTAACCCTCTTGACTTTGTTAAATCACCTCAACCCTAGATTAGAAACCTTTAGACTTTGCTTGAAGTCTAAAAAACCCACCCATACTAGGAGTGTTCTTCAACTAGAACCCTAGGAAAGAGTTCGTCAACTCTGTGTAAGAATCATCGTCATGACTTCTTACTTCCCCTTCAACTTAGCTTAGGGAGTTTTGTCAAACTCCACACAAACATTGTCATGTTTGTTCCCCTTTTGATTAATTCTATTTGTTTAAGTTTAATCGTTTAAACTTTAATCAGTTGAATTTATTCGGAGGCTCTTAATCAGTTTGGATTTAATCGGATATTTTTGTAGGTCAGTCGGTTGCGATTAAATTATGTTGGAAAGAAGAAATAGACAAGTGTTTTGGATAAGAAAATAAAGTGAATTTTATTTATTCATATTTATATTCTTATTACAATTTACAAAAAGGAATTGAATTACATTTTATTCTAAAAAAATTCCTAATGCCTAAAGTTCTTCGGGCTCGACTTCAGGACTAATTCTTTGTGCCCGGCTCAATTTTTTCTCCCGTACCTGCACACAGACAAACCAAAAACAGAGCAAAAAAAGAGGTTAATGTTAGAAATTTTTTTGTTCGACACCCTCAGAGTAATTTCATCATCGGGTGTCGGGAGGGAACGATAATTACCGAAACCAGCTCCCACATCGATTCCTGACCTCGGCACAAACCGGTAGTATTCTGTTCTTTTTCGGGACAGCCAAGAGGAAGAGGAAAAGAAGCATTTTATGCCGAAAATTGATTCTTATGCCGGAAAGAAATTGAGCCAAACAGATTCAATCCAAAAGTGAAATCTGGATTCAATCAATAACCAGATTCAAGGCATCACAATATCCAGATGAAGTCCATAATCCAAAATTGGACAGATCTAAATCATATCAGAGGAATGAACCGAATCCAGAATCAAATCAAATTAAGCCAAATCTGGATAGCAGATTTTTTCATCAAGTAAATGTCAAACGAAATCCAAATCTGTTTCCATGGGCTCAGCTTGAAACATCATTGCCCAAAGATCGAAAGAAGAACGCCTCCAAAACAAATTTGCAAAATAATATCAAATCTACAATCAGCATCAAAGAAATAAAACGTAAATCACTTGAATCTAGCCCAAAAAAACGAGTTGAAAAAGGATTTAAGGCCAGAGTATAAAAACACCAGAAAAATCATCGAAAAAGGGGGATCGAATACGAAACCCTAATCACAGAACGCAGTCGGTAATCACATAAACAAGAACGAACCATCAAATGGAGGCCGTAAAACAAATAGGAACGAACTCACCCAAAAAAAGCGGCGAAAAAACCTGGGACCTCATCGCGAATCATCATCATCATGAGTATTATCTCGTCCGCGAGCAACAATTGAAGCTAGCCTCAGACTTGTATCATCATCGGTGGCCATTAATCATCAAGGTGGACAAAAACCTTAAACCGAGTCCACAAGATCAAACCCTCATAATGGCGGCCGGAAGATCATAAGAAGAGATCCCAAAAGAGAACTCACGAAACGTCATCATCATCGGGCGGCAAACCCACATGCAACCATCATCGAAAAACTATAAATCCGTAAGGATTTCTCATGTTCTTACTTATTTTGTTGTTTCTGTAACAGGGAATGTTGACGAAGAGCATGCAAAGGGAGAAAGGATTTGGGCGGTCATGGGAGCATTTGAGAGAGAGACCAGAAAATGAGAAGAAGAGAAATGATAGTGCGCCGTTTTGGCCGCTTGCAGATTTAGGGTTTCACGTACCCTCTCCTATTGTTGTCTACCGAATCGGGTTGGGTCCGGGGAGTAGTGACCCGGCCCAACCCCTTTTGTTTTATCTATTTGTTTTCTGTTTTGTGTTATGTTTTTAATTAATTTAGTAAAAATCAAAAAAATGTAAATAAGTAATTTGTTTGTAATATTTTTATTTAACACATAAAAAATAAGCAACTTTTTTTAATTAATTTGAAATGTTCTTTTTTAAAAAAACTAATTTAACCATTTTCAAAAAAAAATAGTAATAATAAGAGTTAATTGTTTTATTATTATTAAAATTCTGTTTTCTTCATAAAAAATGATGGCTAACCCTTTTCCTTTAAAAATATTTTTTAAAACCAAATATATTTTCTCTAATTAAAAAAAACATTCTTTTGTAAGAAAATCATAAAACATTAATTTCATGCCCCGAGTTTTCTCGACGTCATGCTGTTCATTTTTCCGTCTATCTTTTATATTGATCTTGTGCACTAACCTTTTATGTTTGTATTTTTCTTTTTATTCAGGATTTGTAATTTATTTAATAATACTTTTTGCATTTTATTTTCATCCATAATTGTATTTTATTTTTTTACATCATCTGTAATTATCTATCTTGCGCTGTTTATTTCTCCGTTAATTGTATTTTATCTTTCTTGCCATTCCCATCAGTGGGATGAACATATCCATCAATAACTAAGTCCCAAAGATCAGCATCAAATCCTAGAAAGAAACTTTCCAGTTTATCTTTCCAATAATCAAATTTCTCTCCATCAAACATGGGAGGTTTTGTGCTGACTCTTTCTTCATATTTGTTGTTGTTGGGTGTTGAAATTTCAGAATCCATAATGTATATCAACCAAGAGTATCAAGAGTTTTTCCCACTGGATCTTTTCTGGTCACGGTTAAGTGATAGCACAAGCAGAACCGGAGCTCTGATGCCAACTGAAGATGAGAAAAACACTTAGAAGGGGGGGGGGGGGTTGAATAAGAGTTTTAAGAAATATGACAATAAAAACAACTCAAGATTTTTATCCTAGTTCGTTGAACTCAACTACTCCAGTCCACCTTATTAAAGATGATTTGCCTTTCTCCACAAGGACTTAATCCACTATTGATCAACTGATTACGATAGAAAGCACTAAGAACAATTGTCTTAGTCTTCTCAAGAACTACTGACCACACCTTGGTCTTCTTAAGGAACTTCTTACAAATTAATGTAAACTAACAAGTGTTTGAATGCTTCTAATAAGCTGTATCACAACTGTGATGTTTACACTTAAGATTAAGTACAACAAAACTATACAGTTTTATGAGAGATCAAATGAATAAGATCTTTGTGAGATTTTCTCTTTGATGAATCAAGCGTGTATGAGAATTTCTTTCTGAGTGATCTAGCAATGAGTAAGTGATGAGCAGGAAATTAGCAGCTTCAAAATGTTGTAGAAGTTCTCCTTTTATAGCTTTTTCAAAATGCTTTAAGTGATGTGCAGCTGAATATAATATTAGATTGTAAGACTTTTCATCACCAAAAGTATGGGCAGAGATATGCTTTCTGCAGGAAAGGTATGGTTGTAGAAGCCTTGGGATTTGCACCACGTCACTTCTTTGGACAAAATAGTCATTGGTTACTTTGGAAGTAGCACCACGTCCAATCAAGTTTACAGCTTCTTCAACAAGCTTCCTTCAGGATGAAGTCTTCATAATTTGCACTTCAGAAGTTGTAGCAAGCTTAAAGGTATGAAATACTTTAAGATGATCAGAGCTAAAATGATTGAGATGTTCAGAGCCTTGAAAGATGATCAGATCTTTAATGTATCAGAGTCTCAATCTTAATCAGAGTCTTCATCAGAGTGTGCAGCAGTATGTGCTTGAGCGTGAATATTAATGATAAGAGTCTGGTTATCAAAAGCCTCTGAACTTGCAGTGACAAGAACTTCAGAGTCTGATTAGATCAGAGCTTTTAACTTTTGTACACTTCTTTCATTAACGCTTCAGATCATTCTGTAGCTTCTGCTTCAGATCCTTCTGGCAGTGCTTCAGAATCTTCTGATAGTCTTGCATCTGATGCTTTAGAGCTTTGCATAGTTTCTTGTACTTATATATTTTGCTTCTTTAAGAGTTTTCAATTTTATACCTGAAACAATAATACTTGAACAAATTTTAGAGTGTATATTTTCTTAATACAAAATTCCATAAAAGTTATCATCAAAACATAGAGATATAAGAAACACCAATCTGTGTTCTAACAATCTCCCCCTTTTTTATGATGACAAAACATAGGGAATTTTGTTCAATAAAGAGACATAAAATATATAACTCCCCCTGAGATTAAGAATCTCCCCCTGAAATGAATACTCTAATAGAAGAGAACACTTCCCTTTTTGCTTGAGTATATTTCAGAACCTGGTAGAAATTCTTGTTGAGTGAGAGAATTAGAGCTTGGATGCTTTCCAGAATTAGAGTCTGATGGTTTCTTTCAAAATGAAAAGTCTGGTGTATCTTCCAGAATCAGAGTCAAATTTGCTTCAAGGATCAGAGCCTGGTTGGGTAATTCTCAAGGTAACTTCAAATCATTTTTGTCAGATGAAATAATAAGATCTGAAAGTCTTAAGATTCAATGTTAGATTAAAACAATGTCTGAATTTCATTTTAGTATTGCTTATGGATTGAACATTCAAATTCTCTTTCTCCCCCTTTTTGTCATAATCAAAAAGAATTATAAAGACAGAAAAGATAACAGAAGAAGAGAAAAACACAACACATAAATGAAAAACATAACAGCCAGATTCATTTAGATCAAAACAACACAAAAAACATAAGATGTTCATACAGCAGATGATAGAAAATAGAACAACAGAAAACAAATGCAAAACAAGAATGTAAAAACATGAAGAAGAAAACTAGGGCTGACGAGAAGCAATTAAGGTCAGAAGATCAGTAATCTTGGCAGTGGACTCTTCTTGCTTGGCCATCCAAGTATTGATCTCTTCAGTAGTCTATTCCTGTTTTATCATCCATGTTCTGATTTCCTTGACTTCTTGGACAACATCTGGAATCTCAGTCTTCATCTCAGATGCAGAGGGTTCAGAAGCAGATGCAGTTGCCATAGGATGATCAATCTCCATGTCAAATGCATGAGTATCTTCTATCATTGCAGAATCTTCAGCAGGAGCATCTTCCAGAAGAAGCACTGGGGTTGTGATAATGCTTAGCAGAGTCTGTCTGACCATTTCAGCAAACTTTGCGTTTGCATCATCAGCACAGAGTGTTCTGAGGTCAGATGCAGCAGAGTTGAACTTAGAGATGAATCTGTTCCAAGAAGCTTCAGATTCAGCAGGATCCATACTAGCCATGCACTCCTTCTCCACAGAAGCAATCCCCATACGTAGTTCCTTCTTGAAATTCTTGAACAGAGTAGAAACACCTGATCTGGGTTTGGGGTTCAGAAAGTCTTCTATGGTGACTGGTTGTGATGGTTCAGGAGGTGTTTAGTTTTGTTCAGGAGGTGGGTGATCAGATGATGGTTGTTCAGATGGTGGTTGTTCAGATTGTTGGGGTATGGATGGTTGTGGTATGGATGTCTGTGGTATGGTGAGTTGAGGAGTAGAGGTGGCACCATCAGATGGTGTTGATGTAACAACATCAGATAAGGGTGTTATAAAGTCTGTGAAGTTGAATTTGAAGCGAAGAGGGTTGTCAGATGCAGGTAGGTCAGATGGTAGTGGTTTATAAGGATCAGGAATTTGTAAGCTAGTTGGTGAGGGGACTTCAGATTCATCAGAATCAGATGATTCAGTTGAATGACATGAGGTTGAAGAGAGGACATACATGGTGGCAATGGGTTGCACATCCAGAATGTCTTCAGATGGTTGTTGGACAGATGGTTCAGGATTTTGGATGGTTGATTCTTCTGGTGGTTGAGTAGAAGAGAGTGGTTCAGATTGTTTTTGTGGTTCAGAAGATGGTTGTTGTTATGGTTCAGATTGTGTTTGTTGAGGGGGTTGTTGTTCAGAAGATTTCTATTGAGGGGGTTCAGATGGTATTTGAACAGAAGATGGTTGATAATGTGTGTGAGTAGATGAAGTGGGTTCAGATGAATGAGGTTCAGATGGTTGAGGAGGAGATGGTGGAGGTGAAGGTACAGATGGTTTAGGATCAGATGTTAATACCTGTTGAATAGTTTCTCTTATTTCTTCCATGGTAGCTTCTGGAGGATTTTCCTTCTGCTTCTTGTCCTTCTCAGGTTTGTCAGCAGCATCAGAGGCTTTCCTCTTGGGTTGTGCAATAGATCCTTCCTCAGCTTTCCTCTTCTTGCGCCTTTCTCTCAGAAGATTTGGCAGTACTTCTCCTTCCTTCTGAACTATGTTAGCAGGCAGAGGGATACCATCTCTCAAACATTCAGAAATGAATGTCAGAATGATGTGCCTAGGTTCATCAGCACTGAACATAGGAAAATCTGCCAAAGGAATTCTCCTTCTGCTGACGTCTTCAGAGTTAAATTTCTTGGGTTTTCCAGTAAGCTCTGAAATGACCTTCATTCTTTTTAGAGTGTTCCCATTGATGACAGATCCTATAACATAAGACAGATCATCTGTCACTCCAGCATCAAACAAATGTTTCACAAGACCATTCTCTGTTAGAATGTCTGATATCAGTATTCCCATAGGGATCCAATTTCTGATCTTTCCAGCTTTAACCCTTACTTCTTCTCTTGTTTCTTTGATATGGTTCAGAAGATGACTGAACAGAAGATAAGGCAGATCCACCTTCTTGCCTTTACTCATACAAAACATGAAGTACATTTGTTCTGAGTTCACATAATCTGGTGAGTTTGAAGATTTTCTATGAAAGATAGAACTCATGAAAATCTTAGCCCAGATTTTGTAAACAGGCTTCAGATCTCTGACCTTGTTGGATGGTTCCCCAGAAACACAAACTTCTTGAAAAATATCAGCCAAATCCACACGATCAGTAGCCATACTTGTGATTCCATCAGTTTCCTTATACTCAAGTAGTTGTCTGATCAATTTTTCAGTGATGACAATTTCCTTCCCAAGAACAGAAGAATGAATGAACTTAGGGCAAACTTGAGTGTGTATCCAGAATTCCTTCACCAATGTTGGATAAACAGGACCCATCATCCTGTCAAAATACTTTTCCCAGTTCTGAGTTTTAATGGTTGAATAGAGATCAAAACCATTTTCTTTGATGGATTCAAAATCCACAAAGTTCTCACACAGAACTTCAAGGTCTTTGATTGGAGTGAGAAGAGTTCTTACAGGTGCCTTGTACACAACAGCAGTTTGAGATGAAGTGGCAGCATTTGGGGATGATGCAGCAACAGTTGAAGTTTGCATCTGAGCAGATGTTGAAGATGGTGAAGCCATTGATGTTCTTGAGATGTGTCTGGGTTTACGAGAGGTTTTGGGTTTTGAAATGAGATGGAAACAATAGAGAAGACAGAAATGCATATGAGAAGTGAAAAGAGTGTAAAGTGTGATTTGTGAGGTGTTGTGAGATTTTATAGAGCAATTTTGGGCATGCAAAAAGACATAAGATCTCACGCGTACACATAAGCATTGAATGAAGTGAAACATAATCATATCAAGCAATTAATGCAAGGAATAAAATCACATCAAGCATTTAAGATTCTGACAGAAGGGGGGGAAATCAAGAGATTTTGGATTTTCAAAGCAATACCTCAAACGTCACTTCAGTATGTAGCACTCTACCTTTCCAGATTCTGAGCTACACGTGTTTGCTTGCATGTGCTTCTGAAACTATTTGAGAAATGAAACGTTAGGCAACGTTCAGATCCTCTGAACCTTGTTAGTTCAGATTTACACACAAATAAATAAACACAGAATTAAAATGAAGAAATACTTCAGAGTTTAGACATTTATCATCTGAGGAAAAATTTCATCTGATGAATATTTTATTCTGGAAAGAAGTCCATACTTATATTTTTCAGAATAAATTTAAATCTATCTTCAGCAAAGGGTTTTGTAAAGATATCAGCCCACTGATGATCTGTATCTACAAAGTTTAAATTTATAATTCCCTTCTAAACATAGTCTCTGATGAAATGATGTTTAATATCTATATGCTTAGCTTTAGAGTGTAAAATGGGGTTTTTAGATAAGCATATAGCAGAAGTATTATCACAGAAGATAGAAATGTTACTCTCAAAAATCTGAGAATCTTCCAGTTGACTTTTCATCCAGAGCATCTGGGTGCTACAACTAGCAGCAGCAATATATTCTGCCTCTGTTGTTGAAAGTGCAATTGTGGGTTGCTTCTTGCTGAACCAAGAGATCAGATGACTTCCAAGAAATTGACAGCTTCCAGAAGTACTTTTACGTTCTACTCTGTCTCCAGCATAGTCAGCATCACAGAATCCAACTAATTTATATTCATCAGATCTTCTGTAACACAGACCCACATTAGTAGTACCTTTCAGATACCTTAGAATCCTCTTAACATCTGTTAAGTGAGATTCTCTAGGATCTGATTGGAATCTAGCACACAGACACACACTGAATAAAATATCAGGTCTTGAAGCAGTCAAATATAAGAGAGATCCAATCATACCTCTGTAAAGTTTTTGATCAACTTTCTTACTTACCTCTTCCTTACCAAGTGTGCTTGTAGGATGCATTGGAGTTTTTACCAATTTGCTTTCATTCAGATTGAATTTCTTCAGAAGCTCTTTGACATATTTAGTCTGGTGAATATATGTGCATTCTGGAGTCTGATTTACTTGGATTCCCAGAAAGAATCTAAGTTCTCCCATCATGCTCATTTCAAATTCAGCCTGCATAGATAAAGCGAACTCCTTTCCCAGCATAATATTGATAGATCCAAAAATAATATCATCCACATAAATTTGACAAACTAGTAAATCTTTCTTAAATGTTTTACAAAAAAGAGTTGTGTCCACTTTGCCTCTAATAAAATTCTTTTCCAGAAGAAAATTACTTAATCTTTCATACCAAGCTCTGGGAGCTTGTTTCAAACCATAAAGAGATTTTTTGAGTTTAAAAACATGATCTGGAAATTTATCACTTTCAAAACCAGGAGGTTGATGGACATAAACTTCTTCTTCTATAATGCCATTTAAGAAGGAACTCTTAACATCCATCTGATATAGAGTGATGTTATGTTGTGCAGCAAATGAAATAAGAAGGTGTATAGATTCTAACCTTGCTACTGGAGCATAAGTTTCAGTGTAATCAATTCCTTCTTGTTGACTGTAACCTTGAGCTACCAACCTTGCCTTGTTCCTAACAACTTCTCCTTACTCATTTAGTTTATTTCTGAATACCCACTTTGTTCCAATAATGTTGAAACCTTTTGGTCTAGGAACCAGATCCCACACATCATTTCTTGTAAATTGATTCAGCTCATCTTGCATTGCAAGTATCCAATCATTGTCACTCAGAGCCTCATCCATAGATGTTGGTTCAATAATAGACACCAACCCAAGAAGTGATGTTCCAGATGATCTGATAAATGACCTTGTTCTTATAGGGTCATCTTTCTTCCCAATAATCATTTCTTCTGGATGAGAAGCTTTGATTCTGGATGATCCTTTAACTGTTGGTTCTTCAGAAATATTCATGGTATTCATCTGAGCAGCCAATGGAGTTGCATCTGGCGTAGCTTCTTCTTGAGCTTTCTCTACCTCTGACTTCTCAGGTTTTATGAGAATAACTTCTCCATCTGCAGAGTTTTCAAGCTGCTTTGGATTTTGATTGTCAGGCTTATCATCAAATCTAACATGTATAGATTCCTCCATAATTTGTATCTCAGTATTGTATACTCTATAGCCTTTAGAGCGTTCAGAATATCCAAGCATGAAACACTTTTGTGCTTTAGAATCAAACTTGTTAAGATTCTCCTTAGTGTTCAGCATAAAACAAATACATCCAAAAGGATGGAAATAAGAAATGTTTGGCTTTCTATTCCTCCACAATTCATAAGGAGTCTTTTCTAGAAGAGGTCTAATAGACACTCTGTTCTGAATGTAACATGCTGTGTTAATTACTTCTGCCCAAAAATGTTTTGCCATGTTAGTCTCATTGATCATGGTTCTGGCCATCTCTTGCAAAGTTCTATTTTTCCTCTCTACAACTCCATTCTGTTGTGGAGTTCTAGGACAGGAGAAATCATGAGCAATGCCATTTTCATTAAAATATTTTTCAAAATGTTTGTTTTCAAATTCACCACCATGATCACTTCTGACTTTAACAATTTTGAAATCTTTTTCAGTTTGGACTTGTTTGCAGAAGTCAAAGAACACAGAATGTGACTCATCCTTGTGTTTTAGGAATTTTACCCGTGTCCATCTGCTGTAGTCATCAACAATGACCAATCCATACTTCTTGCCTCTGATGGATGCAGTTTTCACTGGTCCAAACAGATCAATGTGAAGTAACTCTAATGGTTTTGAAGTTGAAACAACATTTTTGGATTTGAAAGATGATTTTGAAAATTTTCCTTTCTGACATGCTTCACAAAGAGCATCTGAGTTGAACTTCAGATTAGGAAGTCCTCTGACCAGATTAAGCTTATTAATCTGAGATATACGTCTCATATTAATATGACCCAATCTTCTGTGCCAGACCCATTGCTCCTCATTAACAGACATAAGGCATTTAACATTCTGAACCTTAAGTTCTGAAAGACTAATTTTATAAATGTTGTTTTTCCTTTTACCATTAAAGAGGATTGAGCCATCCTTTTGACTAACAGCTTTGCAACACTTTTGATTAAAGATTATGTCATAACCATTGTCACTTAATTGACTTATGGACAATAGATTATGAGCTAATCCTTCAACAAGCAAGACATTAGTTATGGAAGGAAGTTTACCATTGCTTATGGTTCCAGAGCCAATTATTTTGCCCTTCTGATTCCCTCCAAACTTGACATCTCCTCCAGATCTAAGCTCCAGACTTTGGAACATAGACCTTTTTCCCGTCATATGTCGTGAGCATCCAGAGACCAGGTACCATGACTGGAGTCTTGAATTTGCTGCTAAGGATGTCTGCAACATAGATTATCTTATCCTTAGGTACCCAGATTTTCTTGGGTCCTTTTTGGTTAGTTACCTTAAAGCTTTTTCTGAACTTCTGTCTTTCAACATAAGACTTGTTCTGATTAGCTTTAGATTTATTAAACACAGGTTTGTTCTGATTAGAACTTGTGTGTTTAATATCATTTAAGTGACCAAATGTAAACTGAGAATATAAAGGAGGATACTTGATATCCAGTTTATCTACAGATTTTGGATTTGAATCTTCATAAGAGAAAGATTTATATCCAACACCTTTTCTATAGTTTCTGCTAATACCATAGATCATTGAAGCCATTTTGCTTCTATCTAGGCTTTTAGTTAGAAACTTTCTGAAACTATAGTCATACTCTTGTAAAATATTTTTAGAGCATGATTCAGATTTTGAATCAGAGTTTAGTTGAGCAGATTCTAAATTATTTTTCAATTGAAGATTTTTAGCTTTTAGTTCAGCTATTTCTGATTCAAACTTGTTACTCTCAAATTCAATATGCTTTAGAAGTGTTTTGTATTTGAGTTTAATTTTGCTATAGTTTTCAAGAATATCAGATAGACTTTCAACAAGTTCCTGTCTAAAAAGTTCAGCAAATACCTCCTCAGAATCAGATTCTGATTCTGATCCAGATGATTCAGCACTGTCTTCAATGTCAGCCATGAATGCTACATTTGCACATTCCTCTTCTGACTCTGATGACGAATCAGATGCATCTGAGTCATCCCAGGTAGCCATCAGAACTTTCTTTTTGTGATCTCACTTTCTTTTTGGGTTCTCCTTCTGAAGCTTTGTACATTCACTCTTGTAGTGTCCAGGTTCTTTGCATTCATAGCAAACAACCTCTCTTTTTCCAGATCGTCTGTGTCCAGAGGATTCTCCAGATCTTTTGTACGCAGAGTGTTCTCCAGATCTTCTGTGCCCAGAAGATTCTTTGTGTTGATCTGGTTTTCTAAAGTTCTTGAACTTCCTTTGCTTATTCTTCCAGAGTTTGTTGATTCTTCTGGACAGCAAGGATAGTTCTTCTTCATCTTCAGAAGTAGACTCTTCAGAGCTTTCTTCTAATACCTACAATGCTTTAACAGTTTTATTAGATTTTAAAGCAATTGACTTACCTTTCTTTAGAGGCTCATCTTCCTCTAGTTCAATCTCATTACTCCTTAGAGAACTGATTAGTTCCTCCAGCGTAATCTTGTTCAGATCCTTTGCCAGCTTCAGAGTAGTGACCATGGGTCTCCATCTGGTTGGCAAGCTTCTGATTATTTTCTTGACATGATCTGCTGTAGAGTAACCTTTGTCCAAAACCTTTATGCCAGCAGTGAGAATCTGGAATCTGGAAAACATTGCTTCAATAGATTCAGATTTTTCCATCTTGAAAGCTTCATACTTCTGGATCAGCGCCAGAGCCTTGGTTTCTTTAACTTGAGAGTTCCCTTCATGAGTCATCTTCAGGGATTCAAATATATCAAAGGCAGTTTCTCTGTTGGTTATTTTCTCATACTCAGTATGAGATATAGCATTTAGCAAGATAGTTCTAGCCTTGTGGTGATTTCTGAATTCCTTCTTTTGCTCCTTAGTCATTGATTTTCTGTCAACTTTCTTGCCATTCCCATCAGTGGGATGAACATATCCATCAATAACTAAGTCCCAAAGATCAGCATCAAATCCTAGAAAGAAACTTTCCAGTCTATCTTTCCAATAATCAAATTTCTCTCCATCAAACATGGGAGGTTTTGTGCTGACTCTTTCTTCATATTTGTTGTTGTTGGGTGTTGAAGTTTCAGCATCCATAATGTATATCAACCAAGAGTATCAAGAGTTTTTCCCACTGGATCTTTTCTGGTCACGGTTAAGTGATAGCACAAACAGAACCGGAGCTCTGATGCCAACTGAAGGTGAGAAAAACACTTAGAAGGGGGGGGGGGGGTTGAATAAGAGTTTTAAGAAATATGACAATAAAAACAACTCAAGATTTTTATCCTGGTTCGTTGAACTCAACTACTCCAGTCCACCTTATCAAAGATGATTTGCCTTTCTCCACAAGGACTTAATCCACTATTAATCAACTGATTACAATAGAAAGCACTAAGAACAACTGTCTTAGTCTTCTCAAGAACTACTGACCACACCTTGGTCTTCTTAAGGAACTTCTTACAAATTAATGTAAACTAACAAGTGTTTGAATGCTTCTAATAAGCTGTATCACAACTGTGATGTTTACACTTAAGATTAAGTACAACAAAACTATACAGTTTTATGAGAGATCAAATGAATAAGATCTTTGTGAGATTTTCTCTTTGATGAATCAAGCGTGTATGAGAATTTCTTTCTGAGTGATCTAGCAATGAGTAAGTGATGAGCAGGAAATTAGCAGCTTCAAAATGTTGTAGAAGTTCTCCTTTTATAGCTTTTTCAAAATGCTTTAAGTGATGTGCAGCTGAATATAATATTAGATTGTAAGACTTTTCATCACCAAAAGTATGGGCAGAGATATGCTTTCTGCAGGAAAGGTATGGTTGTAGAAGCCTTGGGATTTGCACCACGTCACTTCTTTGGACAAAATAGTCGTTGGTTACTTTGGAAGTAGCACCACGTCCAATCAAGTTTACAGCTTCTTCAACAAGCTTCCTTCAGGATGAAGTCTTCATAATCTGCACTTCAGAAGTTGTAGCAAGCTTAAAGGTATGAAATACTTTAAGATGATCAGAGCTAAAATGATTGAGATGTTCAGAGCCTTGAAAGATGATCAAATCTTTAATGTATCAGAGTCTCAATCTTAATCAGAGTCTTCATCAGAGTGTGCAGCAGTATGTGCTTGAGCGTGAATATTAATGATAAGAGTCTGGTTATCAAAAGCCTCTGAACTTGCAGTGACAAGAACTTCAGAGTCTGATTAGATCAGAGCTTTCAACTTTTGTACACTTCTTTCATTAACGCTTCAAATCATTCTGTAGCTTCTGCTTCAGATCCTTCACGCAGCGCTTCAGAATCTTCTGATAGTCTTGCATCTGATGCTTCAGAGCTTTGCATAGTTTCTTGTACTTATATATTTTGCTTCTTTAAGAGTTTTCAATTTTATACCTGAAACAATAATACTTGAACAAATTTTAGAATGTATATTTTCTTAATACAAAATTCCATAAAAGTTATCATTAAAACATAGAGATATAAGAAACACCAATTTGTGTTCTAACATATATCCCCATTTAAACCTGGACAACAGTCAAGGAGTTTCTAACCTCCCTTTCGAGGGGAACTACGATTACTCTGATTCCATTCCCTACCCAGGATACGTAGGCACAAGATGCGAATCTTGCCGAGTAAACTTAGGACTAACCTTTAGGTCTTTCAGTTACTCTTAACCCTTTAGCTCAGTATATTGTAGAGTACTACAGAAGTTTTGGGTGTTAATACCTTCCCTAAGCTTAACCAACCCCTTACCTAGATCTCTCCCCGCATTGTCTTTATGATGCAAAAATAGGTTTTTCCTCTTTTGACCTTTTCCTTCGAATAAATCAAAGAGCGGTTGTGAACTAAGAATTGGGATTTAAACTAATTAATAGTTTGATATCCTATTTCCACCGCAACAGTCTGACATAATGTTCAGTGTATGCATGTGTGCTCAACATTAATCCGGTCCTAAGGAATCACATTTAAAAGTTATAAAATGCATCATTAGCTACCTTCGTGTTACATCTAAGTATGGCCTTTGGTTTTCTAAAGGTAGCGATTGTATTTTGGTTGATTATTTCGATTTTGATTTTGCCGGTTGAAAATCGGATAAGAAAATTACTAGTGGAATTCCTCACTTTTTTTCAAACTCCTTAGTTGGTTGGCATAGCAAGAAGCAAGTCTTAGTTACTTTATCAACTACCGAGGCATAATATGACGTAGCCGGTAGTTGTCGTGCTCAAATTCTTTGGCTCAAACAACAACTACTTGACTTTGATATTAAAGTTCAATGTATTTCGATAATGTGCGATAATACTAGTGTGATTAACTTAACCAAGAATCTAGTGGCACATTCTCGTACTAAACATACTGAGATACGTCATCATTTCCTATGAGACCATGTTAAAAAAGGTGATGTTGTTTTTGAGCATGTTGATAGCAAAAATCAACTTTCCGGTATTTTCACAAAACCTCTTACGACTGAGCCGTTTTTCAATATTCGTCGAGAATTGGGCATTCTCGATATCTCAAATCCTTCCTAAATATTGTGTTGCATGCACTCTTTAAATTTGTTTAACCTCCGTCTCATCCAATGAGGTAATATCACTCTCAAATTATCTCTTTGTTATAAATTTTTTATGTAATATGTTGCTTATCTATGACTCATTTATTTGATTGCATGTTTACGATCCAGGATGATATGATATATTTGATGTATGATAAATTTCATGTTTGTTCACTTTCAAAAAATTTATTAATAACCCTTGAGTGCTTTCAATCTATGTGTTTATAGTGACATCATGTTTTTATTTCTTCATCATATATATTTCATGCTATTAACTCCTTACATTTGAAGTATTTTAATGATTTTTTTTGCCTGTTATTTACTTATTCATATATGAAAAATGTCATTTTTTCATGAATTCTACAAAGTCCACTATGTATGCCATGACTAAGTTCATCTTAGGTATAGAAAATGTCTTCATTTTTCAAGATTTTTGTTTCTACTCAGGTTGTATCAATACATAGAAGTTTAGAGTCAATACGTATACAATTTGTATCAACTCGAAGATGGTATGAGTCGATACATTACTTAAATTTCAAAAAAAAAATTCTCCCTGTTTAGTATGTATCGACTCCAATCACGGGTGAGCCGATACATTCGTGTTTTATTCATTTTTCTTTTTAGTATTGTTGCACCCCAAATTTTGACCCCTTAAATATCCATCATCATTCTAGGATCATTTTCATTTGATTATTTAACCTTAACCTACTTCAAGTTTTCTTTGTTAAGTTACAGGTGAACCAGGGTTCTGTACAGTTGGAAATCGAAGTTTCGACGGTTTAATCAGTCAAAGTATTGGATTGTTTCTCCATGAAACAAGTCTCAACTTCATCAAATATACTCCATTGGGTCAATCATGAGTCCAATTTGAGGTTGTCACACAAAGATCAGGAACAGTGCAGTTCAGGATCCCCAATTAGGGTTTCTGATCAGGAAAAGTCAATTGTGGTTTGACTTTTGATTTAAAAGGTGTTCCAATGATGGAATTATGGTCCATAAAGCTCATATGACTTATTCAAGTCCCCTCAAGAAGTTTCAATGCCTCAGGAGACCCAGAACAACAACAGTCGATCTGATCGTCATCGATCGATCGTTTTGTTGACCAAAAAGTCAACTCTCCAACTATAAAGAATTTGACCTCAAAGTGTGAATCAAAAATGTTCCTAATGTCATATTACACCTTTCCATGAAATTTCATGACCATTGGATCAAGGATTAGGGAGTAATCGCAAAAATCGGGAATTAGGGTTTTGAAAGGGGCAAGACCATAACTTCCTAACCACACATCCAAATGATGTGGTTCAAAGCTTGTTGGAAAGATCTTTACAATTCCTACAAAAGTCTCACAGATGTCCATGTGCAAAAAATGAGTAAATTGGGAGTTATGATCAAAAACATCACAAGAGGGGAAAACACTTAGAAAATTTCTAAGTCTTTTGGCCTTGCAAATCTTGTTTTCAGCCAACTTTGAAGGGCTTTTTAACCTAGTTCCACTTGGAATCTAAAGATCATGAAAACGTGAAAGTTGTGAAGCTTCATGAGGGCTTTCAAAAAAGTTATAGAACTCTTCCATAGACCTTGTGAGCTGAGAGTTATGGAGTGAGAAAGTTAGGCTTGTGTACTAGTTTGTCAACTTGCCAAAACCCAACATGAACTTGATTTCCAACTATGAACTTCATTTATAACCATGTAATAACTCCTGATATGATGTGTTAGAGGGTGAAATGAACAAAGTCATAAGAGGATCCAAGCAAATCCAAAGAATCATCCAAGATCCATTTGTTTATTAAGGAAAAGTATAAAAGGTACACATGAGAGAGAAGATTAGTGGCTGCAGCATGGGAGGGTGTCCTTGTACACTCTTTCGTCACTTCTTTCAGCTTATTGTATCTGGTTTTAGGGGGCTAATCTCTTTGAAAGCAAGCTAAGTCAGCAGAACAAGAAACCATCATGTCGATTCATGAGATTTTCACTAAAAAACACCTTGAAAGCCAAAATTCAAATCTGCCCCAATCTCTCACTTTGCCTATAAATAGAGGTTTCCTACCACTCTATTTTTCACACCAGAGCTATCAAGAATATCACAAATACATAGCCCTCTTTCCTTCTCCCTTGGCTTGAAAGTGAAGAAATTCACAAAATCACCAAAAAGTGTCACTTTGCATCTTTGCACCAGTTTTTGTTTCCAATCCAAAAACACTTCAAAAACCATCCACACACCTTTAAAATCATCATTTAAAGTTGTTCCCACCATTGGTTTCCTCAAAAAATACATGAATCAAAAAGTCAACATTCACATCACTTAAGTTTGACTTTTATGCACATTTCAAGCCAAATCACCACACAAGTCAATTTTCATCATTTTGACACTTTAGACACTCCATATTTATGATGTATTAGTTGTTCATAGTCTCAAACAACAGCTGGAATCTCATTTTCTCAAATTGTCCACAAGATTGCACTTTTCTTCAAAAGGAAGTAATATCACAAGCTTGCTCAAAAGGAAGGATCTCTTGGTTTTCTTGGCTGCTAGCATAGTGAGGACTACAAGAGGTATGTTATTTTGAATTAATTCACTATTATGCATCATCATGTGTTATTTTGGTGGTTGAGATTAGTTTGTACATTGTCATGTTGAAGTTTGTTAAATATGCTGTCAAAATATATGAGACCAATAACATGTACTTTTGCTGATTGGAATGTCATTAAGGTGGTTTGTGAATGTTTTATCTTTGTGATGTATGTTGTTTGGATGCATGATGAGTTTAGACTCTTGGCATTGATATGCCAATTTAACTACCAAAACTGTTTGAAAACTGTCAATAAGAGAGGCTTAGGGTAGTTGCTTCGATATTGAACATTGTTATGTTTGAAGTTAGATTGGATTTGTCTAGCTTATTGTAGCTTGCATCTAGCCTTGAATCCATATCAGGTTCTTGTTGCTGGTTTAGTATCTCTGGGCTGTTTGAGTTTGGCCTCATTGGGATTTTGGTTTTCAGGCCATATTTCACTACTGCCTAGGCCTGAGATTTAGATCTGAGTTTGTTAACTCAGATGTGGTTTTCTAGCAGGTGTTAGGAATTCAGGTCTGATGTAGGAATTGGTGTTAAGCCTGCAGGATGTCTAGAGTTGCTAACTCTTCATTTTAGTCTGCATTCCTTTTAAGACTTGGCATTGTAATGCCAACCTCTTTGGTTTTGTTTAGGTGTGGATGTAGTTAACCTGCTCTTTATTTGTTGAACTTTCACTTGGTGCACTTTTGGTATGGTCTAGCATTCAATGTATGCATAGGACTGTCTTTGGAGCCCCATGTTTACATAGGGGCTGCTGATTTTCATCTACGGCAAGATTGTAATCAGGTTTGTGATGATGAGGATTCTAGACTGTTCAACCTTTGAGAGCAGTTTTTGCTGCTGTGACTATTTGGTGAACTAAGAATTGGTTAGCAACTAAAACTGTATAAGACTTTAGACTGTTATTTTGCACTCTGCTGTCAATTCTTTTCTTCGTGTGTAGTTTTGTTTAGTAGCTGTCATTAGGATTGTGCATAAGGGTGCTCTTACTAGTCTGAGGTTGAACTGTCAACTCATGGTGGTTTGCTTTAAGTATGTTTGTTTGAGAATACATCATTATTGACTTGGCATGGTAATGTCAAGATTTGTGGTGCTGCTCAATTCTAAGTCAGTTTCCATGTTTGATCAATTGAATTGTGACTGTTAACTGAGTTTAGTATTGGTTCATGCTAAGTTTATGTGGCTGCTACTATAGACCTGCTAGGAGATGAAGACTCAGTAAGATTTCTTGGCCTGTTCGAGTTTGTACTGTCACTGTTGGGTTGTTTAACTCAGGCCAGGGTTGTGACTTGTGGTTGATCAGGTGTTTAGGTTGGTTTAAGTGTTGTCAGGGATCTTTACTATGGATGTCTACCAAATCCTGTTTGTATTAGTGATGTCATTTAAGAAACTTAGGTAGCTTGTTTGAACCTGAGTCATGCCATGCCCCTTTTGACTTAAGAAACCTCAATTGGCATAAGTTTGTGATAAAAATGTAGGATGTATTACTGACAGATGCTATCATCATGGTTGAATTCATAGTGGAGATGTTACCAATTCATGAACAACTGTTAATTTAACATGTCACTTATAACCATGTTGTTTATGCCTTATGTCTATTTGGAACCATGATGGCAGCTCAGATGTAGGTTCCCCTCAGGTTTTTTAGTGTTTGGTTTATGTTGTTGAGTTAAGACAGAGTTGGAGAACCAAGGGAGGAATGATTTGAGGGCTTAAGGTATTTGCTTCAGTTTAGGACTCAGACTGAAGCTTATGATTTCTTTGATTTAGTGCTTGGAGGTTTAGTGCACTATTCAATCTGTTGAGGGCTAAACCAATGTGACTTCCTATCATTCCTGTTTTGGATGATTCCTGGTGAGGAATAGGTTCAATTCTGGACCTATTTGGATCTGTAATTGAGATTTAGATGTTGTTTGGGAATTCTTGCAGCTGTGTAGGATTATCTGGTGGTGGTTGTCTAAGGATGCTTTGTTTAGAACATATTTAGATAACCAATTGAGAATTGTCACAGGATTTTAAAATGGTGTGCCTCAGTCTGTTTAGGTCCTTGGAGGAGATTTGTGTGCTTGGCTGTCTTTGTTGTTTTTGGAATAAGCTAGATTACTTGAACTCACAATCAGGCTGGACTATTCTAACCTAAATTTGTTCAATCTATACCATTCATATTGCTATGAATCAATGTGGCATTTGTGTTTACCTTTGAAAAAGCATGGATGTCATCTCTGTATGTTGATGTTTTATTTTTAGAGCCTGTCAGTTTGGCATATGAATGTAGTGTGTATACCCTATCATGGATGCTTCAATATCTTGAATTGATGTTTAAGATCTGCCATCATAAGCCATTTTGGACAGTTTGTTACCTTGACCTTTTGCTGCCAAGTACTTTATTTTGAGGTATGTCTAGACCTCTGTTGACTTGAGAAGCCTCAATTTTTAGCTAGCAATTAGTGGTAGATGTTCATAGGTTGGGTCCTCTAGTTTGCATTGTTATCTCCTCATCAGTTTGTTTATTTTAAGGCCTGCTATTTTTAGATTGATGGAGGGAGGGATTGTCAACCTAGAACCCTCAATCACTTTTCCTAGAATATCCACTTGATGTATGAGTTGCAGCTTATGATGGTTGAGGGTAGCTGTTGTCCTAGATTTTTGCTTAAGAAAGTCTCATTTACCACCAACTTCATCTACTTTCCAATCCATGATGATTTACATTGGACTCCTAACTCATTTGTTTAAGGTTACATTTATGGGATTTAGCATTGTAATACCAAGACATGTGGTTGTAGCTGTTAGAATTTGATTTAGAACTGTTGTTATAATTCATGAACTGATTGGAGTTTTCAACTTCATTGATGTGTGTGTAAATTCATATCCTGTGGCATTTTAGTTTGATAGCAGTTGCTGCCATAGGTCATTTGGTTTTAGTTTTGTCTAAGCAAGAGGTCCATTTTAAGTACAACTTCACCAAAGTGCAACTTGATGTCCTCTTATTGATTTATTAAGGAAATGAGTTCTTCCATTGAATTTAATCCATGAGTAACTTTCTTCAAGCATGAGCAGACCAGTGTTGGTCTTGAACTCACTCATTTTGATTATTTTGTCTTGACTCATGTCCAGCTCATGCTCTTCATGACAGCTCACATACCATAATTCTTATCTGTGGCTTTTTGAACAACTTTTCCTGTTGGAACTATCCTATACCACATTTCAAACTTGTGTAGACCCTTACTTGCTTTTAAATCCACCTGTTTTAATCCATGGATCTTCAAATGCATCTCAAAGCTTTCAAATGCATTTTCAGTCGAAAATTATTTTGTGTGCATCATTTCAAAAATTGGATTGCACCATCCTCTTCCTTGTGAAATTTCAAGCATGTTTGACTTTTATTTTGCTAAATTTGGTTAAGAATTGGTGAAGTTGGATTGAACTCGTTTTCATGTTCTTCATTTGATCTTGCCTTGCAAATACCCAGCATATGCGCCTTTCATGGTACATATCCAATTGGGGTGGCTTGATACATTGGATGTATCGCCACCCCAGTTGTTAACGCCTTGCCTTTAAGTATCTTGTAATGCCAATGGCCTCTGTTCGAGCCTCAGCGAGGCCACTTTTTATCCAATTTTGTGATTTTTCAAGTTTTTAATATTTTATCTTCTTTTTCCATTCAATTTCGCATGCGCATGATGGTTGGAATGGTCATGTTTTAAGCCTATGACCCCAAGGTCTTGGATTCAAGCATTGGGTGAGGCATTTCCTTATTTTTAGCACTTGTTTTATTTTATTTTATTTTATTCCATTTAAATTTCAAATTTCCATAACTTCTTCATTTTTACTCTTTTTTAAGGGGTTCTTTTTTCCAAATTCTTGTTTTAATGTGTATTTTCATATGATGATTAAAGAATTCTAAAATTATTATTTTAGAAACACTTTTCATTATGGGAAAATTGTAATTCATTTTAGGGTTTTGTACCCTCCTATTTCTCATTCCTTCATTTTCAAAACTTGGATTTTTATTCTTCTTTGAGTTTCACTTGAAGATAACATAAATTGGGATTGTTGGTTTCCATGTGCATTTTAAGTTTGAAGTTCAACTTTGTTTGTACGCATTTAAGTGATTCACCTTTTAAATCGTTGATTATCCCCATGAGGTTTTGAATCTTTTGTCTACATCATTGTGACATTGTTTGATGTCATCCTTTATCCAGATATCCTAACCTTAGGATTGGAGTCGCCGTGTTCTATTTAGCGTCCCGCCGTGAACATTCCCTTGTTTTCTAACTTAACCTTAGTGTAGGAGTCTCCGCACTCTATGTAGGTGTCTCGCCACAGACATTTACTTTCTTTGGAACCTTGACCACAGTCAAGAGTTCCTCACCCCACCAGGGGAACTACGGTTGCTCTGATTCCATCCCCGTCAGGATACGTAGGCACGAGATGCGATTTCTTGGCGAGCAAAATTTGTACATACTTTATATTTTATATCTTTACCCCTATTACATTTTCTTTAGCAAGAAAACTTTAGCAAACACAAATATTAACAAGAGGTTCCTGTAGAGTACTACAGATGTTTAGGATGTGAAATACCTACCTTAGGCATAACCAACCCCCGAACCTTTAGATCTCTCTTTGCTTAGCTTTAGGCCTTGCCTTTTGCTTTGCATTTTTATAAGTTTTTATTTCTTTAAACCTTTCATTTTTGGATAAATTAAAGTCCAGTTGTGAATTTAAGAATTAAAGATTCAAGTTAATCAATAGCTTGGTATCACGATTCTCACTGCAACAGAAATGGCGACTTCACTGGGGACCTCCCCTAAGAGGGTTAAGCCCACCTTGTTTACATTTGTGTTTGCTATATGTTTTCTTGCTTGTATATTTGTGTATATTTGTCAATATATCTTTTTGTTTTGAGTGCCTTGAGTGGTGAGATAAATTCTAACCCGGATTTGAGTGACACATGAGATAGAATTGTGATATGATCAATAGTTGAGCTATTGGGAGTAGTCCCAATATGTCTGACATATGATGTAATCACGTTCAGTGGAGACTCTTTGAAATGGTTAGTAATGCATGAGTAGTCGTGTATTCACTAATTGTTTCAACATGAGTCTGCGAAGCTGAGAACCTTTAGTAACACTTTTACCCCACTTGGCCTTTTTAGGACGTAGCGCGGAAACTGTTAGGGAGTAGTCCCTCAATAGTTGTCATGCGATGCTACACTCAGATGAGTTTATCTTGAGAATATTGTCGACTCACGTAAGTAGTTGCGTTAGTTGGCAATATCCGAAGGATTCACTATGACTCTGGAAACTTTGTTAGAACCCGTTGTACAGGTGTTTTACCCATAGTACACACCCCGTGGTTGGTTCTTTACCCAGACCTCATGCTGTGATCTTGAACCTTTGATCCTGTTATGGGTGTTTTTGCATCTTGTCTTGCATCGCATTGCATTGCATTTGCATCTTTGCACAGTTTGTTGCATACCTCTGTTTGTCCAGTCGCTCATCTCCAGCTGTCTTCATCTTCCAGTGTGTCTTTGAGTCGTCAAACTGATTCCTCGACACTGATATCGGACTAGAGCTAATTATAGACGCAAGATGTCAGAGCATGAAGTACACAATACAGAAGTCCGAATGGAGATCGATAAGTTGAAGTCAGGCATGACTAAGCTCACTGAGATGCTTCAAGTATTGATTGCAAGAGGAGAGTCATCTCAAAGGACCGTCCTTCAGGAAGTTTCAAGTGTTGATCCTACTCCTGTTTAAATACCGCCTTCAACTTGGCCAGAGTTTGGTTTACCTTGCAACTACTCTCCACCCCTTGCATCTACTGCTATGATTGGTCAGACTGTCAGACCAGTTTTTCAAGCTCTCGTCTTTACAGAGCCCAAACCTGTGGTCCATACTATTAACCAGACTGCCTGAGCTCCCTCTAAGAACCCTCTTTATGAGTACAATGCTGCTAGTGCTCAAGGGGAAGACCATGAAGATTTTGTTGAGCCTGAGATTATCCGTGAACAATTTCAGAACATAGACAAGAGACTGAAAGCTGTTGAGGGTACTGACTTCTTCAATGTTGATGCAGACAACATGTGCTTAGTTTCTGGCCTCGTTATGCCTGCTAAGTTTAAGACTCCTAAGTTCGTAAAATATAAGGGTCACTCATGTCCAAGAGCCCATCTGGTCATGTACTTCCGAAAGATGGCAGCCTACACCAACAATCAGAAGTTGCTCATCCATTGCTTTCAAGACTGCTTGAGTGGTGCTTCTCTTAAATGGTATATGAACTTGGAGCATAATAGTATCCACTGCTTCCAGGATCTCGCCAACGCTTTTATGAAGCAATACAAATACAATTTGGACATGGCTCCTGATGGCCGTCAACTTCAAAATATGTCTCAGAATGAGAAAGAGTCATTCAAAGAGTATGCCCAGCGATGGAGAGAGTTGGCTTCCCAGGTTGAAACCCCTCTAGCAGAGAAGGAGCTAACTGGAATGTTCATGGATACTTTGTCCCCTCTTTATTGGGAAAAGATGATTGGGAGTGTATCTTCAAGCTTTACAGATCTGGTGACTATTGGCCAAAGGTTAGAAGAAGGGCTGAAAAATGGTAAGGTATCCAAAGTCGCGGAATCTTCAAGTGGTGCAAACAAATCCTTTAGGGCCTTCCATAAGAAGAAAGAAGATCAAACCAACGTTGTCATGGTTGAAGTGAGAAATCCTCGTCCCCAACCAAGGTATAATCACTCTACTATTGATGTCGTTACTGCTGCTGTTGCTCCACGACCAGCTCAGACTCCTCAACGTCCAACTGTTGGATAGAACCAGTATCGAAATAGGAATCAATTTGATCCTATTCCCATGACATACACAGAACTTTATCCCGATATGGTTCAACAAGGGTTGTTCACTACAAAGGCTTTACAACCTCCTCCTAATCCTCCTCCAGCTGGATTTAGGGTTGATCTCCATTGTGCTTTTCATGAGGGTGCCCCAGGCCACGACTTGGAACATTGTTATGCACTGAAAGCCAGAGTGTGTGAGTTGGTTAGAACTGGAATCCTTGATTTTAAGGATAGCCATCCGAATGTCCAGAACAATCCCTTGCCAGTGCATCAAAAGTGAAGCTTCAGATTGACTTCAGCAGGCTATCTTTTTAAACGCCAGTGTTTCAGACAGGACAAATCATCTTTGTATTGATTTAAGTCACTAGGCCTTTTGTTTCTCATTGTTTGTACTTTCCTTCATTTTGTTTAAGCTGTTTGCTTTTAATTAGTGTTTGTACTTTCATACCAATGAAATGAGCATTACGAATTTTGATTTCAAATTCACTTTGTCTATTACTTGCACTTTTATACTTTATATTTAAATTATTTACTCTTTGTCCAAATTTTTGATTATGCAAATATTTGAGGGAGGATGATGAAAACGTTATACCCATAATTGTTGTCAGTATGCTTTCAATCAAACTTTGTTGACGATGTAAGGCATTGTTTCAACTCCCAAACACTTGAAAAATAAGGAAGATAATCCCTCGTTAACCCCTTTAAGCCTAGAAGTAGGAGTTTCTTTCTTTACAAAAAACTGCAATCTTAACCTGGGGCAGGGTAGTTTCTCAGTTAACTTGGTTGTGCTTTCCTGCAATACATCCTTCATATAAAGGTTGCATCCACAATTTTCCTTCGCACACAACAAACAAGTGTCGAAGATGTTTTTCAAGCCAAAATGCCAATGATGGTTCACCGCAATCATTAAAGCCAGATAGTCACTCTCTTTCTTTTAAAAATATATGTATATCTAAAGAAAAAAACCGCTAAGTCAAAACCTATGAAGGAGACTTAGGAAAAACTAGGGCATCCCGCTGACTGTAAGCTTTAAAAGAAACAGTTCAGGCAAAAGTTAGGGACAATAAAAGAGGAGATCTTTAAATCCTTTACCCTGAAAATCCTCAATGTCAGATGTTATAAGGAAGTAGTGACTGCCGTCTCAAAAGTCCTTGGACTTCTGAACCATTATCATGTCTATAATCAGTGTAATTCCTATAGGAACCTGAGTGTATATTTTGAGTTAGCTTAGCATAGGACTGAAGATCATCACGTAGATTGGGTGGGCACAAATAAACTTTGAGCCTTTATCTTTTGCTTCTTAAACTGTGAACCAGGCCACGCTACAACCCTCAAAAGACCTAACTGAAACAAGGTTATTTTGAAAGCATACTACAACAAGATTGCGTAAACTAACTCCAAAAGATCTTTGCAGATCATTTGTTTCGGCATCATACCTTTTGCTTTACCTGTCACTTTTAAGTGTTTTGAACCACCGTGTTCTGACCAATGACTCGTTTATTTTGTATCTTTCAAAAATGATTTTGATTTCAAAAGTTGCATGAACTTTACGTTACCATGTTTGTATGAATACTTTTGTTTGCAAACTGCTTTCCTTTCAAGGAATTTTCAAACAGTTGAGAAACCTTGTCGGTGATTCTATCAGGGGCAAGTTCCTTTTACATCCTGTCTAAGAATCAATTCAAGATTTGTTCAAGGTAAGGTCTTCTCATATTTGGTTTATCTAGAAGATATTTCAAGACTCAGATTGGGGCAAGCCTTCCAAGCACCCAGCGGATCAGTCATCTTCAACAAGCTGAAGCAATTATCAGTTTACCTATAATAGACAGCTAAACTGGGGCAGTTTACTTGAAGAATCCCCAGGCGGCTCTTCATCCTTCCAACAAGGATCATCAATTTGACACAGTTTACCAGTGTGGTAGAGATATGTTCAGCGGTAGTATCTTTAGTCCCCAAGAAGAATGGCAGTGATCTTCGTGTTGAGGAATCAGTCTTCAAGTCTTATCTTCTCACCAAAAGAGTCGAGCCTTGTCGTCGGCGTCTGCATTTGCATTTTGATCATATATCATCTGCATAATTCATATACATATGCATATCATGAGTGTTTCATCCTCATTTACATTTCTCCTGAGGTCGTGTTTTATCCACATCTTACCTTGTGGTCAAAGTCCAACTCACTTGGCACCTACCAAACAGGTTTTTGTGTCGTGTCTATCTGATGTTCTTCCAGATATGACATTTCTTATCCGATTGTTCTTCCGAATATGTCTGTTCCTATATACATCCGATACTATTCTCAGATACTATGTTTATGCCTTGCATTCAAAGCCATTATTGGATGTCTGGTTTTCTTTTATCCAACGCTATTCTTGAATGTCACCTTTGTTTGTCTATCTGATGTTCCTCCAGATATGACATTTCCTATCCGATGTTTTTCCGGATATGTTTCTCTATCTGATGTTTTTCCAGATTGAGTCTTTGTTCTGATGTTTTTCCAGAACTTATCTGATGGTTTTCCAGATATTTACCTTGATTCTGATGTTTTTCCAGAATCTATCCGATGTTTTTCCGGATATGTTTCTCTCTCTGATGTTTTTCCAGATTGAGTCTTTGTTCTGATGTTTTTCCAGAACTTATCTGATGGTTTTCCAGATATTTACCTTGATTCTGATGTTTTTCCAGAATCTATCCGATGTTTTTCCGGATATGTTTCTCTCTCTGATATTTTTCCAGATTGAGTCTTTGTTCTGATATTCTTCTAGAACTTATCTGATGGTTTTCCAGATGTTTACTTTAAATTCTGATGTTTTTCCAGAATCTTTCTAATGTTTTTCCGGATATATATATCTTTGTTCTGATGTTCTTCCAGAACTCCTTTGTTGCTTATCTGATGTTCTCCCAGATATGTCTTCAAATACCCTTCTAAATGTTTCAGATATACCTTCAAAATATATGTCTTCAATGTGCTTCTTTGGATATGTTCTGGAGTTTATTCGATGTTTTTTTGAGTATCTCTGGTATATTTCAGAATTCATTCAATGTTCTTCCGAATGTCTCTGATGTTTGTTTCTGTGTCCCTGTTGTATTTCTCAGGTTTCTCCTCACCTCATTCATTGATATTTTGAATGTTGTGACTCTTTTCCATCCAGTTCCGTTCATGGATGATGACTGTTGCTTCCCCTGTGTTGTTGTGTTTCCCAGTGAGTAGTTGCTCATTGTTATGTCGTTTTTTTATTTTTGCTCGTGTGTCTGCATTTGTCTTGCATCCAAGCATCATAAGGCGTCATTTAGTTGTCATTGCATTTCAGCATTTGTCCTTTTGCATACCATAGGATCTAAGGGACAAAAATTTTGGTTTGCTATATTTAAATACCTTTCACTATGATTATATGAGGATTATCATCTCTCATTCCCATCTGGTGAAGATATTTAAATAGGGGAAACTGTTGCACCCTAAATTTTGACCCCTTAAATCTCCATCATCATTCTAGGATCATTTTCATTTGATTATTTAACCTTAACCTACTTCAAGTTTTCTTTGTTAAGTTACAAGTGAACCAGGGTTCTGTACAGTTGGAAATCCAAGTTTCGACGGTTTAATCAGTCAAGGTATTGGATTATTTCTCCATGAAAAAAGTCTAAAATTCATCAAATATACTCCATTGGGTCAATCATGAGTCCAATTTGAGGTTGTCACACAAAGATCAGGAACAGTGCAGTTCAGGATCCCCGATTAGGGTTTCTGATTAGGAAAAGTCAATTGTGGTTTGACTTTTGATTTAAAAGGTGTTCCAATGATGGAATTATGGTTCATAAAGCTCATATGACTTATTCAAGTCCCCTCAAGAAGTTTCAAGGCCTCAGGAGACCCAGAGCAACAACAGTCGATCCGATCGTCATCGATCAATCGTTTCGTTGACCAAAAAGTCAACTCTCCAACTATAAAGAATTTGACCTCAAAGTGTGAATCAAAAATGTTCCTAATGTCATATTACACCTGTTCATGAAGTTTCATTACCATTGGATCAAGGATTGGGGAGTAATCGCAAAAATCGGGAATTAGGGTTTTGAAAGGGGCAAGACCATAACTTCCTAACCACACGTCCAAATGATGTGGTTCAAAGCTTGTTGGAAAGATCTTTACAATTCTTACAAAAGTCTCACAGATGTCCATGTGCATAAAATGAGTAAATTGGGAGTTATGATCAAAAACATCACAAGAGGGGAAAACACTTAGAAAATTTCTAAGTCTTTTGGCCTTGCAAATCTTATTTTCAGCCAACTTTGAAGGGCTTTTTAACCTAGTTCCACTTGGAATCTGAAGATCATGAAAACATGAAATTTATAGAGCTTCATGAGGGCTTTCCAAAAAGTTATAGAACTCTTCCATAGCCCTTGTGAGCTGAGAGTTATGAAGTGAGAAAGTTAGGCCTGTGTACTAGTTTGTCAACTTGCCAAAACCCAACATGAACTTGATTTCCAACTATGAACTTCATTTATAACCATGTAATAACCCCTGATATGATGTGTTAGAGGGTGAAATGAACAAAGTCAGAAGAGGATTCAAGCAAATCCAAAGAATCATCCAAGATCCATTTGTTTATTAAGGAAAAGTACAAAAGGTACACATGAGAGAGAAGATTAGTGGCTGCAGCATGGGAGGGTGTCCTTGTACACTCTTTGGTCACTTCTTTCAGCTCATTGTAGCTGGTTTTAGGGGGCTAAGCTCTTTGAAATCAAGCTAAGTCAGCAGAACAAGAAACCATCATGTGGATTCATGAGATTTTCACTAAAAAACACCTTGAAAGCCAAAATTCAAATCTGCCCCAATCTCTCACTTTGCCTATAAATAGAGGTTTCCTCCCACTCTATTTTTCACACCAGAGCTATCAAGAATATCACAAATACATAGCCCTCTTTCCTTCTCCCTTTGCTTGAAAGTGAAGAAATTCACAAAATCACCAAAAAGTGTCACTTTGCATCTTTGCACCAGTTCTTGTTTCCAATCAAAAAACACTTCAAAAACCATCCACACACCTTTAAAATCATCATTTAAAGTTCTTCCCACCAATGGTTTCCTCAAAAAATACATGAATCAAAAAGTCAACTTTCACATCACTTAAGTTTGACTTTTATGCACATTTCAAGCCAAATCACCACACAAGTCATTTTTCATCATTTTGACACTTTAGACACTCCATATTTATGATGTATTAGTTGTTCATAGTCTCAAACAACAGCTGGAATCTCATTTTCTCAAACTGTTCACAAGATTGCACTTTTCTTCAAAACGAAGTAATATCACAAGCTTGCTCAAAAGGAAGGATCTCTTGGTTTTCTTGGCTACTAGCATAGTGAGGACTACAAGAGGTATGTTATTATGAACTAATTCACTATTATGCATCATCATGTGTTATTTTGGTGGTTGAGATTAGTTTGTACATTGTCATGTTGAAGTTTGTTAAATATGCTGTCAAAAGATATGAGACCAATAACATGTGCATTTGCTGATTGGAATGTCATTAAGGTGGTTTGTGTGTTTTATCTTTGTGATGTATGTTGTTTGGATGCATGATGAGTTTAGACTATTGGCATTGATATGCCAATTTAACTACCAAAACTGTTTGAAAACTGTCAATAAGAGAGGCTTAGGGTAGATGCTTCGATATTGAACATTGTTATGTTTGAAGTTAGATTGGATTTGTCTAGCTTATTGTAGCTTACATCTAGCCTTGAATCAATATCAGGTTCTTGTTACTGGTTTAGTATCTCTGCGCTGTTTGAGTTTGGCCTCATTGGGATTTTGGTTTTTAGGCCATATTTCACTACTGCCTAGGCCTGAGATTGAGATCTGAGTTTGTTAACTCAGATGTGGTTTTCTAGCAGGTGTTAGGAATTCAGGTCTGATGTAGGAATTGGTGTTAAGCCTGCAGGATGTCTAGAGTTGCTAACTCTTCATTTTATTCTGCATTCCTTTTAAGACTTGGCATTGTAATGCCAACCTCTTCGGTTTTGTTTAGGTGTGGATGTAGTTAACCTGCTCTTTATTTGTTGAACTTTCACTTGGTGCACTTTTGGTATGGTCTAGCATTCAATGTATGCATAGGACTGTCTTTGGAGCCCCATGTTTACATAGGGGCTGCTGATTTTCATCTACGACAAGATTGTAATCAGGTTTGTGATGATGAGGATTCTAGACTGTTCAACCTTTGAGAGCAGTTTTTACTGCTGTGACTATTTGGTGAACTAAGAATTGGTTAGCAACTAAAACTGTATAAGACTTTGGACTGTTATTTTGCACTCTGTTGTCAATTCTTTTCTTCGTGTGTAGTTTTGTTTAGTAGTTGTCATTAGGATTGTGCATAGGGGTGCTCTTACTAGTTTGAGGTTGAACTGTCAACTCATGGTGGTTTGCTTTAAGTATGTTTGTTTGAGAATACATCATTATTGACTTGGCATGGTAATGTCAAGATTTGTGGTGCTGCTCAATTCTAAGTCAGTTTCCATGTTTGATCAATTGAATTGTGACTGTTAACTAAGTTTAGTATTGGTTCATGCTAAGTTCATGTGGCTGCTACTATAGACCTGCTAGGAGATGAAGACTCAGTAGGATTTCTTGGCCTGTTCGAGTTTGTACTGTCACTGTTGGGTTGTTTAACTCAGGCCAGGGTTGTGACTTGTGGTTGATCAGGTGTTTAGGTTGGTTTAAGTGTTGTCAGGGATCTTTACTATGGATGTCTACCAAAGCCTATTTGTATTAGTGATGTCATTTAAGAAACTTAGGTAGCTTGTTTGAACCTGAGTCATGCCATGCCCCTTTTGACTTAAGAAACCTTAGTTGGCATGAGTTTGTGATTAGAATGTAGGATGTATTACTGACAGATGCTATCATCATGGTTGAATTCATAGTGGAGTTGTTACCAATTCATGAACAACTGTTAATTTAACATGTCACTTATAACCATGTTGTTTTTGCATTATGTCTATTTGGAACCATGATGGCAGCTCAGATGTAGGTTCCCCTCAGGTTTTTTAGTGTTTGGTTTATGTTGTTGAGTTGAGACAGAGTTGGAGAACCAAGTGAGGAATGATTTGAGGGCTTAAGGTATTTGCTTCAGTTTAGGACTCAGACTGAAGCTTATGATTTCTTTGATTTGGTGCTTGGAGTCTTAGTACACTATCCAATCTGTTGAGGGCTAAACCAATGTGACTTCCCATCATTCCTGTTTTGGATAATTCCTGGTGAGGAATAGGTTCAAGTCTGGACCTATTTGGATCTGTCATTGAGATTTAGATGTTGTTTGGGAATTCTTACAACTGTATAGGATTATCTGGTGGTGGCTGTCTAAGGATGTTTGGTTTAGAACAAATTTAGATAACCAATTGAGAACTGTCACAGGAGTTTAAAATGGTGTGCCTTAGTTTGTTTAGGTCCTTGGAAGAGATTTGTGTGCTTGGTTGTCTTTGTTGTTTTTGGAATAAGCTAGATTACTTGAACTCACAATCAGGCTGGACTATTCTAACCTAAATTTGTTCAATCTATACCATTCACATTGCTATGAATCAATGTGGCATTTGTGTTTACCTTTGAAAAAGCATGGTTGTCATCTCTGTATGTTGATGTTTTATTTTTAGAGCCTGTCAGTTTGGCATATGAATGTAGTGTGTATACCCTATCATGGATGCTTCAATATCTTGAATTGATGTTTAAGATCTGCCATCATAAGCCATTTTGGACAGTTTGTTACCTTGACCTTTTGCTGCCAAGTACTTTATTTTGAGGTATGTCTAGACCTTTGTTGACTTGAGAAGCCTCAACTTTTAGCTAGCAATTAGTGGTAGATGTTCATAGGTTGGGTCCTCTAGTTTGCATTGTTATCACCTCATCAGTTTGTTTATTTTAAGGCCTGCTATTTTTAGATTGATGGAGGGAGGGATTGTCAACCTAGAACCCTCAATCACTTTTCCTAGAATATCCAATTGATGTGTGAGTTGCAGCTTATGATGGTTGAGGGTAGCTGCTGTCCTAGATTTTTGCTTAAGAAAGTCTCATTTACCACCAGCTTCATCTACTTGCCAATCCATGATAATTTACATTGGACTCCTAACTCATTTGTTTAAGGTTACATTTATGGGATTTAGCATTGTAATACCAAGACATGTGGTTGTAGCTGTTAGAATTTGATTTAGAATTGTTGCTATAATTCATGAACTGATTGGAGTTTTCAACTTCATTGATGTGTGTGTAAATTCATATCCTGTGGCATTTTAGTTTGATAGCAGTTGCTGCCATAGGTCATTTGGTTTTAGTTTTGTCTAAGCAAGAGGTCCATTTTAAGTACAACTTCACCAAAGTGCAACTTGATGTCCACTTATTGATTTATTAAGGAAATGAGTTCTTCCATTGAATTTAATCCATGAGTAACTTTCTTCAAGCATGAGCAGACCAGTGTTGGTCTTGAACTCACTCATTTTGATTATTTAGTCTTGACTCATGTCCAGCTCATGTTCTTCATGACAACTCACATACCATAATTCTTCTCTGTGGCTTTTTGAATAACTTTTCTTGTTGGAACTATCCTATACCACATTTCAAACTTGTGCAGACCCTTACTTGCTTTTAAATCCACCTGTTTTAATCCATGGATCTTCAAATGCATCTCAAAGTTTTCAAATGCATTTTCAGTCGAAATTATTTTGTGTGCATCATTTCAAAAATTGGATTGCACCATCCTCTTCCTTGTGAAATTTCAAGCATGTTTGACTTTTATTTTGCTAAATTTGGTTAAGAATTGGTGAAGTTGGATTGAACTCGTTTTCATGTTCTTCATTTGATCTTGCCTTGCAAATACCCAGCATATGCGCCTTTCATGGTACATATCCAATTGGGGTGGCTTGATACATTGGATGTATCGCCACCCCAGTGGTTAACGCCTTACCTTTAAGTATCTTATAATGCCAATGACCTCTGTTCGAGCCTCAGCGAGGCCACTTTTTATCCAATTTTGTGATTTTTCAAGTTTTTAATATTTTATCTTCTTTTTCCATTCAATTTCCATTCAATTTCTCATGCGCATGATGGTTGGAATGGTCATGTTTTAAGCCTATGACCCCAAGGTCTTGGATTCAAGCCTTGGATGAGGTATTTCCTTATTTTTAGCACTTGTTTTATTTTATTTTATTTTATTCCATTTAAATTTCAAATTTCCATAACTTCTTCATTTTTACTCTTTTTTAAGTGGTTCTTTTTTCCAAATTCTTGTTTTAATGTGTATTTTCATATGATGATTAAAGAATTCTAAAATTATTATTTTAGAAACACTTTTCATTTTGGGAAAATTGTAATTCATTTTAGGGTTTTGTACCCTCCTATTTCTCATTCCTTCATTTTCAAAACTTTGATTTTTATTCTTCTTTGAGTTTCACTTGAAGATAAAATAAATTAGGATTGTTGGTTTCCATGTGCATTTTAAGTTTGAAGTTCAACTTTGTTGTACGCATTTAAGTGATTCACCTTTTAAACCGTTGATTATCCCCATGAGGTTTTGAATCTTTTGTCTACATCATTGTGACATTGTTTGATGTCATCCTTTATCCAGTTATCCTAACCTTAGGATTGGAGTCGTCGTGCTCTATTTAGCGCCCCGCCGTGGACATTCCCTTCTTTTCTAACTTAACCTTAGTTTAGGAGTCGTCGCACTCTATGTAGGTGTCTCGCCACAGACATTTACTTTCCCTTTGGAACCTTGACCACAGTCAAGATTTCCTCACCCCACCAGGGGAACTACGGTTGCTCTGATTCCATCCCCGTCAGGATACGTAGGCACGAGATGCAATTTCTTGGCGAGCAAACTTTGTACATACTTTATATTTTATATCTTTACCCCTAGCACATTTCCTTTAGCAAGCAAACTTTAGCAAACACAAATATTAACAAGAGGTTCCTGTAGAGTACTACAAATGTTTAGGATGTGAAATACCTACCCTAGGCATAACCAACCCCCGAACCTTTAGATCTATCTTTGCTTAGCTTTAGGCCTTGCCTTTTGCTTTGCATTTTTATAGGTTTTTCTTTCTTTAAACCTTTCCTTTTTGAATAAATTAAAGTTCGATTGTGAATTTAAGAATTAAAGATTCAAGTTAATCAATAGCTTGGTATCATGATTCTCACCGCAATAAGTAGGTATCGGCTCCAATCACAGATGAGTCGATACATTTGTGGTTTTGTCTTCTTTAAAGCCAGTTCCGTATAGAATGGCATTAACCGATGCGCAACCAAGGGTCAATTTTTTACCTCTTCTCATTTCCACGCGTATGACCAATTATTGACCACTCTTTATTACTCATTTACTCATTTTACCAACTTCTCCTCGTTTCCCAAGCCAGCCTAGGTTAAATTTTCTCCTTCCATAGAAAAACTCTTTCACTTCTCATCATTTCAAAATCCCCCATAAAATCTCATCACTTCTATTTTCAAAAATCAATAATCTTCATCTATTATTTTATGATTTGTGTGATTAGGAACCATTTCTCTTTGGTTGGGTAGTTGGGTTATTCAATATCACCTCAAATCTAGCCATTTTCATTCACACCTTTTCTCAAACACCTTGTGTGCAAACATTCAAATCTGAAAATCATTGCTCCTAAAGTGAACAAAGGGAAAATAATGTTATGAGAACATCTTCGTTAACACCTTTCAGTGATCTCTCACTTCTACCTTCCTCATGTTTTGCTGATTTTGAAAAATCCTTCAGACATAGAATTATGGTGAAGCAACATGTGTATGATCATGCGGTTGTCGATGAGCCACACATTTCAGAGATTGTTGATCTAATGGAATTTCGAGAGATTAACAATTGTTTGAAAGTCTCCACTAATTATAATGAAGACTTAATTTGGGTCTTTTATGCTAGGTTACAGTCAAGGCAAGGATGCATTTTTAATTTTCATATGGGAAGACACGTGAAGGGAAGTATTTGGGTTGTCTATGTTCTCTCATTAGATATTTCCTAAATTCTTGTCTCAAATCCCCAAGGCCATAAGACAACTTGGCTAAAGTATCAACATGTTATTTAAAGAGAAATATGTGTATTCTTCATTGGATTGTGACTCATGTGTTGCGTCCAAGAAAGGGTGGTCACTCTTGCATTAACATAGCTGAGGTTCATCTAATGTATCTTCTTCGACATAAAGTTCCTATTCATTCGCCAAACTAATTTGCTTCTATAATGTTTGCTATTAAAGAGTGTAACAGAGGGTCCTATTTATTTTATGTTTCGGTGATTGCGAAGATTTTGAAGCATTTCCATATTGGTGTGGCAAATCTTCAGAACATATCTCTTGGTTAAGCTCAAGAATTTAACTCGATCACAATGAGAGACATGGGATACCATTCGGATGATGATCTCAATATTCACTACTATAAAATGAAGGGATCTTGTAAGGCCATCTATAATTATGATGATTCGGCTGAATTTGGTACAACTTTTGTTGATGAACAACAACTAGAAGAATAAGCTCACAATGTGGATGTAGACATAGTTGATCCTCACCATGATGATGAAGACCTACAAGGCTGGCAACATGTTATAGATGAACACGAAGATCCACAAGGTGGGATCAATGGCAACAGAACTTGTGGACATAACATGGCACTACTTACGGTAACTACTCAAGTGCTAGCTCAATAGTGAAAAATCATCTATTATTACCCTGTTGTAGAACATGCATGTTGAGTAATGAGAGTGCCATAAAGAAGAGTCACGTAGGCGTGACGAGTTTGAAGTTTCTCAAGAGAAGTGTTTCAGAAAGGTGCATGAACATTTGACTTCCCAGGACAACAATTTTAACAGTTTTGCCTCGTATGCTAAGAAGCAATTTAATGAGATTCATCAAAACATGGTTTTCAACCATGGTGAAAATTAAGCTGGAATATGTGACATGATTCATTATCAAAATGACAATCCCCATCACTATCAATAGTTTTACAAGGAGGTGTGTGAGTTATTGGATTCTCAGTATGGCGTCGAAGATGCAACTTGGTTCCGGGGTAGAGGTAAAGGTCGAGGTCGTGGTCGTTAGTTAAGCTTTATTGTGGACAAAGTTTCTTATGAATGCATTTCTATTTTCATGTTTTTATGTTTACTATTGTTCTATTATGACCTTCTTATGACAATATATAATGAATTAATTTATTTTGTATGATTTGGTTGTGAATTTATGTTTATATTTTGTTCAATTTAACATAATTCTATGTAAGTACACGTTATGGTTGAATCGCTTAATCTTTGCAATGCCTCTGAGTGATTTATATGTTGTTGTGATTTTTCAATGATGCTTCTCCCGTTTACTACCTTTATTTATTTTTGATGTTGTCAAAGGGGGGAGAAGTACAAAGTCTAATGCATATATTTAGGGGGAGCTATGATCAAGATACCAAATACTTTGTAAGTTTTTCCATCATCAAAAAGGGGGAGTATGTAAGTTCACTATTCTCTTAGATATGTTTTCACGAATGTCAAAACCAGGACACTTAGTATTTTTTTATATTGGATCTTGTTGTCTATGTCTAGATATATAATATCATAATAGGATACTTAAAATCAGATTAGATAGACAATTACAAGTCAAAATTATGATTTTTTTCATGAAAAACGAGTATATGGGTCGATACATTATGGCTATGTATCGATATATACAGAATGAGTTTTAAAGAAAATAGTTCTGACTTAAAAGTATCGATACATAGGAGATATGGGTTAACACACAACACAAATGAGTCGACTCCAACTAAAAGAGTTTTCAAAAACAATATCTCTACCCTCAATATATCGGTACATTGATGGTGTGGGTCGATAAATAGAGCTTATGAGTCGACTCTCCTGTGTTTGGAGTTGACTCCTGCTGGAGAATATTTTCAAGCAAAACTTCCTTCCTTCAATGTATAAACTCCTTGAGTCCATGTATTAACTCACAAGCCTTATGTATTGACTCGTTCAAGTTTGGAGTCAATACATTCAATTCTATTTTACAAAACTTGTATTTTTTTTACTAAATATATGTTTTGTATTTTATTTTCTACACACTCACACTTATATAAATATGCATTCATACATCATTTCTCAACATAGAAACCAAAAGCACACTTAGAATTTTCTCATCACATCTTTAACCTTTCCTTGCATAAATTCAACAACTACACATAATCATTTTTGTTGAGTGTCATCAATATTAGATTGATAATGTCTAATTTAGGATTATTGTAATCAAATTGGGTTGAGTATTCTTTGGAGGTTTCATTAATAAAACATTTAGGATTTTCCCTCAAAGATCAAAGATTAATTTGAGGATTTTGCATAAGTCTTTGCAACTTGAATTCAGTCGAGTGAAAGCTTTGAAGAATGGGGGTTATGTCAAAGAAGTAGCGGTAACCGAATGATCAATTGTAATACTTAGGACAAGGTTTCTCATTTTGGATTCAGCCGAGTGAAAGCTTTGAAGAACGGAGTTTCTGTCAAAGGAGTAGCGGTAACCAGAGGATCAATTAGAAGTCTTGGGTGACTTGATTTATCTTAAGTTGATCAAGGGAAGATAAGAACTTAGAATTAACATCAAACATAGGGTTTTGGGGTTTGGATTGCTACTTTTTCTCTTGTATAAAACTCTTGCAAAAGTTAATTACATATGTCAATTATATTTGGAATTGGGGGTCAGGCATACCCATAGTGAGGACTGGGGATAATTGGGGAACTACCTAAACAAATCTTGGTGTTTTCCCTCACTCACTCCCTCTCCCTCTCTCACTCACACATACGCACACACACACACACACACTCTCTCTCTCTCACACACACACACACATACAAACACACACTCTCTTGCACACACTCGCTCTTCCACTCTCTTTATAATTTGATAATATACTTAGTGAGCAACTTGATTAGCTGAAAATCCTGGTTATGTTGAAGTATCTTAAGTTGTTTTTGTTAGAAAATTGCAATCTAAATAATTACAAGTGAATTTTCATACTATCAACATAAAGGGAATTAAGATGGGTGTTTATTGCACACCAAGTGTTTGATAAATTGTTTACACACTAAGTGTTTGATAAATTGTCTTAGTCAAATTTCGTTTTCTATTTTCTTTGGAAATTGTTTATCATTATGTGATTTAGTTCAAACGTATAGTGTAAACACATTGAGTTTATTTCTCATATTTAGTATACTTTTGTTACGATTTATACGCATATCTGATTCATCTAATAGCGGTTTGGATAGATGACTGTCGATCCAGAATATATTCCATTTGCCATAGAAAATACTTTTCAAACCAGAATTTTAATTGAAGAAAATTTTATTGACGATCTATTCAAACCCTCTTCTAGATCATTGCCCTTGTCTAAAAACAACTAGAATGTTAAAGGAATCATAAGCTTTCCTAACTATTCCAGATTCTACAAGAGATTCATTAAATATTTCTCCAAAATCACTACACTATTAAACAACTTGCTTAACAAAGATAAACCATATCTCAGTGGTGAAATTGATCAGCTCACCACAAGAATTCCACTAAGAAATCCTTAAAATCACAAGAAAAGTCATTGAGCTAATGACATTAAATAAGCACTTATTGGGAGACAACCTAATTTTGCAAGTATTTAAGAAATAATGAATGCATTTTAGGCGCCACATATGAGAGTTGTATTGGTATAGTTGTACACAAGTGAAAATGCTGAAAAAGTGTTTTCTACAATGCTGGCTAAGTGAACATGTACTCGCTAAGCGGGACTTTTTGCTCTAATGTTAGATAAGTGAGCTTGTACTTGCTCAGTGGGACATGTAGAGTCAACAACACAAATTTTAATGCCATTTACTATCATTAAATGATAGTTTGTCTTAGTTTGTTTGTTTTATTTAAATTTGTCATAATTAGCAAGGAGTAAGTAGTAGATAGTTTAATTTGTGTTGAAAGTTTTTTGGTGTTTTTTTCTTTCAAACATGCTATTAAATGCTTGAAGAGTGCAAATATTGAACACTCTAGGTATAAGTGAGATAATAATAAAGCATGGTAATGATAAAAACCTGAATGGATTGCATAAAGCCAAGGTACATGTTTATTACTCTTTTAGAATGTTAACATGAATTTGAAACTTTTACTTTATACAAAATCATTTCATACATTGCTCGGCAATAATATTTCTTAGCTTGAATCACTTAGAACAAACCGAAAGGTGAGGAAACTTTCCAGTGTTCATTATATACACAACAAACTGATAATTACTTGTTTTAACTCAATTACTTTGTGTTTAATCTTGCAATTATTTTGAGATGTATGAAAACATAGAAAGGATCAAAATATTTTTTTTAAGTGAGCACAACTACTTGACCAAATGCAGCATACCTTATGAGTGAGTGAGTATTTGATAATCCTTTTGAGCCAATTTGACAAAAGCTCAATTATGAAATGTCAAATTCACTAGGAAAGCCTAATGCACTTAGTGACTTTGCTTTACTTATTCAAAAACTCAGTTCATAATTGATCCTTGGATATATTTTGAATTTTCTTGAATGGTTAAATCCTAAACCTTCATTGGTTGTTGAATTTATACCCTTTGCCTTGGGATTGGGGAGCATTCAAATTAAATTGCAAGGTTTTGTTCAAGTAGCATGAAAATAATAGGAAAAAAATGATGAATGAAAAAAGAGAAAAAAATTTGTTTGAAAGAGAATTAGTTGTCAATAATAGATTATGTCAAACATTTATCACCAAGGGTGTGTAACAATCAAAAGAGGAAATATGTTTAAATAAATGTTGTGTTGGAAATATCAAATTAATTGAATGATCCTCTAAACTTTGGCCACTTTGATTCAATTGCTCATATATATATATATATATATATATATATATATATATATATATATATATATATATATATATATATATATATATATATATATATATATATATATATATATATATATATATATATATATATATATATATATATATATATATATATATATATATATATATATATATATATATATATATATATATATATATATATATATATATATATATATATATATATATATATATATATATATATATATGTCATTTCTTTTGTAATAAGGTCACATTACAAACCTTGTAAGACCTTAGTGATTTATACTTTAATGCTTTCAAAATAGTACGCTTGGATGAATGTATAACTTGATCAAGATGTTAGTAAGATTGTTGGATGGGAGTACAAGACCTCACATATTATTTTTCCTTTCAATATCCACTTACAAAGAAGTATGTTAGGTGTGATTCAAGGTTAACTATGTTATTAACTTGGAATGTATGAGATGAATTTTGTATTTAGAACTTATTTCACATTCGTATTTTGATTCCAGGTCAGTGATAAACATAAAACTTGCTTGTGCAATTTACAATTGAACCATGCATTTAAATCTTTTCTTTCCAATGATTGATGCACAAAAAACTTTGTGAATATATTCTTGCATTCAATTAGTTTTCTAAGATTATGATTTGAGTACAAACAAATTTCTAAGTTGTGAAGAATTGATAAGTGCCAAACAAATTGTAAATTTACATATATAATAAGGGTACTTATTAACTTGTTTGCAAATCATTTCATATAAAACTTCAACTATCATGTAAATAGTATTTTGATTAGAAAAAATAGTAAATTTCCACCTCTTACACCTAATTCTAACCATTTAGTAGGTATTTGTGCATGTATTGAAGCTTGACAAAGAAAATCGAGTAATTAAGCTCCAACAACCTCACTTAGCCAGGTCAAAGCGAGGCAAGTTATAGTGTACAAGATTATCCAAAATAGCATCCTAGCTAAGCGAGTCATCTGCCGCTAAGCGAGCATATGTTTTTAAGACTGGTATAAATACATTTCAGAACAAAACAAAAGGAAACTTTAACTTTTCCAAAGACTAAAATACAGAGAGAAAGCAAGCGAAAGTGAGGAAAGGAGAAATTCAAGTTGGATACACAATAATCATTCAAGAAATCAACGTTGATGTTGATTCATCTCTTTTATTCTCATTTGTGCAAGGCTATCATGACAATGAGTAGCTAAATCTCTTTCTTGTTAGGATTAAATGTAATTAACCGTACTCATATGTACCTTTTTTTTATCATGGTGTTATATATGATCTAGATATTCATTAATATTGATGTTATCCTTGTTTTTAATGTTTAACTTTATGGATTTAAATTGTTATTGAGAAATACCTTTTGAATTTACATATAGGATAATCATCTGTTAAATGTTAAACTCTAGACATAGATTTGGGTTTAACATTTACTAACAATATTGATTCTTAATGTTACGTGTTGTACAATAGGATAAGAGATCGTCGATTAATTAATACGGTTGAAACCATATGATTTTTTAGACATAAATAATGTTTGGTGAGCGATACATGATAATATTGATTAATAATTATGATCTATACAATTAATCAGAAAGATACATGTGAAATAGGTTAATAAAATCTAATCTCAGCAAACTCATTTCTCAATAACTTTTTTTATCAATTATTGATGTTACATTCCTTTTATTTACGCAAACAAATATCTTACCATTACCTTATTTAAAATCATATTAATTATTGAATGACAATTGATCTGACCTGATCAGAAGGGGACCAATGACCTGCCACACGTCGTTGATCTACAAGCTGCTCACAGGGAATAGAGACGAGGAGGGGGTGTACCTGCAAAACACTTTGATGCCAAAGTAAGTTGTTAGTTCCATGATTATATGATATAGAATTGTCCATGGTTCTATGATTGGCTAAATTTTGGTAAAACATGATTCTGCACTGATGTTAAGCAGGATGTTATAACATCTCTATCTGTTGTGGTGACAGAACTGATGTGGAGTGTTTTAATGTGAATGTCATGCTGAATGTCGTGACATCCATCTGCTGTCATGACATAATTGCTGTCATGTGTTTTTAATCACAATGTCATGACACCGCTGTCTGATACAGCAGGAGCTGTGGTAACAGAACTGCTGTCATGTGTTTTAAAACAGAATGTCATTACCAATGTCATGACATTGTTGTCTGGTGCAGCAAGAGCTAGCAGGAGCAGATGACAGAACTATTGTCATGTGTTTTAAACAGGATGTCATTACCAATGTCATGACATCATTGTCTGGTGCAGCAGGAGCTGATGACAGAAATGTTATCATGGATGTCATACTGAATGTCATGACATCGTTGTCTGGTATAGCAGGTGTTGCTGTTTTATCACTTGACAGAAGTGCTTTGGATATACCTCATCAGTATGTGCAGGCCAAAGTGATTCATTAGGAACAAAGTGCAGATTTAATTGGTGTTCATAAAAAGGATCTTTGAGACTTTTTAGGAAACTATAATATGCTAGTTTCTACTGTTGTGAAGAAGATTCTGCAAGAGCGTTCAGCAGGGGGAGTTTGGTTAGCTAAGAGTCAAGTAAGTTGGATGTTATGACTGGATGCTGTAACATTGATCGTATGACATTAGGCGCGCAGTTTTAGTTTTCTAGTATTTTACTTGAGATATCTCAGGCTAGAATTCAGGAAACCTGTTATGGCTCCTTAGTTATCTCAGGCGAGATTCTAGTCAGGGCTGGATATAACATGAAGCAGTTGTGACATGATTTGACAGCACCTTGAATTATGGAAAGTGGTTTAACTTGGTTATACCTAAAGTTTGTTACTTGTGACTAGCCCAAGCCCAGTATGCATTGCTATTTAAGGAGGAGCAGAAGCAAGGGAAGTCAAGCACTCACAACAAGAAAAACTTGAGTGTAGAATTAAGGTCTAGGGTTTTGAGAGTCCATTGTGTGTGACCTTGTAAGTCACCCTTTGTATCTTTGGATGCATAGTGGTAGACATGTTTAGGCTGTTGTTAGGACAATGCTAATTGTTCACTCAAAGCTTTTAAGCAAGAGCGTATTTGTAAGTGAAGAAGTTAGTTCTTCACGTGTGTCTAGGAGTCTTAGGATTCCTTGTGTGCCAAGCAATTGTATGATGTATAATTGCTTTGGTTATTGTGTATGAACAGGTGTGTTCATTGTGCCACTCAAACCTTTTAAGCAATAGTGTGTGTCTCTTGATCAAAGCTGTGAAGCAAGATCAATGTGTGTTTGAATAGTGTCTTCATACTGTAATTGTGAATTGTTTATCACTGCGGTGATTGAGGGGGAGTAAGTGGGGTCTCTTGTCTAGTGGATTCTAGGCAGAAGTATCATTGGGTAGGCCTTAAGTGAAGAGTGCAAACGAGTTGTTTGACTCTTAATTAATTCTACTAATAGTGAATTTCCTCCCTGGCTTGGTAGCCCCCAGATGTAGGTGTGGTTGACACTGAACTAGGTGAACAATTACTTGTGTTATTTATCTTTCAGCATTTACAATTCTGCACAATTTAAATGGTTAGATAAATAGTCTGTCAGCCTGCTGATGTTACAACAGACGTCATGACATTGGTATAATTTAAAGAAATTTAAATTGGTCATGATCTGTCCTCATCCTTGTTTCAGCAGAGATCAATGTTCTTGGGACATATGAGATCTGCATATCAGAATTTCAATTGGTATCATAGCAGGCATCCTGTCTGTTCTGGATGAGATCTAGGGAGAAACTTTCTGGTGGTTTAAACAAGGAGAAGTTGTAGCTGATTTACTGATCTTGCTAAATGTTTGAGCTATTGCTTATGGAGTTAAGGAGAAATGTGTGTTCACTCCTGCTTGTGAAGGATTCTGTGTATCTGTTGTTGTACCCTTTGATATAGGAGCTCCCATAACCTGTTGTATGTTCTAACATCTTATTTAGGGCATGTTGAAGATGTTCTTTTGGTGGTTCCACTGCATATTTGTCTGATGAAAAAACTCTGGTAGCCCTGAGAGAGTATTGTGCATACTGTATACAATGTGATATATGGCTATGACAGGTTGCTGAAGGCTGTATTAGAGAAGATAGTGGGAGGTGATTTATTTTCACCACCCATGACTTGCAAAGGCTCTTTCAATAGAGGAAGTCATAGGCAAGTTGAGTCAAGGGTGTCAGCCTTGATGTTTCAGCCTTGGTATTTATGAAGTTGTGTGGATTTAAGATCAATTGCTATTTGTGGACTACACACGTATTTAATTGATTATCCATGAAGTTCAGAGAAGGATATATTACAAGGATTTAAGATTTATTGCTATTTGAGATATTCTCAGATATTTAATGGATTATCCTTAGTTGATGATCAAGTTGTCTCATCAGTTGTTGCTCAAGCATCAGACCCCAGATCTGCTTTGTCTACTTCAAGGATCTGATGTTCAACCAGATGTTAAGACATTTCATCATCAGATTGTACAAAAGTCTGTTGAAGAAGATATAGCTGACAATCTTGTTACCATACTCTTGTGTGGTAGGATCTGACTTTATTCTAGTAAGTTTCCTGGTAAGAAACTAAGAATAGAATGTAGTGTTGGTGGAAGTGCAGATGAAGACATTTTCCTTGGATCAATTTGTTGGAGTGCAGCAGGTGTGTTCTAGTCACTACTAGAAGCATCTGATATTTATCTAGAAAGTTTCTTGGCAAGAAACTTTTCTAGAATATGGTGTTGGTGATAGCACTGCTTGGGTCAGTTTATTTCTGATCTAAGTACATAGGAGCATGTGACCTTTCTCATCTTGAAGGTCAAGGATAAGTGGCAGTTATCTTTGACTTTCTGAAGAGGTTTCTACTTAAGGAAAGCGGGATTCCTTCTGTAAAGATCTCTTGTGACTAATCTTCTCTAAAGAATCAAGCTTTGGCATGTTTGGTTTCTCTAAAGAGGAGTTTTATGAAGCAAATGCACTTTAAAGGGAGTTGTTGGGGTACAAGAAAGCAGAATACATGCTACCTACTCAAGCCTGCTATCAGTAATCAAGTCTGTGTGAACATGGAACTCTTGATGAGGTTCTTCTAAATGGTATAATGAAAGACTGAATTCACCAGCAGGATGTCTGATCAGATGTTGTGACATCGAGCAGAAACTTCAGTTTGTAGGAGCTGTGAAAAGGAGTAGATGTTACAGGTCCAAGTCTTGGTGTATCCAAGTTGCCTTGCTATGGAACATGAAGGATATGAAGATCAAGTTTGCTTGGTGTAAAAGTTTTCTTGGTGGATCAGAAGACCTTCTAGAGCTCTGAAAAATGTTGAGTAATCAAACTGTGGCATTTGGTTATTTAAGTAGTGTGCTTGGAGAAAATTACTCTTGTGCAGAAGGGTAGTTGTTGAACACCAAAGGAGGTTATGGTTTTGTTCATCTAGTGGTGCTTGTGGTAGAAGCCCTAAGGTGCTTATGAAAGATTACCTCTTTTGGAGATGTGGTTGATCAAGCTGGTGGAGTTGTGCTCTCTGAAGATCTTCAGTTGGACTACTCGGCAGTAGTAAGTCCAGTTGTGGGCAGATAAAGAACCAGTGGATATGGTTTGGTTTTCCTTGGTGAAGGACTTGAAGATCTGGTGCAGAACTTATGATTCACATCTTGACTAAGAAGTACTCTATCTTGTCATACGGGAGAATGATGAGGTAAAAGGATTGTCTTAGAGTATGATAGATCATTGGTTGATTGCATTCTGATGTGGTATATGGAAGTGATCAAGTCACTGGTTGACTCAGAAGCATTCTAACCTATCATACGGGAGAATGATGAGGTAAAAAATGTCTTGGAGTATGGGATGTCCATCTTAGGCTGAGGTCAAAATACTTGTGGAAAAAGGGTTCTTTTGCTGCAAGTAACTCTAGAAGTGGATATGTTTGGTGCCTCCTTATTGTATGAGCATGAGGTTAGTCTTGAGATACTGTGGTGATCTTGGAGAATCTTCTATAAAAGATAGGGGGAGAACTTCTGTTTGATGGGTGTACTAGTTTCTTGTAGTTCAAGCAGTAAGTGAATGCGTTCAGCAAGTGTGTTGAACAAAGAGTGAGCTCTTGAAGACATGAAGATGAGTCTTAGGTTTTCCATTCACGTGCTTCTGGAAAAGAGCACTAGTTATCCTTGATGTGGGGAGTTATACTTCTTGGATTTGTTGTTGCAATAGTACAGTTTCAAGATTGTTTGTGGTTTTAAGCAGTTTGTGATTATATGCCTCTATGAGGATGGAATGTCATACCAGATGTTGTAACATTATGGGGTATCAATGGATCAAGCTAGGACTTTGATCCTCTCTCCAAGTGTTGTGTCTTGTTTGACAGGTGAAGATGAAGATCAAGACACCGTCAGCCTTGATCCTGTGCATAAGGAAGGACATTCACTCTGACATCTTGGAGATTTTTTTGTCTTTCAAAGCTGAAATCTAAGGAATCTCACAGAAAGCTATGTCTATCCTGCAACTACTTCTGATACTTGTTCTAGTGTGGTTTGTGAATCAAGGGGTGTAAAGTTGCAGTGATTCTTCATGTGTTTGGGTTCTCTCTTTTAGGGGGAGTGTTGATTATGCATGACAGGGGGAGGTGTGTACCTGTCTGATGTGTAGCTGCATTGCTTGTGTTGACATTGTGCTGATATGGAGCTATGTACAACATTGGTTATTGTCTGGGAGAACTTATTTTTCTCTGCAGAATATTTGTGCCCCAAATAGGGAATTAGAAATCAATTGTTACTTGGAAAGTACTTAATTGATTATCCTTTAATTGGTGATGTCAAAAGTGTCATTTTTGAAGGTGCAGCTTCAGACAAGGCAAGAACTCAAGATTCAAGACTAATTCAGGGTGTACTCTTAAGGAGCTATGGTTCAGGGCTGATTTTACACTGGCAGAGTGAGTTCAGTAAGGAGGTTAAGTCAGTGTCCATGATTGTTGGTGCAGTCTTTTTATTAGAGATCAAGAAATGTCAGACTTGGACACCATGTGCAGTATGACAACTGAGTAGTATGTCCATTTACTCCAATTTTTGTCAATTTTTTACTAAACCAAGGGGGAGTAAAGTGTTGGTATCCACTGCTGCTGATCTGATGTTGTTTGGTTGTTTTAGCCAAAATTTGCCAAAGGGGGAGATTGTTAGTTCCATGATTCTATGATATAGAATTGTCCATGGTTCTATGATTGGCTAAATTTTGGTAAAACATGATTCTACACTGATGTTAAGCAGGATGTTATAACATCTCTATCTGCTGTGGTGACAGAACTGTTGTGGAGTGTTTTAATGTGAATGTCATGCTGAATGTCGTGACATCCATCTGCTGTCATGACATAACTGTTGTCATGTGTTTTTAATCACAATGTCATGGCATCGCTGTCTGATACAACAGGAGTTGTGGTAACAGAACTGATGTCATGTGTTTTAAAATAGGATGTCATTACCAATGTCATGACATCGCTGTTTGGTACAGCAGGAGCTAGCAGGAGAAGATGACAGAACTACTGTCATGTGTTTTAAACAGGATGTCATTACCAATGTCATGACATCACTGTCTGGTGCAACAGGAGCTGATGACAAAACAATTGTCATGGATGTCATATTGAATGTCATGACATCGTTGTCTGGTACAGCAGGTGCTGTTGTTTTATCACTTGACATAAGTGGTTTGGATATACCTCATCAGTATGTGAAGGCCAAAGTGATTCATTAGGAACAAAGTGCAGATTTAATTGGTGTTCATAAAAAGGATCTTTGAGACTTTTTAGGAAACTATAATATGTTAGTTTCTACTGTTGTGAATAAGATTCTGCAGGAGCGTTCAGCAGGGGGGAGTTTGGTCAGCTAAGAGTCAAGTAAGTTGGATGTTATGACTGGATGTTGTAACATTGATCGTATGACATCAGGCGCGCAGTTTTAGTTTTCTAGTATTTTACTTGAGATATCTCAGGCTAAAATTCAAGAAACCTGTTATGGCTCCTTAGTTATCTCAAGCGAGATTCTAGTCAGGGCTGGACATAACATGAAGCAGTTGTGACCTAATTTGACAGCACCTTGAATTATGGAAAGTGGTTTAACTTGGTTAAACCTAAAGTTTGTTACTTGTGACCAGCCCAAGCCCAATCTGCATTGCTATTTAAGGAGGAGCAGAAGCAAGGGAAATCAAGCACTCACAACAAGAAAAACTTGAGTGTAGAATTAAGGTCTAGGGTTTTGAGAGTCCATTGTGTGTGACCTTGTAAGTCACCCTTTGTATCTTTGGATGCATAGTGGTAGACATGTTTAGGCTGTTGTTAGGACAATGCTAATTTTTCACTCAAAGCTTTTAAGCAAGAGTGTATTTGTGAGTGAAGAGGTTTGTTCTTCACGTGTGTCTAGGAGTCTTAAGATTCCTTGTGTGCTAAGCAATTGCATGATGTATAATTGCTTTAGTTATTGTGTATGAACGGGTGTGTTCATTGTGCCACTCAAAGCTTTTAAGCAACAGTGTGTGTCTCTTGATCAAAGTTGTGAAGCAAGATCAAGGTGTATTTGAAGAGTGTCTTCATACTGTAATTGTGAATTTTTTATCACTGCAGTGATTGAGGGGGAGTGAGCGGGGTCTCTTGTCTAGTGGATTCTAGGCAGAAGTGCCATTGGGTAGGTCTTAAGTGAAGAGTGCAAACGGGTTGTTTGACTCTGAATTAAGTCTACTAATAGTGAATTTCCTCCCTGGCTTGGTAGCCCCTAGATGTAGGTGTGGTTGACGCTGAACTGGGTGAACAATTACTTGTGTTATTTATCTTTCAACATTTACAATTCTGCACAATTTAAATGGTTAGATAAATAGTATGTCAGCCTGCTAATGTTACAACAGACGTCATGACATTGGTACAATTTAAAGAAATTTAAATTGTTCATGATCTGTCCTCGTCCTTGTTTCAGCAGAGTTCAATATTCTTAGGACATATGAGATCTGCATACCAGAATTTCATAAGTAATGGACCAGAGTGGGAGCAAATATAGAAGAGAGGTTAAGAAGTGAATACATGACCCTCTTGTGAAAGAGGGTATTTATAGAGAGACCCTAGCGCTGGGCCAATGGTCACTTGTGTTGGGCTGGATTGTCAGGCCCAACCCAGGTGACGTTGTCGCTACTGCGAAAATCGGCGCCGGCTTGACAGGAGAGTCGCCACCGTGCGTTATTTATCCCTCAGAGCGGGAAAGGAAACGCTCGAAGTAAACCTCGCAAAGACGGAAAAAGGTATGGTCATCGCAACCAAAACCTGGATTCGGGAGTCGGTTACGCAAGGGGAAGGTATTAGCACCCCTCACGTCCATCGTACTCGATGGGATCCACGCTTGGTGTTTATAAGGAAAAGGGTGTGTTTATCTATCTACGCTAATGGTCAGTCTGAAAAGAAAATAAAAGGACAGGACTCGACAGAACATACGGTGTTCTGGGCCTACGTACTCCCTCGTGCAATGGGAAAGTCAGAGTCAACGTAGTTCGACTACCTACGACTAAACGGGGAAAAGGTTGCTCGCCAGGACATCGCGTCCTGTGCCTACGTACTTCCTCACGGCCTGGAAGATCAGAGCAAACGTAGTTCGACTAACTACGGGTAAACAGGGGGCTCTCACACAGCAGTGAGAAAACAAACTGATCTCAAAGGTTCGGGAACCTACAACTACGATCTGGTCTCAAATGCACTCGGGCAAGAGAAATGGGAAACAATTAGTCGTCAGCGGGAAAGTCTCGATCGCACAGCCGCGAGAGAACAAAGGTTAGTTGTTAGTGTGCTCGCTAGGATATCGCATCCTATGCCTACATATCCTTGTCTGACACAAGGAATCAGAGCAGATGTAGTTCAGCTAACTACGGCACAAGCTACTCAAAAACTCCTACTGAAAGGAAAGGGAAAAGACACCCTAAAACTATAGCTGGAAAAGGGGAATCTACCTACTGCTATCATGCCTGGTTGACCACCCTAATGTCTATCATAACAACTCCGCAGCGGAGAAGTCAGAGCTCCTAAGGGATCATGGCAACAGGACTAAACGGCAAACGGGAAATACTACAACGTAAAGAAATACTGAAGATATGCATGAATGCAACAATTAGACAAACAAGGCACAAAGGCCGCAAACCACAGAGGTAAGGGAGCGCAGCTCTACCAAATACCAACAAGCAAAGCCACTCAATAACAAACAAGCAGAAGGAGGACCACCTCAACTTCTCATGCACACAAAGTCTACTTCTAAGATGCACCTACCTCAGAACTATCTAGATGAACACCTAAGTCTAATGCAACACAACACCACACAAGTCAAACAACACAAAGAGAAGGCTAGCTAACCTGATAGACTCCTATCAAAAGCTTAAACAAAAACCCTGACCAGGGCCCCTAACATCCCTGAAACAAATTCCTAATATATCTCTAAACAAAACCCTATGCAACACCTTAAGCAAAGATCTAAGCAAAAACTCTAATCAAAACCCTAAGCAAGAGGAATCAATCCCAGTCTCCAAGCTTCAGAACAAGCTTACCAAAGAGAGGGATCTAAGCAGACAAACTCATAGTGCCTTCCTCAGGAAAGTACTAGGAGGTTACCACTCAGGAGTCATATCCTATGCGGCTCGACAACTGTGATCAGTTTACATTCCTCCTCAGGAGAAACTAAACTCACATGAAGGCTCCGGCATCATTGGATATTTGAGAAATCCTATCTGAACTAATGGGACTAAGTGAGCAGACCCATAGGACCTTCCTCAGGAAAGTACTAGGAGGCTGACACTTAGGAATCGTATCCTATGTGGCTCAACAACTGTGATTAGTTTACATTCCTCCTCAGGAGAAATTAAACTCACAAGTTGGCTCCAACATCATTGGATACTTAAGAAATCCTAGATGGACTAGAGGAACTAAGTGGACAGACCCATAGGACCTTCCTCAGGAAAGTACTAGGAGGCTTCCACTTAGGAATCGTATCCCATGTGGCTCAACAACATGTGATCAGTTTACATTCCTCCTCAGGAGAAATTAAACTCACAAGTTGGCTCCAACATCATTGGATACTTATGAAAGAGGTGAGAAGAAAGAATGAAAGTCATTCACAGTGCCTTCCTCAGGAAAGTACCATAAACTCCCTTCAAACTTCAGGATCTCGAACCTCACAAACAGAGAACAAGCTCCTAGACTAAGCCTCAATCCAATGCATCCTTGCAAGCTCCAACAGGACTGCAACCAGCTCCCATCTTTGAGAAGAAACCACAGGTCCTCAAACCACAGGAAACTATCTCTGAAGTTCAACCACAGTCGAACTTCAAAGTCAGAAGCCATCAAGACTTCTCCTATCTTCAAGCTCAGACTAAAACATATCAGAACATCCTACAAAAATCTATCAAAAATCTATGGGAAACCTACATGGCTCTATGACAACATACTAAAAAATCAGAGCAAAATTCGTTACCAGACGAAAGAACTAAAATCAGCAAAGCAGACATATCCACAAACCAATTATTAATATCAAAACAATACAAAAAATGCAATTAAAATTAGAATGCATGATTTAAGTTAAAGTTTTTGTACTATAAAATTCTACATTGAATTACGAGTCTACAGAAAAAATAACGGAATTATTTGATTAATCCTACTATTTTTTATGAATTTTCTAATAATATGCATGCACAAAAAGATATTAAAAGAAGTCAATTAAATGGAAAATATACCAAAAATAGCAAACAAAAATAAAATGGCATTTTTATTTTTATACAATTTTCTAGACCTTTTCATGAAGTGGTAGAAAAAACAAGAACTCAAAAATCAATTGTTTTCATTTTATTATGAATTTTACAATATGCAAGAAAATATTAAAAGAAATTAAAAACTAAAAAATTGAAATAAAAGAGGGGGGCTCAAACAGCAATGCTTTTCAGTTCATTTCCTAAGGTGGGCCTGAATGGGGGGTGTGCCTAGTAAAAGGCGCAGGCCCAATGTGAACCAAAAATCCATCACAAAAAATAAAAGAAGAAAAGCGCAGGGGGTGCAGTAAGCGAATTTTTCAGTTTATTCTAACATGGGCTTCATGCTATGGGGGTGCAAATAACATTAAGGGCCTAAGGCCCAATATAATTCATCTGTCTCTCATACGAAGGGGGGGGGTACGAGTAAATGGGGAGTGTTTCAGCAACACGAATTGGGCTTAACCCAGCCCAGACCTAACCCTAATCTAAACCACAAAACCATTCCCCATTCCCTAATCCCAGATCACTGTTCATCCACTCCCAACCAAAACCCTAGCTGCTTCGCTCATCTTCCTCACACCTTCTCTGCAATTCTTTTCCAGAAAAGCTCAAAAACTCTCGAACGAAACACTCAAACAAAATACCATAACATCACTACTAAACCTCTCAATCCACGCCTCAACCAACACCACCCTAGCCATAACTAAATTCCAACGAAACAACATAACCTGAAGTCATATCATCAAGGAGAAGAATCATGCAATAAGATTGAAGTGAGGCGTACCTGGCTTGAGCAAGAACCGGCGAAGATTTCTTGAAGCTCGTTGGAGTATCTTGACGCGCGGTTGAGGATCGTTGGAGAAGACGAAGGAAGCCTGAGGATTCTCACGATCTGGACACGGAGGGGAGATTGAGGGTGAAGATGTCCTTGCGCTCGTTGAAATTTCCTGGAAAGAAGCGAAGAATTGATGAAGACTTGAATTTCTGGACGAAGCTTCAAGTGAATCTGGAAAACCTCTTGAATGTTGATGAAGGTGAGCGTGTTCTGGACACTTGTGATTGAAGAACAATGAAGGTGGAGGTACTTTCTGGAAAAGATTTCTTGAAGAACGATGGAGACGGACGATGATCTGGGCAAGACGATGAAGTTTCCGGCGGTGTTGAACTCTCCGGCGAGGGCGTGTGGCTGGGGATCGGAGGAAAGAAGAGGAAGAAGATGAAGATCCTGAGGGTTTTCTGCAGTTTTGCAGTTTCCGGTGAGAGACGGCGGTGTTAAGGGTGGCCGGACGGGGTTTGCATGCCGGCCGGTGGCTTCTCCGGCGATGGGTGCAGTGGAGACAAGTGTCTCAGAGGAGGTCCTGCATGCAGGACGCGTGGCGTGCGGATGAGGGAGTCGAGAGGTGGTGGGGCACGTGTGGCACTCGGTGGCAGAGTGTGAGAGAGTGTAGTGGCACTGAGTGGGAAACGTGGCTGGATCTGGTGAATTGGAGAAGTGAGGTGGTGGATCCGAGTTCGCACGCGTGGCCTGCCTCTTATAGTGACAAGTGTCACTTGCAGACTCTGGACAAAAAACTTCCAAAAACTGGGTTGCAAACTTTGGGCTTTCAAAAACAATGCCTCCTGGGCCCACGAAAAACTGAACAAAAACCCTAAAAAACTGAAAACTGATTAATAAAAGAATTAAATCTAATTATCTAATTAACCAATTAAGACCTAATTAACTAATTAACCTAACTAATCAAATCTAAAAGACAATTAACTTCCCTAATAAAATCTAACAAACTCAATTAAATCCTAAACAAAAGATTTAAATCCCGATTATCCTAATTAAGCCTAAAAATGATTAAAATCTAATTAACTCCATATTAAACCAAAAAATGATTAAAACTCTACTAATCTCTAAAAAAACCACTAAAATTCTGTTTAATTTCTATTTAAAATTCTATAAAATTCCTATTAACAATCTATACTATTATTTATAATATCTATTTAAAAGGAAAACTATATTAAAACAATTTCTATTTATTTCTATTAAAAACTATTAAAATTCCTATTAACATAAAAGCAAAACTATATTCCCCTTTTCTCTTTATTATCCTAAAAACAATTAAAACTATTTAAAATCTTTTATATTCTAAAAAATGGTAAAAAAAACGATTAAATCTATTTAAAAATCTATATAAAATTCTAAAAAGAGATTTAAGCTATTTAAAATTCTAAAAATCTAATTAAATCCTAAAAAAGATTAAAATGCCTATTTAAAATCCACAAAAGTCTATTAAACCCTAAAAATGCAGACAAATGCAAATGACCACCATAAAAGAGTGCACGAGACCAGATCGAATCGAACAGAGAACCCCCGGTATCAGAAATATCCCAAAATCACTATGCAAGCTAAAAATCACCGAGGAGCGCACAATTTCCCGGAAATAAAACCCTGATGATCTGGACTGGATCTGCCATAGCTAGTAAATGAAACCCATGCCGTAACTCTGATATCCTTTGTCTGTGCACAAATATCATGCGTCTGATTTGCGAATATGAATTTAAACCACGAGTCAGATAGGAGAACCGGTTGGTCAAATTTTAGGGTGCAACAGCTGCCCCTATTCAAGCGGCTTGGACCTGAAGGGTTTGAAGAGCGCTCATCCTTCAAACATTTAGAGGTACGAGACGGTTGAATACAAATAAAACCCGAAAATTTGCCAACCGCGAGAATATACTGTAAACTGCTTGGGGAATAAAGTCCTGAAAACCGAGTCCAGTCATTACGGTGCCAAACTGATCAATCATCTAGTAAAGAACCCCTGATTTCAACGCCAATTACCTGTGATACCCCATATAACAAACCCGAGGGTTGCAACAGAACACCTGATCCTTTCACATTGCCTACTGATAGGCAGGAAGAGAAATATACTCACATCGTTCAAGGATGGACGGGAAGACACCCTGAATGGAGGAAACACCAATACTTACATCGTCTAAGGGTAGACGGAATCATCCTGATTGATACTCACATCGTCTAAGGATAGACGGCAAGACGTCATTAATCTCCATACTCACGTCGTCTAAGGATAGACGGGAAGACGCCATTAATCTCCATACTCACATCGTCTAAGGGTAGACGGGATCATCCTGATTGATGAAACAAATCAATATTCACATCGTCTAAGGATAGACGGGAAGAAATTCATAATCTCCATACTCACATCGTCTAAGGATAGACGGGATCATCCTGATTGATGAAACAAATCAATATTCACATCGTCTAAGGATAGACGGGAAGAAATAATCTCCATACTCACATTGTCTAAGGGTAGACGGAAAGACACCATTAATCTCCATACTCACATCGTCTAATGATAGACGGAAAGACACCATTAATCTCCATACTCACATCGTCTAAGGGTAGACGGGATCATCCTGATTGATGAAACAAATCAATATTCACATCGTCTAAGGATAGACGGGAAGAAAGCATTAATCTCCATACACACATCGTCTAAGGGTAGACGGGATCATCCTGATTGATGAAACAAATCAATATTCACATCGTCTAAGGATAGACGGGAAGAAATAATCTCCATACTCACATCGTCTAATGATAGACGGAAAGACACCATTAATCTCCATACTCACATCGTCTAATGATAGACGGAAAGAAAAGCATATCCTGGGGAAACCCCTTCTTGAAACCCTACTGCGATCACCCGCAACTTCACATCGTCTACTGATAGACGGAAAGAAAACCACGTTCAAACTCAAGACGTCTAATGATAGACGAAGAAATCCATTTATTGGAGGAACACATCGTCAATATGAATTGACGGGAAGAAAAGTCTGTCGATATCAGATGACCGACAGCTCAAAGCATAACTGTTGTATGATCTGATACAAATAATCTGCTGAACTGTCTGAACACTTGTTGCTGTATAAATGCCCCTGAACTGATCACAGAGTAACTCACGCGCCATATGAGGCTGATAGAAAACCTGACTTATGCTTCGTATGCATATGCATATGCTTTAATCTTTCTATGGCATAATGCTCCATTCAGGATGGAAATGCTACGCATTTTGACAATGACATGCAAGTATGATGCGAATATGATGATGCATGCAATATGCTAATGCAGGCTCGAGCGGCCGGAGAAAGCTGGGTACAGAAAACCATTTTAGCAACATAAATGTTGAAGACGAAGCCAACTCCGCTGGGGATAAACCCGGATGTCACTGAATTATCCCAGCAAAATAAATGCTGGGAGAGTGAAATCAACTCCGCTGGGGAAATTAGGAACTTGACCGAACACCATCGACGAAGTAATACCCTGCTGGGGAATATAACTCCGCTGTGAAATAGCAGATATGCCGAGTATGATTGGACTTCTCTGGGGATAGCTCTCGAAAGGAAATCTGTAAATCTGAGCCCTGATGGTCTGATATGACATGCCCCAATATTCTGAACTTCGGAAAGATACTTCACATCGAATGCTCCTCGAATAACTTCTGCGTGCTTAAGATGGTCTGCCCCTGACTGCATTGACGTTGCCCCTAACTATATGGTTTAGAGTAGTGCCCCTGACTTCAACACATTTACCTGAATCTCAACCTGATTGCCCCAGGATAATTGACTTCAAAAGGCTGACTTGACTGGGGATCACGATAGTAGCTTGCCCCTGCTCTCGGAACCTTCGGGCGTTCTGTATTCTACCCTGACTATACTTTCCACCGTAGGAAGCTTTTCTGCTATCAAGCGCTTACTCGCAAGTAAAACAAGTTGTTCTGCGTAAAAGATATACTAATGCAACACATATGACAGCTTTGACATCCAATCTGTTCACTGGGAAAAGGAAAAAACAGTTTATGGCATAAAATGCACAAAACGTTTATCAAGAATATCAACATCAGTACCAACATGGTATGAAGAACCCTTTTAGGAGTCAGAATCGACGCGACCTTCACTGAAGTATGCTTTCGAAACAACCTGCTTCAATTAGGACTTTTGAAGGTTGTAATGTGGTCAGGTTCACGGTTTTGAAGGAAAGGATAAAGGCTCAAAGTTTATTTTAACCCACCCGTTCTCCTTGATGTTCTCCCGTCCTACGTTCAGCTAATTCAACCTTAGCGCTCACCTCTCAGAGGTTGAAAGATAGGAATGATAGTTCGAGAAACTTTTGGATTTTGGAGTGACAGCTACGCACCTTTCGTCTTTGACACTTGAGGTCACCCGACTCGTATTTCCTTTGAGGATTTTTCTTTTGATCCTTTTCTTCTTTTTTTTTCATATCCCTAACTTTTGCCTGGACTGACTCCTTTTGAGTTTCTTTTGATTTTTTTAAGTCCAGCGGGATGCCCTCATTTTTGCCTAAGTCATTTGTTTTGAAGTTTTCTTGACTTAGCGGGCTTTCGATTCTTTTTTCCCTTCGTTTTTTTTCTTTCGAACAAGTCGTGTGACACTGGTTGTCTGACTCTTTGGAGAATAACATGACTGCCCCACTCTTGATTGAACCATTGCGGTCTTTTAGGCACGACCTCTAGGGGTGTGATTGATCCTCGAACGGACACTCCTTTTGCAATTTGGACGCTCGGTCAAATTAGCTAACACCTATCCTGCCCCAGGTTAAAGATCGAGGGTTTTTCGTTTTCAGAAAGAACTCCTACTACAAGGCTCAAAGGGGTTGACAAGGGATTATCTTCCTTATAACTCCGGTGTTTAGGGATTTGAAACAATGCTTGTACATCATCAACAGGTTTTATTTCAAAAGCATACGATATCGGAAGTTGCATGTCGTTCATTTTCGTCATCCTCCCCAGATTCTTCTTAACCAAGCGTTGACATTTGTAAAAACAATTAGTGAACACAACTGGATTCAATCAAAACATGCATATTTATTTCATTATCATCAAATGAATGAAAACAACAAGTTTTACAAACAAGATTGCAAATTCAAACAGGAAAGAAACTACAAATGTAAAGACATGACAAGATAAAACAAGAAAAAATGCTAGCTTCCGAGAACCGGGCTTTCGCATCTGTCCTGCTGCTGAACCAGCTATCTTCACAATCAGTTATTAGAGGCAATTCAATGCTGTCTTGATCTGCTTTCAACGACTCAACTAAATTATAGAGCCCTTCCTCCTTCATTCAGATGATCTTGGGACCTTCCTGCCCGAAGCTGATTGCTGCACTATCAAGTAGATCCTGCACTTTGTGCTTGAAGGCCAGACAATCTTCAATGTTGTGCCCCTGTGCTCCCGAATGGAAATCACAGCGCTCCTTGATATCGTACCCTGCTGGAGGCGTACCTGTCAGTGGAGCTAACTTCCTCTTCTCAACCAACTGCAATCGTAGCAACTCCTGAAGAAGTTCGGCATACGGCATCGGAGGCACCTTAAATACCCTCAATGGCTTCTGATTTTGAGCTTTTCGCTGATTGGGATGCTGCTGCCTTTTCCACTGTTGGGATCGTTGCTGTTGTTGCTGGTATCGGGTTGACTCTTGAACATCCTTCGTAGCAAATGCAACATCGGTTTCTTGACTTTCGCTGTACTGATCAAGACACTCTTTATGCTTAGCCATTTTCTTTCTCAGATCTGCCCCATGAATAGGCAACAGTTGTGGGCGTGGAGATTCCGACACCATGGAATCCAGGATACGCTTCTGACCCACTGCAGCTTTAGAAACATCTGTCATCTTAGCATCGACTGAGACAGGAGCAATACGCACAGCTACGCCGCTCGGCGTGAATTCAATATCGTGCGAGTCAATCAGGTCTCGGACATTGTGCCTGAAAGCATGACAACCCTTGATGTCGTGTCCGAATGCCCCGGAATGAAATTCACATTGCTTGCTGGCATCGTACCCATGAGGAAGCGCTCTCGTGGGTGGTTCCAACGTTCTCTTCTCAACCAGATTAAACCTCAATAAAGTCTGCAAGAGCTCAGCATATGTCGTAGGCGGTGCCTCAAATATTCTCTTTGGCTTCCCTTCCTGAATCCTCCGTTGAGCTGGATACACCCTCTGTTGCTGCTGCTCAGGTTCCACATGCACGGGTGGCGCGAGCTTCTTCACTGCGGCTTCAAATAGCTGATCATCCTCTTTCCTAAGCACATTCTTGACTACTTCCATGATCAAGCTCACTTGGGTCTTCAGCTGACTGTTCTCCTCTTTGAGAATCTTCTGCTCCAAACGCATCTCTTGCATGTCTCTCATCATCTGCCCCAGCTGGCTTCGGACTTCAATCAATTCACGCTGATTCTGTTCCATATCTTTGAAGGAATTCCTGCAACAAACTGGACGATGAGGAAATAAGACCCACGGTTCTGATGTACCTGTTAAACGATAATGCAACGCAGAAAGCAAACACATATTCGATACAAGATAAAGAGAAACTCAAGCTATCAGCACACAGACAAACATCTCCCACACATGTATAACCAACAAAAGCATCACGTAGGCACAAATGAGTATGAATACAATGAACCCAGCCAACAGTCCTGGTGGTGGTCAGCAAACACTAGTGCACAAAAGCTAAACGGATTATGCAGAGAAAACAGATGCGACCCCCGGCACATAAACTTCTAGAAACTTCTCCCATATTCAACTGAACTCTCCGATTGACAATCTTCAGAGCACACACTTCCTGTGGAGTCTTCCATGACATTAACTGACGAACCCACACAACTGGAGGATGGAAACTCATTAATCTGAACAAAACCCTGAGGAGTGATGCAAATACGGCTAGAGTCTAACAGATCTTGAACCTGGCTTCTAAGCACTTTACAATCATTTGTTGAATGCCCCTGTGCCCCAGCATGGTACTCACAGCGGGCGCTGGTGTTGCACCCCAAAATTTGCCCTCACAATACAAGACTTTGTGTTCCAAGAAGGTTCACAAGGTTCACAAAATTCACAATTGGTCAGAAGAGTTGACAATTCCCTCAGACAATGCACCTCCTAAGCAGTGCATCCAAAACTAGGGTTTTGACTTTAATCAGGCTAAATGGACTTCCAAGACTTCAGATTTGGTCCCAGGGGTATTTTGGTCATTTTTACGTGGATCCCGCTAATTCTTTGAAGAGGGGCTGTTACTGAGCTGTGAGACACTTGAGACACTATTTCTGAGGCATTTATTTATCACCTGTTTTGATTATATCAAGGTGCCAATTCGATGTGTTCGGTATCGAAATTTGTCGGGCATAACTGGATTTAAGGTCCATTTTATCGCTCATGGTTTATTTCCAGAGCATTTCCGTTGCTGTTAATAAGGCGCAGTGTAATTGGGTATTATTGGATTGTTGCTTATATCATTTGGTCAGTGGAATTCAATTACGGGCAATATCATCATTGATACTAAATCTGTTGTGATTACGGCGCGCATTCGCGTTTGGTTAGAAAATGAGGAGAATATTGTTGGCTAGAATCCAAATGAATGAAGTCAGGTGATGAGATTAGGACTACCAACGAGACAAGTACATGAGCAAGAATATCATTCGTGAGTATTTATGGTTTATGACTAGAATAATGAATTTAAATATTTGTGGATTTATTCACAAATGTTTATAATTTATAACTAGAAATAAATATAAATAGATTCAAAGTTGAATGATCATGGAATTTTTATTTCATAAGAATATCATTTTACAAAAGGAAGTGAATCATTTCACATTTGAATTGCTGTGAGATTACATTTACAAATGTTACATCTACTCTAAAAATCCTAAATCCTAAAAACTCCTAAGGCTTCTTCATGGTATCCTTCCTTTGAGTGTTCCTCGAAGTTCCCGATCACCTGCAAAAAAATAAGAGAAACAAAACAGAACAGAGTAGGAAGATGTTAGAAAGATGAATTTGACACTCTCAGAACATCGTCATCATCGAGTGCCGGGAGTGGCACAACCGAAGCTGCATCCTACTCCCGTTCCCAATCCGCGCCATCGGCGTCAGACCGGTAGTGTTTGTTCTTATTTCGAGGGACAGCCGAGAAAGATGAAGAGTAAAATGAAGTTTGGGGCCGATAAAAGGTTTTGCCGAAATGCTTGTTTAAGCCAATGGATTGTACTATCAAGTAAATATCTCAGAATTTATCCAGTGGATATCCAAAATCCAAGTCAGTATATTAGACAAAACAGAAATCCATGGATATCGAACCAAATTTGCAATCAAATACGAATATCCAACAAATCCGTCACCTGAAATTCATTGACAAAGTCAGGTTGTAGCGGTAAAAACCAATTCGATCCAGAAAACAAGAGAATAAGCTCAAACAACAAGATCGGTTCGATTCACAGACTGCATCAAAAGAAAATTGCATCAAACAAGTTCGAAAGCATCACGGAAAAATCGAATGCCATTTTGACAAAGTGCAGATAGGCAAATTCGATGACAGACTAGATACCACAGCTGAAATATACCAGTCATAGCAGGAAAATTAAGTCCAAAACCGAACCGTTCCTGAAAATCCATTACCCAAACTCATAGCCACATATCAGTTCAGGAAAAAAGAGAAGTGAGTTCAGTTTAGAGAAAGAGGAACCAAGTTTCGGTTCAGAAGTAGAATCGAGTAGGCATCACTTTTACACCAAAACTGAGCATCAAAACTGCACAAGCTCATCACAGAAAATTCATTAAACTCCATGTTCGAAAAAGGCATCAAATAAACAACAATAATTCTATCAGAAAAAACAACAGAAAGTGACATGAATTGCAACCGAGTGTCAATAGCAAACACATCTAAGCAACAGAGAACCTAACTCAACTGCACCAGAAATTGGATGTTAGAACAGGTCAAACGAGCCAAGAGGGTCAATGTCAAGAAAATAAATCCACCAAAGCAACAATGGATATCAGAAAAAGACCAGTTCAAGATCAAAGGGGCATCGAAATAAAGTCCACATCTGCAAAAGAGTAAGCAATCCAAATCAGTTCAAAATGGATATCTAAAACAATCAAATAAAAGTTGTATCTCAATCGAATCCAAAAAAGGGAAGAAAATCATATCAGATCGAAACAATGTTGGTTTACAAAAGTTCCATAAAATCAAATCAAATCGAAGGCAATAATGGAAGAGCAACTCAAATATCCAAAAAGCCCAAAAAAGAAATTATAAAAGGAACAATCTCACCGTGTTGGAACCCTAACGCGCTGAGAGAGAAAACAGAGGGACCGCTGAGAGAGAAAACGGACAAATCGCAAAGCAAAACCCTAGGCGGCGCGAACAAGAAGGAACGGCCGAGACTCAGAGGAAACGAAGTCCTCATCATCGTCTTTGTAAGAAACGGCGACAAAGACCATCGACACTCATCACGCGAACTAAACCCTGTGGAAGTACGGTCGCCGGCGCCGTTCACTTAAATCGGTGAACGAACCAACTTCGAGGCTCAGAATACTATCGTCATCACCATCATCGCCTCAGACTCTCCCATCAACAAAGGAAATTGGACGAACAAAACCATCGGGGCCGCCGTGAAAGAATCGCCATCGAAGTCACCCAAAACCCTAACGAGAGGGTAAGTGATATTTGTTTTGAAATCTCATGCGTTCATTTGGTTTGTGTTTTTCAGAAATGGGGAGATGAGGAAACCAACGGTAAATGTCTGACGGGGAAGACGGAACAAGAATGAAAGGAAGATGCAAGCGCCGCTCGTGAGATGAAAGGGGCCATTAGAACCCTAATTGGGATTCGAAATGCTAACGGCCTGGGGTTGGGTCCGGGTTGACAACCGGCCCAACCATTATATTGTTTTATCTTTTTATTTTTTATTTTGTTATTTTGTGTTTATTTATTAATTTATGTTTGTTATATTCAATATCTCTTTTTTGATTTGTTATTCTTTTGAACACAATAAAAATTTCTTCCTTTTTTATAGTAATTAAAAAACAAAAAAATACATACTTTCTTAATAATAAAAATATTGTTAAACAATCAAATTATTTTTGAAAATCAAATTTATATTATTTTTGGGCAATATCACAATTTTTCTGCTATTTTAAACATTTTCATGACTAACCCTGTCTGTTCGTTTTGCAGCTTATTATGTCGTCTTTTATTCGGTTGTATTTTTATTCAAATTTTCATATTATTGTAACTGCTCCTCACGTGTAACCTCGCGAATCCTAACAATCGCGCTCCAATTACTGCCTTTAAATTTCTGCTTGCATAGTTAAATTAGGACATTATTCCCTGTTCGCATGATGCAATTGTTTCACACATTTATCAATTATTCTATCACACTACACTCATCCGAAGGTTAGGTCTAGCTTTTGGTCGCCGCGCCAATAGTCCTCAACTTCAAACCCTTTCACCTTACAAACCCTAAATTTTCATACATGTCTCGCCGTGGACCAAATTACAATTTTACCCCTAGCATTAGGTCAAAGAGCCGCCGCGCTCATTTTAGGGTTTCCCGCCGCGGAATCCCTAACCTAACCCTAATTACAACTTAACATTTCAACGTAGAAATTTGGAGTTCCTACACTCCACGTAAGCGTGTCCTTAAGATGCGTTTATTCCCCTTAAGACCTTGACCACAGTCAAGAAGTTTCTAACCTCCCTATTGAGGGGAACTACGATTACTCTGATTCCACTCCCGTAAGGATACGTAGGCACAAGATGCGATGTCTTGCCGAGTAAACTTAGAATTAACCCCCTTTATTATTTATTATTGCTTATTTATATTTTATTTATCTTTGCTATTTAATTATTTTGCTTATTATTCTGTAATTGTTTCTTGGATGTAAAGTTGTTTAATTATTTAATTATTATTATGGTTAGTAATTAGGGAGTGTAACAACATGTATGTAATATTAAAATAAATTTAGATCACTTTTAAATAAAGATAATTAAAATAAACACGTCACACACGTAAGTCGATTTTAATCGCCGTCTCACTTCCTAAGGATATCCCTCAAGTTGCCTACGAATAATGGTTAAGTGGGGTGTATAAAGCAAGTCCCTCAAATAGAAAAATCATCAAAGTCCCTTATGGTTGCCTTTACGAATCGAGTCCCTTTCGAAAAATGATGATGGTCCCTTATATGTGCTTATTACATCCCACAATGGCCTTCAAAGTCAAATTGTCCCTCACATGTCCCTTAACATCCAAAGTAAGGACTACCTACTCCATTATAGTAGGGATAGTCTTACTAAAGGAAAGAATGAAGAATAAGAAAGACCTTTAAACATTAGGGTAGGTTACTCCTAGGTGCTTGCTCACTTCAAAACTGTTTCGCACTTAAACAAATTTTCAACAAGTTTTCAAACAAGTTCTTAACACATCCTTACATGGATTATTTATTAACTATTCTGAAAATTTTCTATTCACACACTACAATTTCAAAACAATTCAAAAGTGAGCTTAAGTACCTAAGAGCCCATGGATAACCATGGATGAAAAGGATGCTAATACCTTCCCTTTTCATAACCTACCCCCCGGACCCAAAGTATTCTCTAAGGTCTTTCCTGTTCTTTTATAACCTTTCCTTATGGATAAAATAAAAGTCGGTGGCGACTCTTGCTATCCGCAACATTGTTTAAAGTCAGTTCTCCCACCGTGTTACAGAACTGGCGACTCTGCTGGGGACCTATTTAAGAGGGGTACCCTTAGGAATTAAGATCACTTTAAATTGTTTGCCTTGTTTGCTTTATTATTATATTGTTGGGGTGCTCTTATGTGTGAAAGGTCCTAACCCGGATCTAGTGTACCTTAGGTAAATGGCAATAGACCAAGGAAACTGTACGACGTATATCGATACGGTTGATCTGGTGGCCATAGTTAGTGCGACTTCTTGGTTGGTGCTTATATTCCTTAAGTCAAGTTGAGGATAATATTGAGGCTGCCATATGTTGTCAATGCACTAACTGACTTTTAGAACCCTAGTTAACTCATCTTGGCCTTTAGAAAGTAGTGAGGTAACCGGCTTTGGTGCAGACTGAAGTTGGTTGACACTCGATACTACGCTCATTGAGATCTTAAACTTGGAGGGTTTTGGTTGGCAAGTAAGTTGCCTTCTGAACAACCACCCTTGTGAAGGATCAATGATATTGAGATCCCTTAGAACCTGGTTACTTTTGTAGGACAGGATGAACCATCTAACTTCAGGGGAGGGTACTCACCTTTAAACCTCATGCAAGCCTTTAAACCTAGGGCAATTGTGTGACTTGTTTGTGTGTGCCACATGTTTGTGATTGAACATAACATCATGACATCATCATGCATCATGAGCATATCATTTTCCCTAACCATTTCAAGGACCAAGGGAGTTATTTTTGTTCTTTGTTGCAGGTCATGACTTCTGCTCGTAGAAACACCATCAGGATCGACTTTGTAGGGATACCTCCCAAGCTCAAAGAGTTGGTTTCCCAAGTGTCTGATCATTCCCAGTTCGTCCAGAGACATGGTCACCTATTGGATCTAGTCGCTTCAGGGTTCAGTGAAGACATGATGAGTGTGCTGTTCCAGTTCTTTGACCCTAAGCACCATTGCTTTACATTTCCTGATTATCAGTTAGTTCCAACCATGGAGGAGTTCTCTAAACTTCTGGGTATCCCTATTCTTGATCAGAAACCATTCACAGGTTTGGAGAAGGAGCTTAAACCTGAAGTTATTGCTGCAGCTCTACATCTGAAGAAGTCTGACATTGTTCTAGAGACGAGAAGCGGAGTTAAAGGTATTCTTGCCAAGGTATTAGTGGATAAAGCTCAAATGTTCTTGAAGGCTATGAGCTACGATGCTTTTGAGGAGATCTTAGCCTTATTGATTTATGGCTTAGTGTTGTTCCCCAATCCTGATCAGTTCATAGACGTTCATGCCATCAACATATTCCTGAGTCACAATCCAGTGCCTACCTTACTTGGAGACATCCTACATTCTCTTCACACCCGTACTACAAGGGCAAGAGGAACTTTGATGTGCTGCATACCTTTACTTTCTAGGTGGTTTATTTCTCACCTTCCTCGCTCAGTAATGAAGAATGAGCAAGGGTTCAGATGGTCCAAGAGGATCATGTCACTTTCTCACTCAGACATCCATTGGTGCTCCAGATCTATGGAGAATGTCACCATCATTGACCATTGTGGGGAGTTTCCTAATGTGCCACTTCTAGGCATAAGAGGAGGCATCACCTACAACCCATCTCTAGCTTTACGACAGTTTGGTTACGCCCGGAGCGATGGTCCACATGACATGTTGATTCAGGGCATTGTGTTTGATTACGACAACGATCTTCAGGGTTACCGTCAGAGATTCATCCGAGCTTGGGGAAAGGTAAACAGGATTGACAGCAAGACACTGGAGCCTAAGTACACTATTCCTATGGAGGCTTATCTCAGATGGGTACGATCTCGTGCTCAGACACTCATGATGCCATATCCTGCCGTCCTACCAGTTACCATGGAACCTGTTGCTGAAGGAGACACAGCTTATACCATCCTTCACCCAGACATGCCTACTGATATGGAAGACTTGCAGAGATCATGGATCCAACTGAAAGAGCAAAGGGATACTTTCGAGGCTCATTACAAAGCAAGCCAAGCAAGGATCATAGAGCTAACAAAGCTACTTCATGAGGAACGAAACCTCAACTCATACCTCAACACAAAGAGGAAACGTCCATGGGAGACTTAAAACCCCATCTTTTGTACTTATTTCGTTTTCATTTTTTGTAAGCCTAAAAGGCAAAACAAGTTATTACTAATAAAAAGTTACTTTCTTGTTTGTTTAAGCAAATTTAAATCCTGCGGTCCTTGAAAACATTGCATATGCATTCCCATATCATTGCATCACAGGTTTATAATTGTGCACAGGTTTCTCATCTCCTCGCTGTTTATTTCAGCAATGGCTCTTGAACAATCAGTTAAGGATCTCCAGGCACAGAATGCACAGTTCCAAGAGCTGATCCTGAACCTATCTAAGGGACAGGATGAATTGAAGACACTGCTGGCCAAGAAGACTAAGAAGGCTAGAAGGTCTGCTGGGTTGCTCAACATGGGAAGAAGGTTCAAAGGTCCTGTCAAGACCAAGGAACATGTTGAAGACTATGAATCTGAAGAATCTGAGCAGGAGAGAGGCAGTCTCCACAACACTATGGGGGACTCTAATTCTGAGGCTAACTACTACCATGAGCCTAACGAAGACAAATTCAAGATGCTGGTGGATAGAATGGATGCTATGGAATTGCAGAAATCATCTGGGCTGGATTTTGAGGATTTGAGCTTGATATCTGGGGTGGTCATACCCATTGGGTTCAAAGTTCCTACATTTGTTGTCTATGATGGGGTCTCTTGTCCCAAATTGCATCTGAGGTCTTATGTCAGAAGAATTCAACCCCACACTGCTGATAAAAAGTTGTGGATCCATTTCTTTCAAGAGAGTTTATCTGGAGCTCAGCTAGAGTGGTATTATCAGTTGGAGAGTGTCAACATCAGAGATTGGAATGACCTTGCTGAAGCTTTCTACAAGCAGTATCAATACAATGCTGACTTAGCCCCCACTCGCATGCAGCTTCAAAGCATGTCTATGGGTGCCAAAGAAAGCTTTAAGGAGTATGCTCAGAAGTGGAGAGACTTAGCTGGAAGAGTTCAACCCCCTTTGACTGATAGGGAATTGGTTGATATGTTCATGTGTACGCTGAATGGTCCGTTTTACAGTCATCTCATTGGAAGCTCATCATCTGGCTTCACTGAGTTGATCATGACAGGAGAGCGAGTAGAGAATGGTATCAAGAGTGGTAAGATCCAAGTGGGCACTTCTTCATCAGGTGCTGCAAAGAAGCCTCCCACTGGGAAGAAAGAATCTAATGCTGTGTATGGTCAGCCTGATCGTAACAGAAGGCATCAGTCTGTTAGTGCAGTTCATATTTCAAATCCAACTCCTGCAACAACAGAGCAGCCTCAAGGCAACCAACAGAGGGCTAGAAGACAGTTCACGAAGATCAACATGTCAATGGCTCGGGCATTGCAACACTTGTTGAAAGCTGAACTTATTACCCTGAGGGAGGCCCCTCAGAATCCCAATGTTACCTCTCCCAAGTACAATCCCAATGCACGATGTGCATATCATTCAAACTGTCCAGGACATGATACTAATAACTGCTGGGTCTTGAAGAACAAAATTCAGGATATGATTGATGCTGGAGAAATTGAGTTTGATCCACCAGGTACTCCAAATGTGATTACAGCTCCAATGCCAAATCACGAGAAGACTGTCAACGCCATTGATGAAGATATTGATGAAGATCTGCATGTCTATTCAGTTATGGAGTTGAGCACACCATTGTCTGTTATCAAAAAGAGGTTAGTACAAGCTGGGATCTTTCCAGGTTGTCATGAAGATTGTCTATATTGTACCTATAAGCCGGATAGTTGCTTCATTTTGAGAGATGGGATTCAACGTCTCATGGATAAATATACTATAGTGTTTGAAAGAAGACCAGCATCTGTAGAAAGTATGGTGGATCATCTGACTCAGGGTAAGAAGATTGAAGAGGTTGATATGGTTGACAAAGTACCACTAAGAATCACTTCAAAGGGTCCCATTAAAATCACTCATCAGGGCCCAATCAAGATTACTGCTGAAGGTCCTGTGAAAGTTGTCACTGAAGCCAGAGTAGCTCCTCTGATCATTACCACTCCTGGTCCTATTCCTTATACATCTGACAAAGCTGTGCCTTGGCACTATGGGTCTGATGTTTACATCCATGGTGTCAAACAGGAGCCTTTACCTGATATGCCTGTTGACATTGATAATATTGCCGGATCTAGCAAGATCACTCGTAGTGGAAGAGTCTTCTCTCCTCCAGTTGCTTCTAAGAGTGCGGTTACTCCTGCTGTTACTTCCACCACTGATGCTCGGGGCAAGGGTCCTGTTATTGAGCCTGTATCTACTGATGTGCCAGCTGCTGATGACCTCTCTAAGCAGATGGAAGAAGTATTGAAAATCATTCGCAAGAGTGATTATGATATTGTTGATCAGCTGGGGCATACTCCCTCAAAGATTTCTATGCTCTCCCTGTTATTATGTTCTGAGGCTCATGCCAAGTCATTGATCAAGTTTCTAAAGATGGCTCATGTACCCAGTGCAATTTCTGTGGACCAGTTTGAGAATTGTGTTGCTCACCTGACCTATGATAACGGGTTAGGATTTTCTGATGCTGACTTGACCCCTGCCAAGAGGGATCATAACAGGGCCTTGCATATTTCAATTGAATGCAGGGGCACTACCCTGTCTCATGTGCTGATAGACAATGGTTCCTCTCTGAATGTGTTGCCTAAGGAAGTCCTGAACAAGCTGAGTCCTGAAGATACGGTATTGAAGCCCAGTAATATTGTGGTAAAGGCTTTTGATGGTTCTAGAAGAGTAGTGCATGGGGAAATTGATCTTCCAATCAAGGTTGGCTCTCAGGTGTTCGCTGCTACATTCTATGTGATGGATATTCGTCCTTCGTACTCATGTCTGCTTGGTCGTCCCTGGATCCATGGGGCAGGTGCTGTGACCTCCACATTACATCAAAAGTTGAGATATCCGGTGAATGGAAAAGTTGTTACTGTCTTTGGAGAGGAAGAATACTTTGTCAGCCATGTAAACACTTTCAAGTATCTGGAAGTAGAAGGTGAATACATTGAAACTCCATGTCAGTCATTTGAAGTGGTTCCCTGGGCTGTTAAGGATTGTGTGACTCCTCCTGCTGTGAAGAAGGTTCCTGTGGTCATCAGAAACCCTCCAACAATGGCAATGGCCTCCCTCAATGATGCAAAAGCTATGGTGGAAGAAGGTGGTTGTACTATTTGGGGTCAGCTTCCTGATATTCCATACAAGTCTGACAAGTTTGGTTTGGGTTTCACTGCAGAGTCCCAGAAGGCTGTTCGTCGTGCTCGTGCTGTTCGTATCACCAATCAAGGGGTTATCAGTGCTGTGGGAGATCAAGATGAAAACTACAACTTGGAGGCATGGATTTTTCCTACTGTGGGTGCTGGACTCAATAATTGGACAGCTGAAGATGTTATCCCTATCTCCTTTAGTCAGGAGTAAATACTATTACTGTGTTATGTTTTTAAATTTATAATTTCTGGAACAATTAAAACTTTCAAGCCATGTGCCTTACCCGGGGCACAATGGTGTGCTTGTTACGGGTTGTCATTTCATTTGCATACTTCATTCAATAAAATCAGTGGACGTTTCGTTTTCGTAGATATTGTGTTCCTTGTCTTTCTTTTTCTTTTATTTTTGCTTTATCAGCTATGTGTTCTTACACACACCCACGTCACTAAAATGCAGATCCTCATCCACTCTGGATCCAGTTGATAACAGTTCTACTATTGCCAATTACAATTTCGAGAATCCGATCTATCAAACTGAAGACGGAAACGAGGACGATTGTGAAATACCTGTAGAGCTTGCTAGGTTGTTACAACAAAAAGTGAAAGCTATACGAGAGATGCCAGCTCCTCGTACTGAGAAAGAGGTTAGAGGTTTCTTGGGACGATTGAACTACATTGCAAGATTTATTTCCCAATTAACTACCATCTGTGAGCCAATCTTCAAGTTGTTGAAGAAAGATCAGGTGATGGAATGGAATGATGAGTGCCAGACTGCCTTTGATGAAATCAAGAGATATTTGCTAGAACCTCCAATTTAAATGCCACCAGTTGATGGAATACCCTTGATTATGTATTTAACAGTATTAGACAACTCAATGGGGTGTGTATTGGGGCAACATGACGAGTCTGGTCGAAAAGAGCAGGCAATATACTACCTTAGCAAAAAGTTTACCGACTGTGAAACAAGATACTCACTGCTCGAGAAAACTTGCTGTGCTTTGGCATGGGCTGCTCGCCGACTAAGACAGTATATGTTGACCCATACTACCTTATTGATTTCAAAAATGGATCCAATCAAGTACATATTTGAGAAACCTGCTCTCTCCGGAAGAATTGCAAGATGGCAAATGATCTTGACGGAATATGATATACAGTATACTACTCAGAAGGCCATTAAGGGGAGTGTTGTTGCTGATCATTTGGCTCATCTAATAAGAACATTAAGAAGATTGTACAGAAGATGACTGTTACTTACAAGGATTGGCACGAGATATTACCATTTGCTCTGCATGGTTATCGTACTACAATACGTACTTCAACAGGGGCAACCCCATTCTCCTTAGTCTATGGTATGGAAGCAGTTCTGCCTATTGAAGTTCAGATCCCCTCCTTGAGAATTATGAAGGATGCAGGCTTGGATGAAGATGAGTGGATTCAGACTCGACTTGACCAGATAAATTTGATTGATGAGAAAAGGTTAGCAGCAGTTTGTCATGGCCAGATGTACCAGAAACGGATGATCAAAGCTTTTAACAAGAAGGTTAAGCCAAAGGTATATCAGGCTGGTGACTTGGTAATCAAGCGTATCATATTACCACAGGGTGATCCTAGGGGCAAGTGGACTCCAACATATGAGGGACCATTTGTAGTCAAGACAGTGTTCTCAGGAGGTGCCATGATACTGACTACAATGGATGGTGAAGACTTCCCACAACCTGTAAACGCAGACATAGTTAAAAAATACTACGCATAAAAAGAGACCCGCTAGGTTGACAGGCCTAGGCAAAAATAAGGGCATCCCGGCAAACCAAAAGGGTTTGGGCAAAAATTAGGGATATATATATAAAAAGATGTACACCCGGCAAGTCGAAAACCTGAAAAGGCGGCTTGGGCAAAAAAGGGTATCCCGGTGGATTGAAAACCTGAAAGGGCAATCCAGGCAAAAGTTAGGGATTAAAGCGTATGACTATGTCTCGTTTGGATCACTCATGAAACTGCAACCAGTTGTACTACTTACTCAAGCTCAAACAGATAAAGCTCAATCCAATCGTTTCCGTCTCAACAGCAAGAAGATGAGATACTTGAGTGGCAATAGTAGAATTGAAACTCAATAGGATTATTTCCCACATAGCTGATTCTTTTTGTAAAACTTCATGACAAAATTCTCTTACTAGGGTTTATGTCTCCTTGTACAAACTTACCCGTGTATGGGTCACTTTTGATATAAATAAATTCCATCTTTTGGATCCAGATTTACTTTTACCCTATTTACATAAGCGAAACGTCCATTGGTTGTGTTTGAATGTATGTATGCCTTTGAATATGATTGATGTTTACCAGAAATGCATGTATGCTTTTAATATGATTGATGTTTACCAGAAATGCATGAAAATGCAGTAATAGTATTTACTAAGGACGAACGAGGGAAGGATTTCAACGAAGCTTCGCCGGTTCATCTTTACAAGACAGTTACAAACCATCAGTAGGACTAATCCATTTTCACAAAGTCTAATCTCCCCTGGAATTTATATCCATCTCTTTTATCCTCATACGGATATACGGGAAATTACTTTCCAATAAGGGCACGATGAACGAAGACGGGATGTTATACTTATCCTACTATCAAACGAAAACGAAGGTTATCTATACCCTACTATCCCCAACAACGGGAGGTTATCTATACCTTGTTATCCCCAACAACGGGAGGTTATCTATACCTTGTTATTCCCAGCAGACGGAGGGTTATATATTCTTCAACAACGAATCGGGATTTATTTTCCTTGGCCAGCAGTTGTTATACAAGGATATCCAGACACTTCCAGCAGTGTCATATCATACATACATCATTTACATCATACCATAACATATATATCTATAGTACATTACCTAAGTGCATCATGTCATACATGCATACATAAAGCCTAAACTAATGTTGTTATACAGAATGCTACCTTGTTTTCAGGTTAATTATCCAGCAAACAAGCTTATGATCTTTGGGACTGCTTTATTGTAACCTCAGGGTTACTTTATCCTCCTGATGAGCTTCTTATTACTTTGGGACTGCTTTATTGTAACCTCAGGGTTATTTTATCCTCCTGATAGCCTCTCATGACTTCAAGACTGCTTTAGAGCTACTGATTGCTCTATCTTCCTGAAATCATCCTATTACTTCAAGACTACTTTAGAGCTATTCATTGCTCTATCCTCATGAGGTCATATTACTACTTCAAGACTGCTTTAGAGCTATTCATTGCTCTATCCTCCTGAAGCCATCTAATTATTTCAAGACTGCTTTAGAGCTATCCATTGCTCTATCCTCCTGAAATCATTACTTCAAGACTGCTTTAGAGCTATTGATTGCTCTATCCTCCTGAAGCCATCTAATTATTTCAAGACTGCTTTAGAGCTATCCATTGCTCTATCCTCCTGAAATCATTACTTCAAGACTGCTTTAGAGCTATTGATTGCTCTATCCTCCTGAAGACATATCACATTATTATTTCAAGACTGCTTTAGAGCCATTCATTGTTCTATCCTCCTGAAATCATATCATTGCTTCAAGACTGCTTTAGGGTTATCACTATTGATTGCTCTATCCTCATGAAGACATGCTGCTACATCATTATTATTCCAGACTCCTGACAGCTTTCATCATACACCCATATTTTGAACTGCTCCCCCCTAGTGGCATCTTTAAGCCCACTCAATCATGTTCAACCAACCATCAATATCACTCCATGCACTGGTGAGTGCAAATTTTTGGGCTTTTGTGTTCAATCCCCTTCAACCTTCCAGGTTACGACTGGCAAATATACCAATCTAACCCCTCAGGTTTCAGAAAATTGAACAGGGGCAGCTGTTGCACCCCAAAATTTGCCCTCACAATACAAGACTTTGTGTTCCAAGAAGGTTCACAAGGTTCACAAAATTCACAATTGGTCAGAAGAGTTGACAATTCCCTCAGACAATGCACCTCCTAAGCAGTGCATCCAAAACTAGGGTTTTGACTTTAATCAGGCTAAATGGACTTCCAAGACTTCAGATTTGGTCCCAGGGGTATTTTGGTCATTTTTACGTGGATCCCTCTAATTCTTTGAAGACGGGCTGTTACTGAGCTGTGAGACACTTGAGACACTATTTCTGAGGCATTTATTTATCACCTGTTTTGATTATATCAAGGTGCCAATTCGATGTGTTCGGTATCGAAATTTGTCGGGCATAACTGGATTTAAGGTCCATTTTATCGCTCATGGTTTATTTCCAGAGCATTTCCGTTGCTGTTAATAAGGCGCAGTGTAATTGGGTATTATTGGATTGTTGCTTATATCATTTGGTCAGTGGAATTCAATTACGGGCAATATCATCATTGATACTAAATCTGTTGTGATTACGGCGCGCATTCGCGTTTGGTTAGAAAATGAGGAGAATATTGTTGGCTAGAATCCAAATGAATGAAGTCAGGTGATGAGATTAGGACTACCAACGAGACAAGTACATGAGCAAGAATATCATTCGTGAGTATTTATGGTTTATGACTAGAATAATGAATTTAAATATTTGTGGATTTATTCACAAATGTTTATAATTTATAACTAGAAATAAATATAAATAGATTCAAAGTTGAATGATCATGGAATTTTTATTTCATAAGAATATCATTTTACAAAAGGAAGTGAATCATTTCACATTTGAATTGCTGTGAGATTACATTTACAAATGTTACATCTACTCTAAAAATCCTAAATCCTAAAAACTCCTAAGGCTTCTTCATGGTATCCTTCCCTTGAGTGTTCCTCGAAGTTCCCGATCACCTGCAAAAAAATAAGAGAAACAAAACAGAACAGAGTAGGAAGATGTTAGAAAGATGAATTTGACACTCTCAGAACATCGTCATCATCGAGTGCCGGGAGTGGCACAACCGAAGCTGCATCCTACTCCCGTTCCCAATCCGCGCCATCGGCGTCAGACCGGTAGTGTTTGTTCTTATTTCGAGGGACAGCCGAGAAAGATGAAGAGTAAAATGAAGTTTGGGGCCGATAAAAGGTTTTGCCGAAATGCTTGTTTAAGCCAATGGATTGTACTATCAAGTAAATATCTCAGAATTTATCCAGTGGATATCCAAAATCCAAGTCAGTATATTAGACAAAACAGAAATCCATGGATATCGAACCAAATTTGCAATCAAATACGAATATCCAACAAATCCGTCACCTGAAATTCATTGACAAAGTCAGGTTGTAGCGGTAAAAACCAATTCAATCCAGAAAACAAGAGAATAAGCTCAAACAACAAGATCGGTTCGATTCACAGACTGCATCAAAAGAAAATTGCATCAAACAAGTTCGAAAGCATCACGGAAAAATCGAATGCCATTTTGACAAAGTGCAGATAGGCAAATTCGATGACAGACTAGATACCACAGCTGAAATATACCAGTCATAGCAGGAAAATTAAGTCCAAAACCGAACCGTTCCTGAAAATCCATTACCCAAACTCATAGCCACAGATCAGTTCAGGAAAAAAGAGAAGTGAGTTCAGTTTAGAGAAAGAGGAACCAAGTTTCGGTTCAGAAGTAGAATCGAGTAGGCATCACTTTTACACCAAAACTGAGCATCAAAACTGCACAAGCTCATCACAGAAAATTCATTAAACTCCATGTTCGAAAAAGGCATCAAATAAACAACAATAATTCTATCAGAAAAAACAACAGAAAGTGACATGAATTGCAACCGAGTGTCAATAGCAAACACATCTAAGCAACAGAGAACCTAACTCAACTGCACCAGAAATTGGATGTTAGAACAGGTCAAACGAGCCAAGAGGGTCAATGTCAAGAAAATAAATCCACCAAAGCAACAATGGATATCAGAAAAAGACCAGTTCAAGATCAAAGGGGCATCGAAATAAAGTCCACATCTGCAAAAGAGTAAGCAATCCAAATCAGTTCAAAATGGATATCTAAAACAATCAAATAAAAGTTGTATCTCAATCGAATCCAAAAAAGGGAAGAAAATCATATCAGATCGAAACAATGTTGGTTTACAAAAGTTCCATAAAATCAAATCAAATCGAAGGCAATAATGGAAGAGCAACTCAAATATCCAAAAAGCCCAAAAAAGAAATTATAAAAGGAACAATCTCACCGTGTTGGAACCCTAACGCGCTGAGAGAGAAAACAGAGGGACCGCTGAGAGAGAAAACGGACAAATCGCAAAGCAAAACCCTAGGCGGCGCGAACAAGAAGGAACGGCCGAGACTCAGAGGAAACGAAGTCCTCATCATCGTCTTTGTAAGAAACGGCGACAAAGACCATCGACACTCATCACGCGAACTAAACCCTGTGGAAGTACGGTCGCCGGCGCCGTTCACTTAAATCGGTGAACGAACCAACTTCGAGGCTCAGAATACTATCGTCATCACCATCATCGCCTCAGACTCTCCCATCAACAAAGGAAATTGGACGAACAAAACCATCGGGGCCGCCGTGAAAGAATCGCCATCGAAGTCACCCAAAACCCTAACGAGAGGGTAAGTGATATTTGTTTTGAAATCTCATGCGTTCATTTGGTTTGTGTTTTTCAGAAATGGGGAGATGAGGAAACCAACGGTAAATGTCTGACGGGGAAGACGGAACAAGAATGAAAGGAAGATGCAAGCGCCGCTCGTGAGATGAAAGGGGCCATTAGAACCCTAATTGGGATTCGAAATGCTAACGGCCTGGGGTTGGGTCCGGGTTGACAACCGGCCCAACCATTATATTGTTTTATCTTTTTATTTTTTATTTTGTTATTTTGTGTTTATTTATTAATTTATGTTTGTTATATTCAATATCTCTTTTTTGATTTGTTATTCTTTTGAACACAATAAAAATTTCTTCCTTTTTTATAGTAATTAAAAAACAAAAAAATACATACTTTCTTAATAATAAAAATATTGTTAAACAATCAAATTATTTTTGAAAATCAAATTTATATTATTTTTGGGCAATATCACAATTTTTCTGCTATTTTAAACATTTTCATGACTAACCCTGTCTGTTCGTTTTGCAGCTTATTATGTCGTCTTTTATTCGGTTGTATTTTTATTCAAATTTTCATATTATTGTAACTGCTCCTCACGTGTAACCTCGCGAATCCTAACAATCGCGCTCCAATTACTGCCTTTAAATTTCTGCTTGCATAGTTAAATTAGGACATTATTCCCTGTTCGCATGATGCAATTGTTTCACACATTTATCAATTATTCTATCACACTACACTCATCCGAAGGTTAGGTCTAGCTTTTGGTCGCCGCGCCAATAGTCCTCAACTTCAAACCCTTTCACCTTACAAACCCTAAATTTTCATACATGTCTCGCCGTGGACCAAATTACAATTTTACCCCTAGCATTAGGTCAAAGAGCCGCCGCGCTCATTTTAGGGTTTCCCGCCGCGGAATCCCTAACCTAACCCTAATTACAACTTAACATTTCAACGTAGAAATTTGGAGTTCCTACACTCCACGTAAGCGTGTCCTTAAGATGCGTTTATTCCCCTTAAGACCTTGACCACAGTCAAGAAGTTTCTAACCTCCCTATTGAGGGGAACTACGATTACTCTGATTCCACTCCCGTAAGGATACGTAGGCACAAGATGCGATGTCTTGCCGAGTAAACTTAGAATTAACCCCCTTTATTATTTATTATTGCTTATTTATATTTTATTTATCTTTGCTATTTAATTATTTTGCTTATTATTCTGTAATTGTTTCTTGGATGTAAAGTTGTTTAATTATTTAATTATTATTATGGTTAGTAATTAGGGAGTGTAACAACATGTATGTAATATTAAAATAAATTTAGATCACTTTTAAATAAAGATAATTAAAATAAACACGTCACACACGTAAGTCGATTTTAATCGCCGTCTCACTTCCTAAGGATATCCCTCAAGTTGCCTACGAATAATGGTTAAGTGGGGTGTATAAAGCAAGTCCCTCAAATAGAAAAATCATCAAAGTCCCTTATGGTTGCCTTTACGAATCGAGTCCCTTTCGAAAAATGATGATGGTCCCTTATATGTGCTTATTACATCCCACAATGGCCTTCAAAGTCAAATTGTCCCTCACATGTCCCTTAACATCCAAAGTAAGGACTACCTACTCCATTATAGTAGGGATAGTCTTACTAAAGGAAAGAATGAAGAATAAGAAAGACCTTTAAACATTAGGGTAGGTTACTCCTAGGTGCTTGCTCACTTCAAAACTGTTTCGCACTTAAACAAATTTTCAACAAGTTTTCAAACAAGTTCTTAACACATCCTTACATGGATTATTTATTAACTATTCTGAAAATTTTCTATTCACACACTACAATTTCAAAACAATTCAAAAGTGAGCTTAAGTACCTAAGAGCCCATGGATAACCATGGATGAAAAGGATGCTAATACCTTCCCTTTTCATAACCTACCCCCCGGACCCAAAGTATTCTCTAAGGTCTTTCCTGTTCTTTTATAACCTTTCCTTATGGATAAAATAAAAGTCGGTGGCGACTCTTGCTATCCGCAACATTGTTTAAAGTCAGTTCTCCCACCGTGTTACAGCTGGCATTAAAACCTGGAGGATACGGTGGAATCACCGGCTTAGTCTCTTTCGGCACTATCAATCCGCTTCTGACCAGTTCTGGCAACAACTGACTGTACGACACCGGTAGTTGAGTAAACTGCCTTTCAGGTTTCCTTGGTCTCCGTGGGGCATGCTGACGCGATCGATGATAGGATGACCGTTGACTTGAAGTGTCTGAAAACAGATCCTGAGATGCCAGAGATTCTGAGATGGCGTCATCTCCTTCTTCCCATTCTTTTTGAGAACTGACAACTGACTCAATCTTATCAACTGGGACGTAAGGGACATCTCGAAACTTTCCACTCTTGAGTCCTCTCTCAACAAGCTCTCCCATTCTCATCAGGCCCACAAAGTTTGTGCAACCGAACAATTTGTCAAAATAATGGCCTTTCAGAGTACCCAAGAAGATGTCAACCATTTCTCTTTCCGGAAGCGGTGGTTGAACACTAGCAGCCAATTCTTTCCATCTTCGCAAATACCCTCTGAATGATTCATTCTCCGCCTGAGATAATTCTTGTAGATGTACGAGACTAGGAGCCAAATCCAGGTTGTAATCGTATTGCTTCATGAAAGCTCGGGCTAACTCTACCCATGATCGAATCTGATTACTCTCTAATTGCACATACCACCTCAAAGATGCCCCAGTCAGGCTATACTGAAAGCAATGGATCATCAATTTGTCGTTTCGCACAAACGAAGTCATCCTTCGACAGAACATCATCAAATGCAGCTTCGGACAGCTATCTCCCGTGTACTTCTCGAATTCCGGCACTTTGAACTTGTAAGGCAACACTAGGTCAGGAACCAAACACATGTCTACAGCATCCAGGTTAACGGCATCTTTCGCTTCTAAGGCTTTTATACCTTCTTCCAATGCTCGGAGTCTTCTATCCTTTTCAAGAGCTCTTAGATCTACCATCCCGGCCATTGGAATATCTCTCCGGTAATTCATCACAGGGAAAGCAACACCTTGATTGTTAGCAGGAGGATAACGTTCATTTCGGGCAACGAACTGCTCATGTCGATCTCTGTTCTGGACAGTAGGCTGTACAACTTGGTCTGCAGTAAGGTTGTTCGGGAAGTCTTCCATAGAATCATACTGATGGTTGGACGCCATAGTAAACCTTGTCAAAGTGTTAGGAGCCTGGAAATTGCCTTCATCCATAGCTACCAATTACCTGTAACGGACTACACTGCTTGATTCTGCTCGACTCTGCTTCAGCCCCTTGGTCGTCTTCGACACTCCACTCTTGCCTCAAACAATCCCCGAGAATCACCCTCTGGTGGAAACAAAAGGCTGGATAAGTGCTCTGGCCTGCTAAATGCTATGCAATATGATTTATGCAAACAGAAATACAAAAATGCTAACGTGCATGTGTGCATTGGAGATATTTCCCCTCCAATTCCAGTGTCAGTGGTAGCAAGACGAGATAAACCATAAAGACAATATTTAGAAAAACCCTCATATATTTATTAGAATAACAGTCTTGTCAAGAGGTTACATAACTATGCTCCACACAACTGATATTATAAAGGAGGATCCCAGCCAACATGCCTGGTGGTGATCCCAACATAACAGAATACAAGAGAAAAAATCAAGTACGGGTACGGTTGCGGAAGTCCTCAACCATCTTCTTCGTCTCTGCATGATCCGGTTGATAAATCAAACCTTCTATTAGCTGATCCCTCTTCCTGACCGTCCCCTGGATGTCTCTGACAAAGTCTTCCCAAGCCTTATCATTGGCACCGTCCCCAGGTTTGGGTCTCTTGGCGTCTGCTCTATGCTGAAAATCCTCCAAATTCTTCATGGCATCAGTCAGCTTGCGCTCGGCCTCGTATCGGCGGCATGCTTCCTCTTCAAGCTCTTCAGTCTTCACTTTGACCTGTTCTTCTAACTGAGCAACCTGTGTCTTTAACTCTTCTTCCCGTCCTTTGCGCTTGGCCATAGTGAGATCCCAGTGCTCTCTGAACTTAGCTAGCTTCGTGTAGGCCCTTTCCAGCTCTTGCTTCTTAGTAGCCAGTACACTGCTAACTGAGTCTACATCTAACTCCAGACGCTTCTTGGTTTCAGTCAATTCCAATAGCGTAGTCTTCAGATGTTTCAGAGTTTCGGCCTGTTGCTTAGAAAAGTATCCTGTTTCAATCTTTTCATGACGAAGCTGGGCATTCTCCTGCTCTAAAGCCTCTTTAGCCTTTGCTAGCTCTTCTTTCTCTGCCATCAGCTGCTTGTATACCTGTATATCCACGGTGGTAGGCTCCTCCACCGGAGAAGGATGCAATGGCTGAACCGCTGGATAAGGCATAAGGAATTTCGTGGCTCGCTCACGGATCCATTCCACATACGGGCCAGGAACTTGAATATCCCCTCTGCTACCTGAAGGCTTCCCTCTCTTGTGCAAGTTCTTCCATGCCTTCTCGAGCTTGGTCAACATCTCTTTCCCTATTGCCCCGGTGAGATACAGAGATTCCTGTATCTCCTCGGGCTTCGGTGCTCCCTGAGGTACATACCCAAATTGCCTGATCAATAAGGAAGGGTTGTAGTTGACACACCCTTTCCTTCCTATTAACGGAACATTCAGGAATCCTTCGCATTTGAGTATGACCTCAACTCCGAATACCTCTTCGTTAACCCATACCACGTTCTCAGCAGTCAACCCCATCAAGCGCTCTGGCCATCCTAGAGAATCAATAGAGGTGACAAAAGGGCCTGACTTAGGCATATGACTGGTGAACCACCTGCACAGGAGAGGTACACAACAAGACACATTCCTTCCTCGCCGCTTTTCATTCTGGTAGTGGGTAGAATGGTGGATATCTCCCAGCAAAGTAGGAACTGGGTTCTTCGCAGCCAAAATATAGAAGGCATCTGAGTCAACAAAATCAGGAATGTTCGGGAACAACACGACGCCATAAACACATACAGCAAGGATGACGTCAAAAACAACCCAACCACCCTTCTGGGCATACTCCCGAGCCTTCTCCACCAAGACATCCAACGGAAATCCCCATACATCTCCTCTTCTGATCATCTTCCTAGTCAGCTCAGACTCTCTCAAGCACAGGATGGCAGAAAGCTCAGCCAGATTAGGCTCAGCGTTCGTACGATAGAAAGGCATCTGCTCGCGGATCGGTATATCCAGAAGTGCAGAATACTCCTCCAGGGTAGGAGCCAAAACAAAGTCGGGAAATACAAAACACCTGAGCTCCGCATCGTAAAACTGTAACAGGGTATAAATGCCGCTGATCTCGTAGGCCGATGGCTGATAAACATAGGTCAGAATCCTCCCATATCTCTTTCTGAAGTCACCCATTACCCTCTTCTTAGCAATAGTAATCAATTCTAACAAAAGACTGATATCCGGAGACGGAAACTTGTAGGGCAACACTCTCTTCAGGGTTTCCATGTCTTGCTAGGGAACAGACACCAGAACTGGGAGGGAAAATATGTACCTGCAATACACACACGTTAGTTGAATGCAAATGGTAATGCAATGATGCAATATGATAAATAATGCAATCTGCGAACACAGGGCTATGCTGTAGCCTGAAGAGGAACATCTCTGTGATCAAGAACAGAAAACCACCACGGTCATCAGAACCTCATGACACTAACTATCATCTGCTGCTCAAAATATCAATCCCCTGGTAAGAAAACCATCTAAACCTCTGTATCTGACGAGAAAACCATCTGATAATAGAATCACCCTCAGACAAGAAACCCATCTGATCCAGACAACACACCTGGAGATGAATCAAGAACACCATCTGACAAAGGTACTGCATCATGGTTTCTGAAGGCCAGTTTTCCTGCAATATCCCAATCCCCCTCACAGGTATGATAGACCTAATCCACGGACAAAGGTACGGCATCTTATGCGGTCATCAGCGTCACAGACTTTCATGAATGATGATACGATTCCCAGAAGGAGTGGCATCATCAAGTCATGAAGAGGCCTCACTTAGCTGACTTCCAAATGATCGGTCCCCAGAGTCGACAATCCTCACGTCTGGACTCCCCTCAGATCCTCAGGACCGGAAAGGAGCACCTCTGCGAGAACCTCGTCTGAGCGTAGATTTTGTAGGGAACTGTGCCTGCTCAGCAGACAGGTTCGTCTACTACTCTCCACAACTATATCTAGGTGCATACTCAAGCCCAGGTCCGGCTTCTCACTCACAGTAACCTCCCTTGCCCACAGCAATAATCACAATAATATAATGCTGGAAAATAAATGCGGAAAGGTAAAGGTACGGAAAAGTAAAGTGCGGAAAAGTAAAACACATATGCACAACACCCAACAAATAAACACCCAAGCGCTAGGATTGACTCGCGTAGGGGATGGGAAACGGTCCCAGCATAAGGGATGGGAAAAGTCCCTAGATGCTTCTTTCCCCAGCAGAGTCGCCAGCTGTCGCTACTGCGAAAATCGGCGCCGGCTCCCTAGCAGAGTCGCCAGCTGTCGCTACTGCGAAAATCGGCGCCGACTCCCCAGCAGAGTCGCCAGCTGTCGCTACTGTGAAAATCGGCGCCGGCTTGACAGGAGAGTCGCCACCGTGCGTTATTTATCCCTCAGAGCGGGAAAGGAAACGCTCGAAGTAAACCTCGCAAAGACGGAAAAAGGTATGGTCATCGCAACCAAAACCTGGATTCGGGAGTCGGTTACGCAAGGGGAAGGTATTAGCACCCCTCACGTTCATCGTACTCGATGGGATCCACGCTTGGTGTTTATAAGGAAAAGGGTGTGTTTATCTATCTACGCTAATGGTCAGTCTGAAAAGAAAATAAAAGGACAGGACTCGACAGAACATACGGTGTTCTGGGCCTACGTACTCCCTCGTGCAATGGGAAAGTCAGAGTCAACGTAGTTCGACTACCTACGACTAAACAGGGAAAAGGTTGCTCGCCAGGACATCGCGTCCTGTGCCTACGTACTTCCTCACGGCCTGGAAGATCAGAGCAAACATAGTTCGACTAACTACGGGTAAACAGGGGGCTCTCACACAGCAGTGAGAAAACAAACTGATCTCAAAGGTTCGGGAACCTACAACTACGATCTGGTCTCAAATGCACTCGGGCAAGAGAAATGGGAAACAATTAGTCGTCAGCGGGAAAGTCTCGATCGCACAGCCGCGAGAGAACAAAGGTTAGTTGTTAGTGTGCTCGCTAGGATATCGCATCCTATGCCTACATATCCTTGTCTGACACAAGGAATCAGAGCAGCTGTAGTTCAGCTAACTACGGCACAAGCTACTCAAAAACTCCTACTGAAAGGAAAGGGAAAAGACACCCTAAAACTATAGCTGGAAAAGGGGAATCTACCTACTGCTATCATGCCTGGTTGACCACCCTAATGTCTATCATAACAACTCCGCAGCGGAGAAGTCAGAGCTCCTAAGGGATCATGGCAACAGGACTAAACGGCAAACGGGAAATACTACAACGTAAAGAAATACTGAAGATATGCATGAATGCAACAATTAGACAAACAAGGCACAAAGGCCGCAAACCACAGAGGTAAGGGAGCGCAGCTCTACCAAATACCAACAAGCAAAGCCACTCAATAACAAACAAGCAGGAGGAGGACCACCTCAACTTCTCATGCACACAAAGTCTACTTCTAAGATGCACCTACCTCAGAACTATCTAGATGAACACCTAAGTCTAATGCAACACAACACCACACAAGTCAAACAACACAAAGAGAAGGCTAGCTAACCTGATAGACTCCTATCAAAAGCTTAAACAAAAACCCTGACCAGGGCCCCTAACATCCCTGAAACAAATTTCTAATCTATCTCTAAACAAAACCCTATGCAACACCTTAAGCAAAGATCTAAGCAAAAACTCTAATCAAAACCCTAAGCAAGAGGAATCAATCCCAGTCTCCAAGCTTCAGAACAAGCTTACCAAAGAGAGGGAGCTAAGCAGACAAACTCATAGTGCCTTCCTCAGGAAAGTACTAGGAGGTTACCACTCAGGAGTCATATCCTATGCGGCTCGACAACTGTGATCAGTTTACATTCCTCCTCAGGAGAAACTAAACTCACATGAAGGCTCCGGTATCATTGGATATTTGAGAAATCCTATCTGAACTAATGGGACTAAGTGAGCAGACCCATAGGACCTTCCTCAGGAAAGTACTAGGAGGCTGACACTTAGGAATCGTATCCTATATGGCTCAACAACTGTGATTAGTTTACATTCCTCCTCAGGAGAAATTAAACTCACAAGTTGGCTCCAACATCATTGGATACTTAAGAAATCCTAGATGGACTAGAGGAACTAAGTGGACAGACCCATAGGACCTTCCTCAGGAAAGTACTAGGAGGCTTCCACTTAGGAATCGTATCCCATGTGGCTCAACAACATGTGATCAGTTTACATTCCTCCTCAGGAGAAATTAAACTCACAAGTTGGCTCCAACATCATTGGATACTTACGAAAGAGGTGAGAAGAAAGAATGAAAGTCATTCACAGTGCCTTCCTCAGGAAAGTACCATAAACTCCCTTCAAACTTCAGGATCTCGAACCTCACAAACAGAGAACAAGCTCCTAGACTAAGCCTCAATCCAATGCATCCTTGCAAGCTCCAACAGGACTGCAACCAGCTCCCATCTTTGAGAAGAAACCACAGGTCCTCAAACCACAGGAAACTATCTCTGAAGTTCAACCACAGTCGAACTTCAAAGTCAGAAGCCATCAAGACTTCTCCTATCTTCAAGCTCAGACTAAAACATATCAGAACATCCTACAAAAATCTATCAAAAATCTATGGGAAACCTACATGGCTCTATGACAACATACTAAAAAATCAGAGCAAAATTCGTTACCAGACGAAAGAACTAAAATCAGCAAAGCAGACATATCCACAAACCAATTATTAATATCAAAACAATACAAAAAATGCAATTAAAATGAGAATGCATGATTTAAGCTAAAGTTTTTGTACTATAAAATTCTACATTGAATTACGAGTCTACAGAAAAAAGAAGGGAATTATTTGATTAATCCTACTATTTTTTATGAATTTTCTAATAATATGCATGCACAAAAAGATATTAAAAGAAGTCAATTAAATGGAAAATATACCAAAAATAGCAAACAAAAATAAAATGGCATTTTTATTTTTATACAATTTTCTAGACCTTTTCATGAAGTGGTAGAAAAAACAAGAACTCAAAAATCAATTGTTTTCATTTTATTATGAATTTTACAATATGCAAGAAAATATTAAAAGAAATTAAAAACTAAAAAATTGAAATAAAAGAGGGGGGCTCAAACAGCAATGCTTTTCAGTTCATTTCCTAAGGTGGGCCTGAATGGGGGGTGTGCCTAGTAAAAGGCGCAGGCCCAATGTGAACCAAAAATCCATCACAAAAAATAAAAGAAGAAAAGCGCAGGGGGTGCAGTAAGCGAATTTTTCAGTTTATTCTAACATGGGCTTCATGCTATGGGGGTGCAAATAACATTAAGGGCCTAAGGCCCAATATAATTCATCTGTCTCTCATACGAAGGGGGGGGGGGGGTACGAGTAAATGGGGAGTGTTTCAGCAACACGAATTGGGCTTAACCCAGCCCAGACCTAACCCTAATCTAAACCACAAAACCATTCCCCATTCCCTAATCCCAGATCACTGTTCATCCACTCCCAACCAAAACCCTAGCTGCTTCGCTCATCTTCCTCACACCTTCTCTGCAATTCTTTTCCAGAAAAGCTCAAAAACTCTCGAACGAAACACTCAAACAAAATACCATAACATCACTACTAAACCTCTCAATCCACGCCTCAACCAACACCACCCTAGCCATAACTAAATTCCAACGAAACAACATTACCTGAAGTCATATCATCAAGGAGAAGAATCATGCAATGAGATTGAAGTGAGGCGTACCTGGCTTGAGCAAGAACCGGAGAAGATTTCTTGAAGCTCGTTGGAGTATCTTGACGCGCGGTTGAGGATCGTTGGAGAAGACGAAGGAAGCCTGAGGATTCTCACGATCTGGACACGGAGGGGAGATTGAGGGTGAAGATGTCCTTGCGCTCGTTGAAATTTCCTGGAAAGAAGCGAAGAATTGATGAAGACTTGAATTTCTGGACGAAGCTTCAAGTGAATCTGGAAAACCTCTTGAATGTTGATGAAGGTGAGCGTGTTCTGGACACTTGTGATTGAAGAACAATGAAGGTGGAGGTACTTTCTGGAAAAGATTTCTTGAAGAACGATGGAGACGGACGATGATCTGGGCAAGACGATGAAGTTTCCGGCGGTGTTGAACTCTCCGGCGAGGGCGTGTGGCTGGGGATCGGAGGAAAGAAGAGGAAGAAGATGAAGATCCTGAGGGTTTTCTGCAGTTTTGCAGTTTCCGGTGAGGGACGGCGGTGTTAAGGGTGGCCGGACGGGGTTTGCATGCCGACCGGTGGCTTCTCCGGCGATGGGTGCAGTGGAGACAAGTGTCTCAGAGGAGGTCCTGCATGCAGGACGCGTGGCGTGCGGTTGAGGGAGTGGAGAGGTGGTGGGGCACGTGTGGCACTCGGTGGCAGAGTGTGAGAGAGTGTAGTGGCACTGAGTGGGAAACGTGGCTGGATCTGGTGAATTGGAGAAGTGAGGTGGTGGATCCGAGTTCGCACGCGTGGCCTGCCTCTTATAGTGACAAGTGTCACTTGCAGACTCTGGACAAAAAACTGCCAAAAACTGGGTTGCAAACTTTGGGCTTTCAAAAACAATGCCTCCTGGGCCCACGAAAAACTGAACAAAAACCCTAAAAAACTGAAAACTGATTAATAAAAGAATTAAATCTAATTATCTAATTAACCAATTAAGACCTAATTAACTAATTAACCTAACTAATCAAATCTAAAAGACAATTAACTTTCCTAATAAAATCTAACAAACTCAATTAAATCCTAAACAAAAGATTTAAATCCTGATTATCCTAATTAAGCCTAAAAATGATTAAAATCTAATTAACTCCATATTAAACCAAAAAATGATTAAAACTCTACTAATCTCTAAAAAACCCACTAAAATTCTGTTTAATTTCTATTTAAAATTCTATAAAATTCCTATTAACAATCTATACTATTATTTATAATATCTATTTAAAAGGAAAACTATATTAAAACAAATTCTATTTATTTCTATTAAAAACTATTAAAATTCCTATTAACATAAAAGCAAAACTATATTCCCCTTTTCTCTTTATTATCCTAAAAACAATTAAAACTATTTAAAATCTTTTATATTCTAAAAAATGGTAAAAAACGATTAAATCTATTTAAAAATCTATATAAAATTCTAAATAGAGATTTAAGCTATTTAAAATTCTAAAAATCTAATTAAATCCTAAAAAAGATTAAAATGCCTATTTAAAATCCACAAAAGTCTATTAAACCCTAAAAATGCAGACAAATGCAAATGACCACCATAAAAGAGTGCACGAGACCAGATCGAATCGAACAGAGAACCCCCGGTATCAGAAATATCCCAAAATCACTATGCAAGCTAAAAATTACCGAGGAGCGCACAATTTCCCGGAAATAAAACCCTGATGATCTGGACTGGATCTGCCATAGCTAGTAAATGAAACTCATGTCGTAACTCTGATATCCTCTGTCTGTGCACAAATATCATGCGTCTGATTTGCGAATATGAATTTAAACCACGAGTCAGATAGGAGAACCGGTTGGTCAAATTTTAGGGTGCAACAGACGTCTAGGGCTTACATGGCATAGTGAAGACTAACACGTGGTATTTTCCCTAGTCCAACCGTCCCGTGATCTCCAGAAGGTGGGTTGACCAGCTCTTTCGGAGGTGGGTAGTTGGATGATGACGTGTCCCCGCAGAGGGGGCACGTGGAGAACGTGTGGAAGATGTGTTGTCCTTCCCGATGGAGGGACTGTCCTGCTCGACGAGAGAGCTGTCTGATCGACGGGGAGAACCTGTGTCCGACACTGGGCTATTTGGGCCTTTCCTAAATAGCATTGGGTTGGGCCTGCCCGATGGATGGGCAGGCCTGGGCCCGGTCCAGAATAGGAGCCCCTCATGTCGTAGCTCCAAAGTGAAGGAGCGAGGACTTGATGGTACTCCGCCAGGGAGAAAGGATGTGCGAGGAGGGTCCTTCGCGAGACTGTCGTGTCGAGGTAAAGAGCGCGAGGAGGAAACTTGGTTGGTCTGACTTGCCGAGGATGTTGGAGCGCGGGAATCTCAGTCTTGTCGGGCGATCAGGTCGAGGAGGTGGAAAGTTGGCGCGTCTTCGCCTATCCGTGCACGTGGGGAAATGAAGAGACGTGACTTTTTGCGATGCCACGTGTACAACTGTCAATGGGCCGCGTGGGGCGGCTACCCTAGGGTACTCGAGTGCCTAGGGGCGCTTCGAGTCCCGTGCTGGGTATATAAATAGGCAGGACCCTGCCCATTTTCCATTTTTTACTTTCACTCACTTACGCACGTGAAGGTCGAGTTCCGCTCTTGCATTTGTTCGCCAGCACTGCTGTAGCATCCACCGCGTACTCCGCCGTTACATCCACTCCATTAAGTTCCTTTCCTCCAATATTTTACTTTCTTTATCCTTGACGTCAGCGTCGAGGGCGTGATGAATGCGCCAAGGAGGGAGAGGGTCTTCCGTCACATACGGCGGCATATCCATAGCTTTAGGATGAAAGCCCCGAGGACGTTTTAGGGTTGTAGCATGAATGTCCCGGGGATGATCAAGCTGTTGAGGATGGGGATCCTGGGGATACGTGTTAGTTTTATATGGGTGTCTCGGGGATGTATGATAGGGTTAGATGCATGCTTCGGGGATGCTGATGGGGATTAGATGAATCCCCCGAGGAGGGATGCCAGGGTGGTCGCCGTCCCCGTCGCCCTTTCACTTGACCTGCAGTGGAAGGGTGAATTTAATCTTTGAACGTCTAATTCACCATTTCCTTCTGCTTTTCAGGTGAACATGACTTCGTGGGTCCCATAGACCATGAACGTAGATGTGGAGCCAGAGGCTCCGGCCACCGAAGTGCGGACCCGGTCAGTCGAGGACTGGGTAGCTGAAGAACCCCTGAATACGCCCTCCTACTTCATTGATGACGAGACTGGTGCCTTTGCGACTGTCGATGACATGTGCGCAAATTCTCCCATTGGTTGACAGGTGTACAGGCCAAGGGAGCACCATCGGATATGTTCGAGGTTCGGGAAGATGAGGTTCTCGATGTACAAATTTTGTTTTTGGGAGGCTGGTCTCAGGCTGCCCTTCACAGGTTTCCAGTTGGGGGTCTTCGACTGGTTGAAGTTTGCCCCCTCACAGCTGCATCCCAATGCTATAGCTTTCATCCAGCGTACAAGCTCGTCTGCAGGTATCTGGAGGTCGAGGCCACTTTGTCGCTCTTCTTTCGCCTTTTCCACTTATAGAGGCAGACGATTGATGGCCGACATGGATGGGTGTCGCTGAAGTAGCCGAGGAAACTCTTCCGGACATATATGGATTCTGTTAGGGACTTAAAGGCTCGCTTTTTCATGGTCCGGCCCGTTTCCCACGGGCCGTGCGACTCCCTATATCGACAAGAGGCCCGTGAGGTGGATGGGCAGTGGGTAGATGTTTTGGTGTTGAGGGTGCCCTTGGAGTGGACGAAGGAGCACTTCAAGAAGGGGACGGACCACTATATAGTGCGGGCGGGGACTATGGACGAGGAAGACTTGGCGGGCTATCAGAAGATAGTATCCTTCGTGGCTAGCTTACCTTCGGCCAGACTGGTTACACCTGACGGCAAATATATCCTCGACAGCCAGGGGCGCATTTGTCAGCAGAGGAGGTTGATCAGCACAAAGGCTCTGCTCGAGTGCTCATCTGATGAGGAGGCTCTCCATTTCCTAGGTGGTGGTCGACCTTCTGATCGTTTTTTTCGTTTACTGACCTTTTTTCTGTTTTGTTTTGCAGGGAGCATGTCGTCTATTGAAGAGCGCGTGAGGAAATTGGCGGCCTCGAGAGCCGCGACAAAATCTGGGAAGAGAATAGGTGGTCCAGCAGGCTGCATCAGACTAGGGAGGAAGGGGATCTTCGTCATCTCCACAAGGCAGTCAGTCCCCGACGTCACAAGGAGCTGCTAAGCGGGCGAGATCCCAGCTGTCAGAGACCGTCGTTGACCTTACAGAGGGGCTCTCCAAGGAGGGATTTCTCATCCCCCCTTCCACCAGAAGCCTGGGTTCTTTCATGGTGCAAGATCTCCAGCTGTGTCGGCCGCGGAGGCGAAGGTAATCCTCGGGGAGAGTCGGGCTACCTGGAGGCAGATGCTTACCGAGGATCTGGCTGCCATGATGCGTGTTTTCTCGACAGCTTTAGTTCTAAGTGATGAAGGTTGCTCCTATGTCGAGCTGGCCAAGCTACAGGGTGACCTCACCTTTGCTCAGTCGAGGTTGACTAAGCTGAGTGCAGAGCTGAACCTGAGCAAGGAGGAAGTGACCATGCAGCGTAAGAGGGGGGGGGTCGAGGCTGAGGAGGAAGTGAAAGTTGTCAAGGAGGAACTGTTGAAGCTGTGGGCTTGCATGGGGGAGCTGGAGAACTCACTTCGTCCCGTTGAGGGCGAAAGGACGAGGAGAGGCTTCTGGTTTCCCGTGCTGATCTGTTGGGGAGGATCCGCGAGCTTGAGCACGACTACCTGGAAGCGGTTGAAGTCGGGTTCGTCGGTGATGTGGATCAACTCAAGGCGGTGAACTCCGAGGTCGACTTGGTTACAGACGGGATAGGGCCCTTCCACTAGGTCATCGATGGGCGGGTGGTCGCCCCTGGTCGCGAAGATGATGGAGATGCTACCCCAGCCGATGAGCCTAAGGCGGATAGATTCGAGGGCATATAGATGTTTTTGGGCCTGCGTGCTCGTGTTTTTTAGGCCTGCTCGCCAATGTTTCGTTGATTTTTGTTAAGTTCTTTTGTCGGACCTGCGTGCCCTTTTATGGTGTAGATGAATATTGGGTTAGTGCCCGTCTTTTATGATACAATATTTTCGTTAAGTGTGTGCTCGTTTATGTTTGCATGTTTGCATGCTCGTTTCATTTTTGCATGTTTATATGCTCGTAATGTATGTTTATTACGTTTATTTTGTATGTTTGTTGGGAGTGTTAGCTTGATAATTGTTGTGCCCGGTAGTGTAGGAAACTGGTCGGTTGACCAGTGTGGTTACCTGGTCGATTACGGAGGTGGACAGCGGTCGGGGACCTACCCCCGCAATGTAAACGTCCCATCGCGAGCTAGGTGTTCTGCCGATCTTGATACTGCGGCGGAGACTCTCGATCGAGGGGTCTCCATTGAGCATAGTGTTCTGCCTACACACACAAAGGGCAAATGCTTGCTATCTCGTTGCTTTCCAAGGAGACATGATCGTACTGTGTCGCGCTCCCGTGGTCGTGAGGCATGTCGTCACGGGCAATGTTTAACTGTAGTATTTTTTTAGCTTCTCAGCGTTCCATGGTTGAGCTATCGCGTCCCCATGTAAATTTTCGAGGTAGTAGGCCCTGTGCTCCGTCTTGTCCCGGACACGATAGTGGCCTTCCTAATTCGCGGCGAGTTTGCCCTCGTGTGAGTCCTTTTGGTTTCTTTGTAAGACCAGGTCGCCGACCTGTAATTCACGCTTTAGGACTTTGCTGTCGTAGCGAAGGGCGATTTTTTGTTTTAGTGTGGATTCGCGGAGAGCTGCTGCTGATCGGATCTCTTCGACCAGGTCGAGCTCATCCCAGAGAGCCTCGTCCTTGGTTTCCTCCTCGAGGGGGGATTAGGTCCTTCTGGACAGTTCTCTTATTTCCACCAGATGACCGCTTTGGTTCCGTACGTGAGTCGAAATGGGGTCTCTCCTGTGGTCGAGTGAGGCGTTGTTTGGTAGGCCCAGAGCCTACTGTGGAGCTCCTCGACCCATCATTTCTTGGCGTCACCGAGTCTTCATTTTAGACCTTGGAGAATTACCCTGTTCGCGGCTTCTGCTTGGCCGTTCGTTTGTGGGTGTTCGAACGAAGTAAAATGATGCTTGGTCCCGAGTTTAGTGACGAAGTTTCGGAAATTCCTGTCGGTGAACTGTGTCTCGTTGTCGATGACTATGGTGGGCGGGACTCTGAATCTAGAGAGGATGTTCCTCTTGTAGAAGCGGAGTATGTTGTGTATCGTGATCTTGGAGAGGGCTTTGGCCTCGATCCATTTGCTGAAGTAGTCGACGCCTACTATTAGATATTTGTTCTGATAGGACCCTAAGGTGAACGAGCTGAGGATATCCATCCCCACCAGGCGAACGACCAAGGGGAGGAAAGGGACTTGAGCTCGCTCGGAGGGGCGAGGTGCATGTCCCCATGCCTCTAGCACCTGTCGTACTTCCTGACGTGCCCCTTCGCATCCTCCTGCATCGTCGGCCAGTAGTATCCAGCCCGTAAGGCATTCCTCACCAAGGATCATCCTCCGAGGTGTTGTGCGTTGATGCCTTCATGGACCTCGTGCAGGATGGTCGAGGCTTAGGTTCTGTCGACGCATTTGAGGAGAGGGATCGAGAAACCCCTTCGGTATAGTTTGTCCTCGAGCAACACATATGAGCAGGATCGTCGTTTGCCCGCACTGGCCTCCTTAGCGTCATCGGGGAGGCGCCCCGTGCTGAGGTAGGCGTGTATTGGGGTCATCCAACAGTCGGCGTCCCCGATGGCGTTGACGTCGAATAGCGTTTTTGTCCTCTCCGTACTTGGTCGAGCGAGGATCTCCTGGACGACGGATTTGTTTCCGCCTTTTTTTTCGTGCTCACCAACTTTGAGAGGATGTCCGCCCGCATGTTCTGATCACGAGGTACGTGTTATACTTTCATGGAGTCGAAACTCTTCATCCGTTCCCTTATAAGGGCTAAGTACTCGGCAAGGTTTCCTTGGCTCCGAGATCCTCTGCCAGGTGGATTCCGGCCAGAAAGGCTTCGTATTCGGCCTGGTTGTTCATTGTTGGAAAGGCCAGTGTTAGGGAGACTTCCACGACAATGCCCTCCTCATTTTCAAGGATGATGCCCGCACTACTTCTTGAGGGGCTTGAAGCGCCATCGACGAAGTTGGTCCACTTGTGAGTTCCCGGGGTGGATTCTGCCGCGGGGGGTCATCTCGGCGACGAAGTCGACCAGGACTTGAGGGCTTTTCTGCCTTCGTAGATGATGTCGAACTCGGAGACTTCCAGTGACCACTTCAGCATGCACCCAGCCATGTCGGGCCGTCCGAGCAGCTGCTTGATGGGCTCTTCGATTCTAACCACGATGGTGTGGGCCAGGAAGTAGTGTCGGAGCCTCCTGGCCGCGTTGATTAGGGCCAGGGAGACTTTCTTGATCTGCTGATATCTTACTTCTTGGCCGTGGAGGGACTTGCTTGTGAAGTAGATCGGTTTCTACCCTTCAGTGGTTTCCCGGATCAGCACGGCGCTTACGGCCTCGTTTGACACGACCAAGTACAAGTAGAGGACTTCCCCGATATCAGGCCTTGTTAGGACAGGCGGTTCTGACAGGACCTGTTTGAGGTGGAGGATGACTTGTTCGCATTCCTCTGTCCATTCGAACGTAGCTTCCTTTCTTAGTAGCTTGAAGAACGGGAGGGCGTGCTGTGCGGACTTGGCGACGAAACGGGACAACGACGCGAGCATCCCGTTGAGGAACTGTATCAATTTCTTTGTGCTCGACGTTGCAATCTCGAAGAATGCCCGACACTTGTCCGAGTTCGCCTCGATCCCCCGTTCGGTCAGGTAGAATCCGAGGAACTTCCTCGTGCGCACCCCGAATGTGCACTTCTCCGGGTTGAACCATATCCTGCACTTCGTCGCTGTCTCAAAGACTTTCTTGAGGTGCACCGTGTGGTCAACCTCCGTGCAGGATTTGACGATCATGTCGTCCATGTATACCTCGAGCATGTCGTTGATCTCTTCCCGGAAGACTTTGTTCATCATCCGTTAGCAGGTGGCGCAAGCGTTTTTTAGGCCGAAGGGTATTATGTTGTAGTAGTAGTTGCCCGACTCGGTCATAAACGCCGTGCTCTGCTTGTCGGCCTCGGCCATAGGGATCTGGTTGTACCCCGAGTAAGCGTCCATGAAGGAGAGTAGTTTGAAACCCACCGAGTTGTCTACGAGCTTGTCAATGTTGGGGAGGGGATAGGCGTTCTTAGGACATGCCCAGTTGAGATCAGTGTAGTCAACACACATCCTCAAATTTCCATTAGATTTTTTTTACTAATACAACGTTGGACAGCCAGGTTGAATACCGGGCTTCCAAAATGAAATTTGCCTCTAGGAGGTCTTTTATAACTTTTTCAGCCGTTGTCGACTTTTTGGGGGACTGTTTACGTCTACGTTGTACTACGGCCCTAGCGGTCGGGTTGATGGAGAGCTGATGGCAAGTGACCTCAGGGCCGAGTCCGGGCATCTCGACAGCGTTCCAGGCGAAGAGGTCGGCATTCTCATGGAGGTAGGCCTTCAGCTGCTTCCTCGCTAGGTTGGGCAGCCCCGCCCCAATCTTCACGGTCTTCGTCGTGTCTGCGTCGAGGGTTACGATCTCGAAGTCCCCGTCTGGAATGAGGTGCGTTGGGTGGATGGGCTGCCCATTGGTGGTTGGAGGAATGTATTCGGCGGTGTCCTCGTGAGTTGGCTCTTCGGTGAAATGACAGTCGAGGTCTACAGCGTCGACGTGATCCTTCAGTCTGTTCTCCTGGACGGGGGAGGGCTTAGTTGCTTTGGTCGTGGGACCGATTGTACTAAGGCCCTTTATCGCTGCTTCAAAGCATCGCCAGGAAGCTTCTATATCCCCGTTGAGGGTGACGACGACTCCCAGCCGGGTATAGTACTTCATCTTCAGGTGGACGATTGATGGCACTGCGGTTAGTTCGGCTAGTGTTGTCTTGTCGAGGATGCAGTTGTACAGTGAAGGGCATTCAACGACCAGAAACCGGACGCTGATTTCCCTGGCCGTTTCCTTTGCCCTAAAGGTTACCTTGAGCTCCACGTATCCCCACGGTCTGGTCTTCGTCCCGTTGACGCCCTGGAGGTCGGACCCCAGGTAGGGAATCAGGTTGGTCTCGTCGAGCTAAAGCGTCGAGAAAAGGTGGGTATACATTATATCCACTGAGCTCCCTTAGTCGACAAGGATGTGGCGGACGTCGAAGTTGGCCATTTGTGCCCGTATCAGCAGGGGTATGGCCGAGTTGAGGGCTCCCCCGGGGAGTTCTTCGAGGTAGAAGGTGATCGGGTTAGATCGTCCGCGGAACTTATCGAGCGTGCTCATCTTGCATGAGCTATTGCTCATTAGTTCGTCGAACTTTCTTTTAATCGACCCCATCATGAGCTTGCTCGAGGTCCCGCCCAAAATGACCAATGCTCTCGGGAAGTATTCCCACCGACTGACGGGGCGCACCGGCTCTTCGTGAAGCTGAAGCTCGGTGGGGAGACCGAGTTCTCTTAGCGCGAACCAGTCCTCCGGCCGACCAATGCTGAGGGCCACCTGTAGGCCGGAGTCGTTGTCGGGAGAGGGAAAGTCCCCGACTCTTTTGGCCTCGGGAGCTTCCTGTCGGGGGGCGTCTCCTCCCCTGGTGTACCTCTTCAGGTGCCCGTCCTTGATTAGAATTTCGATTGCGTCCTTCAGGTGGATGCAATCCTCAGTTACATGCCTGTGGCTTCGGTGAAAGCGGCAGTATTTAGATTTGTCCACGTTGGCTTTGGTGGGTACCGGTTTTAGAAAATTGACACCTCCTCGGACAAACTCCGAATTGGCGCACTCAGCCAATATGCGCTCGCGGGAAGCGACTAGGGTCGTGCATTCAGTAAAACAGCCACGGGCCCCCTCTGCTCCTGGGATTCTCGAGGGTGATCCTCTTGTCGCCGGTCTCCCCCGTGCCGGGGGGCTGACACTCCTTCATCTCAGGACCCGCGGGGGGTTTCTCGGTTGCGGGTTTCACGGGCAATGTTGGCGGCCTCTGTCTCCTCAAACCAGATATAATGACGGGCTTTCTTGAGGAAGTCTTGGAGCGTGTCTGGCCGGTGGATGGCCATAGTCTTGTAGAACTTGGAGCCTCGGTGTAGGCCTTACTCCATCAGGTAGTGCTTCATATCTTCTGAAGTCGTCACCTGGACCGCCTCCCTCGTGAACCTCTAAATGTAGTTCCTGAGAGGTTCATCCGGGGTCTGGATGATTGCACCCAGCGTGGCCTTCGTCTTCGGGTGTCGCCTTGACATCGTGAAATGCCGTGAAAATAGATCCTTCAGGACCCTCTAGGACGTGACGAACTCAGGCTCCAGGCTTTTGTACCATGCCATGGCGCCTTTCCTCAGCATTGTCGGGAAGAGTCTGCACTTGATGGCTCCCTAGACGTTTCTGTAGTCAAGCATCGCCTCGATGTCCTCCATATGGTTGTCTGGGTCCAAGGTGCTGTCGTACGTCGATAGTACGAGTGGTTTTTCCATCCCATGGGGGATGGGGGTTGCCATGATTTCCCGTGACAGAGGGGTCCTATAGTCGTCCTCGTCGCTGCGAACCGGGGATTGTGGAGGTGATGATTCGTGTCGAGGAAGCGGGTTACGCCCCCTCGGTCTTCTGGCCGGGGATTCAGGCCTGTTCGCCATTGGCTCTGGGGAACGCCTCTCCTTCCGGGGTGGAGACCTTGCTCGTTTCTTGGAGGCCACCGGTTGAGGCCTCTCCAGCTGTGGTCGACGCCTCCGTGGTCGTTGAGAGGGGCTCCGGGAGTTCCGGCGCTGACTTCTCCGCGGAGGAGAGCGGGACGAGGTATCCTGTTCCAGCGCGCCGATGCGCTCATTTTGTCGGAACAACATCTGGTTTGTCTGGTTGATGGTCGCGAAGAGAGCGGTCATCATTGGGTCCGCCCCAGCGGGCGTGGGGATGAGCTGGAAGACCGTCGGGCTCCTCACCTGAGGAACGACGTGATGTGTAGCATTTTCGGACAAAGGAGAGGCAGTCTGGCCGTCCTTGACGTCGATCTCGCGTGCTTGAGATGTCCCTAGCTGGTTGTCGTCGTCGGTTACTGGGGTGAAGGCGGAATCGGGAACAACGTCATCGTGACGTGGGCTAGTTATGATCTTGGAATTTGAAAAGAAGAAGCTTTGGTTCTCTGCTCGGAGGAACGGGGAAGCTTAGTTCCCACATACGGTGCCTCTGATCTGACCTGATCAGAAGGGGACCAATGACCTGCCACGTGTCATTGATCTACAAGCTGCTCACAGGGAATAGGGACGAGGAGGGGGTGTACCTGCAAGAAACTCCGATGCCAAAGCAAGTAATGGACCAGAGTGGGAGCAAATACAGAAGAGAGGTTATGAAGTGAATACCTGGACCTCTTGTGAAAGAGGGTATTTATAGAGAGACCCCAACGCAGGGCCAATAATCACTTGTGTTGGGCTGGATTGTCATGCCCAACATAGGTGACTGTTAGGTAGGGCTGGAAATGAGTCGAGTCGAGTCGAACTCACCTCAGCTCGGTTCGACTCGTTAAAAATTGTTCGAGTTCGAGTTCGACACAAACTTTTTTTTAAGCTCAAACTCGACTCGTTATAAGTTCACGAACAGTTCGGTTCAACTCATTAGGTTCATCTCATTAGGTTCAGCTCACATGATTCACGGACTTAAAAACTATTTTTTAAAATTTATATATTTTTTAGTATATTTGACATTTTAAATAAATATATTTTTTTAAAATAAAATATTAAAATAAAATAAAAATTATCATATTGAAATTAAACTTTATCTTCGAAGTCTACTAATTCAAAACCTACACAACTTTCAAGAGATACATTTGAAAGTCTAATTCAAAAACTACTAAATTGAAGATTAAATTTGTCTAAGATTTGGAGTAAATATTTAAATCTAATCTTAAAAATAGTATAATTCTTCTCATATGTAATCGAGTTGACTCATGAACCTAACGAGCCGAACTATGTATAGTTCAAGTTCAGCTCATTTAGTTAACGAACTTAATTTTTCGCTCATACTCAACTCATTTGGTTCATGAACCTAGTTCAACGATTTAATTGTCGAATCGAATTCCGAACTATTTTCGAGTTGGTTCGGTTCATTGTCAGCCCTACTGTTAGGGCTTTACGTGGCGTAAAGAAGACCAGCACGTGGTCTTCGTCCTAGTTCAACCGTCTCGTGATCTCCGAAAGGTGGGTTGACCAGCTCTTTCGGAGGTGGGTAGTTGGATGATGACGTGTTCCCACGTAGGGGGCACGTGGAGAACGTGTGGAAGATGTGTTGTCCGGCCCGACGGAGGAACTGTCCTGCTCGATGAGGGAGCTGTCTGGTCGACGGGGAGAACATGTGCCCGACACTGGGCAATTTGGGTCTTTCCCAAATAGCGTTGGGCTGGGCCTGCCCGACGGATGGGCAGGCCTGAGCCCAGTCAATAATATCACACTAACAAAAAAATACTTACTTTTGATGCTACACTTCAACTAATAATATAAATTTTATAATATCTCATATATTTTAAAAAAAAGAAATTATTGTACCTACAAATTAGCCAACTTAAGATTGTCTATCCAATGAAATATTTGGTTATATTATAAGAGCTACTTTTTCTCAAAATGGATTAAGAATTATAATATAGATTTTGTTATTCTTGAAGATTTTGGTTGATGTCCCCTCTTATATTACAATTTTACTTTTTACTAATATATTAGTGGTTTATAAAAAAAAATTGATATGAACTATTCTTTAATTTATTTTGAGAATAAAAGCATGTTATTTGTTCCATTTATAAAATAAATAAAAATCATTAAAACAAGAAAAGTTTATCGTTATTCAACATTTATTTGTCCGGTAAAATGTAAGAAATCTTAAACCCTTTCATACGATATTTTTAAGACTTGTAGAACCAAAATTGAATTAAGCAAAATTAACCTAGGATCAAAATTGAGTTTAGTGGTTTATAATTCATCTCACAATCATGAGTTCAAATTTATAGAACTAGATCCATTTTTATTTATTAATTATGAGTTCAATCTTTAAAAGCAAGATCCAATCATCCATAACCATATCTAAATCCAACAAATTCCCTTACCCTACATCTCCCCACACTATATCCCCCACCCAAATAATACCCGCGTGTCAATTAAACACTTTCATTCAAATCCAAAAAACTTAACACGAAAATCAGCATCCCAAAAAATCAAAACAACCGCCAAAATTTCACACCGCGCCTCCCAAAATTTCAAAATTTCCCATTTTCATAAAGAACCAAACCTCAATTTCAAATTTCCCATACTCAGCAACAAAAACCTCACCTTTTCCCCCAAATCCCTTAACCTAATTCCCCTTTTATCGCCATAGCCACTTTCTCTCACAATTTCTCACTCTCAATTCTCATTATTATGGTGAGAGAACACCGAGTCGACTCGTTCTACGCCAAACTCCGCCAATCGGCACACTCCTCGTCCGCTTCCTCCCCCATTCTCATTTTCCCTTCAACCTCCGATGTCGATTCTCTCTGCGCACTCAAAATCATTTTCCGAATCCTCGAATCCGATTCCATTCAGTACGCTTGTTATCCAGTTTCTTCCTTCCGCGAGATTCACAGTTACGCAACTTCAACCCAAAACGACGGTCCTATCTCTGTCGTTTTAATCAACTGGGGCTGTCACAAGGATCTCCGCAAAATCTTAAAGCTAGGTCCAAACGCTCGTATCTTCGTTATTGATAGTCACCGTCCGATTCATCTTCATAATCTCAGTGACCAAAACGACACTGTCGTTGTTCTCTTTACTCAAGAGGATGAGAAACAAGCAGATCTGGCTTATGATTTCGAGTTTCCTCTTACCGCTTTAGCTAATGCTTCAACAACGATTGATTCGGATTTGGAGTCTGATTCTGATTCCGAGTCCGGTTCGGATACAGATTCAGATTCCGATGGAATGAGAAATAAAAGGAAAAGAAAGAGGGATTCGGAAGATGGAGAAAACGAACAAGGGGAAAAAGATGAAGAAGAACATCAAGATGCGGTTAGGTTGTATAGAAAGAGGAAGAAAGAGTATTATGGATTGGGAACATTTCATGGGAAGCCTTCTGGTTGTTTGATGTACGAGCTTGCTCATTTTCTGAGGAAGAATACGGATGAATTGCTTTGGTTAGCTTGTGTTGCATTGACGGATCAATTTGTTCACGAGAGGCTGAGTGATGAGAGGTATAGTGATGGGGTTATGGAGTTGGAGCAATATATAAACAGTTCTGGTAATTTGGATGCTGTTAATTCTGTTACTCTTAAGGATGGGACGAAAATTAGGGTGCCAAATTCGTCGCGAATTGCTTATGAGGATGAACCAAAGCTTATGCTGTTGCAGGAGTGGAATTTGTTTGATTCAATGCTTTGTAGTTCGTATATTGCTACGAAGTTGAAGACTTGGAGTGATAATGGGATGAAGAAATTGAAGCTTTTGTTGGCGAGGATGGGATTTGCGCTTATTGATTGTCAACAGAAGTTTCAGTATATGAATGTTGAGGTGAAGAGAAAGATGAAACGTGAGTTTGAGAAATTTTTACCTGAATATGGGCTTACTGATTTTTATTACCGTGGATTTTTGCGGGTCCATGGTTATAGTTCAAGAGTTTCTGCTGCGGATGTTGTTTATGGTGTTACTGCACTGTTGGAATCGTTTGTGAATTCAGATGGATCCTGTGTTTCGACTCAATTCAATGTGGCGTTTGATGCTCTTTCTATGAACAATGTTGATAAACTCAAAGCTGGGATGCAACAAGCTATTAAGGTCCAGAGATCAATTTTGAGGCAGGGAAGTCTTGCGATTATGAAAAGCGGTTGCATTAGAAGTGGAAGGAAGTTTCGATGGGTGAAGCTCGAGGATTCAACGGATTCTAAATTGTTGGGGTACCCTCAAGCTTTGACAAAGTTCTGTTATTTTCTAATGGATGCTTTGAGAGAAAAGGGTGCAAGGATGAAGCCTTTGATTTGTGCTTGTGTGTCCCAGGATCCAAATAAAGTTCTTATTGTTGGGGTTTGTGGAAGGCCTCGTTTGGCTGCTGCTCAAGGGAATGCATTCGGGGTTGCATTTAGAAGTGCGGCCGAGGATGTTGAAAGTGAGTTTTTCCATGAGTTGTTTGAGTCATCTTGGATTGTGTTAGAATCTAAATTTCTTAATTCTTTCATGGTTAAGTTGACTGAGAAACTTTGATGCTGCGTTGAGCCTGATAACTCATTTATCTTAGTTTGTTGTATTATGAATTATTGTATCCTTGTTTTAAACTCTACTTTTTACAACATTTTTACCCATTTCACTCTCTGATTTGTTGACTTGTTACTTTCATGTAAACATATTAACATTACACTTTCAAATTCATATTGTAATTGTGAATTCTTCCCGGATGAGTTTCGGTTCGGTTCACAAATCAAATTAACAGTGCTAGAATGTGATGTTGAAGATGGACTATTGTTGTAGAGTTTGTTTTTACTTTTCAAGTATTGCATGATAATGTGGAATGGTTAAGTTTGGGTATTGTCTGAAGTTCAATCATGTGAAAATAGTTTCTGGGTGTTTCTCTTTCTACAAGAATACTCAGCATGAGATTGAGAGCAAGAGTATGTTTCAGGTCTTGTGCTTACTTACCAGTGTTCTTTGTCTTTGTTGGCAATTTCAATAACAGTGTTTACTTGCTTTTAGTTTCTCTTTCAAGTTTTATACAGCCTTCTCATGGATCGCCCATTATATTCTTTCTCTTATATGATTTTTGTTCTATTAATAACATCAACAGTCTCAGGAGTTTCAAGTTTTGATCTCATCCTTTCAACAAAATTGAATAGTTTCTTACCATTTGAGATAAGAATTTCGTACAATTTCTTTCTGTTCATTTTACAAGTGAATTTGCTGATCACAGAAAACAAGTTTAGTTTCTGGACTCGTTAAACAATCTAAGCTTAGTTGGAACCATAATAGAGTTTTATTATATTCATACAACTGTACTATCCCTTTTTTGGTGTGCAGGTTAAGATCCTTTTTTTTTTGAGTCTTTCAAAACACTATGTGACCATTTCGGTTAGCAGAACCAATCTTGTTCCATAAAGTTGTGGAGGTTTAGGACTTGATGGTAGTGTCAACTTTTTTTTTTTATTGCCTTCTTCCTACACATCTATCGCCTTTGGCAAATGCTCTTGATTACAGTTTTGATTGAATTTTTAGAGCAAAATTTCCACTATTCAAGAATTCTAATGGAAATATTCTTCATGAAATGCTAAGAAATGTACATTACAAGTACAGCATAATCTAGCACAATAGTAGTATAGATCAAGTAAGTGCCCGAGTCAAATAATAAAGTGTAAAGAATGGCATGGGGGATTTTTTTATTGAAATGGAGTTGAGTTAAACCACAGTAGTTCAGCATCAAGATCAACATAATAGAACCAGAATCACACATCATTCAGTCATCATATAAGAATTATGTAACAAATATCATAGATCTCAGCTAAATACATATAAATTGAATCCAAAGCATGACAGTTACATACACAAAAGATCACAATCTTCTGTGCAAATTGAGCTTACTGATCACATGAAAGGAAAATACAGGGTGATGCAAATTCAAGACAAAGGCACTTCGACAATGTTTCACCCCATGAAAGAGCGCCTTTGATATTTACATATAAAACAGTAAAATTTAGATCCTCTAAAACAATGGGTGCACTTTGAAGAGTGACGTGCAGATTAACTGCAACGAAATATTAGCACCTGCATAACAAACTATCAAATCGCTGAAATCTCAACCAATGATGATTATAATTCTGCACTTTACCCTTTAAAGTACACCCCTTGTTATAAAGGAGTCAAATTATGAGTGATACATGCCTCACGACTGTTCACAACACTATTCTTTTCTTTTCAAATAAAACTTGCACTTTCAATAATCATTTTCTGCCCCAGAAAAAGCAGCAACCCTGGAAAAGCAAGGACAAGAACAAAGAAAAACAATGAAGCATCATATCGGTGACACAACTTATTACGTTTTAATGAACAGGTGTTGCGAGTATACCTGAGCTTTGTCATTTGCAGGTTGGTTTCGGATAACATACGATCTCCCGTTGGGTGTGCCTGGTGCATTTCCAGCCGTGTCTTGTTTCTCCTTCCGCACTTTGTCGAAAATGTGAGTATAGCCATCAGCTGATGCAGGGTCATTCTCATCCCACTCACCAAACTTTGGAACAGCAGCACTTTTATCAGGCTGCCAAATCAAAGTCATAGAACATACAAAAACTCAGAAATCATTTGTGAAGCAGAGTTTGATTAAGATTCAGAAGTCAAAGGTTTAAAAAAAAATTGCAATGGTTGATGCAATATATATTAAAGATTTTACATTTCATGTAATGTCTCTGTTCCTGTTCCTTTTTCAGAGTCGTTTGAAGTTGTTTTACACAAACAAGATAAATAGATAAATTATTGACAAAACAATAGTTAATGCTGCATGAACTTTGAAAACGACTAATAAATCGGTACAATTTCTTTTTAAAGACAGTTAAAAAGGAAAGGAGGAAATACGTGATAGATCAAGACAACAAAATAAAAGAAGAAAACTAACAGTTTCATCCCCTCGATTGACTGATCTCAATCGAGATCTTCCTGGTGTACCATGACTGCTCTCATATGAGTTCTTTCCTTCCCAAGAAGGACTATCTCTGCCAGGCGTTTTAGCCTGACGATGAAGAGGTGAACGTTCGACACTATACTCCGAGCCAGCAGTACTTTGTCTTGAAGGTCTTCTGCGGTTATCAGCAGAACCAACTCCAGGACGATGGATGGAATCGCTGGTACTCTTGTTGTTTGAATTTTCTTGGCGAGCCGGTGAGTTAACAGATTGCTTAACATCACCATCCTCCTTGTTCTTTTGTAACTCATTATGTGCTGATCTCGCTGATCCTTTTTCAGATATATTCTCTGAGTGAACTCTTGGTTTTGGAGGAATTACATCAGCAGAAGATGAATTTTGAAGATCTAAATCTGAATTTTCCTCAGGATCATTCGGATTGATCATTTTGGTGCCAGGTCGAGTTTTCCGGGCTTTGTCAAAATACACTGTATAAGGAACATCATTTTCAGCTTCCCAATTGCCAAACTTTGGAACATGAGAACGTTGCTGTAAAATTGAGACACATTGAAGAGATCCTATTAAGTAAAGTTTCAATAAATAGACCCTCATACAAGCTTTGAAGATCGAACATCTCTAGGAGAAAGTATATCGCGGTGTCCAACACGTGTCACTTTCCGACACTTGTATGACATCCATATGATATATGTCAAATATGTCAAAAAAGTCAGACAAATATCCACCTAAAAAATTATTTTTTTTCTTTGCTTCGACACTCTTTGAATAGGTGTGACACCTGTATGGCATCCGTATGACACTCATACGACACGTGTCAAACAATTCAGACCCATGTTTCAAAAGGAAATTGTTTATCTTTTTGCTTCAACACACCTTATACATTTTTTAAACAAATCTTACACACATCTAAAAGGGTTAAACATGTATTGAAACAATGTTATAAATGAATAATTTAAAGACATTAATTTTGATTTGAATATTTTTAATTCTTTTAATAAAAAATGGATAAATGAATCTCAAATATTATGATATATTTAGTGGTACCAGGGTCCTATGTTTTAATATTATAGGTGTCGGAGTATCCGTGTCGTGTCCTAGTATCCGCGTCGGAGTCGGTGCTTTAGAGCATAAAGTATCAAACGCTAACAAACATGCTTATCGTACTACTAGAATCATAGTTAATAGTAGGTAAATAATACAACAAGGTACTAATTTATCCATATTCCTCCATTTATTCATTTATAACCATTCTAAGATTGATTCCAAACAAAATCCAAAAAGCAAAATCAAACTAAATATTACCCAAAATACACTATTCAATTCAAGCCATTCATTTCCCTCGAGAATTCCTAAAACATGTAGATTTTTCATGTAAAAGCAGTTTTTCATCAATTCTCAACAAGTGAAAAGACTTTTCCATTTTTACTTTCATGCACATACCTTTTCCAAAAGACTAAGTGCAAACACTATTGCACCTCAAAGACTATAAATAGTAAATCATATGTTTCAATCTGAAGTGTCGGTGTTCCATAGCAATAACCTCATCATGGTTCAAATAAGCAGCAAAATAAGTTACTTATGGTTGGTTTATCAGCAGATGAATATAGCATACTGGAGTTTGGAACAACCAAACTAAAAAATGAATCAAATTTTGGTCAACTATATCTATAATAAAGTCATCAGAAAAACAATTAAGAGATTGAAAGGGGAAAAAAAAAATTGACAGAGAAAAAGATTACAGCATAATGCAAGAGATTTGAAACTAAAGTTCCCTATATCAGCATAAAAGTATACAAAAAACATGGATCAAAATAATTGGTAAAGAGGAGAGAGAAAAAGAAGAAACTCACTGTTGACATCTGCTAGTAAACAAAGATTGAGAAAATAGGCAGAACCCAAAAATTGTAGAGGTGAATAGTTGAAGAAAGTTGAGATTTTTGGGTGGATCAGAGACAACAAAGATGATAACTCAGAGAACCCAGCAAACCGTTCCGTACAGTTCAAAGGACTCAATAAGAGAATGAAAGAAAAAACAAAAGACTTTTGAGGTTAGAGACAGGTTTATCAACCGATGACCGGCGCCACCGGTAATGTTTGACTGGCTATGACTATGTAATGTAAAATTGAAAATATTGTTTTAAAAAAATATAAAATGTTTAGTATTGCTTATTCATAAACATGATTTAAATTAATTCTGAATACATTGTGTTTCTGATATTTATTTTTGGATTAAATATGTATTTTTATCCTCTTAACTGAAAGCATAGGAAAGCATTTATAGTCATATTCTTAAAAGCAATGAATAACGTGTTGTTATTTTAAATTTGTTTTAAATTAAATTTTTTAACCTAGAATTATGGAGGTAATGGTGATAATGAAGGAGAAAAAAATTGATTTTTATTTTTTTATTAACAAAAAATTGTAATTGGTTGTCCATTTTCAAAATTGCAGACAAACTGAATGTGATGTTGTTCAATTAGAGCCACTCTTTCACTCCAAATAAACTAAGATATTGCTTCTTATTAATCATACCATTGATTCAATAAGTTAATTGTCTCACATCTCAATTGAATTTCTACAAGTTATATACATGCAATTATGGGTTTAGGCTATCATATAGTCTCTCGTTGGTCAAATGTAGTGGTATAAATTCTTTAGATTGAGTGTTGATGACTAGCTGAATTATAATATGAATCATAGCATAAACAAGAACATGAGAGATAATTGTCAGGAAGGAACTGTGGGTTATTGCTTATCATTCTATCTAGCATTGGAGGAATCAACGCATGTATGCTGCAAACTATGTAACACCACATAACATTGTAAACGACATACTTGAAAAAGTCCAACACTATGGACTGAGTGTGAGATTGCAACACAAATTTGCAATGAAAATGCTAGTAATATTGTGAGTAAGACGGATCCTTGCAAATTAGAATTGGGTCACACTCAATACAAATGCAATAATGAGTCAAAGCAGCATGGCAGGATGTGGTGGTTTAATTATAAACAACACGACTTATTAGAATACTAAGCTTAAAGGGTATCAAAAGGTGGAAATTTAGATAGACTCTAAGAAAATTCATAATGCGTTTTTTAAGAAGAATCATAGAACTAGAGTAGGTTTGTCTCTACTTCGTCAGATTCGTAAGGAGTTAAGACAAATAATGGAAGTTTGTATCGTACATGTGTATTGTGAAGCAACCCATTAAGCTAATAGTTTTTCAAAACTTAGAGTAAAGCATAGATGATGCATTAGGTTTTATGATAGTTGTCCTCAAGAAATTCTTGAGACTTATGTAGTAGACTTTCTTGGCAAATAAATATGTTTGCACCTATAAACATGTTATTTTCAACCCTCAAACAAATACCAATTATAACTTGGCTATTTTTTACGGTGAGAATGATACATATATGTTGCACCTAAGAAAATTGTGAGAAGCCCACAGACAAGTGCGTTTTTGTTAGTGTCACCATTGTTCCAGTTTAGTCTGCCTTGATTCATGACGAGTAACTTGTCATTTTTTTTATAAGCATGTGACAGTAAATAATATCAATTGCTCTTTCGTTTATGTTGCCCCCAAACTATTGCATTTCTTCTCTGCACAATAGTTTGTCGCGAATACACATTATTCTTCCTTGGCTTTGCCTATAATAATTTAAGAACTTATGATCCAATGATTTTGTTCTACTGTTGAGCCACATTTATAAATCACCACGAATTTAAGTTAAGGCAGATCTAACCACTTTTATGTGGAACTTTATTTTGCAGGTGATATGTATTTAACAAGGACAACAACTTTTGTTGAAGTTTATATGATAGCAACTTATTCATGATGATAACTTATTTAACAAGTAAAACATAAGTACTTAAACAAATAAAGATGCAAACTTAAGTATTAGGATTTGATGGGATTGACTATCCGATGATGACAACCAAGTGGAATAAGCTCAAGCCTCATCTCAAGAGAACTAAAGCAAGTGCCTTCAAAAAGAAAGCATCTGACAAAATCTTGAAGAGCAAGCAAGCCCTGCCTTAGTTTGAGTGAATATTGTGTAAAGAAAAAAAGGCATCCTCATAAAAGTACATGGATAAAACACATACATAATAAAAATTATTTTCAAACTAATTTTTCTCAAGAATATATTTTCTAAAATGTCTTGAAGTTGTGCTAGATGAATTGTGAGCAATCAAAACTGCTATGGACAAAGTTTTGCTTTTTCTAATCGATTGAAGCACTTGTCTAATCGATTAGATCAATTCAAGATTTAACTTTAAGCGATTAATGATGTACAACGACTAGATATTTTTTCCTTTTTGGAACTTTTAATAGATTACTATTGAAGTTTCTAATCGATTAACATTCAGCTCTAATCGATTAGACTGTCTTAAAATGCATTAAAATTAATTTCCTTTTTGAGCCAACCTCTAGGCTATATTTCATTTCATCCAGAATTGTTTTATCGACCCCCCCCCCCTCTCTCTGTCTCTCTAAAAATTTCTTTTAAACTTTCCCTCACTATTGTTTTAGCAGAAGTGCTTATTTGAGAAAGTCTTTTTGTGAGTGAGGATACTGTGTAATTCTGGAAGGGTAGAATTATAAATTCACCAAGGGAATCTTTTGTATGCACCTTGGTTGAATATTATCCATTTAGGTATTTGTTTGGGTTAGAAGTTATACCCGTAAAAGCTTTGGATTGAACATTATGCAATCAAACCCCTCTTTAGGTTCAAGCTCAGTCTGTGATAAAAGCTTGATAGGTTTGAGATTAGCCCGTGGTAAAATGATAACGCGAAAATATATCTATAAAATGACGTGTGTTTTAACTAATGTTTGACCGGTTTCACTCCGGATTCGGGGCATTCCATGCTATTTGTCTAAGTATTATGCAGGTATTCGAAGAACATGTCCAAGCAAATCAATATGAAGAAAAGGAGCAAAAACAAGTGGAAAATGGATGAAAAACCAAGTGAAAACCAGTAGAAACGAGCCTGACTGATGTGACGACCGTCACACAGCTGTTACGACCGTCATGCATGTGACGACCGTCACACAGCCATGACGACCGTCATGCAGCCAGAACGTGGCAGAATGAAGTCACGTGCAAATTTCTCCCCTCAAAGACCAAAAGTGTGGCCACTAACTCCTATTTTTCTGCCTCAAACCCACTTCCTGAAGGAATAACCGTTAGATACTCTCCCTCTATAAAAGGAAGAGGTTGGGACCTAAAAAAGAGAGCCGCATTCAAGACAACGAAGTGCTGCCAATTCGTCTTCAGAGCAACCTTTCCATTATTCTATTCTTATTTGTTTCTCTTTTCCTTCTCTGCATTCTTTGATATTTTGTAATTCCCATTTCCCTTGGACATCAATTGGCACCAAGACCAGAATCCTGCCAACATTTGTGGAGGATCTGCCCAAAGGCCAATTGGAATATTTACAGGTTTTCAATTTTAATCGTAATTTCAGTTTTCATTATGATGCATGTTATTAATTACTGTTTTTATTTATGTATTACCATTTCTACTTCCATGTCTAGCTAAACTACTGTAATCGATATGTAATAATAATTCAGATGGAATTTGATAATAATTGGCGTGGTTTTTCTCTTTTCAAAAACTCAGTTATGGTTTTAGTTTTTAATCAAAATTCTAAATAAATCTTTGTCACGACAGTGAGAAGCTATTTACGGTGGTTTTGCCACGACAGTGGGAAACCATATTAAGGTACGAACCAACAAGCGACAGCTGAGGCTAAGACCAGATAGTAAAAACTAGGCATTCGATTTAAAAACAGCGAAAGCGCTTTAAAAAGGATTAGAACTTAGAGATTTTCAAAAGGTAACTTTAACCCCGAACGGGATAGCGAAAGCATACGTTCCGCCTTAGAGTTGCGACTAGCGTCAACAACCATCGTGAGACAAAAGTCTTTAAATCATTATTTTCTTCTTAAACTAAGTTTGAAAACATTTAATATGCCAATAAGTTGTCAAATCCCCGAAGAACAAAATTATTGCATATCGATTCATAAATTCATATCTTAAGTAAAACCTTAGTTCCCTTTAGTTTACGCATTTATTCTGCCATTATTCAACTTGAAACCAAACCGACCTAGCTAAACACCGTAACACCCGATAATACTAGATTAATTATGAGTCCCTGTGGGATCGATATCTATTATTACTCGCGATAGACTGTGCACTTGCAGTTAGATTTGTTAGACATAGAAAGTCGCGATCAAGTTTTTGGCGCCGTTGCCGGGGACCCGTATAGTCAATAGTGTAATCCTTTGTTACACAATATAGACTAGATTAACAATTCTCTCTCCCTCTACTCGTTCTTCGATTGTATGCCAAGTACTCGCTCACAAGGCGAAATCTTACAACCTACAATCGCTGAACTAGAGCGCTTCTTACATCTAAGAAGGCGCATCGTCGAATATCAACAAAGACACAACATTCCTGATCTTCTAGCTCATCCTCCTGTTGAAGAAGCAAAGAAGGCTGAAGGACCTCAAAACAAACCGCTGAAGGCATACACTACACCCTCTCAAATGGAGCCTAGAAGTAGCATAGCTGCCCCAGCTATAAATCGAACTGATTTCGAACTAAAACCGTCATTGCTGTCAGCTGTACAACAAAACCAATTCTCAGGAAATGCAACTGAGGATCCGAATGAACACTTAACGAAGTTTGTACAATAGGCAGATGTTGCACCCTAAAATTTGACCAACCGGTCCCCACATCTGGTTTATGTTTCGACGCATTTTGCATTCACATTCGCATATTGCATACATGGCATGTTCCTCAGTCAGATTGGATTTTATCGGGATTTTAGCCCCTGACGTTTCAGGCAGTTCAGGTCGGTCGAAATAAAAGTCTGTTGAGAATTGGTGCTCGTTCCTGGTGTTTTCAGGTCATCTCGGTGCCCGGGTTTCACTACGGTTGCGCAATTGGGTTTTAATCGGTTTAATCGGCCTCCTGGCATTTTTAGGATTTTTCTGCCATTTTTCTGGATTTTTAGTGCATTTATTGGATTTTTCTGGATTTAATAGAGTTTTTATAATTTTTAGAATTTAAATAAATTTTCTTTTCATTTTTTAGAAATTAAAAGATTTTTTAGATATTATAGTTTTTAACAAATTTTAGATATTTTCTTTTATTAGTTTTAATAGATAAATAGATAGTTTTCTTTTAAAAAAGAGTAGAAAAAAATGATAATAAAATAGATAGTTTATTGGAGTTTATTTGTTTTTAAAGAAAAATTAAAAGAATAGATTAATTGTTTTTTAGATTTTCATTAGAGTTTTATTGTTCTTTTTTAAAAATTAATAGAATAGAAAACAAATAGAGATTAAGTGCTTTTTAGAGTTTTATTGTTTGATTTTTGTTTTTCAGAATTTAATTAGGTTTTTAAAAATAATTTTTTAGATATTGAATAATAGTTAATTAGGAGTTTTATAGGTTAATGAGGATTAGGTTGTTTATGATTAATTAGACTTTTCTTTTATTAATTTTCGGTTGGTTTAATTAGAGTTGATTAACAGGCTGAATAGGTATTAGTCATTTTATTTTAGGGATTAATTAGGTCTAATCTGAGTCATTAATTTTGGGTCATTAATCCATTAATCAGTCCATAATTCGTGGGCCATGTGTCTGTGTGGAGGCCCAGTCCAATTGCCATGTGTCAGTCTATAAAGGGCCACGCGTGTGCTTTCAGCCACCTCTCCATCTACCACGTTTTCAACCCAGAACCTTCCATCTCATTCTCTCTCTCACCCTTCTCCTGCCACGTTTCCCTTCCATCTCTCTCTCTCTCAGACATTCCACGCGTCCCACCCTCAGTCTCACCCCACTCACACGTGTCTCTCCCTCGCCTTTCCCCTCTGCCACCTGCCCCTCGCAGGACACTCCTCCCGCCGGCCATGCAAAGACCGGCGGCCACCACCCTAACTTCCTCCGACCGCCATAACTAACCGCCGGAGACTACAACCCTCGCCAGAAACATCAAATTTCCAGAAAAAAATTCCTCAATCTTCATCTCCTCCGATCCACCTTCATCAACCATCTGTTTCCAGATCTTCATCATCAATTCACCAGGATTTCCTCAATCTTCAACCAAGATCTTCATAGATTCCTCCTCGCGTTCATCACTATTCCAACGATTTTCCAGAAGAAATCTTTGATTCTCCTCAAGAACACTCAGCAACCTTCAACGTTGTTCGTGCGTTTTTCCAGATACGTTCATCATTCTTCAAACTTCTTCAGTTTTTTCCAGAAACCTTCAAGCTCGTTGCGTCAGAACTTCGAAGATCTTCAAGATCTCCAGCAAGATCTTCATAGATCTTCGTCTCCTTTTTCCAGATTCCTTCAACGAGTTGCATCAGTTCTCAACCGATCCTCCAAAATCTCAAGAGCTTCCACCAAATCTCTTGTTCTGTGTAGATCTTCGCCGATCCTCTCGTCTTCAAGGATCCTCAAGCGCTCCGATCGTCCTCTATTCATAGATCTTTGCGCATCTGGAGCTTCGTCATCTCCATCGTTTTTCTTCAGCAAAATATCCAGGTACATCTTCCTCCTCTAACTCAGAAGCCTTCATAGTTGATTAGGTTTTTTTGTTTTGTGATCGTTAGGTTGAGTATTTGAGTTTTGGTGAGACGAATGTGGGTTAGGCTTGCTTTGAGCTGAGGTATGATGGATGAGGTATTAGATTGATGAATGTTTTTGGGAATCTGGGTGAAGGACTCGTTGGGTTTCAGAGAGAGAGAGAGTTGGGAGATGAAGAAACGGCGTCTAAGGTTTGTTTGGAAGAGATGAACAGTGGTACAAGATTGGGGTGTTAGGTTTTGTTTTGGTTTTGCTGAAGATGAGGATTGGGCCTCGGGCCTCAAGCCCAAACGCCTTTTTTACTGACCATGCTTCCATCCTGCGCATGAAACCCCCTCCCCCTGGTTTGATTATAATATGGGCCTAGTATGATTGCTAACAGCACCCCCCGTTTAGAGGCCCAAACGGATTAACAAGCAAAGCATGTCTATTCGTACCCCCCTGGTGTTTTTTATTTTTTGTTGTTTTCTGAATAAGACCTGGGCCCAGCGCAATTACTGATTGCACCCCCTTTGCTGGGCCCAATATGTTTTCTGAATGTAAATAAAATGCTGTTAAACCCCCCATGTTTTTTCTTCTTTAATTGAATTCCCATTTTATTTCACTTTGCATATAGTTACCAAATAAATTCATAAAAAATATAAAAATGATCTTTTTAACATGGGACTTTTTTCCCCATTTCAATAATGATGTCAAGAAAATTGTGAGAAAATAAAAATAGTATTTTAGGCTTTTTTCCATTTTATGGTGATTTTTTACATTTTAATTGCTTTTATGTTCATTATGGTGGTACATACATATTGTTGAATTTCGTTTAGGCATTTCTTTCCATATTTTGATTCCATTATTTTTGTACTAGCTATATTAGAGCATTAAGTTCCCTTAGAGATTTATTTCATATTTTTGTGATTAAATCTTGATTAGTTTTGATTAGAGAACATTAGGGTAATATAATTAGGGTTCAAACGCAACATAGGTGCATTCTACCATTTTATTTTTGGGTTTTTAGCATGAATTAGGGTATGGGACATATAGGGTATGTAGGGTAGATATAGAAATTCCCTTAGAATTAATCTTAGAATTTTAAATACTATTTTACTATTTTTAGTATATTTTGCAAATTGTGTGGTTGTTTGGTGTGCCCACTTGGGGTTTTATCTGTCTGCTTGGGCTTTTTGGGCTTTTTATTTGGGGTATGGGGCTTGGTTTGAGCTTGTGGAAGCATGGAGAATCAATGGAGAAGATTGAATACAAAGATCAGGGTTGATGCATGCAGATTGCTTGGATTGAAGATGCTGATTGAAGGCTTAGGATAATAGGACTAAGCAAAGTCTTAGAATAGACTGAATTGTTTTGTACAAACATGGATAGCTTCATGTGCTTCCATTCCTCTCTATGACATAAAGTTCCTCTATGGTATTCACCTATCTCCTTAGGAGGGATCAGTGGCCGTACCTTAGAGGTAGAACTTTGAGGGAAACAGTCTGTTACAATGTCAACTGTTTATAGACTTCCTTTGGTCATCAATGAACTGTTTGACATTCAACTTATCCTGATAAATCAATTCTTTGCCGGAGTGCTTGCCTTGAAGAAAGAAGCCATTGAAGATAAAGATAGAAGATCAAAGATTGATAAAGATGAAGATTGTTCATGTCGAAGCTGTGCAACTGTTAAAGCTAGAGTTTACCGCTGTCTGGAGCTATCTGTTGTATGAAGCTATCAACTGGTTAAGGTTCTGTGCTTGCTTAAGCTGGGTGATTTCTTGGAGATAGAAGCTTGTTGTAGCTTGGGGTACCATTGGAGTTTGATTTCAGAAGTTCAACTGGAGCTGGAGTGCTGTCAGGGCTGGGTTTTTGGGGCTTTATTTTCTTTACTGTATTGTTTGTTAATTTTCCCCCTAGGTTGAAGTGAAGCCATTTCACTTTGCCCATTGTTTTCTAGGTTCGAGGTGGAGTGGGACTCCCTTGCCTCGGTTGTACTGCTGCATTCATGCATTTTACTGCTCTACTGTATATATGTTGTTTCTTTTCCGTTTATCCCTTAGGATCTCTGTTTCTCTCTGCGCAAGAGAGGAATATGATAGACATTAGGCGTTAACCCATGCATGACAACATTAGGGTAGATTTTGATTCCCTTTTCAACCATAGGTTTTAGAGTTCTGTCTCTTCTTTCTCAAAACAATCAGAAAAATACAATAAAAGGATAAACATCAATAAAAAACAGTTCTTGCGTAAAAGACTGTAAACCAATCAAAGAGTCATTTTTGTCCGCTTGGACCCATAATCAGGAGAAAACCTTTTTCAGAAGGATAAAAAATAGCCAAACAAATCTGTGTCGTACATAGCCCGAACTACGTTTGCTCTGATCTTTCATGCCGTATGAAAGTACGTAGGCATAGGATGCGATATCCTAGCGAGCAACCTTCCCCTCCTTTCCCGTAGGTAGGCGAACTACGTTGACTCTGATTTCTCGTTCCAGACGGGAATACGTAGGCATAAAGTGCGATACTTTGCCGAGTCATTTTCTTTTCTTTTAACCTCATACCTGTAGAATAGATAGAATAACAATCCGTACTAGAAAACAAGCGTGGATCCCATCGAGTACGACAGACGTGAGGGGTGCTAATACCTTCCCCTTGCGTAACCGACTCCCGAATCCAGGATTTGGTTGCGATGACCATTCCTTTCCCGTCTTTGCGGTAGGTTTACTTCGAGCGTTTCCTTTCCCTCCGTTGGGATAAATAACGCACGGTGGCGACTCTTCTGTTCAGCCGGCGCCGATTTTCGCTGTAGCGACAGCTGGCGACTCTGCTGGGGACTCCAACGGTTCCCTACGCGAGTCAATCCTAGCGCTTGTTTTCCCGTCGAGGATTTTGTATGGATTTACGTTTCTGTATTTTTTGCATTCAGCATTATATTTCTGTTATTATTGCTGTGGGTATGAGGGGGTTCTATGATTGAGAGATAAGCCGGACCTGGGCTTGAGGTTACACCTAGACTTAGAGAGAGAGTAGTGGTTAGCCTGCTTGCTTAGCTCGCACCAGCTAGCCGCGAAATCTCACTCGGACGAGATTCTCTTTGATGCTTCTTGCCTGGCCCTTAGGGCTCGACAAGTTGTCTGACCCGAGGATTGTCGACTCTGGGAACCGATCATTTGGAAGTTGGCTAAGTGAGGCCTCTTCAGGATATGATGATGCCACACCTTCTGGGTATCATATCATCAGTCTTGAAAGTCTGTGACGCCAACGACCGCATAGGATGTCATACCTTGTGTCAGTTATTAGGATACCTACCTGTGAGAGGGGTTGGGGCATGCAGGTAACTTGACCTCCAGATTACCGGTTTTCTTAATTGAGATTCAGTGGCGTTGATATTTGAGCACAGCTTTATAAGGTCTGTTGGAGACCAGGTTCGAGTACCATTTTGGCTTGTTGAGACCAGGTTTGAGCAGTGTTATGGGTCTGGTTAAGACCAACATGATGGATTGGACTTCTCAGCCAGGGGCACTTGGTCCCTTGTGTGTGCATTTTGCATTTTGCATGACTGTTTGCATTTGCATTTCATTTTGCATATTCATCCTCAGTCGGAACAAGGAGCTTACCCGTTTTGTCCGTTTCATCAGTTGATTTCCCGACATTCGTTTTGGACTTGAGTTAGTATCTGGAAAGATCATGGCTTCAGGAGAGCAGAAATTGGTTGTTACTCGGGCGGAGTTTGAATTGTTGAAGTACCAGGTGAGTCAGATCATGGAAGCCATAACAACTATAAATGGAGGAGGAAACAATGGTCAAAGAGCTCAGATGAATAATGTTGCTCAACCCGTGCAAACCCCTGTCAGAGGTCCATGTTCCTTCAATGACGCAGAATGTCACAATTCCACTTTCTCTATGCCAGATTCTCCAAGGACTGTTCCATCTCCAAGAGGTGTTCCACAAGTTAATGTTCAGGACCCAAGGACTGTTGAGGATATGAGAAGACTTCAGATGTTGGAAGATCAGATTGCTGCCTTGGTGAGTAAGAATACTCTTGATTTGAATGCTGCGAGCATGTGTTTGGTGCCAGGTCTTGTATTGCCTCCAAAGTTCAAGATGCCCAATTTTGAGAAGTACAAAGGGGATAGTTGTCTGAAGCTACATTTGGTTATGTTCTGCAGAAGAATGACTCCGCATATCACCAATGACAAGCTCATGATTCACTGTTTCCAAGATAGTTTGATCGAAGCATCGTTGGACTGGTACATGCACTTGCAGAGTGATAGTATTAAATCATGGTCGGACTTAGCCAATGCCTTCGTCAAGCAGTACGACTACAACCTGGAAATGGCTCCTTTTCGCGCGCATTTACAAGAATTATCTCGTGCGGAGAATGAATCCTTTAGGGGGTATGTGCAAAGATGGAGAGAATTGACTGCTCGTGTTTAACCACCGATTCAGGAGAGAGAAATGGTTAGCCTCTTTGTGGATACTCTGAAGGGCCGTTATTATGACATGATGTTCACTTGTACAAGCTTTGAAGGCTTGATGAGAATGGGAGAGCTTGTTGAGAGAGGACTCAAGAATGGAAAGCTTCGAGAGGCTCCTTATATCCCAGTTGATAAGAATGAATCAGTTCCCAATTCTCAAGAGGAATGGGAAGAAGGAAGCGATGTTGCCTCAGAATCTCTAGCGCCTCAGGCTCAGTTTTCAGACACTTCAAATCGACAGTCATATTATCGTCAGCCGCGTCGTCACGCCCGACAAAGACCAAGGAAACCTGAAAGGCAGTTTACTCAGCTACCAGTGCCGTACAGTCAGTTGTTACCAGATTTGGTCGAAAGTGGATTAATAGTGCCGAAAGAAACTAATCCAATGATCCCGCCTTATCCTTCAGGTTTTGATGCCAGCGCCCGCTGTGAGTACCATGTTGGGGTACAGGGGCATTCGACAGATGATTGTAAAGTGCTTAGAAGCCAAGTTCAGAATCTGCTAGACTCTAACAAGATCTTTATCACGCCTCAGGGTTTTGTTCGGATTATTGATTATCCTTCATCCAGTTGTATGGGTTCATCAGTCCATGTCAGGGAATACTCCACCGAGAGTGTATGGTCGGGAGAATGTCCAGCTGAGAGCTCAGTTGAATATGGGGAAAGTTACTAGAGGTTTTTGCGCCGGGTGTCGCATCTGTTTTCTCTGCTGATTGTTTAGCTTTCATGCATTGTTGTTTTCTGACCACTACCAGGCTTGTTGGCTGGGGTCATTGTATTTTGTACTTGGGTGTGCTTGTTTACCGCTCTTGTTGGCTTTGCATATTGGTGTGAGGTGTTTATCTCTGTGCTTACAGCTTGGGGTGTATTTGTCTTGTCTTGAATATGTGTTTGATTTCTGCATTGCATTATCACATAACAGGTACATCAGAACCGTGGGTCTTATTTCCTATCTCCAGTTTGTTGCAGGAATTCCTCAGAGATATGGAACAGAATCAGGCTGAATTGATTGAAGTCCGAAGCCAGCTAAGGCAGATGATGAAAGACATGCAAGAGTTGCGTCTGGATCAGAAGATGCTCAAAGAGGAAAATAATCAGTTGAAGACCCAAATGAGCTTGATCATGGAAGTAGTCAATAACGTGATTAGGAAAGAGGATGATCAGCTATCTGAAGCCGCAGTGAAGGAGTCTGTCCCACCTGTGCCTGTGGAGCCCGTGCCTGTGGAACCTGAGCCTAAAAGATGTGTTGATCGACACCAACAACGACAACAAAAGATACATCTGATTCGGCAAAGGCCAAGGAGGATATTTGAGGCGCCCCCTTCGACATATGCTAAGCTCTTGCAGACTTTATTGAGTTTGAAGCTGGTTGAAAAAAGAACATTGGAGCCACTCACAGGAACGACGCTCCCTTATGGGTACGACACTAGTAAGCAGTGTGAATTTCATTCCGGGGCACCCGGACATGATATCGAGAGTTGTCACGCTTTTAAACACAACGTTCAGGACTTGATGGACGCAAAAGTTATTGAACTCACGCCGGGTGGCGTAATTGTACCTAATGTTCGTACCCCAGTTGATGCTAAGATGATGGATGTTCCCAAAGCTGCCGTAGATCAGAAGTATATTCTGCAATCATTGGTGTCAGAATCTCCCTGTCCTCAGTTGCTGCCTAGACCAAGCCTGAGGGTGAAAGCGCTTGAACAAAAGGAGTCCCTAATAATTCAGATTCGATCTCCAAGTGGTTCGACTGATCAAGGTCAACAATCTGTCCAGTCTTTGCAACAGACGTCAACTCCTTTCCATAATCAGCTGCCTTATCGTTATCGGTCAAACATGCGTGCTAGACAGAGCCCAATGAAGTCAGAAAGGCAATTCACCAGGCATCCGTGTTAAGCAGTATGGTTTCAACAGGCAACTTTGAAGACGGCTGGTTCAGCAGCAAGTCAGATGTGAAAGCCCGGTTCTCGGAAGCTGACGTTTTCCTGTGTTTCATCTTGTCATTTCTTTATGTTTGTAGTTTCTTTCTTCTTAAATTGCAATCTTGTTTGTAAAACTTGTTGTTTTCATTCAATTGATGATAATGAAATTAGTATGCATGTTTTGATTAAATCCATTCGTGTTCACTAATTGATTTTTACAGATATCCAACGCCTGGTTAAGCGGAATCCGGGGAGGATGACGAAAATGAACGACATGCAAGCTTCCGATATTGTATGCCTTTGAAATAAAACCTGCTGATGATGTACAAGCATTGTTTCAAATCCCTAAACACCGGAGACATAAGGAACCCTTTGAGCCTAGTTGTAGGAGTTTCTTTCTGAAAACGAAAAACCCTCAATGTCAACCTGGGGCAGGGTAGGTGTTAGCTAATTTGACCAAGCGTCCAAAATTGCAAAAGGAGTGTCCGTTCGAGGATCAATCACACCTCCATAGGTCGTGCCTAAAAAGCCACAATGGTTAAGCATCAGGAGTGACCCAGTCACATTATTCCCCAAGGAGTCAGACAACCAGTGTCACACGACTTGTTCAGAAAAAAAAAAACGAAAAGCGAAAAGAATCAAAAGCCCGCTAAGTCAAAACTTGAAAAACAAACGACTTAGGCAAAAATAGGGGCATCCCGCTGGACTGGAAAATAAAAAGAAACTCAAAAGAGTCAGTCCAGGCAAAAATTAGGAAAAGAAAAAACGAAAAGGATTACAAAAGAAAAATCCTCCAATAAAATACGAGTCGTGTGACCCCGAGTGTCAAAGACGAAAAGTGAGTGGCTGTCACTCCAAAAGCGCATAGTTTCTCGAACTATCACTCCTATATTTCAACCTCCCAGAGGTGAGCGCTAAGGCCGAATTAGCTGAACGTAAGATCAGAGAACATCAAGGAGAATGGGAGGGTTAAAATTAGACTTTGAGCCTTTATCCTTTCTTTCAAAACCGTGAACCTGACCACATTACAACCTTCAAAAGTCCTAATTGAAGCAGGTGTGTTTCGAAGGCATATATCGGTTAAGATCGCGTCGAAGCTGACTCCTAAAAGAGTTCTTCTTACCATGTTGGTGCTGATATTGATATTTTGATAAATGATTTGTGCTTTGTAGGCCATAAGTTGATTTTCCTTTTTCCAGTGAACAAATTGGATGTTAAAACTGTCATACGCATTGCATTAATGTACCTTTTATGCAGAACAACTGGTTTTACTTACGAGTAAGCACTTGACAGCAGGAAAGTTTCCTACAGTGGAAAGTCTGATCAGGATAGAACGCAGGATACCCGAATGTCCCGAGAGCCGGGGAAAGCTATTGTCAAGTGATCCCCAGTGAGGTCAGCCATCCAAAGTCGTTATTCCGGGGCAATCAGGTCGAGATCCGGTAAATCTCTCGTAGTTAAAGTCACTATACTGAATCAGCCAATCAGGGGCAAAGTCATTGCAGACAGGGGCAGACCATCCTAAGAGCGCGGAAGTTATTCTTTATTCGAGGGGGCATTTGATTTGAAGCATTTTTCCGAGGTTCAGAATGCTGGGGCATTTCATATCAGACCGTCAGGGTACAGATTTTCAGATTTCCTTTTGAGGAGTATCCCCGCAGAGGTCCCACAAGTCGGGGCATATCAGAAACGAAGGAATTGTTCTCCGTGTCGTCAGGGTTACTCAGAGCTACTCAGAGCTATTCGAGCAGATTTGGCTAATCTCCAAGTGTGAGACGAATGTCGGGAAATTGTGTTACCATCTATTGACCCTTCAATCAGAAGCTGTGGATTCAGACAGGATATTGTTCCAGTGTCAGTCGTACCTGACCCATCACAGATGGCCTAAAGTCCAATCCTTATTGGCAATTTTGATAAATGATTTGTGCTTTGTAGGCCATAAGTTGATTTTCCTTTTTCCAGTGAACAAATTGGATGTTAAAACTGTCATGCGCATTGCATTAATGTACCTTTTATGCAGAACAACTGGTTTTACTTACGAGTAAGCACTTGACAGCAGGAAAGTTTCCTACAGTGGAAAGTCTGATCAGGATAGAACGCAGGATACCCGAATGTCCCGAGAGCCGGGGAAAGCTATTGTCAAGTGATCCCCAGTGAGGTCAGCCATCCAAAGTCGTTATTCCGGGGCAATCAGGTCGAGATCCAGTAAATCTCTCGTAGTTAAAGTCACTATACTGAATCAGTCAATCAGGGGCAAAGTCATTGCAGACAGGGGCAGACCATCCTAAGAGCGCGGAAGTTATTCTTTATTCGAGGGGGCATTTGATTTGAAGCATTTTTCCGAGGTTCAGAATGCTGGGGCATTTCATATCAGACCGTCAGGGTACAGATTTTCAGATTTCCTTTTGAGGAGTATCCCCGCAGAGGTCCCACAAGCCGGGGCATATCAGAAACGAAGGAATTGTTCTCCGTGTCGTCAGGGTTACTCAGAGCTACTCAGAGCTATTCGAGCAGATTTGGCTAATCTCCAAGTGTGAGACGAATGTCGGGAAATTGTGTTACCATCTATTGACCCTTCAATCAGAAGCTGTGGATTCAGACAGGATATTGTTCCAGTGTCAGTCGTACCTGACCCATCACAGATGGCCTAAAGTCCAATCCTTATTGGCAATTTTGATAAATGATTTGTGCTTTGTAGGCCATAAGTTGATTTTCCTTTTTCCAGTGAACAAATTGGATGTTAAAACTGTCATACGCATTGCATTAATGTACCTTTTATGCAGAACAACTGGTTTTACTTACGAGTAAGCACTTGACAGCAGGAAAGTTTCCTACAGTGGAAAGTCTGATCAGGATAGAACGCAGGATACCCGAATGTCCCGAGAGCCGGGGAAAGCTATTGTCAAGTGATCCCCAGTAAGGTCAGCCATCCAAAGTCGTTATTCCGGGGCAATCAGGTCGAGATCCGGTAAATCTCTCGTAGTTAAAGTCACTATACTGAATCAGCCAATCAGGGGCAAAGTCATTGCAAACAGGGGCAGACCATCCTAAGAGCGCGGAAGTTATTCTTTATTCGAGGGGGCATTTGATTTGAAGCATTTTTCCGAGGTTCAGAATGCTGGGGCATTTCATATCAGACCGTCAGGGTTCAGATTTTCAGATTTCCTTTTGAGGAGTATCCCCGCAGAGGTCCCACAAGCCGGGGCATATCAGAAACGAAGGAATTGTTCTCCGTGTCGTCAGGGTTACTCAGAGCTACTCAGAGCTATTCGAGCAGATTTGGCTAATCTCCAAGTGTGAGACGAATGTCGGGAAATTGTGTTACCATCTATTGACCCTTCAATCAGAAGCTGTGGATTCAGACAGGATATTGTTCCAGTGTCAGTCGTACCTGACCCATCACAGATGGCCTAAAGTCCAATCCTTAATGGAAATTTTCAAAAAGTCCAATCCCTATTGGCAATCATTGTGAGGCCCAACCTGTGGTGGCACAATGTTTCAAAATCCAATCTTCATTGGTACGCAGGAAGACTCCGTCTATTTTCCCCAGCAAAAGTCCAATTTTCATTGGCACGGGTAAGCTGTCCCTGACAGAAGTCCAATCATGATTGGCGCATTCAGTTATTCCTCAGCGAAGTTAGCTTCACTCTTCCAACATTTATTTTGCTGGAATAATTCTGTGACGCCTGGTTATCCCCAGCGGAGTTGGCTTGGTCTTCAGCATTTATTTTGCTGAAGCGGTTTTCTGTATCCAGCTTCTCCAACGACCCGAGCCTGCATCTGCATTTGCGTATATCATCATATTTGCATCATACTTGCATTTCATCCTCAAATGCGTAGCATTTCCATCCCATATGGAGCATTACGCCATAGAAAAATTCAAACATACGCATATGCATACGGAGCATAAGCCAGTTTTTCTATCAGCCTCTAGTGGCAACACGAAGTACTTTGTAATCAGTTCAGGGGCATTTATCCAGCAGCTTTATTCAGATAGCGCTTTGGTATTCGATTCTCAAATCATGCAACGGTTATACTTTACTAATCAGTCGTCTGGTATTGGCAGACTTCTCTTCCCGTCAGTTCACATTGACGATGGGTTCCCCCAGCGGGCCTTCTCCGTCTATCATTAGACATCGGGAGTTTGGATATGGTTTTCTCCGTCTATCCTTAGACGTTGAGAGGTTTCAAGGCGATCTTTCAGATATTGGCGTTCTTTCTGTTTATTAGATGAGATGGCATTTCAAGAAGGTTTTTCTGACCGTCGATCCTTATTGACGTCGAGGCTCTTCGAAGAATGTTCGGTTTTCCTAGTTGTTGATCCTTATCAACGACATGGCTCTTTGGAGATGGGTTTCCTTCCTGTCAATCCTTATTGATGATGTGGCCCCTTTGAAGATATTGTTCTTTCCATCAATTCCTGTAGACGAAAGGATTCTGAAATTTGATGGGTGGTGATGAATATAGTTCTCTTTCCACCAACGTAGTGTTCCTTCGGGATGGTGTCTCTGTCTATCATTAGACGAGGAGAGTATGGATAATGTTTTTCCTTCGGGATGATGCCTTTCTGTCTATCCTTAGACGATGAGAGTATGGATATTGATTTTTCCTTCGGGATGGAGTCTTTCTGTCTATCTTTAGACAATGTGAGTAATGGATATGGTGTTCCTTCGGGATAGGGTCTTCTTGTCTATCTGTAGACGATGCAAATATGGATAATGGTTTTCCTTCGGGATGGTGTCTCCGTCTATCATTAGATGAGGAGAGTATGGATATTGATTTTTCCTTCGGGATGGAGTCTTTCTGTCTATCCTTAGACAATGTGAGTATGGGTATGGTGTTCCTTCGGGAAGGGGTCTTTCTGTCTATCTGTAGACGACGTAATTGGATATTGGTTTTCCTTCGGGACGGTGCCTTTCTGTCTATCCTTAGACAATGTGAGTATGGATATTGGTTTTCCTTTGGGAAGGGGTCTTCCTGTCTATCTGTAGACGATGTAAATATGGGTATGATTTTCCTTCGGTGGACGACGTAATTGGATATTGGTTTTCCTTCGGGATGGTGCCTTTCTGTCTATCCTTAGACAATGTGAGTATTGGATATTGGTTTTCCTTCGGGAAGGGGGTCTTTCTGTCTATCTGTAGACGGTGTAAATATCGATAATGGTTTTCCTTCGGGATGGTGTCTCCGTCTATCCTTAGACGAGGAGAGTATGGATATTGTTTTTTTCCTTTGGGATGGTGTTCTGTCTATCTGTAGACGATGTGAATATGGGTATGGTGTTCCTTCGGTGGACGGTGTAAATATGGATATTGTTTTTTCCTTCGGGATGGGGTTTTCTGTCTATCTGTAGACGATGTAAGTATGGTTATTGTTTTCCTGCGGGATGGTGTCTCCGTCTATCAGTAGACGATGAGAGGTGATCAAGTGCATGTTGATCCAACCTTCGGGTTTATTATCTGTGGTGTCACACAAGTAACTGGTGTTGAAGTCAAATCTCTTTATCAGGTGATTGATCAGTTTGTTGCCAGAATAATTGGATTCAGTTCGCTGGATGGTGTTCCCCAAGCAAGGGTGCAGTTTATTTCTGCGGTTGGCAAATTTTCGGGTTTATTTTGTATTCAACCGTCTCGTACCTCGAATGTTTGAAGGCTGTCCGCTCTTCAACCCTTCAGGTCCAAGCCGCTTGAATAGGGACAGCTGTTGCACCCTAAAATTTGACCAACCGGTCCCCACATCTGGTTTATGTTTCGACACATTTTGCATTCGCATTCGCATATTGCATACATGGCATGTCCCTCAGTCAGATTGGATTTTATCGGGATTTTAGCCCCTGACGTTTCAGGCAGTTCAGGCCGGTCGAAATAAAAGTCTGTTGAGAATTGGTGCTCGTTCCTGGTGTTTTTAGGCCATCTCGGTGCCCGGGTTTCGCTACGGTTGCGCAATTGGGTTTTAACCGGTTTAATCAGCCTCCTGGCATTTTTAGGATTTTTCTGCCATTTTTCTGGATTTTTAGTGCATTTATTGGATTTTTCTGGATTTAATAGAGTTTTTATAATTTTTAGAATTTAAATAAATTTTCTTTTCGTTTTTTAGAAATTAAAAGATTTTTTAGATATTATAGTTTTTAACAAATTTTAGATATTTTCTTTTATTAGTTTTAATAGATAAATAGATAGTTTTCTTTTAAAAAAGAGTAGAAAAAAATGATAATAAAATAGATAGTTTGTTGGAGTTTATTTGTTTTTAAAGAAAAATTAAAAGAATAGATTAATTGTTTTTTAGATTTTCATTAGAGTTTTATTGTTCTTTTTTAAAAATTAATAGAATAGAAAACAAATAGAGATTAAGTGCTTTTTAGAGTTTTATTGTTTGATTTTTGTTTTTCAGAATTTAATTAGGTTTTTAAAAATAATTTTTTAGATATTGAATAATAGTTAATTAGGATTTTTATAGGTTAATGAGGATTAGGTTGTTTAGGGTTAATTAGGCTTTTCTTTTATTAATTTTCGGTTGGTTTAATTAGAGTTGATTAACAGGCTGATTAGGTATTAGTCATTTTGTTTTAGGGATTAATTAGGTCTAATCTGAGTCATTAATTTTGGGTCATTAATCCATTAATCAGTCCATAATTCGTGGGCCATGTGTCTGTGTGGAGGCCCAGTCCAATTGCCATGTGTCAGTCTATAAAGGGCCACGCGTGTGCTTTCAGCCACCTCTCCATCTACCACGTTTTCAACCCAGAACCTTCCACCTCATTCTCTCTCTCACCATTCTCCTGCCACGTTTCCCTTCCATCTCTCTCTCTCTCAGACATTCCACGCGTCCCACCCTTAGTCTCTCCCCACTCACACGTGTCTCTCCCTCGCCTTTCCCCTCTGCCACCTGCCCCTCGCCGGACACTCCTCCCGCCGACCATGCAAAGACCGGCGGCCACCACCCTAACTTCCTCCGACCGCCATAACTAACCGCCGGAGACTACAACCCTCGCCGGAAACATCAAATTTTCAGAAAAAAATTCCTCAATCTTCATCTCCTCCGATCCACCTTCATCAACCATCTGTTTCCAGATCTTCATCATCAATTCACCAGGATTTCCTCAATCTTCAACCAAGATCTTCATAGATTCCTCCTCGCGTTCATCACTATTCCAACGATTTTCCAGAAGAAATCTTTGATTCTCCTCAAGAACACTCAGCAACCTTCAACGTTGTTCGTGCGTTTTTCCAGATATGTTCATCATTCTTCAAACTTCTTCAGTTTTTTCCAGGAACCTTCAAGCTCGTTGCGTCAGAACTTCGAAGATCTTCAAGATCTCCAGCAAGATCTTCATAGATCTTCGTCTCCTTTTTCCAGATTCCTTCAACGAGTTGCATCAATTCTCAACCGGTCCTCCAAAATCTCAAGAGCTTCCACCAGATCTCTTGTTCTGTGTAGATCTTCGCCGATCCTCTCGTCTTCAAGGATCCTCAAGCGCTCCTATCATCCTCTATTCATAGATCTTTGCGCATCTGGAGCTTCGTCATCTCCATCGTTTTTCTTCAGCAAAATATCCAGGTACATCTTCCTCCTCTAACTCATAAGCCTTCATAGTTGATTAGGTTTTTTTGTTTTGTGATCGTTAGGTTGAGTATTTGAGTTTTGGTGAGACGAGTGTGGGTTAGGCTTGCTTTGAGCTGAGGTATGATGGATGAGGTATTAGATTGATGAATGTTTTTGGGAATCTGGGTGAAGGACTCGTTGGGTTTCAGAGAGAGAGAGAGTTGGGAGATGAAGAAACGGCGTCTAGGGTTTGTTTGGAAGAGATGAACAGTGGTACAAGATTGGGGTGTTAGGTTTTGTTTTGGTTTTGCTGAAGATGAGGATTGGGCGTCGGGCCTCAAGCCCAAACGCGTTTTTTACTGACCATGCTTCCATCCTGCGCATGAAACCCCCTCCCCCTGGTTTGATTATAATATGGGCCTAGTATGATTGCTAACAGCACCCCCCGTTTAGAGGCCCAAACGGATTAACAAGCAAAGCATGTCTATTCGTACCCCCCCTGGTGTTTTTTGTTTTTTGTTGTTTTCTGAATAAGACCTGGGCCCAGCGCAATTACTGATTGCACCCCCTTTGCTGGGCCCAATATGTTTTCTGAATGTAAATAAAATGCTGTTAAACCCCCCATGTTTTTTCTTCTTTAATTGAATTCCCATTTTATTTCACTTTGCATATAGTTACCAAATAAATTCATAAAAAATATAAAAATGATCTTTTTAACATGGGACTTTTTTCCCTATTTCAATAATGATGTCAAGAAAATTGTGAGAAAATAAAAATAGTATTTTAGGCTTTTTTCCATTTTATGGTGATTTTTTACATTTTAATTGCTTTTATGTTCATTATGGTGGTACATACATATTGTTGAATTTCGTTTAGGCATTTCTTTCCATATTTTGATTCCATTATTTTTTTACTAGCTAGATTAGAGCATTAAGTTCCCTTAGAGATTTATTTCATATTTTTGTGATTAAATCTTGATTAGTTTTGATTAGAGAACATTAGGGGTAATATAATTAGGGTTCAAACGCAACATAGGTGCATTCTACCATTTTATTTTTGGGTTTTTAGCATGAATTAGGGTATGGGACATATAGGGTATGTAGGGTAGATATAGAACTACCCTTAGAATTAATATTAGAATTTTAAATACTATTTTACTATTTTTAGTATATTTTGCAAATTGTGTGGTTGTTTGGTGTGCCCACTTGGGGTTTTATCTGTCTGCTTGGGCTTTTTGGGCTTTTTATTTGGGGTATGGGGCTTGGTTTGAGCTTGTGTAAGCATGGAGAATCAATGGAGAAGATTGAATACAAAGATCAGGATTGATGCATGCAGATTGCTTGGATTGAAGATGCTGATTGAAGGCTTAGGATAATAGGACTAAGCAAAGCCTTAGAATAGACTGAATTGTTTTGTACAAACATGGATAGCTTCATGTGCTTCCATTCCTCTCTATGACATAAAGTCCCTCTATGGTATTCACCTCTATCCTTAGGAGGGATCAGTGGCCGTACCTTAGAGGTAGAACTTTGAGGAAAACAGTCTGTTACAATGTCAACTGTTTATAGACTTCCTTTGGTCGTCAATGAACTGTTTGACATTCAATTTATCCTGATAAATCAATTCTTTGCCGGAGTGCTTGCCTTGAAGAAAGAAGCCATTGAAGATAAAGATAGAAGATCAAAGATTGACAAAGATGAAGATTGTTCATGTCGAAGCTGTGCAACTGTTAAAGCTAGAGTTTACCGCTGTCTGGAGCTATCTGTTGTTTGAAGCTATCAACTGGTTAAGGTTCTGTGCTTGCTTAAGCTGGGTGATTTCTTGGAGATAGAAGCTTGTTGTAGCTTGGGGTACCATTGGAGTTTGATTTCAGAAGTTCAACTGGAGCTGGAGTGCTGTCATGGCTGGGTTTTTGGGGCTTTATTTTCTTTACTGTATTGTTTGTTAATTTTTCCCCTAGGTTGAAGTGAAGCCATTTCACTTTGCCCATTGTTTTCTAGGTTCGAGGTCGAGTGGGACTCCCTTGCCTCACTTGTACTGCTGCATTCATGCATTTTACTGCTCTACTGTATATATGTTGTTTCTTTTCCGTTTATCCCTTAGGATCTCTGTTTCTCTCTGCGCAAGAGAGGAATATGATAGACATTAGGCGTTAACCCATGCATGACAACATTAGGGTAGATTTTGATTCCCTTTTCAACCATACGTTTTAGAGTTCTGTCTCTTCTTTCTCAAAACAATCAGAAAAATACAATAAAAGGATAAACATCAATAAAAAACAGTTCTTGCGTAAAAGACTGTAAACCAATCAAAGAGTCATTTTTGTCCGCTTGGACCCATAATCAGGAGAAAACCTTTTTCAGAAGGATAAAAAACAGCCAAACAAATCTGTGTCGTACGTAGCCCGAACTACGTTTGCTCTGATCTTTCATGCCGTATGAAAGTACGTAGGCATAGGATGCGATATCCTAGCGAGCAACCTTCCCCTCCTTTCCCGTAGGTAGGCGAACTACGTTGACTCTGATTTCTCGTTCCAGACGGGAATACGTAGGCATAAAGTGCGATACTTTGCCAAGTCATTTTCTTTTCTTTTAACCTCAGACCTGTAGAATAGATAGAATAAAAATCCGTACTAGAAAACAAGCATGGATCCCGTCGAGTACGACGGACGTTAGGGGTGCTAATACCTTCCCCTTGCGTAACCGACTCTCCAATCCAGGATTTGGTTGCGATGACCATTCCTTTCCCGTCTTTGCGGTAGGTTTACTTCGAGCGTTTCCTTTCCCTCCGTTGGGATAAATAACGCACGGTGGCGACTCTTCTGTTCAGCCGGCGCCGATTTTCGCAGTAGCGACAGCAGACACAGCAAATGGAGTAACTCCAGACGCAATAAGACTTCGTCTTTTCCCTTTCTCTCTTAGAGATAGAGCTTGGACATGGTTACAATCCTTACCATCCAACTCCGTTACGACGTGGGAACAATTGAAGAACGTTTTCTTAGCGAGATATTTTCCGCCAAGCAAAACTGTTATGCTTAGAGCCCAAATCAACGGATTTCGACAAAAAGATACTGAATCTCTCTACGAAGCGTGGGAAAGGTTCAAAGATATGATGAGAACATGTCCTTACCACAGTCTAGAAGACTGGGTGACGATCCATACTTTCTATAATGGGCTTCTATACAACACCAGATTAACGGTAGACGCCGCCGCGGGCGGTGCCCTTATGGATAAGCCATACGACGAAGCCTATCAACTAATCGAAAACATGTTTTAGAACCACTGCCAATGGGGAGGTGAACGCATTCCAGCAGAGAAACCCACAGCGAAAGGTGGGATGTACGAGATCAGCAGCCTTGAAAAGTTCAACGCTAAAGTAGATGCTCTAGCACAGAAGATCGACAGTCTGACCGTTAACCCCACTGCAACCGTCGCCGCAGTAACTCCGAACTGCATGTTATGCGGAATCGCTACTCATAATGCGCCCGAGTGCCCATTGCTGGCCGGAATCCCACCAGACCAAGTAAATTACGCTCAAGGAAACCCTTACGCAAATACTTACAACCCAGGATGGAGGAACCACCCTAACTTTTCCTACAAGAACGATAATGCCTTGCAAGCACCAGGTGCTCCGCCAGGATGTCAGAAACCAGCTGCTACCCAGACTGCCCCTAGGAAATCAAACCTCGAGTTGATGATGGAAAAATTCATAGCTACTCAAGCTCAAACAAACAAAGAATTCCTAAATCAAAACATACACACTAGCGAGCAAATTAAACAGCTGATCGGAAAAGTAGACGCTTTAGCCACCCACAACAAAATGCTCGAAACGCAGATATCCCAAGTGGCCCAACAACAAGCCTCTGCCACTGCCCCAGCTGGAACATTTCCAAGACAGCCCGAACCTAATCCAAAAGGTCACGCAAACGCTGTTATATTAAGAAGTGGGAAAGAATTGCAGGGCCCAACAGATCCTAGGAACGAAGATTTAGTAATGCAACAGAAATCAGATAAACCAACCGAAAAGGAGTCTGAAACAGAAAAGAAGGAATGTGACGAGTAGAAAGCCGCCAAAGATGAAAACACATATGTGCCTCCGGCGCCATATAAACCACCTATCCCTTATCCTCAAAGATTATTAAACTCCAAAACTTCAGGACAATTTAAGAAATTTGTCAAACTTCTGAAACAACTAAACATCACTATTCCTTTCATAGAAGCGATAACTCAAATGCCGTCATACGCTAAATTTCTTAAAGAAATTTTGTCTAATAAAAGGAAAATAGAGGATAACGAGACAGTGACACTTACTGCCGAATGTAGCGCAATCATTCAAAACCACATGCCTCCTAAACTAAAAGACCCAGGTAGTTTCTCCATACCCTGCGTCATAGGAAAGTTCGTAATAGACAAAGCTCTATGCGATCTAAGAGCCAGTATAAGCGTTATGCCTTTATCTATATGCAAAAAGCTGAATATGGGAGAACTAAGACCAACTAAAATGTCCGTACAATTGGCTGACCGATCAGTCAAATACCCCGTCGGAATACTGGAAAACGTTCCAGTACGCATAGGACAATTCTATATCCCAACCGACTTCATAATCATGGACATCAAAGAGGATTCTGTTACTCCAATTATCCTAGGAAGACCGTTCCTAGCTACAGCCGGAGCTATCATAGACGTAAAGAAAGGAAGGCTAACATTCGAAGTAGGAGAAGAAAAGATAGAGTTCATCCTCACTAAATTCTTGAAGGCACCAGCCATCGATGACACATGCTATATAGTAGATGTAATTGACGAATGCATACGAGAATTAGAAAAGGAGGAAACTACATATTCTGAAATCATGAAAATCCCGATCCCTGATATTCATGAAGACGACAACTGGCGTGCGCCATACAAAGATGATAGTCTGAGCGAGATCTTAGCACTCACTCCAAATCACATGCCAGGTCCGAAAAACCCAGCTTTAGAACTTAAAGAGCTACCCAAAACTCTCAGGTATGAATTCCTTGATACAAAATTCAAAAGACCAGTAATAGTAAACGCTAACTTAGGACAATCAGAAACTGAGCGATTATTAGAAGTCCTAAGGAGATACCCAACTGCGTTAGGCTATAATATAAGCGATCTAAAAGGCATAAGTCCCTCCATCTTTATGCACCGTATCATGCTGGAGGAAGACTGCAAAACTTCGAGAGAACATCAGAGAAGGATAAACCCGATCCTAAGCACTGTAGTCAAAGACGAGGTGAAAAAGCTACTAGACGCAGGAATCATATACCCAATCTCCGACAGCCAATGGGTCAGCCCAGTACACGTAGTACCCAAGAAAGGAGGCGTTACTGTAGTGAAGAATGCGAAAGGCGAATCGATAACCCAAAGAGTAGTGACCGGAAATAGGATGTGTATCGATTACAGAAAACTAAACAAGGCAACTCGGAAAGATCACTTCCCTTTACCATTCGTAGACCAAATGTTGGAGAGACTGGCGAAACATTCATACTTCTGCTATCTAGATGGTTATTCGGGATTCTTTCAAATCCCCATTCACCCCGATGACCAGGAAAAGACAACATTCACCTGTCCCTATGGTACTTTTGCCTACCGCCGAATGTCGTTCGGACTATGCAACGCTCCAGCAACCTTTCAAAGATGCATGATGGCAATCTTCGCAGATTTCATAGATGACATCATGGAAGTGTTCATGGATGACTTCTCTGTATGCGGACAAAGCTTCGAAAGCTGCCTGTCGAATTTAGAAATGGTACTCAAAAGATGCGCCAAAGTGAACCTTGTCCTTAATTGGGAAAAATGTCATTTCATGGTCCGACAAGGCATTGTTTTAGGACACGTCATCTCTGAAAAAGGGATTGAAGTTGACAAAGCCAAAATAGAGATCATAAAGGATCTCCAACCTCCGAAAACCGTACGAGAAATACGAAGCTTCTTAGGACACGCTGGATTCTACCGAAGATTCATAAAAGATTTCTCGAAAATCACAAAACCTCTTACAGGTTTGTTAATGAAAGATGCTGAGTTCATCTTTGACAAAGAATGCTTAGAGGCATTCGAAACTCTAAAATCTGCACTTATCACCGCACCAATCATGCAACCCCCAGATTGGCGACTACCATTCGAAATTATGTGCGATGCGAGTGATTATGCCGTAGGCCCAGTTCTAGGACAAAGGAAGGATAAGAAGCTTCACGCTATCTACTACGCCAGTAGAACATTAGACCCTGCCCAAATGAACTACACCACAACAGAAAAGGAACTCTTAGCAGTCGTGTTCGCTCTTGACAAATTCCGTTCCTACTTGGTAGGAGCCAAAATAATTATATACACATACCACGCTGCCATTAGGTACCTAATAAACAAAAAGGACGCTAAACCCAGATATTGAGATGGATCCTATTATTACAAGAGTTCGATTTAGAAATTAAAGATAAGAAGGGGACCGAGAACGTAGTTGCGGACCACTTATCCCGTATTGAGGGCATAAAACAAGAACCAGTGCCTATCAATGACGACTTTCCTTATGAACGTCTGATAGCCAAATTGGAAAGCGATATGTCTAACTCTACTTCGGAAGAACCGGAATTGGAAAAATCCGTGGAAGCTGTCTATGCTCAAGCCACTTTGCCGTGGTTTGCCGACATCGTTAATTACCTGGCCGCAGGCGTGCTTCCACCGGACCTGACTTATCAACAAAAGAAGAAATTCTTCCATGACTTAAAGCACTACTACTAGGACGAACCTCTACTTTTTAGACAAGGCGCCGACAACTTATACCGTCATTGTGTCCCAGAGGAAGAAATAGAAGACATCATCACCTAATGCCATTCAGCACCATATGGTGGTCATGCCAGCACCTCAAAGACGTGCGCTAAAATCCTACAGTCTGGCCTATTCTGGCCCAGTCTATGGAAGGACGTCTGTCGCGGTGAAATTCGGATACCAAACTATTGATTAGTTTGAATCCTTAATTCATTTGCAACCGAACTTTGATTTGTCCAAAGGAAGGGATAAAGATCGAAATACCCACAATACAATACGAATGCAAGCTTAGAGAGTTTAGGTTCGGGGGTTGGTTAAACTTAGGGAAGATGCTAGCATCCTAAGTTTCTGTAGTACTCTACAGGAACCTCTTATTTTATGTCGTTTATTGCTATGGTTTATCTGCTTAAAGGTTAAAGAGACCTAGTGGTTTATTCCTAAGTATACTCGATAAGATATCGCATCTTATGCCTACATATCCTTACGGGAGTGGAATCAGAGTATTTGTAGTTCCCCTAAAGGGTTAGAGGAGACCTTTGACTGTGGTCAAAGTTCCTACGGGTTTAGGGTAGTTGTTTTGATTGGGTTTAGGAGAAGAGATAAGTCTTCATTTTAAGGGAGATGTAACCGCCACAAGTGTAAGAGGTTGTAGGAAAATAGTCTTTGCATTGTCTTAAGAAAAGGGCTTAAGTACTCGGATTGTTTGACGAGTATGCCTTTATTTCTCTTAAGGCAAAGTCCCTACGGCTTGATTGTATTGATGTGGGGTGGAGATTCTATCTCACTTAAGATGATTGACATCTTTCTCTAATGTGTTTGAATTTTGAATGTTGAGTTGTTGAATGTTTGAATTATTGTTTGGATTGTTGTGTTGTTTGTTTTCCTATGTTGTAAAGATAAAAGACAAAGTCCTTCCTATGGGGTAGGATCTATCTTAGAGATCGACTTGAATGGGATCAATGATCATATGGGGGGGGGGGATGATGCAAATGATGTGCAACTACACACAATGTTGAATTATGTGTAGGTTTTTCCTTTGGACGGAATGCAATGCGATAATATAAATTGCGGTAAATGTAAATTGCAGAAATAGAAGAAGGCGAATAAGTAAAGCATACACGTACACATGAAAGCGCTGAAGTGTGTGAGAGTGAATCGTGGATGTGAGTGCGCAAGCGTGGTTGATTTTATTACGATATTGATTGATTTTAGGCGGATTGATTTAAAAAGTGGGTTGAGTTATTTTTATAAGAAAATTATATTAGAGGGTGAATTGGTTACTTAATTATATTAGTTTTAACAGGTTGAATTTATTGATTGGAGTTGATTTTTAAAAAAGGTTGATTATCTCAATTAGCAAAAAGGTTTTAGATGTGAATTAACTTAATTGCTAGTTAGAAACAAATGATTTAAAAAAAGTTCTTATTTTAGCTTAACGAGTGAATGTAAACTAATTAAATCATGAAATTAATCTTTATTAAATAAAACGGTTTGTTATTGTTTTCTAAAAGGTTTTATCATTATAAACTTTTTGAATAAACTATCTTAAGATGTGAAAAATGGTTTTTTGGTTAAATATATTTCTTATTAAATAAAAGTTGGTCATTATAAAAGTTATTTATTTAGATTGTATATAAAAAAGGCTTTTTATTAATAATGTGAACAAGGTATATTTGTTTATTTAAATAAATATTAAGTTGAATAAAATATCAAAGGAACATATTAAATAAAAAAACATTAAATAAATTGAATTAAAAGGTTAATTTAAGAAAAGATCATTATTTTAATTTTTATGAAAAAGTTGATTAAGGTGTTAATGATTAGTAATAAAAACTGATTTATGGGTTAATTAAAGGTTGTTAGTTAATTAAGCTTACGGTGTGCGTGCAGGATATGCGGTAGTGTGTGTGCATACGAACACTACAATATCAAATTAACAAACAAAATAGAAAAAACCTAAATCCTAAATCGACCCTCTTCTCTGTCGACGCTTCCGTCGTTGCTTCTCACTCGATCTTCTTTTTTCACTCCATAACTTTCTTTTGCTTTGACCCTGCACTAGAAACAAACATCAATAGCTTCAAAGATTTCGATGTGGATAGCGAGATTACCGTAAACTGAAGTTGGATCGAAGACGGTCGGGGCGGTGGCGGTTCGCGAGTTCTTCCACTTTTGGCCGGCGATGATGAACCTAGAATGGGATCTGAGCTTTCGTCGGTGGAAGTCTTCGTCGGTTTGGGCTTTGAGAGCTTCTGCTCGTTGTGTATGGTAACGGCTTCTTCGTGCTCGTCTTTCTTGTCATATTTTTCGTTGGTGAATGTCGTCTCCTTTTAAAGGTGAGACCCATGGGCCTCCAATGAATGCCGTCTTCAAGGCTCGCTTGATTCTTTCCTGTTCCGTCTAGGCCTGTCTGATTCACTTGGTGAGCTGGGAAACAACATTCAAATTCTTTCCTTATCCGCTTGATCTTGTCTGTGACATACTGGTCTCAAATTGGGAAGTTTCAGGATTCTCTCTTTGTGTATCAATTGTTATGTTTACCGCTGACTTTGTGCTTTGTTTCCTGCGTTGCTAAGAATAGAAACTGGTCACGGTAATTTGACTTCTTTTGCTTTTTTGCAGGGAGCACTTCACTTGAGCTTAGAAGCTGTCTTATCTGGTATTCTCTGGGAAAGCTATTGTAAACGGCGGTGACGACATTGCGTCTGAGCCTGATGGAAATGTGGTTGTCGTTGTTGTCTTCGAATGTCCTTCGATGTTCCTGAGTCGGTAGGGGGTTGACGGCGAACTTTTCATTGTCCTCCTGGCCACTCGGGGTTTGCCCAATGATGAGTCAAACCTGAGGGCTGACTAATGATGTCGTTGTCGCTAATGCTGTTCTTGCTTCTTGTTGCTAATGCTAACGACATTGCATAGTTGTTGGACTGATATAGTTTATTGTATTGCAGTTGGTGTTGTTTGTAACTGATGTTTGCTGCTACTGATGTTGTTTACAGGTGCTGAAATGATGTTTGCTTCCATCCGTTTGCTGGTCCTGCTCTGTGTTACCATTACAATGTTGGTATTCGTGGGTGATACTTTGTTGTTGGCGCGTGCTGCAGCTGATACAGGCTTTGTGGTTAAATATTTGTTGTAGTTTATACTTGCTTGTTTGAGGATAATTGCAGCTTATTATTGTTTTGATTGTTGTGGCCTGCTGTGGTTTAACACTTGACGAATGCTCTGCTGTCTTCTTCTGTAATGAAAATGTTGGGCTATTTCGCTTTGAATTTACTGACTTTCTTCTCTTTTCAGGACCCTGCTAAGGGTATGGAATCTGCCGGTTTTCGCTTTGGTTCGAGAAAGGTTCTGCGGTGGTAATGATGACCTGCGCGTCTGAACCACGAAGAAGGCTGCTTCTCATTTGTGTTTCTTATTGTTGAGCTATCTGTTTAGTTGCTTTTCGCGTCCGAACTCCAATCTTCGACGTTAGGTAGGAGGTTTGAGGAAGTTTCGGCTTGTCGCCCTTCCGGCCATTCGGAGTTTAGCCCGATGATGAGTTGAATCCTGAGGGCTGAGCACTTCTCAATTTCTTTTAGGATTCTGCTCGTTATTTCAGGAAAGAACCTGGCTGCGCATTGTTGATTGCCGTCGGCGACTAAGAATTCGTGGCCTGCCTGGATTCTTTAATTTTCGTGTGGTCCTGAACATATACAACATGTCTGATAGCACTGCAGTGGTTTTGAAAGTGCCGAAAGATGATTGGATTGTCAGCCATTTAAACTGTTACGAACAAATGCTTGCACTTGAGTTTCCCTTATTATTATCCTCCTCTGTTTGATCACTTGTATGTCTTTTATGTGATGTGTAGCAGGCACAAAACACTGAAGTAGAGCAACCATACTTTTCTGATATGGAAGTGGATATCAAGCGCATCATGCTGCGAATGGTCATGTATTGGACGACAAAGCGACAAGATTCAGCTCCAACTATGTAGAAGATTAAGGAAGTAGTTGCTATTATGTAATGAGTTAAGGAATTTGTTCTGTAGACCAAATCGAACGGCTTTGACCGGCTTCGAACTTGTATGCTATAAAAAATTCGAACTTGTATGATAGATACCAACAATTCCTGGCTATTGTAGTTGTAGTCAAATCTTTGTAAACACGAGGCAGGCGTTCACAGTGAATTATGCTGCAGACTTGTAAATCTCGACACATATTTAAAACCAAAGTTGGACGTACTAGCGTGATCCTTATGCAGCCACAAGTAATAAATATGAGACATTGCTAAGTTGTAATCCGCGGGGTCCTCAATACAGCAAAGTTGAGAAAGGGAAACCTCAATATAAGTTCTTCCATATTTTAATCACTCAATATAGTCGGGAGCTTAGAGCTTTTAAATTTTGTGAAGATTAAGATTCATGAACTCCTTAAGAGTGTTCCTTGCCAAGGTTTGGCTCAAAATCTCTTGCAATCTCAACATCTTATAACGAAATTGATCATAAACCACCATCAAGAACGTTCCCGTTTCCTCTTTGACAATAAAGACAACACATCTTGAGCGGTCTTCCCTTCTGGGGTAGGTGTAGAGACTTTTAAAAGTTGTTGAGGAAAGACAATAAAGAACCCCGTAATCAATCTGGATCGGGCTCAGGTGACCACATCTTGGAGTATTAAAATTGGGAGACTAAATATTATCTCTATTTGAAATCCTGTATCTGCACGAGTTGGTTAGTCGCACAAATATTAAAATAAATTCAAATAACAATGTGAGAATGCAAAAAGAGGTGGGATCTTGCGGTCAAAAATTAGGGTGTGACAGCGACAACGTCCATACCGCGGTACTAAAATGCGACCGGTGCCAACGCACCGGCAACATCTCACGACGCGATGAAATGCCTCAGAGAGGAATCTTGGAAGTAGAAATCTTTGACGTCTGGGGAATCGACTTCATGGGACCTTTCCCATCTTCTTTTGGAAATAAATATATACTCGTCGCTGTCGACTATGTATCGAAATGGATAGAGGTCGTTGCCGCTCCAACTAATGACACGCGAGTAGTCGTTAAACTCTTTAAAAACGTAATTTTTCCAAGATTCGGTGTGCCTAGGCTCGTCATTAGTGACGGTGGTTCACATTTCATATCGCGAATCTTTGATAAACTCCTTTCCAAATACGGAGTAAAACACCGTGTAGCCATACCGTATCATCCACAAACTAGTGGACAAGTGGAGGTTTCGAACAGGGAAATAAAACAAATTTTAGAAAAGACTGTCGCAACCTCCCAGAAAGATTGGTCATCAAAGCTGAACGAAGCTTTATGGGCCTATAGGACCGCCTTTAAGACACCGATAGGCACCACACCATTCAAACTAGTCTACGGAAAATCATGCCACCTGCCGGTAGAATTAGAGCATAAAGCCTTCTGGGCTATTAAGACACTAAACTTCAACTACACTGCGGCAGGCGAAAAGCGAATCTTGAACCTTCATGAATTGGAAGAGCTAAGATTAGACGCGTACGAGAATGCACGCATCTACAAAGAAAGGACCAAGAAATGGCATGACAAACGTTCAATCCGGAAGCAGTTCAGAGTGGGAGACATCGTGCTCCTCTTCAACTCCAGATTGAAACTATTCCCTGGAAAACTAAAATCTAGGTGGTCTGGACCTTTTGAGGTCACCAAAGTCCTAAAGAGTGGAGCTGTTGAAGTCACGAATCAAATCAACGCACTGTTTATAGTAAACTGACAGCGTTTGAAACATTATAATCAAAGTGAAAACAGCAACCATGTGAGCAATATGAAATTGCTCGAGATCCCCGACTAGCTTATATCCAAGCTATCGTCAGGCTTCTGACGTTAAAGACAGCGCTGATTGGGAGGCAACCCAAAGTTTTCCTGATTTTCTTTCTAAATCTACTAAAACTATTCTTTTTATTAACTTATAATTTCTATAAATTTCTATTATCTTATTTTCCATTATTTATATTTATTTTATATTTTTCTCTTTTATCACTTTTTATTTTTCTTAAAATTATGATCTGAGTGAATGTGACTTTTTCCAGGATTTTAAAAGTCATTATACTTTTCTTCCATTCTATTCGACTAACGAGTATGGCCGACATGGACGTTACGACTGTTGTGTTTAGAGGACGAGCTCAGCAGGCCAGATTCGAGGCACTGACTCAACGAAACTTTGCTTCGACTCTGTACTACGATACACCAACCATGGACAAGCTAGGAATTCAAGATAGCATTCAGTACCTATTTTACCAATTAGGCTGGGAGCAAACCGCTCTCAAGACCCGATTTGCTACCTTCCGCGAACTGACACTCGAATTCCTTAGCTCCCTAAGTTACCTACCTGAATATGGCTTTGGATCCACTAAAGAGTTAATAACCTTTAGAATGTTTGGAATAGACCAAACACACAACCGTACCACGTTAGCTAACATCCTAGGCTTCCCTAGCAATCCATTCGTGTTTACTGCCATTGAAGAGGATCTTGATCTCGAATTAGACCAATTCTGGGGTTCCATCACTGGAAACTATCACCCAGAACCGAACGACATGCATAACAACGAGATACACAATCTATCCTTCCGCTATTTCCATAGGATATTAGCCCATACCCTCTTTGGTAATGAAGAAAACATCACAACAGTCTCAAAGGACGAGTTGTTCATCCTTTTCTGTGCTTCCCAAGGCCGCCCTGTAAATGCTGTCCCTTTTATGATGAGGGCATTTACACGCATCAATCAGGACCCGCACTCACCCATTTTAATAGGAGGCCTAGTCACCATGATCGCCCATGAAATTGGTCTGAGGTATTACCTGAACAAAGCCGTCCGTTTCGGCAACCTCAGAGCAATGGACGTCCAGTTCTGCTTCAACAGACGCATTCTAGGTACCTTAGGACTAGGAGCCTACGAATACCTCATAGTTGATCAACATGTCCACCTTTTCACATTGCCCAACCATGAGCTAACCAGTATCCATAACAAAGATAATTGGCTCTATGAATTGGATGAGCCTATGGGACCTCCATCACCTCACTCCACACCCCAGGCTTATATGTATGACATAAGTCTCAGAAGCACATGACTATTTGTACTACCAAGACTATGAGTCCGAAGTAGAGATCGATCCTGAGACCCCTCCTAACTACCATAATTTTCCTGACCCCACGCCTGAACAAAACACAAATAAGCTCGACACTGTTCTGAAAACTGTAGGCAACCTCAAGTTGGAAGTAACCATTGTCAAAGATGAATTAACGCAGCTTCATATGGATTTCGTTACCTTCATGGACTTGGTTAGCGACCAATTTAATGCCGTTGTTCAGCAGGTCAACAATTTGAAGAAACCAACGGAGTGATCTTCTAGTTTTTGCTTTAATTTACGTTTATTGCATTTTACATTGTTCACAATTAGTTCATTTTGCAACTGTTTACTCTTTTTGGATATTGTACTACCGTACGCTCATTTTTCGATTTAATGTTATTTTCATTTCAGTACTTCCATTACTTATGTTTCCTGTTCATTTTTAGTTTGTCATTATTCCATTATAAGTCATATTACCATAGTTTCCACTGTTAAAACGCCCAACAAGCAAAATTCTGCAATTCTGCAGACTTTGCTGATGTGACGGTCGTCACACTTCCACCACGGTCGTCACGCGTGTTACGACCGTCACAGACCCCTGACGGTCGTCATGCAAAAAAAACCCCAATTCTGTTTTAAACAGAGTTGTGCCCCCCTTTCCCTCTCCCCTAATTCCCCACTCTCCCATTATCAAAACCCTATCAAAACCCTCCGAATCTCCCATCCAACATCTACCATTTTCAACCTCCCATTCACTATTTTACAGTACCCACTGCACTCCTCCGCCTCACCATTCTCTGAAATCCCATAATCTCAATCCTCTGCACTTCTCTCACAACAATGGCCGGTGCAAACCTCGATTTCAGCAACATCACCTTCCGCGAAGGAGAGGCCGGTGAACGGCAGCAGACGAACTTTCTCGCATTCCATCAACGGTCGCTACAACCGACCTGGTATGCTCATCTGAATTCTCTGACGGAACTCAGAATTCTCGACGGCGTCACTTGGATGTTGCAGAGAGCCGGCATCTGGCATCTCTGCACCAATCCCCAACCCACCTACGAGCAACTCACTCTGGAGTTCCTCAGCTCTTTCGCCTACACAACATCATCCGGCGATGCCAACCAACTCCACGGTGCCTCCTGCTTCCGAATGTTCGGCACTGAATATCAGGTCCCCCAGGACCGCATCGCTGTCATCCTGCAGTTCACTCATAGCGACGATGCTCACCGCCGTATCTCAGATCATTTCTACCAAGAGGCCTTCCCTCTCTGGAACAGCCTAACCGGAACCACTCCAGATAGCTGGGACACGCTGAACGCCACTCATATCCATAACCCAGCTATCCGCTACTTCCACCGCGTGTTGAGCAACACCATATTCGCTCATGACAGTAACCATAAGGTCAACTCGAAGGAGCTGTTTTTCCTCCGCCGTGTGTTCGCTCCAGAGCCGGTTAACGCCGCCCCGTTTCTCTTGGCTCACATTCAGGCCAACTGCAACCGCGGCGCCAAACCTTTTTACTTCGATGGCATCGTCACATCCATCGCCATAGGCCTCGGTCTTGGCGACCGCCTCCAGACACTCCGCCAGATGCCTCCCGTATTCCTGGACACCGACCACTGCCGCGCCTCCCACCTCATCAAGGCCCGCCGTGATGGTCAATATCATCCTGTAGTGTGAGGCTGCACTATCCAGAGCATCATCATGCCTTCCCTCACCCAGCTGCATCCAGAGGACAGAGCCAACTGGCTCTTCGACACCGCTGCCCTGCTGCCCCAACACAAGACAACATCCTAGAGCCCAGGGACGAAGTTCAGGAAGAGCTCGACAGAGCCGACCAGCCTGAGCCTTCACACGCAGCTGCTGCCGCTGGCCCTTCCACGCGCCGCCGCCCCCGTCATGCCACTGATGACACATCTGCGGCCCTCCTCCACTACATCGAGCAACAAAACCAGATGATGCTTATGATGGAGCAGCAGAACCGCAGGGCTGAGGAATTTGAAGCTTGGAAGAGAGAGCAGACCGGCCAAATCCAGCAGTCTCTGCAGATGATGCACGATATCCATTCCGGCATGGCTGACGAGATGGCGCACCTCACTGTGCGCGTCGACAGTCTCCGGGATTACATATTCCACACCGGGGCTCTGAACCTCGCCGCCCGTGATCCCCCAGCCAGAGGTCGAGGCAGAGATCGAGGACGAGGACAAGATTAGTAGTATTTTTCATTTTTGCCATTTTTGTTGTTTTTTCTGTATTTCCTTTGTATCTCCCTTCCGCATTCCTTCAAATCAATGGGGACACTGATTGAGATAGTGTGGGAGCGGATCGTTATTTCCCTTTTCATTTCCCTTTCTCATGTTATTTCCCATTGTACTTGTTCTTTCGAATTTAAAGAAATTCTAACTTTCGGTTTCGGCAAATAAGCTCTTATATATATATTTATCTCCGTTACGTGAACTCCCCGCGTTTCATATGACTATATAAAGAAATCTTTAAACATCACGAGGACACGCCAAAGTTCAATCGAGTATGGAAATCCCGAGAAGAAAATTTTTACAACTCCATTACCGTCCCGACACCTTAGACCTCCAGTTTATGCGAGTCCGTTTCACTACCTACACGTACCGAAGTTTCAAACTCCTACTTAAACGTATCCCCCAGTAGTTTATACAACCAGTCAGCACCATCCTAAATGCTTCTAAGCAATGAAACCGATGCAAATAAGTGTGTGTGATCTCTAACTCAAAATGAAAAATCATGAAGAAGAAAAGCCATATAGCATGAGTATAGAGACATGTTCTTTCTAAGTTAGGTGCTCCTCACCCGAGCATTTAGCCCAACGGTACAAAAAGTCTTTGGAAATCAATAGCATAAGCTTATGTGCAAAGAAGAATCGAAATAGAAAAGAGATCATAGCCACTAACAGGTTGACTTGCCATGAAAGTATACGGATAACGGGCTTAATGTGACTGCGCCAGAACAAACCGGGTAAAACTTGTTGCAAGGAACTTGACGCCAAGCTGCAGTAGCATGATTGGAACTGGCTTGCATAAAAAGGAGGCCTTCAAAGACTTACAACTCAGTGTCACCACCGTATGTGTGTTGTTTCGATTTTTGTCTTGGACTTCCTAACTTGGAATTTGAGAAAAACCTCTCGGAAGGGAGGAGTGTGCCGCGTGTTTGCCACATTTTTCTAACTTTTACTTGAGGACAAGTAAAGATTCAAGTTTAGGGGAGTTTGATAACGCGAAAATATATCTATAAAATGACGTGTGTTTTAACTAATGTTTGACCGGTTTCACTCCGGATTCGGGGCATTCCATGCTATTTGTCTAAGTATTATGCAGGTATTCGAAGAACATGTCCAAGCAAAGCAATATGAAGAAAAGGAGCAAAAACAAGTGGAAAATGGATGAAAAACCAAGTGAAAACCAACAGAAACGAGCCTGACTGATGTGACGACCGTCACACAGCTGTTACGACCGTCATGCAGCCAGAACGTGGCAGAATGAAGTCACGTGCAAATTTCTCCCCTCAAAGACCAAAAGTGTGGCCACTAACTCCTATTTTTCTGCCTCAAACCCACTTCCTGAAGGAATAACCGTTCGATACTCTCCCTCTATAAAAGGAAGAGGTTGGGACCTGAAAAAGAGAGCCGCATTCAAGACAACGAAGTGCTGCCAATTCGTCTTCAGAGAAACCTTTCCATTATTCTATTCTTATTTATTTCTCTTTTCCTTCTCTACATTCTTTGATATTTTGTAATTCCCATTTCCCTTGTACGATCAATTGGCACCAAGACCAGAATCCTGCCAACATTTGTGGAGGATCTGCCCAAAGGCCAATTGGAATATTTACAGGTTTTCAATTTTAATCGTAATTTCAGTTTTCATTATGATGCATGTTATTAATTACTGTTTTTATTTATGTATTACCATTTCTACTTCCATGTCTAGCTAAACTACTGTAATCGATATGTAATAATAATTCAGACGAAATTTGATAATAATTGGCGTAGTTTTTCTCTTTTCAAAAACTCAGTTATGGTTTTAGTTTTTAATCAAAATTCTAAATAAATCTTTATCACGACAGTGAGAAGCTATTTACGGTGGTTTTGCCACGACAGTGGGAAACCATATTTAGGTACGAACCAACAAGCGACAGCTGAGGCTAAGACCAGATAGTAAAAACTAGGCATTCGATTTAAAAACAGCGAAAGCGCTTTAAAAAGGATTAGAACTTAGAGATTTTCAAAAGGTAACTTTAACCCCGAACGGGATAGCGAAAGCATACGTTCCGCCTTAGAGTTGCGACTAGCGTCAACAACCATCGTGAGACAAAAGTCTTTAAATCACTATTTTCTTCTTAAACTAAGTTTGAAAACATTTAATACGCCAATAAGTTGTCAAATCCCCGAAGAACAAAATTATTGCATATCGATTCATAAATTCATATCTTAAGTAAAACCTTAGTTCCCTTTAGTTTACGCATTTATTCTGCCATTATTCAACTTGAAACCAAACCGACCTAGCTAAACACCGTAACACCCGATAATACTAGATTGATTACGAGTCCCTGTGGGATCGATATCTATTATTACTACGCGATAGACTGTGCACTTGCAGTTAGATTTGTTAGACATAGAAAGTCGTGATCATAAAACCAAGGATAGGTTAAAGCTTAGCATGTGATAATAGCTTGGATAAGTTTCGAGATTAGCCCGATATTAAAATGTCTTAGGTTATTGGTTAGCCTGTATAAAACCAAGGTTTATGGTTCATGAGCTTAGCCTGTGGAAAGAAGACTAATCACTTTGATCCAACGTTTGTGGAAATCAGACTAGCCGCTTCGATCAACTTTTTGAAGAAGGGGGACTAACTGCTTGAATCCACCATTTAGAAGAGAAGGCTCAATTGCTAACTGTTTAGGTTGGAAGTCAACTAGTTTTCCTTGTACAAGGGGGTTTGTGGATTTTACCTACTAAAAGCTCTCAAAGTTTATTGGATACTCTTAAAATCAATTCTTAAGGAGAGAAGTATGTCATTTTCTTATTTTAACGAACCTCTATAAAATGTTTTTAAACTCTGATTTTAATCTACAAAGTTTTTCAAAATCATGTTTTTTGGGATCAGTCAATTCACCCCCTCTTGTGGGGGAAGCCACATGTCCAAAATTTTATTGCTCAACAACATAATATATTTTGTTGTCTCTTATCATTCATTATGTTACAAACAATGGTCGCCAATATTAACACCTTTATCATTTAGTCTAGTATGAGTTGATAAACCGATTTGAGCAAGTCTTCACATGAAATTCCCCCTAACCCCCCCTGCGACAATACTAATATAGCTTCCAAATCCCTTATTTTTTTTCAAGTGATCGATGGATGCTTGTGAGTTCTTTAAGGAAAAACCTACACTATACGCACCACGACCTTCCAGATTTTTAACTCACTCACCAACATTTATCAAATAAAATACAAGCTTATCAGACATATCATAAATTGTTTGAGTGCTTAAATAATATTGAAGTACATTTTGATCCTAAGTCTTTTGTATCGGCTGCAAGTAAGTCTCTAACAGTTAGATCTAAATTCAAAATTATATAACTATATTATTGAGCCATGCTACAATTTGTTATCCATTTGCCATGGAATACCCAAATATTATCTCCACTTTTAGTTTTCCACCACATATCTTGATTGACTATTGAGATAGTCTTATGAGTGTTTTTTCCAACACAAAGTTAGAGTTATTCTCTTTCTTTGTCTCAAAAGTATCACACCTTATGTAATATTGGAGTTTGAAAAATCAGTAAGGCAAAATAATCAAATATCGCCATATCCTTTGATATTTTTTTCCTAACAAAGTCATATTTAACATGTATAATTTCTTAAACCCATTAGGCATGACAATGGGGTGGGGCGGGAGCGGTTTAAAGTATTACTAGTCATTTCACTATCTCTTTGTACTAGCTCTGCCCCTGTTGAGAAATAAGTGTGAGTTATTAGTCTCACATTTCCTGGAAAAGATGAGGTTGAACACTTTATAAATGAGATGGCCCATACACCTACCACCTTAAGGTTTTGGGTAAATATGTGGTGTCTCTTTCACTTGTTTGGGTGAGTCTTTGACCTTTAGGTGAGTGTTTTACCAAATGTGAATGTTTCTCCCTCATGACTATCCAACAGTGATACTAAATTCGATGGTTTGAGTAATGGACTAACTCCTTATATTGAAAATCTCTCTAACAATATGGTGGTCAGGCGACGTTGTCGCTACTGCGAAAATCGGCGCCGGCTGAACAGAAGAGTCGCCACCGTGCGTTATTTATCCCACGGGAGGGAAAGGAAACGCTCAGAGTAAACCTCGCACAACACGGGAAAGGTATGGTCGTCGCAACCAAAACCTGGATTCGGGAGTCGGTTACGCAAGGGGAAGGTATTAGCACCCCTTACGTCCGTCGTACTCGACGGGATCCACGCTTGTTTCGGGTATGGATTGTTATTCTATCTAAACTACGGGTTAAGGGTTAAAAAGAAAAGAAAATGACTCGGCAAAGTATCGCACTTTATGCCTACGTATTCCCGTCTGGAACGAGAAATCAGAGTCAACGTAGTTCGCCTACCTACGGGAAAGGAGGGGAAGGTTGCTCGCTAGGATATCGCATCCTATGCCTACGTACTTCCACACTGCATGGAAGATCAGAGCAAACGTAGTTCGGGCCACGTACGACACACGTCTGTCTTGATTGATTTTATTCCTTCTGAAAAAGGTTTTTCTGATTAGCAATCCCGGCGGACAAAAATGACGTCTTGATGAGTTCACATTCTTTTACGGAAGAAGTGTCTTTTATTGTGTTTGAAATCTTTATGGTGTTTTTCTGTTTGTTTTGAGGAAGAAGAGACAGAACTCTAACCTACGGTTGCGAAGGGAATCAGACTATCCTAATGTTATCATGCATGGGTTAAGGCCTAGTGTCTATCATGCTCCTCTCTTGCACAGAGAGAAACAGAGATCCTAAGGGAATAGACGGCAACATAAACAATATCAGATATATACAGTAAAGCGGTAAAATGCATGGATGCAGCAATACAAGCGAGGCAAGGGAGTCCCACTCAACCTCGAACCTAGAAAACAATAGGCAAAAGTGAACAGACTTCACTTTCAACCCAACAGGGTAAACAACAAACAATACAGTCACAAAAACCAATCAATACATCAAGAAATGAAATACAGCAGAAAAATAAACAGCCACAGCAGCTCTGCATCAACACCTATCTTCAAGTCATCTCAAACCAGCTACCAGCTTCAGCAAACACCAATCTCCATCTCCACAGCTTTCCAGCAAGGTCTTGATCCTCAATCTTCCATCTGCAATGGCTTGTCTTCAAGTCTCATGCTCCAGGAGAAACATCAGTCAACAAGATGAAGTGAATGAATGTTAGACAGTTAATTACCTACCAAGGGTGGTTCATTAACTGTTAACATTAAACAGACAGTTTCCTCTCAAAAGTTCTATCTTTCAAATACATTCACTGATCCTTCCAAAGGAAGGAGGTGGATATTTGAAAGAGACTTTGAATCATAGAGAAAGGATGGATGCAGACAAGGCATTCCATGTTTGAGAAACAAGCCTTCTAATCTAGAGCTCTGCCTAGCTCCTAAACCCTACTCTCTACAACAGCTGCTAGCAGGGATCTCCTCTTCAACTTTAGAAGTTGTTCTTCAAGCTCTGGATCTCCAATGGCTTTATCATCATCAGTCTTCAGCTCTCCCAATCCCCAGGCAATCCCAATACCCACACAGACAAATCAATAATCCCAGAGGGCACACCACACCAATCAATCAAATATAGCAGTAATACTAATAGCAGTAGGGGAATCCTAGTGATTTCTAAGGGGATCTATCCTATACCCATAACCCCTATAGTCCATACCCCAAAAATCAAATGAAAATTTCCTAAAAGAATTAAACTATCTCACCTAAGTTGATTTAAAACCCTAGTTTTATTCATGTTATTCACACCTAAGCTAATCACCTAAAATTAACTTCTAAAAATGGGAACTAAATTGCATATACAAGTTAACAATGTCTATTAATCAACCTAAAAAGAATGGGTGAAAAATATTAAAGCAACTAGTAGAACAAAAATTATCAAAATCATGTATGAAATGAAACACCTAAAATATGCATTTATTTGGAAAATATGGGAAAAATATCAAATAAAAAATAAAATGCAATTTTTATTTTTTATAATTTTCTAGACAGAATTATTGACCTATAGAAAAAACAAGAATCAAAAAATATTAATTTTCCATTTTTATATGATTTTTTTGAAAATGCATGAGAATGAAAAGAAATTAAAAATTTAAAATATAAAGAAATAGAAGGAGGAGGTGAGAATAGAAAACGCGCTCAGTTATTTTTCCAGGTGGGCCACAGAGAAGGGGGTGTGAATATCAAAATTACTAGGCCCATCACACTCAGAATTTAAACAAAAAAACAAAAAAACTCAAAACGGTGCAGATAGCAATATTTCCAGTTGAATATCATTGGGCCTGCGCTGGGAGGGGTGTCATTAGCAATGAAAGTTTGAGCCCACTCAGAAACTTAAGTGAAACGGGGCGTTTCACTCCTAGGACTTCCCTCCGTTTTCTTTTTAAATCAGAGCCATTGGATTAGATCCCCAGCCAAGGTCAAATACCCCATCGTGTGGTTCAGACATCGTCTTCAACCTTGAGCAACCCTAGGGTTTCAGAAAACCCTAACCATGCACGAATCTTACACTCCTCTGTTCTCCTTCGTCCCTCCATGAAATCACACAATTCAAAGAGAAAAGATGCTCTATCAACTCTCCTCTACACAACCATACCATTATCTCTTTCTGAAACTCACTCAAGAAGCAAACCCGATAGGGGTAACAGATAGAATCCACCATGAACACCTGTCTTCAACCATACCAAACCTTGCCAATCTTTACCCTAGCATAATCTACATCTTTCACTGATCATTCTAAGCAACTAATCTAAGATTATCTCGCATTATTCTTGATGTTCTAAGCTCCAACAGAATTAGTGCACCAATGATAATCTCCATTAAACCTCTCCAAACTCTGTGAAAATCATCACCTAACCACCTAGGTCTCTAATACACTAACAATCCTATGCCATGAGCACTATGCTAGCTAATTCGAAGGAAAACATACCTGGTGCAAATTCTTGAAAACAGGTACCAAAATCCTTGAATCTGATGTTTGTGATGAGTGGGAAATGATCAAGGAGCTTGATTATGAATTCTGTATGCAATGAATCTTGTCCAATCCTTCTGAATTCAGCAATCCCAAAGTTCTTGCACCTTGGATGTTAAAGTTCTATGGCACGATTCTTGCTCAATTCCACCAAATGAATATGTGAATTCTGATCCTTGGATGATGATAATGATGATCAAATCAAGAGAGATGGAAATTGATGAGAATTTGAGAGAGTTTGTGATGCTTTTGCAAATTGGAGAAAGTGATTGAAACTTGTGATTTTGAGAAAATGAGATCACCAACCATGGCATGAACCATCTCACATCAATATATAGGTGTCCTTAGAACCTCCTAGAAACTTGGAGAAGCTTCCCTTGCATTCTTTCCCTTGGATTTGGTTTATGTATCTTCCATTACAAGTAACCATGGATAACTCCCAAAATGTGAACTAAGCTCAAAATTCTACTTTAGCCAATGTATTTAAAACGATCTTTCCATTCAAAATGACCTATAATTTTGCTTCATTTGGCCAAAATATGAAAAATCTCATTTTTAAGTCCATTTTTATTCATTAAATCCAACAATTTTGAAACCTTGTGCTATGAATCTTTCCAATCTCTCATGGTCAATTTTCTAGACTCAAAATGTCATTTGGAGCAAGTTTGATGTTGTAAAGTTTTCCATTTGAAGCTTCCTTGTATGAGTTTTGGGCATAGGTTAAAATGACCTGTAATTCTCAAATGACCAAAATACCCTTTGCTTGCCAAGACCATAAGTAGAGTTACACAAATCATATGAAGGCATACTATACCATTATAGAAAGCTAAGACAATGAGGAAAAATTCTTATATTGACCAGAAATTCATTTGAAATCTCCTTGAGGGGTAAAAATAGCTTGGAAGTCAAGTCACTTTCACAGACAAAATTTCAGATACCTCAGATGACCTGTAACTTGCAAGGACCATAACTTGAGTTCTATAAATCTCCTTGATGTCTTCCACCACTCAAATTAAAGGTCTTGAGATCCTCTACAAGCTTCATTTTGGCCAAGGATCCATTTGAAGCTTTCATTTTGACTTATCTTGCTTGGAAATTTGACCTAAACTAGGGGGTTTTACACAGAAACCCTAATTTAGAAACTCCTCTTCTCCTTGATTTCTCTTGATTTCTTCTTGGCATATCACCATATCCTTTTCTACATGTCAAATGATGAACCCCACATCTCTCCAATAGCCCTTAATGCCTCACAATCAGTCAATTGACCTAAAGTTGACCTAGAGTTGACCCCAGATGAAACCATAGTTGACTGTCTTCAACTGCTATGCTTATGCTATGCAGATGGCTAGACTATGTACATGACTCTATATGCAAATGCTAATGATGTTGAAACATAAACCAAATGAATAAGGTTGAGCAAATTTTAGGGTGCAACAGCTGCCCCTATTCAAGCGACTTGGACCCGATTGGGTGAAGAGCCCGGAGCATTCAGTCATTCGCGGTACAAGACGGTTGAATACTAAGGACCCGGAAATTTGCCAACCGCAGAAATAAACTGCGCCACTGCTTGGGTAACGACATTCATCATCTGAATCTGACTGCTATGGCTACCAATTGATCTACTAGCGACCGTGCTGGGGATTCTTCTCATCATCCTGAAAAAGATGGAATCATCGGAAACTTCGTCCACGTTAGGACTCCAAATGTTGTCAACACGAAAAAACTCGGCGACTTCGCTAGGGATGGCTCGTCTGCCTTTCATCAGGAATAAATCGTCCACGTTAGGAGTAAATTCTTCCACGTCAGGAATAACATTGTCCACGTCAGGACTCACCTTTCCACGTAAGGAATCAAACTTTTTCCACGCTAGGAATAACACTGTCCACGTTAGGACTCACCTTTCCACGTAAGGTACACTCTTTCTTTCCACGTAAGGAATACAATCTCTTTCCACATTAGGAATCAACTTCTGATATGTCCGCGTAAGGACTCAATCTTTTCCGCGTTAGGAATCTCCATCTTTCCACGTTAGGAAACCATATTCTTTCCCAGTAAGGAATGTGTATTCCTTCCACGTAAGGAACTCTTTTTTTCCCACGTAAGGAATCTATCTTCTTTTCCGCGTAAGGAAAACGTATCTTTCCACGTAAGGAATCACACACTATCTCGATCTGTCCGCGTAAGGACTCAATCTTCCACGTAAGGAATTCCATCTTTCTATTTCTTTTCCACGTAAGGAATAACTTGATATGTCCGCGTAAGGACTCAATCTTTTCCGCGTAAGGAATAAACTCGTCTTTCCACGTCAGGAAGCCATATTCCTTCCACGTAAGGAATGCTCTTGATATGTCCACGTAAGGACTCTAATCTTTCCATGTTAGGAATCAAACTTTGATTTGTCCACGTCAGGACTCCCACTTGAGGTGTCCACGTAAGGACTCAATCTTTCCGCGTAAGGAATATATCATCTTTCCACGTAAGGAAACCACAATCTTTCCACGTAAGGAAACTCTTTCTGATTTGTCCACGTAAGGACTCCCATCCTTCCACGTAAGGAATTCGTCTTCTTTCCACGTTAGGAAACCAATCTTCTTCCACGTAAGGAATAAAATTCTTGATTTATCCACGTAAGGACTCCAATCTTCATTCCACGTAAGGAGATACAATCTTTTTTCCACGTAAGGAATACCTTTTGATATGTCCATGTAAGGACTCCAATCTTTCCACGTAAGGAATCACAATCTTTCCACGTAAGGAAACCAACTCGTCTTTTCTGCGTCTGTCCACGTCAGGACTGAACTTGCTTTTCCACGTAAGGGACTGAAGCTTCTCTTGCCACGTAAGGAATAACCTTGTCCACGTCAGGACTCATCTTTCCACGTAAGGAATGACTTGATATGCTTTGTCCACGTAAGGACCCCGATTTCTTGACTTTCTGATGAAATAAAACTTGTCCATGTCAAGACTCATGCACCTTTGACCCACCGGGGAAGTGAGACTTTGTCCACGCCAGGACTCACATCTCAACCTGCTGAAGTAATAGGGCCTGTCCACGTCAGGACTTGCGCGTCTTCAACTTGCTGGGGAAATAAACCCCGTCCACGTTAGGACACACACTTTGCCACCCACACGAAGAAGGATAATTTGTCCACGTCAGGACTCTCGCATCTTGTCATCACACCGAACTATAAACCTGTCCACGTCAGGACGCACATTTCACCATTACGAATAAAGCTATCTGCTGGAAATAAATGGTCCACGTCAGGACTCCAACACGAAGAGTAATCAATCTTGTCAACGTTATGACCTCACACTCAATCAATACCGAGAACTCGAATCTGTCCACGTTAGGACTAACACATATCGTCACCTGGAAGAAATGTCCACGTTAGGACCCCACATTCAATCAATACCGAGAACTCGAATCTGTCCACGTTAGGACTAGCATCCTCTATCAACTCGGGGAAATAAAACTATCCACGTTAGGACTCCTCCTTTCTAGCACGAAGAAAACCTGTCAAGAAACTGTCCACGTTAGGACTCATCCTTCCATTGGTCCGCAAACTTCTCATCACTGACGTTACAGCAACTTTGAGGCTGACTCTACTGGGGATATTTGGAAACCACACTACCGGAGGCCTGTTCTGATAACTGGCGGTAGCCTCTGAAATTCTGGTTCATGAAACCTTTTAATGCTGACGTAACAACAACCTTGAAGGAAACAATCCGTTGGTCGGACTAGAGAAACTTCAACAAGAAACCCTGGCGGGGAAATAAGTAACTCTGCTCAGGGACAAAGAGAAATTTATCCTGCTGACTCTGTGGTGAGTAGTGCCAAAGCTGACATTTCGTTGAATGTCTCACGTCGAGATCCTGAATGTTCATTGATTTATTGGAGCAAGAACTCCTCCCATCTGCAAGAGAAACAAATACTTGAAGCCAAACGGTTAGCCGACCTAATTTATGTTTCAAAAATGCGTATGTTTGACAATGATGCAATGCTCCATTTTGACATGGAAATGCTACACTTTTATTTGGTGGATGCAAGTATGAAACTATATGCCGATGCCAATATGACACTATATGCCAATGCACTATATGCCGATGCAAATGCAGACTCGAACTGCTGGGTATAGAAATTGCTTCAGCAAAATAAATGCTGAAGATAATGCCAACTCCGCTGGGGATAGCCAGGTGCTACAGAATCATTCCAGCAAAATAAATGCTGGAAGAGTGAAGTCGACTCAGCTGGGAAATGGGGAACTTAAGCCAAACACCTCGTTGAAGTAACACCCTGCTGGGGAAAACGACTCTGCTGGAGAATAGCAGATGCGCTTGGTATGATTGAACTTCTGCTGGAAAGTGAACGGATATCACACGGTATTTCGGCAAAATAAATGCCAATGCGCCACACCAACTCTGCCGGGGAGAGTCTTAATCTTCGAGTTCCACTGGGAGGAATGAAAATACTTGCTGAGAAGAGAATTCCGCTGGGGATGGGATGATTCTCTTGGGGAAAATTAATTGACTCCACTGGGGAGAGAATAAATGACCCTGCGGGGAAAGGTAAACTGCCTGAATACAGCTCACAAATATTAATCTTCTATGGCTAAACCGCTCTGTTTGAGGTACACTGTCTGAATACAGCCTTATAATCATGGAATCGTCAATTCTGCTGAGAATAAATGGCTTTGTTGGAGCATGCCTTCTGGATATGCTACGACTAGCTAGGGAATTCGATCCTTCTTCAGGAGGCACCTGCATGATCTGCATGGGGGTCGAGTCTTTCGTTATTGCAATATTTTGATCATCTTCCTCGTACGGCTATGAAGCCTGCAACAACACAAACAAGACAAGACAAGCCTATGCAACCAAATCAATTCAGGTTAGTGACATCATTTTCAGTTAATTCACAGCTTTAGCAATTGTTGGCAAGGGCCAGTGATGTTATACACATGCTAGTTTCAATGAACTTGGGCGTTTTATCATGCACAAAACAGTAAAGAACCAGCATCAAGTACTGAATAACATATTTCATTGATTGGGCCCCTGAATGGGCGGAGTTTTTGTACACGGGATGTAACTCCTGAAAAGAGGAAGCTACGCAAAGCAGATACACAAGTATGCACAAGAAGCATAAATATTTGACAAATTAAATTTTGTACACATGTCGGCAACGGGACGCAGACGAACACCACGAAATGATCCTCCTATGACTCATCCGACTCTAATGCTTTCCCGGTATCCATACTTCCGAAGCGGTGGTATCTGATAATCGACCCCTCAGGCATTCTCCCGCATTGATGCTCACTGCAATATCAAATTCGGACCGCAATCATTTGCTTTTCAAATCCCTAACTTTTGCGTGAACCGCCCTTTACGGGTTTTCAGTTCACCGGGATACCCTTTTTTGCCGAAGCCGCCCAGTGTAGGTTTTCAACTTCGCGGGTGTACACATTTTTTCAATTTTATCCCTAACTTTTGCCCGAACCTTTCATTCTGTTTTTGGTTCGCCGGGATGCCCCATTTTTGCCTGGACTCTCTTTTTTCTGTCCAGCGGGTCTATTTTAAGCAAAGTATTTTTTAACTGCGTCCGAATTCACAGGCGACGCGAAGTCTTCCCCGTCCATAGTAGACAACAATAAAGCTCCTCCTGAGAAGACTTTCCTGACAACGTACGGCCCTTCGTAGTTGGGGGTCCACTTGCCCCTGTGATCTGCCTGTGGCGGGAGAATCCTTTTCAGCACAAGGTCGCCCGTCTGAAAGCTTCGCGGATGTATCTTCTTATCATATGCTTTCTTCATTCGGCTCTGGTACAAACGACCATATGCTAGAGAAGCTAGCCTCTTCTCGTCCATCAAACTCAGTTGATTCAACCTGTCTTTCACCCATTCGGCCTCGTCTAGCTGAACGTCTCGCAATACCCTCAGAGAAGGGATCTCAACTTCCAGTGGTAGTACCGCTTCCATTCCGTATACTAACGAGAACGGGGTTGCCCCGGTTGATGTGCGTACCGTCGTACGATAACCGTGCAAAGCGAAAGGTAGCATCTCATGCCAATCCTTATAGGTCACCACCATCTTCTGAACAATCTTCTTTATATTCTTATTGGCCGCTTCGATAGCGCCATTCATCTTGGGTCGGTAAGGGGAGGAGTTGTGATGTTCGATCTTGAAATTCTGACAGAGCTCCTTCATCATTTTGTTGTTCAGGTTTGAACCGTTGTCCGTGATTATCCGCTCGGGGATCCCATATCGGCAAATGATATCTCTCTTGATGAATCTGGCCACCACTTGCTTCGTTACATTTGCGTATGACGCCGCTTCCACCCACTTGGTGAAATAATCGATTGCTACTAGAATGAATCGGTGCCCGTTAGAAGCCGTCGGCTCGATCTTTCCAATCATATCGATCCCCCACATCGAGAATGGCCAAGGCGATGACATCACATTTAGAGGACTCGGAGGCACATGGATCTTATCAGCATAGATTTGGCACTTGTGGCATCTCCTCGCAAACTTGAAACAGTCAGTTTCCATAGTCAGCCAGAAATAACCAGCCCGCAGCAACTTTCTCGTCATGGCATGCCCACCAGCATGCGTACCAAAGGTACCTTCGTGTATTTCCTCCATGAGCAGCTTTGCCTCTTTTTCGTCTACACAACGCAATAGCACCAAGTCGTGGTTCCTTCTGTATAAGACCCCGTCCAGATTCAAATAGAAATTACCCGCTAATCTCCTGAGAGTCTTCTGATCTTGACTGGATGCCCCAACCGGATACTCTTTGTTCTTCAGAAAATTAAGGATATCAAAATACCACGGTTTGTCGTCGGATGCTTCATCAATGGCAAATACGAAAGCTGGTCTGTCAAGCCGAGAGATAATGATTCGGGGAGCCTCGTTCCAGAAATTGACTTTGTACATGGAAGACAAAGTGGCGAGAGCGTCAGCCATTTGATTCTCTGCCCGCGGTACGTGATGTAATTCAACCTTGTCGAAGAAAGGCAACAATCTCCTCGCATAATTCATGTAATGTATCAAATTGGGTTGCCGTGTCTCCCATTCCCCTTTGATTTGATTCACCACCAGAGCTGAGTCTCCGTATACGTCTAAATGTTTGATTCGCAAATCAATGGCTTCTTCAAGCCCCATTATACAAGCTTCGTATTCGGCCTCATTGTTGGTAACTGGAAAGGTCAATCGGGCAGTAAGCGGGATATGTGACCCGTGCGGCGTAGTGATGATTGCCCCTATTCCGCTACCGTAAGCATTCACAGCTCCGTTAAATATCATCTTCCACTTGGAACCCAACTCTGGCCCTTCGTCCGGCAATGGCTCTTCACAATCTTTCATCTTTAGGTACATGATATCCTCGTCAGGAAAATCGAACCTCATCGATTGGTAATCTTCAATAGGCTGCTCCGCCAGATACTCAGACAACACACTCCCCTTTATAGCCTTTTGCGAGACGTATTGGATGTCATATTCAGTCAAGACCATCTGCCAACGGGCAATTTTCCCTGACAGCGCCTGCTTTTCGAATACATATTTGATAGGATCCATCTTCGAGATAAGCATGGTTGTATGATTCAGCATGTATTGCCTCAAACGCTTGGCGGCCCAGGCTAGCGCGCAACAAGTTTTCTCAAGCATTGAGTATCGAGATTCACACTCAGTAAACTTCTTACTCAAGTAATAGATCACATGCTCTTTTCTCCCTGTCTCGTCGTGCTGACCGAGAACACAACCCATGCTTCCCTCCAGAACCGTCAAATACATGATCAAGGGTCTGCCCGCCACTGGGGGTATCAAAATAGGAGGCTCCTGCAAATACTGCTTTATCTTATCGAACGCCTTTTGACAATTTTCGTTCCATGTTACAGCTTGATCTTTCTTCAACAGCTTGAATAATGGTTCACACGTAGCAGTTAGGTGAGATATGAACCGGGCGATGTAGTTCAACCTCCCTAAAAATCCGCGCACCTCTTTCTCTGTTTTAGGCGTCGGCATTTCTTGAATCGCTTTTACTTTAGCAGGATCAACCTCTATTCCTCTTTCGCTTACGATAAACCCCAGCAGTTTACCCGATCTCACCCCGAAGGTGCATTTGTTAGGGTTCAGTCTCAGCCTGAACTTCCTAAGCCTCTTAAATAACTTCAGCAGATTCACCAGATGCTCTTCCTCCGTCTGGGATTTGGCAATCATATCGTCAACATAAACTTCGATCTCTTTATGCATCATATCATGAAAAAGAGTCGTCATAGCACGCTGATATGTTGCCCCAGCATTTTTCAAGCCAAAGGGCGTCACTTTGTAGCAAAATGTTCCCCAAGGCGTTATGAAAGTGGTCTTCTCCATATCCTCTGGCGCCATTTTAATCTGATTATAGCCTGAAAAGCCATCCATGAAGGAGAATACGGAGTATTGAGCAGTATTATCAACTAGCACGTCAATATGAGGAAGCGGAAAACCGTCTTTTGGGCTTGCTTTATTCAAATCTCTATAATCCACGCACATTCGAACCTTGCCATCTTTCTTCGGCACTGGTACGATGTTAGCAACCCATGAGGGATATTTTGTCACTGCCAGGAAGCCAGCGTCCCACTGTTTCTGAATTTCCTCTTTGATCTTCACTGCCATATCTGGTCGAGTTCTGCGAAGCTTTTGTTTGACTGGCGGGCATTCTTCTTTCAGTGGCAGACGGTGCACAACCATATCTGTATCGAGCCCTGGCATATCTTCATACGACCAAGCGAATACATCATTATACTCCCGGAGCATTTCAACCAGTCTTCGCTTGATATCGCTTTGTAGTGCGGCTCCGATACGAATATTCTTCTCAACCCCTTCCGACCCCAAGTTGATAATTTTGATGACCTCGTCGTGAGGCAGAATGGCTCTTTCCTCTTGCTTCACTAACCAAGACAGTTCTTCAGGAACGTCACTATCTTCGACAACCTCTTCTTCGGCCTGAAGTACCAGATGCTCAAAGTCGGGACGAGTCATAGGTGGTTCAAGGATGTCATCTGAAAATGTTATCCTGCAAAAGGAATGGTTAAGTGCTTCAAAATGCGTATAAAGCGAATAACCACGTTGCCATTTTATAAAAAAAAATACAAAACAAGAAAGACAAAGATTACAGTATTTGCACATGAAAAAACGCCATTTATTTAATGATTAACACGCAATGTTCATAACAACACAACCCTAAGCAAATCCTGATGCCCCGGGCAAGACATCAGATTATTCAACAATTAATAAAGCAAAGCATTACTGTTTAAGAGTCACATGAACAAGCTCCTGAATAGACCAGTTGCACAGTCCTTGTCCTGGCGTGCTTGGCTGAATCCAGGCATCCATATCACAATCGCTGTCTCCTTCGTCAGACTCCGAAGCAGCATTGACGGTTTCATGACATACTCCACTGGCAAAGATGGTTACTGGCCCTCTGAAACGGGGTGCTCTCACAGCAGGTGTTGATGACGACGGTTGGTATCCCAGCCCGAACCGGTCCATCTTCACAGGAATATCCAGCACTTTGCCCCAGCCCTTTGCTTCTCCTGCCTCCACCAGAGCTTGAGCTTCTTTATACAACGAAACGGCTATCTCCGACGCTTTGCTCGGCCCGGGACCTTTGTCCTTGATACGCAACCCTTCAAATGCCTGGCAGGGTGTTTCGTGGATCTCTCTGTCGACCTCCACATATTTAAATGACGACAGATGGCTGACCAGGATGTCTTCTTCTCCGCATACGGTGACTACGCTGTCTCCGACCATATATTTCAATTTCTGATGCAGGGTAGACGTGACTGCCCCAGCCCCATGAATCCAGGGTCGTCCGAGCAGGCAGCTATACGCAGGCTGTATATCCATGATATAAAACTCGGTCGCAAACACCTCCGGCCCCACCTGCAGAGGCAATGTTATCGATCCAAAGACTGTTCTTCGCGTGCCATCAAATGCTCTAACTACCAAGTCGCTGGGCGTGCACAAGATTCCTCTGACATCCAGCTTCATCATCGCTTTCTTGGGCAGCACATTCAAAGACGATCCGGTGTCGACCAATACATGCGACATTACTGATCCTCTACACTCAACAGATATGTGCAGCGCCATATTATGATCTCTCCCTTTCGGGGTCAAATCGAAGTCGGTAAAGCCTAAGCTGTGGCCTGCATTCACATGTGCCAACACTCCTTCCAGCTGATTCACGGAGACGTCTTGGGGGACGAAAGAAGTATCCAGGACTTTCAACAAAGCATTTTTGTGAGCTTCCGAACACAAGAGTAATGACAAGATGGATATTTTGGACGGCGTCTGTTGCAGATGCTCCACAATCTTATAATCGCTTTTTTGAATCAAGCGCATGAACTCTTCTACATCCTTCGATGCCGCTTCTTTTTCGCTTGCTTGCACTGGGACATTCTCAACCATCTTCCCTTTTCCTTTTGCTAGTCTTTCGGCCTCCACTTCAGGCGATATAAAGATCCTACCACTCCTTGTCATACCTCCTGAACCAACAACATTGTCTACAGTCTCGGCTGGCTGCTTATTAACATCAATCTTTATCCCGTCACAATACACCTCCAACCCATATGACCATGGGACTGCTTTCGTGTTCTCGTACGGGATCGGCCCGGCCTTAGTTATGGTGATCGGTGGTCGCTGGACCGGTGCTGCAATAGTGATTGTCTTTCGAGGAATCGTTACAGTGGCCACATCACTCTGATCATCTGCTACTGCCCCTGCGGGCTCTTCAGTCGCTGCTCGGTCAAACTGCAATGTACCTCCATCAATTAAGGCCTGAATGCCTTTCTTCAAATCATCACACCCCCCAGCTAGGGTCCAACATTCTAAACAATACTCGTCACATCCTGGAAAAATACCCCCTCGCAACAATCTGCTTTTTATCTTGCTCAGCGGCGTCTTTAAATCGTCGACATTCATAATCAGATTCAACCCTTCCTCAGTCAGAATGGCGTTCGCCCCATGATTAGGCATGGGTTTCTGCACTATATTCGGACCTGCCGTTCCGAAATTGATAGTCTTATTATCCAAAAGATCCTGCACAACGTGCTTAAAGGCATGGCAACCTTCTATATCGTGGCCCGGAGCCCCAGAATGAAACTCACAGTGCCTGCTTGCATCATAACCATACGGAGGAGTCCCCGTTATCGGTGCCAGAGTTCTTTTCTCTACCAGATTTAGACCCAACAGCGTCTACAACAAATCTGCATAGGTTGAGGGAGGCTTCTCAAACACTCTTCTTGGTTTACCACCCTGGAATCTTCGCTGAGCCTGCTGTGCCCCCTGCTGAGGCTGCTGCTGCTGCTGCTGCTGTTGCTGTTGTTGCTGCATTGGCTGCTGCTGAAACGGTTGTTGTTGTTGAAGTGGTTGTTGCTGGTACGGGATAGTAACACTTGCCACCTGCTGCGGCTGATGATATTGGTTTCGTCCCCTGCCTCGGCCTCGGCCTCGGCCTCCAAATACTGCGCTTGCCTCGCCCTGACGGCGCCCACCAAAAGCCTTCCTATTACTGCCAGATGCAGTTGATTCCTCAGCCTGGAACTTTCCTTGCTTAATGTTACGTTCAATCTTTTCTCCCATCAGAATCAAATCTGAGAAACTGGCCAGAGATGTATGAAACAACATGTCATGAAACAAGCCTGTGAATGTGCCGACGAACATGTCATTCATTTCCTTGTCTTCTAAAGGAGGGCGGACCCTGGCAGCCATATCGCGCCACCTTTGCACGTACTCTTTAAAGCTCTCCCCCTTCTTCTGAGACAGCCCTGTCAATTGGACCCGATTGGGTGCCAAGTCGCTGTTATACTTGTAGTGAGCTACAAATGCCTCTGCTAATTGCTTCCATGTCTTGATATTGGTTGGCTCCAACCCCATATACCACTCTAGGGAAGGGCCTGACAAACTATCCTGAAAGAAATGCATTAGCATTCTCTCATCAGTTGAGTATGCAGACATCTTTCTGTAATAAGCCCGCACGTGCACTTTCGGACAGGTGTCCCCTTTATACTTATCAAACGCAGGAGCTTTGAATTTGATTGGCACCCTCAAGCCAGGTACCAGCCCCATTGTTGCCATGTCTAAGCCCACAGCACTTTGGTTCAGGACCCCCCTCATCTGCTCTTCTAGCATTCTGATCTTCTGGGAGTCATCCATCGGCCCCTCGAAACCTCCGCCGGAGAAAGCATCCTCCTGCTGATCTTCTTGCCACATACCATTCCCAGCTCCATACCCATCATATCCATTATTGCGGCCAACCCTGATCTGATTCATCACTGGGCCTCACCCTCTGTTGCCGTATCCCTGAACACCTCCAGCAGGCCCAAAAGCCATTAACCCAGCGCCGTTTCCATTTCCGAAACCTCCGTAACCCTGATTGACCACACCATAACCATCTTGCCCAAAGCCTTGAGCATTGAAACCATATTTCCCAGCATTATCGAATCCCTGATCGTTGAACCCGAATCCAGTATTGCCAAAGCCGTTGCCTCCCATATTATCACCCAAGTTGACATCACCAAGCCCAACGTTATGGACAACAGTCTCGTTCCCAACTCCGACGTTACCGTTCCCAGCAGCGGTAGCGTTGTTGACATTAGCAGCAGGTATATTAACTATAGGTGGAGCCACTGGCGTGGGAGTGCCATCTCCCTGAACAGTATCGACTCGCACAGACTGATGATCCTCGTTACCGTGACCGGCGTTTCTGACCAACAGAGGCTGCACCATGGCTTGCAAATTCTCCTGACCTTTTGCAATAGCTTCCATGGTCTGCATAAAGAGAGCTAGCTTCTCGCGCACATCTTGCATCTCGTTCTGCATTTGATCCATGATTCTTCGACAGTTGGTGCGAGTAGAATAGCGGTGCGGGTGCTGATCTGCAATCCTGGAAAGTACCTGGTACAGAACAGGAAATGAGACACCATCCAAAGATTACCTGTAATGCAATATGAATATGAATGCAATGCAATGTGTGTCTGTGCATTAGGGAAATTCATTCCCCGATTCTAGTGTGAAGGTGCCGGTGCAGTGACAGTGCTAGCAATACGAAGATCGGAGTTGAATCACAGAAAGCCTCATATATTGCAGAGAACCAATAGGCCAAGAATACAATATCACTGAGTACAAAGAAGGCATGACCTCAACCAACAATCCTGGTGATGGTCAGCACTATGCAAATAAAGCATACAAGTTACTACATGAAATGATCAAATCCTCCCATAAGTCTGGTACTCTTCTAGCAGCTTCTTGGTCTCCGGATGGCTCGGTCGCTCAAGCAGCCCCTCAACAAGTTGGTTTCTTTTCTTGAGAACACGCCGCACGTCTTCAGCAGTTTCTTCCCATGCCCCCTCTCCGAAGCGATCCTCTAGTTTACGCTTCTGAGACACAGCTTCATCTCTGCCTTTGATGGCCTTGTTCAGTGCGTTCTGGAGACTGTACCGGGTCATCACTTCTTCTTCACACTTCTTGATGCTGGACTTCAACTGCTCTTCGAGGTCGGAAATTTCCTGTTTCAACTTATCTTCCCTCTTCTTATTGTTGGTGAGCGTGGCATTCCAAGTCTTATTGCAGGAAGAGATCTCTCGGTGAGCGATGTCAAGCGCTTTCTTCTTGGATTCAAGCATGTCATGGGAGCTTCTGAACTCTTGCCCCATACGTTCGCGCTTCTTCTTTTCCCCAATCAACTCAGCTCTCAATCTGTTCATTAGCTCAATCTGCTGTTGGAAAGCATGCACGGCCTTGTTTTTCTCACTGCGTACCTGGGCTAACTCTTGCTCTAACCCTTCGTTGATCTTCATCAAGGCTTCTTTTTCTTTCACCACTTGCTCGTAGGCCTCCCTAGAAACAGTAGTTGGCTCTGCTACCGGAATAGGAACAAGAACTGGTGCATCTGGAAATGGCATACGCAACTGACTTGCTCTCTCTTGAATCCAAACTCTGTAAGGTGCATAGGCCTGGCAGTCGTTCTTTCCTAACAACGGCTTCCCTCTTCGGTTAATACGCGTCCAGGCATGCTGCAGCTTGACCAATAACTCCCCCTTCAAATCTCCGGTGAAGTACAGAGATTCCTGTACTTCTTCCTCCTTTGGCGGGTTCTTCAGCGCATATCCGAACTGACGGACGAACAGAGAAGGGTTGTAGTTGATACACCCTTTCCTTCCTATCAACGGAACATTAGGGTACCCAGAACAACTGAAGATAAGCTCAGATCCCAGCAGATCTCTATCAAACCACTCGACGTCTTCGGAAGATAGCCTCATCAGGCGCTCTGACCAGCTAGATGTGGTTGCACTTTCCACAAAAGATCCCTTCATGGGAAGATGACTCTTGAACCACATATTCAACAAAGGAGCACAGCAGTAAACAACCTTTCCCCTTCTGTTTTCGTTCTTGTAGTGCAAGGAGTGGTAGAAGTCTCCGATCAACGTTGGCACTGGATTGCCGGTAGCAAATAGATGGAAAGCGTCCAAGTCTACGAAATTGGGCAAGTTAGGGAATAACACAATCCCGTAAATGCATAAAGCCAAGATAGCATTAAAAACCACCCAACATCCGCTCTTGGCATACTCCTGAGCTTTGCCAACCAGGAAATCAAGAGAGAAACCTGAAACCCCGAGCCAAGAAGTCACTAACAGTTTTGCAGCATCCATATGCAAGGCTTTGGCTAAGTCCTCCAACTTGGGCTCAACAGCAGAGTGAATAAAGGGAACCTTGTTCTGCACCGGTAGCTCAGTAAACTCCACATACTCCTCAATGGTAGGCCCTAGAATGAAGTCAGCAAACGTAAAACATCTCAATGCGGGGTCATAGAATTGCATCAAGGTGTACAGCCCGTTCATCTCATCAGCAGTGGGCTTGCAGACTAATCTCAGTAATCTCCCATGACTCATTCTGAAGCTTCTCCTAACCTCCTCATCAGCAAGAGATATCAGACCAAGCAAAGAAGTAATATCCGGTGTAGGCAGCTTATACGCAACTGTTTTCCTCAAACCGGCCATAGTCAACACTCAGAAGTCTGGGCACTAGAATCGGAGGATATGCAAATGCACCTGCAGCACAGACACACGTTAATGGGATGCAATGATAATGCAAACAATGCAATGCAAGTAGCATGCAGCAGGGACCAACTGCCGTAGCTGAATAGCCTGAACCATATCAAGAGGTCTCAAACAGACTCTATAGAAGTCCTCAAACCCTGGTCTCAGATAGACCTAAAACAAAGCTCCCACAATGGTCTCTGACAGACCTCAAACCATAACTCCAACTGGTCTCTGACAGACCTCGTATCATATCTCCAACTGGTCTCTGACAGACCTCAGAACTCTCCCACTGGTCTCTGACAGACCTCAGAACTCTCCAACTGGTCTCTGAAAGACCTCATAACTCTCCATAGATACCCAGGATCTCTGATCAAGAAATAACCGATATCTAAAAGTCTAGTTACCTGCATAACCCCAAACCCTCTCACAGGTGGATGTCCTAGTAACTGACAAAGGTATGGCATCCTATGCGGTCGTCGGCGTCACAGACTTTCAGGGTTGATGATACGATTCCCAGGAGGAGTGGCATCATCAAATCCTGAAGAGGCCTCACTTAGCCAACTTCCAAATGATCGGTTCCCGGAGTCGACAATTCAGCTGACCAACAACCCCTTCGACCCAAAGGGTAGAAAAAGAAGCCAACCAGAAGAACCTCGTCCGAGTGTAGATTTCATGAGACACTAATGCAAGCAAAGCCGGCACGCGCCCACTACTTTCTACTCTAATTCTAGGTGCACTCAAGCCCAGGTCCGACTTCTCACTCAATATCAGAACACCCGTCACACCCCAATACAGCAGTAATAATCAATATATATAATGCTGAAAATAAAGGTCAGAAATATAAATCCATACAAAATCCTCGACGGGAAAACAAGCGTTAGGATTGACTCTCTTAAGGGACGTTGGATCCCAAATGCATAAGAACTATCGCAGTCCTTAGCAGCCAGGGGACGTTGGATCCCCAGCAGAGTCGCCAGCTGTCGCTACTGCGAAAATCGGCGCTGACTGAACAGAAGAGTCGCCACCGTGCGTTATTTATCCCATGGGAGGGAAAGGAAACGCTCAGAGTAAACCTTGCACAACACGGGAAAGGTATGGTCGTCGCAACCAAAACCTGGATTCGGGAGTCGGTTACGCAAGGGGAAGGTATTAGCACCCCTTACGTCCGTCGTACTCGATGGGATCCACGCTTGTTTCGGGTATGGATTGTTATTCTATCTAAACTACGGGTTAAGGGTTAAAAAGAAAAGAAAATGACTCGGCAAAGTATCGCACTTTATGCCTACGTATTCCCGTCTGGAACGAGAAATCAGAGTCAACGTAGTTCGCCTACCTACGGGAAAGGAGGGGAAGGTTGCTCGCTAGGATATCGCATCCTATGCCTACGTACTTCCACACTGCATGGAAGATCAGAGCAAACGTAGTTCGGGCCACGTACGACACACGTCTGTCTTGATTGATTTTATTCCTTCTGAAAAAGGTTTTTCTGATTAGCAATCCCGGCGGACAAAAATGACGTCTTGATGAGTTCACATTCTTTTACGGAAGAAGTGTCTTTTATTGTGTTTGAAATCTTTATGGTGTTTTTCTGTTTGTTTTGAGGAAGAAGAGACAGAACTCTAACCTACGGTTGCAAAGGGAATCAGACTATCCTAATGTTATCATGCATGGGTTAAGGCCTAGTGTCTATCATGCTCCTCTCTTGCATAGAGAGAAACAGAGATCCTAAGGGAATAGACGGCAACAGAAACAATATCAGATATATACAGTAAAGCGGTAAAATGCATGGATGCAGCAATACAAGCGAGGCAAGGGAGTCCCACTCAACCTCGAACTTAGAAAACAATAGGCAAAAGTGAACAGACTTCACTTTCAACCCAACAGGGTAAACAGCAAACAATACAGTCACGAAAACCAATCAATACATCAAGAAATGAAATACAGCAGAAAAATAAACAGCCACAGCAGCTCTGCATCAACACCTATCTTCAAGTCATCTCAAACCAGCTACCAGCTTCAGCAAACACCAATCTCCATCTCCACAGCTTTCCAGCAAGGTCTTGATCCTCAATCTTCCATCTGCAATGGCTTGTCTTCAAGTCTCAGGCTCCAGGAGAAACATCAGTCAACAAGATGAAGTGAATGAATGTTAGACAGTTAATTACCTACCAAGGGTGGTTCATTAACTGTTAACATTAAACAGACAGTTTCCTCTCAAAAGTTCTATCTTTCAAATACATTCACTGATCCTTCCAAAGGAAGGAGGTGGATATTTGAAAGAGACTTTGAATCATAGAGAAAGGATGGATGCAGACAAGGCATTCCATGTTTGAGAAACAAGCCTTCTAATCTAGAGCTCTGCCTAGCTCCTAAACCCTACTCTCCACAACAGCTGCTAGCAGGGATCTCCTCTTCAACTCTAGAAGTTGTTCTTCAAGCTCTGGATCTCCAATGGCTTTATCATCATCAGTCTTCAGCTCTCCCAATCCCCAGGCAATCCCAATACCCACACAGATAAATCAATAATCCCAGAGGGCACACCACACCAATCAATCAAATATAGCAGTAATACTAATAGCAGTAGGGGAATCCTAGTGATTTCTAAGGGGATCTATCCTATACCCATAACCCCTATAGTCCATACCCCAAAAATCAAATGAAAATTTCCTAAAAGAATTAAACTATCTCACCTAAGTTGATTTAAAACCCTAGTTTTATTCATGTTATTCACACCTAAGCTAATCACCTAAAATTAACTTCTAAAAATGGGAACTAAATTGCATATACAAGTTAACAATGTCTATTAATCAACCTAAAAAGAATGGGTGAAAAATATTAAAGCAACTAGTAGAACAAAAATTATCAAAATCATGTATGAAATGAAACACCTAAAATATGCATTTATTTGGAAAATATGGGAAAAATATCAAATAAAAAATAAAATGCAATTTTTATTTTTTATAATTTTCTAGACAGAATTATTGACCTATAGAAAAAACAAGAATCAAAAAATATTAATTTTCCATTTTTATATGATTTTTTTGAAAATGCATGAGAATGAAAAGAAATTAAAAATTTAAAATATAAAGAAATAGAAGGAGGAGGTGAGAATAGCAAACGCGCTCAGTTATTTTTCCAGGTGGGCCACAGAGCAGGGGGTGTGAATATCAAAATTACTGGGCCCATCACGCTCAGAATTTAAACAAAAAAACAAAAAAACTCAAAACGGTGCAGATAGCAATATTTCCAGTTGAATATCATTGGGCCTGCGCTGGGAGGGGTGTCATTAGCAATGAAAGTTTGAGCCCACTCAGAAACTTAAGTGAAACGGGGCGTTTCACTCCTAGGACTTCCCTCCGTTTTCTTTTTAAATCAGAGCCATTGGATTAGATCCCCAGTCAAGGTCAAATACCCCATCGTGTGGTTCAGACATCGTCTTCAACCTTGAGCAACCCTAGGGTTTCAGAAAACCCTAACCATGCACGAATCTTACACTCCTCTGTTCTCCTTCATCCCTCCATGAAATCACACAATTCAAAGAGCAAAGATGCTCTATCAACTCTCCTCTACACAACCATACCATTATCTCTTTCTGAAACTCACTCAAGAAGCAAACCCGATAGGGGTAACAGATAGAATCCACCATGAACACCTGTCTTCAACCATACCAAACCTTGCCAATCTTTACCCTAGCATAATCTACATCTTTCACTGATCATTCTAAGCAACTAATCTAAGATTATCTCGCATTATTCTTGATGTTCTAAGCTCCAACAGAATTAGTGCACCAATGATAATCTCCATTAAACCTCTCCAAACTCTGTGAAAATCATCACCTAACCACCTAGGTCTCTAATACACTAACAATCCTATGCCATGAGCACTATGCTAGCTAATTCGAAGGAAAACATACCTGGTGCAAATTCTTGAAAACAGGTACCAAAATCCTTGAATCTGATGTTTGTGATGAGTGGGAAATGATCAAGGAGCTTGATTATGAATTCTGTATGCAATGAATCTTGTCCAATCCTTCTGAATTCAGCAATCCCAAAGTTCTTGCACCTTGGATGTTAAAGTTCTATGGCACGATTCTTGCTCAATTCCACCAAATGAATATGTGAATTCTGATCCTTGGATGATGATAATGATGATCAAATCAAGAGAGATGGAAATTGATGAGAATTTGAGAGAGTTTGTGATGCTTTTGCAAATTGGAGAAAGTGATTGAAACTTGTGATTTTGAGAAAATGAGATCACCAACCATGGCATGAACCATCTCACATCAATATATAGGTGTCCTTAGAACCTCCTAGAAACTTGGAGAAGCTTCCCTTGCATTCTTTCCCTTGGATTTGGTTTATGTATCTTCCATTACAAGTAACCATGGATAACTCCCAAAATGTGAACTAAGCTCAAAATTCTACTTTAGCCAATGTCTTTAAAATGATCTTTCCATTCAAAATGACCTATAATTTTGCTTCATTTGGCCAAAATATGAAAAATCTCATTTTTAAGTCCATTTTTATTCATTAAATCCAACAATTTTGAAACCTTGTGCTATGAATCTTTCCAATCTCTCATGGTCACTTTTATAGACTCAAAATGTCATTTGGAGCAAGTTTTATATTGTAAAGTTTTCCATTTGAAGCTTCCTTGTATGAGTTTTGGGCATAGGTTAAAATGACCTGTAATTCTCAAATGACCAAAATACCCTTTGCTTGCCAAGACCATAAGTAGAGTTCCACAAATCATATGAAGGCATACTATACCATTCTAGAAAGCTAAGACAATGAGGAACAATTCTTATGTTGACCAGAAATTCATTTGAAATTTCCTTGAGGGGTAAAAATAGCTTGGAAGTCAAGTCACTTTCACAGACAAAATTTCAGATACCTCAGATGACCTGTAACTTGCAAGGACCATAACTTGAGTTCTATAAATCTCCTTGATGTCTTCCACCACTCAAATTAAAGGTCTTGAGATCCTATACAAGCTTCATGTTGGCCAAGGATCCATTTGAAGCTTGCATTTTGACTTATCTTGCTTGGAAATTTGACCTAAACTAGGGGATTTTACACAGAAACCCTAATTTAGAAACTCCTCTTCTCCTTGATTTCTCTTGATTTCTTCTTGGCATATCACCATATCATCTTCTACATGTCAAATGATGAACCCCACATCTCTCCAATAGCCCTTAATGCCTCACAATCAGTCAATTGACCTAAAGTTGACCTAGAGTTGACCCCAGATGAAACCATAGTTGACTGTCTTCAACTGCAATACTTGTGACTACACCAATGACTTGTCTCCTTCTCCAAATGACTTTCTAAGCCCTCTATGATATCTCCATACTCTCCATACTCTTGATTCACAACTCCCAACTTCTTTGGTGATGCTCAGATACCCTCAGCTAGGAGATAGATGAACTGCTTGATCCATTGACTTGATAGCTTCCCAATTCTTTCTGATGACTTGAATGAGATTGGATTTGAATAATAACCTCTTGATAGGCCTCTAGAGATGAGAATAATGATTAGTCCCCTGTTAGATGACTTGCTATGCTTATGCTCTGCAGATGGCTAGACTATGTACATGACTCTATATGCAAATGCTAATGATGTTGAAACATAAACCAAATGAATAAGGTTGAGCAAATTTTAGGGTGCAACAGACGTGTCCTGTTGTAGTGCCCATGACGAGTATGTGGATGAAAGTGTTTCTGCATGAGGTAGAGCATAGTGAATGGAATCACACTTGAAAGGGATATTATTGAGAAGCAAGTGTGAGGATTAGTCCCACATTGCTTGGAAAAGTAGAGGTTGAGCACTTTGTAAGTGAGAGGACTCATACACCTATCACCTTAAGATTTTAGGTGAATATGTGACGTATCTCTTACTTGTTTGGGTAAGTTTTTGGTCTTTAGGTAAGTGTTTGACACAGTGTGAATGTTTTCTCCTCAAAATGACCTAACAACCCGCACCTCCAAACCTAGTCGGAGGTAACATCTGACCCCCCACCCCCACCCCCACCCCTAATGGGAACAAATTTCCCCTCCCTACCCGCAAAAATTGTATTCTTAAAACTGTATTTTTTTAAAAGTTCATTTTTTCATAGCAACAAAAACAAATAATTAAACTAAATACTATCATTTTAATAATAACCCTAATATTTAAAAAATTGTAATTCTATCTTAATATTAATAAGTAACAAAATTATTAAAAATAATGGTTATGAAATAAACTTAACAGGTTAGGACGTGGCGGAGGCGAGTGCGTAATAGATATCAGTATCTCTCGCCCCTGCCATCGTGACCGGTAAAATAGAAAGTGTACTATTTTTACCGATGTAGTAATAGGGGTAAATTCCCCGAATGTCAATCTCGCGGACTGCGTATGAACACAAGTTCTATAATAATGCAATTGAACAAAAAGTCATAGGGGTTTTGGTTTGTTTCTTTAGAATTATAAAGGCCAGAAGGCAACAACAGTAGAAAAAAGGTTTTAGACAGTTATGAGAAGCATGCTAGGGTAGGGTGTATGAAAAGCCTTGCAATAACCTTAATCCTTAGTTTTCAGAAATCACTGCTCAATTCAATCGTTACCGGTTTTAAAGATTGGTTGACTCTAATTCCTTAGCAGAAAACCCTTTGGTATTCTTCCTATGCCCCAATTCCTTGGCGGTATAGGAACAATCCCAAGAAATATATTTTATCTAAAACATTACGGTTACTATAGGGTATCCCCATTCATAGGCAATATATACTATAGTATTATCGTATAAACGCGTTAACGGTCGTTTTTCCAAACCTAAGGTTAACCGTAAAACAAATACTTATTTGTCAAATAAGAAAAGCCATAAGAAAATTATACAATAACAACGATGATTAGAAAGCAGTGAAATCCAATATTCAAAGGAAACAAGGTTATTACAGAGTTAATTCAGGGACACCCCCTAGCATTGGGGGGTTTAGCTACTCATAATAATAAAAATAAAATCAACAATAAGACTAAACATTACAAGATAATTGGTTGCCTTGATCTTCAATCGCTTCCGCTCATGAGGACCTTCAGTTTCCCAAATCCTTGATCGCTCTAATCTTTCTCGTGAAATTATTTTCTGTCCAAAAGTCCCTCTCTCCATTCACGATGCGTCTAATATACCAATATTCAAATTATAATGTGAGATGCCTAAACTACCCTCCGAGATAGCACAGTCAGCATAAAACATAAAATACAAACATTTTTCTTTCAGTAGCCCTGACACGGGCCGTGTCATGGGACACGGGCACCCGTGTCAGGCTGCTGACTCGTGGATGACAATTTTCATCTTCAGGGGTCCTGACATGGGCAGTGTCATAGGACACGGGCACCCGTGTCAGGCTGTTGGTTCTTGGGTTGGCAATTTTCATCTTTAGGGGTCCTGACACGGGCAGTGTCACAGGACACGGGCACCCGTGTTAGGCTCCTGGTCCACCTCAAAACTATTCTGAATTCTTGCCATTTTCCCCGATTTTCGCTCTGCTTCTCCTTTATTGTTTACTTGAACCTAGAAACAGTGAAAAGACCAAATCGACGCGTAAAATGTAATAAAAACAAATAAAATACGATAAGACATAACAATTAATTAACTAAAACAAACAGTAAAATAACGTGTAAAGACCACTTATCAAACTCCCCCAAACTTAAACCATTGCTTGACCTCAAGTAAAAAGCTTGGATAAATACTTTCAAATTAATCAGCACATCAAGTGAAGGGCTCAGGATGTAAGGCGTGTCGATAATCATACGTGAGTCTTAATTCTGATCGGCTCAAACCAGCTCTCTCGGTACTCATCCATTAATGAAGGCATTATTTAAACACATACCGCAGTAAAATCACGGACCTAAATCCCCCTTTCGGCCACCTCTCTAACTATGCTTTGGGCTTAAGTCTTTTCTTCGATTTTCTACCCCTTTCATTCGGATAATAAGATTAAGGCATGTACAATTCTGGTCGAGACTTTTTCCGTGGCACCTTTATTCTTTTTTCTCGCTCACAGGCGTTGATTAGTCCACTTTGGGATGACTATAGAGATTCAACCGCCGTTAGGCTAAATAACCGGGTGAGGGTTACCCAACTTAGAAGGACAGGTTGTCTTTACCGTCATTATTCAACTCTTTTTTTTTTGGTGCCACAAGTCATTCTCAAAATCAATATTTACAATTCTTTCAATCATGCCGGACTATCACAATGAACTAGTCGGGGAATACTTCTCAAATCCAAGTACTATGGCACAAATCTACACGTTGAACTCGTTTCCTTACTCCTGGAAACCTAGGGTGTTCAAATTATACCTCAATTTCCAAATTTCCCAAGTTCCTTAGTTCAAACTCCTCTTCCTTTGAACTCTAAATACTTTCTTGACTACCTTACACGCATACCATTCACAAGAAAAAATTTACAGTCTTTGTAGGGGCAAATTTGACGTGATTCTTACCGAACTAAAAATAAAAAGGTATTTAAATTGAAAATTCAAAACGGTAAAACCTCCCCCAAACTTGAACTAAACATTGTCTCAATGTTCAAGAACAAGTGAAGACGAGGTGTATTCACAGAGATCCTCACAGAGGGGTCGACAGGTAATGCAGTACCTCTTTGCTGCTTCAACGTTTTCCCTTGCAAACTCTCGTTTATTCCTGCAAAAATAATAACCACAAAAAGAAACAACATCAATTCTTAAAATCCGTGGGTTGCTTCCCACGCAGTGCTTCGTTTAACGTCGCATGGCTCGACGATCAACTCCCAATTGTTTTGGGGGGTACTTCAGCCTCCAAACTCTATTGCTTGACCTCTTTGCAACAGAATATTGGTCAGATTCAGAGATAAGAGCAACTTGAAGTGATTTTGATCGTTCTCCCTTCTTTGTTGTGTTGATCTTCCCAACTAAAGGTTTAACATCTTTCTCCCTTCCTTTATTTCTAACCTCTAGAGCTTTTAAAGTGATTTCCTCATCAAAAGATTTCAAAGTGATCGCACCTGTTTCCACATCAATGTTGCACCGACTAGTAAGCAAGAACGGTCTGCTAAGTATGATCAAAGTCTCTTCATCCTCTGGTATATCCATGATTTGAAAGTCAACTAGGAAAGTGAAGTTATCGATTGTCACCAGTACATCCTCTGCTAGCCCATATTCCATCTTAGTTGTGTGGTCGGCAAACTTCAAGCTTGTTCCTGTATCGTTCACTTTTCCAATATCCAACTTTTTGAAAATCGATAACGGTATGAGACTCACACTAGCACCTGAATCAATTAAGACTTTCTTAAAAGTTCGATCTTTTATAGTACAAGGGATTACAACTAGTCCAGGGTCCTTCTTCTTGATGGGGATTCTCTTTTCTTGTGATATTTCCTTACATTGCTCAGTTGTGGTTTTCGGTTCTTCACCCATTGATCTCTTTTTATCTATAACCTCTTTCATGAATTTCTTGTACAAAGGAATTTGCTTGAGTGCTTCAAAGAATGGCATGTTGATTTCCAATTTGTTGAACATTGCACTGAACCTTCCAAAGTCTTTCTCTTTCTGATCCTTCTTTGTAGCTCTTTGAGGGAACGGTAGTTTGATTTTCAGTTTAACCTCCTCTTTCTTTTTCTCCCTAGTTGGTTTTTTAGATATTACAACTTCTTCTGGTTCTTTCACTTTTTCTCTTACCTCAAGTTCCACCTCTATGCATTCATCCTCCTTTGTTTCCTCTTCTTCTATCATTTTCTGATTTCTTGTTGTGACAACATTAATACTCTCTTGATTTTTCGGATTTGGTACTGTCGCACTTGGGAGGGTTCCTTGGGTGTGTGTTGAGAGGTGTTGGGCTATCTGCCCCATTTGCGCCTCAAGATTTTTGATGGAAGTTGTGTTATTCCTTTGAACATTACGGGTCTCTTCTTGGAATTGCATACTTTGAGCTGCCATTCTTTCAATAGCTATCTCCCATTCTGCTTTTTGAGGAGCCTGTTGATATTGTTGCTGATTTTTCCAACCTAGATTGTATGTGTTGGCATAAGGATTGTTCTGCCTCAACATATTAATTTGTTCAACCTGCTCTTGAGTTGCCACATAATGCATGGTAAAGTATGGTCCACTACATATCTCACAACTCACAACTTGGACAGGTTGAACTTGAGCTACCGTTCCAGTACTAACATTCATTCCCTTAAGCCTTCTTTCCACTTCAGCTTTTATTTTCTCTTCCATTTTCACAACTTGTGTGGCCAACTTCAAGTCAACTATTTCTTCCGACTTACTCACACTTCGGTCATACAATTCTAGATGCTCGTTTGCAGCGATGGCTTCAATGATTTTTCTGATACCAGTGGCTGTTATAAAGTTAGATGAGCCACTGGCTGCTGTATCGATTAGCTGCTTAGTCTTCATCTTAAGACCATTCACAAACATCTGTATTTGTTTAGTTTGATCCATATTGTGGGTAGGACACGCAACCAGTAACCGTTTGAACCTTTTATACGAATCCCCGAGTGATTCTCCCTCCCTCTGTTTAAAGTTCATAATATCATATCATTTGCGAATATAAACAGAGGCAGGAAAATACTCATTCATAAAGGCTCTTTCCATTTCTTCCCACGCAGTAATACTTCCGGCTGGTAAGGAGTAAAACCACTCTTCAGCTTCTTCAGATAAAGTGAACGGAAACATTCTTAACCTTTTTGCTTCATTTGTGTGTCCTTCAATCTTGAGAGTAGTGCTCATCGTCAGAAATCTCTGTAGATGTTTATTTGCGTCTTTGTTAACCTTTCCGGTGAAAGGTCTCCTCTCAAGATGAGTGATTGTGCTCAGATGCAGTTGGAAATTTGCGACATTCACTGGTTGGTTTACAATTGTTAACCTTCCAGCTGGTGCATTTGCCCCACCGTAATCTCCAAGAAGTCTCTCCACTGGTGGGAGATCCGCCATAGCTTCAGTGTCTCTTTCTGATTCCGAACCTGAATCTGAATGAACAGAAACTCTTTCTTCTTCTGAAACTACTAGTCTAGCTTGTCTACGTCTTTCGTGTAGAGTCCTTTCAATTTCTGCGTCCAAAGAAAAATTAGTTGAGGGATTTCCTCGCATGAAAATGTTAGACGCAGATTAGTAGTAACACAATAATAATGATAAAAATAGAAATAAAAACTGAAAATAAAATTTTGGTCGCAGAGCAACAAAATTTCAATTAACTTATAATCAAACTTATATTCTGGCAGTCCCCGGCAACGGAGCCAAAAACTTGACCGGTAAAATAACAGCTGTACTATTTTTACCGATGTAGTAATAGGGGTAAATTCCCCGAATGTCGATCTCGCAGACTGCGTATGAATACAAGTTCTATAATAATGAAATTGAACAAAAAGTCATAGGGGTTTTGGTTTGTTTCTTTAGAATTATAAAGGTCAGAAGGCAACAACAGTAGAAAAAAGGTTTTAGACAATTATGAGAAGCATGCTAGGGTAGGGTGTATGAAAAGCCTTGCAATAACCTTAATCCTTAGTTTTCAGAAATCACTGCTCAATTCAATCGTTACCGGTTTTAAAGATTAGTTGACTCTAATTCCTTAGCAGAAAACCCTTTGGTATTCTTCCTATGCCCCAATTCCTTGGCGGTATAGGAACAATCCCAAGCAATATATTTTATCTAAAACATTACGGTTACTTTAGGGTATCCCCATTCCTAGGCAATATCTATTATAGTATTATCGTATAAACGCGTTAACGATCGTTTTTCCAAACCTAAGGTTAACCGTAAAACAAATCCTTATTTGTCAAATAAGAAAAGCCATAAGAAAATTATACAATAACAACGATGATTAGAAAGCAGTGAAATCCAGTATTTAAAGGAAACAAGGTTATTACAGAGTCAATTCAGGGACTCCCCCTAGCATTGGGGGGTTTAGCTACTCATAATAATACATATAAAACCAACAATAAGACTAAACATTACAAGATAATTGGTTGTCTTGATCTTCAATCGCTTCCGCTCATGAGGACCTTCAGTTTTCCAAATCCTTGACCGCTCCAATCTTTCTCGTGAAATTATTTTCTATCCAAAAGTCCCTCTCTCCATTCACGATGCGTCTAATATACCAATATTCAAATTACAATGCGAGATGCCTAAACTGCCCTCTAAGATAGCACAGTCAACATAAAACACAAAATACAAACATTTTTCTTTCAGTAGCCCTGACACGTGTCGTGTCATGGGACACGGGCACCCGTGTCAGGCTGCTGACTCGTAGATGACAATTTTCATCTTCAGGGGTCCTGACACGGGCACCCGTGTCAGGCTGCTGGTTCTTGGGTTGGCAATTTTCATCTTCAGGGGTCCTGACACGGGCAGTGTCATAGGACACGGGCACCCGTGTCAGGTTCCTGGTCCACCTCAAAACTATTCCGAATTCTTTCCATTTTCCCCGGTTTTCGCTCTGCTTCTCCTTTATTGTTTACTTGAACCTAGAAACAGTGAAAATACCAAATCGACGCGTAAAATGTAATAAAAATAAATAAAATGCGATAAAACATAACAATTGATTAACTGAAACAAACGGTAAAATAACGTGTAAAGACCACCGATCACACCGTCCCTATAATTTCTGCATTCAGACTTAATTAAATCGATTTTTCTCTATTAGGTTTAGGACAATAGTAGTCAGATCATTTGATTTTTTTTCCATGCCTAACCCATTCATTTTCTTGCAAATAATATTTAGTCATGTTATTAAGTTTATATATATATATATATATATATATATATATATATATATATATATATATATATATATATATATATATATATATATATATATATATATATATATATATATATATATATATATATATATATATATATATATATATATATATATATATATATATATATATATATATATATATATATATATATATATATATATATATATATATATATATATATATATATATATATATATATATATATATATATATATATATATATATATATATATATATATATATATATATATATATATATATATATATATATATATATATATATATATATATATATATATATATATATATATATATATATATATATATATATATATATATATATATATATATATATATATATATATATATAATACATATTTGATTGATTTTTTTAGGTATATTTGAATGTTGTAAAGTCTTTCCATAAAAGTTTAAAATTTGATTCCTAAGTCTAATTTTTGGTTACTTTTATTTCAAGTTTTTAGTATTTTAAAAGGTTATATGTTTGAAAAATTATAAATATGCTTGAAAAAATCTTTCAAAAATATATGTTGATTTGACATCGAAGACTAAATCTCTTTGTATGAATTTTGTACAAACTAAAAAGTAATAATTTTGAAAAATAAAATTCAAATCAAACAATTTTATAAAGTGTATCTCTTCATTTTTTGTGTGATGATTGATATTGTTTATATCATATTTTATTCTCAAAGCTAAATCCTCAGCGATACCGTCAACATAATCAACAAGAATATTTGAATCCAATTCAAACAACCATCATAGACTCGTGGATTTTGTTTGTTGAAAAAAAGAAGGAATTATTACTAGTATTTTATAAATTGCATGCAAGTATACAAATATTTTATATAATAATTCATTATATATTATTTATTAATTGCTTGCAACTACAATTTTCAAACGTAATGTACCTCCCTAAGAACGTGCTTAGCTGCTAATTTTAGGTAGGAATTTCTACTTGAACATATTTTAATATTACAACTGACTAATGTCTTTTGACCCCACACGACCCTTAGTTAATATAGCTTATGCACGCTTGAAATCTTATAAAATAAAACTAGTTGGATGAGCGTGCTATCGCATGAGTCTTATATGTATTTACACATTATGTTGTGAAAATAATTTGTTAATGTAAAATATATAATAATATCATTCAATACACAATATGTGACTCGAATATGATACTTTATTGATACACAAATAATAAAATCCTGATAGAATTTTTCATTTCTAGCTTTAGCTTGAATAAATATATCAAACTTAATTCAATGTATGAAAAATTAAAATTTATGATCAGTTTACAATTGGTATCTAATAAATTTAATATATGAACATTAAAATGACCAGTCTACAGTTGGTATGTCATATATATACGTTCACGTTTACCTATTTACTACAACTCTCAATAAAATCATGTTTTCAATTAAAAATATTCGTGCTATCACACACGGGTTCAGTCTGTTTCACACGCTACATTGCGAAATATCATTTGTCAAATCTACCAACTTTTTTCAGAGTCTAAAATTTTTAGAGCGTAACCAACTTAATGAATTGATAAATTCAACAATAATATTTAAATCAACATGTAAATTTTTTCCAATTTAAAAAAAAATATTTTAACTTATTTCCGTATATAAAATTATTTACATCAACATGTAGACTTTTTCCCGTTTATAAGCGCCAACCTGTGTGACAATTTATAAAGCAAATTTTAATTTATTCACGTTAAAAACAATTGTTTTAATACTTCAAATTTTCTCCTTTATAAAAATATTTGTAACTTATTCTCATTTATACAAATAACTGTATAAATAGTTGAATTTATTATGTTTATAAAATCATTTGTAACTTATTCCCGTTTATAAAAACAATTGTAACTGATACACCCCCCATAAGCCCAACCCAAGACAGTGTCCCAAGGCCCAATGAAGATGAGTCAGATGATGAGGTAGTCCAGGAATTGGGAAAGAGACAACTCAAAAAGCCATCATGGATGGAGGATTACGTGTGCGACTGAAGGATCTAGAATAGTGTTATTCCTTTTAATTTCATTTCTGTTATGCTTTTGTCTTTTCCTGAAATCGTGTTGGGTTGTTAGAGTTTGTTAACACCCACTCTCCTTTTTATAGCTGTACTTGAGAACCATTTGGTTATGATGAATGTTAAGAAGATTTCTCCCCTTCATTAGTTTCTTTCTTCTTCTCTTGTGGAGCTAACACTCGCTCGAAGAGTGCCGATTTTGATCACCTAAGTGCAGTAGGTGTATCATTGGTGCTTTCATTGAACAATGTCTCACGACGCCATTATGAACGCCCTTCAATCCAAACTCGATGCCCAATCCTCATCCCTTAGTGCTCTTCTCCAATCCTCCCTTGACGCACACTCAGATTCCATTCACAACACACTTCATCAACACCTTCTGGAAGTAGATTCTAAGGTTGCGCATCTCTGTACTGCATCACCGTCATCCGTTACTAGCTCTATCTCACGTTTGCTCAAGTTATCGGTTCCCAGATTTGATGGTTCGAATGCTTCCAATTGGCTTTTTCAGATTGAAGCGTTTTTCAATTTCCACGACACACCAGAAGCTTCGCGTCTCCAAATCGTTTCATTTCATTTGGAAGGTCGTGCAGCTGCTTGGTTTCAGTAGGCTACGCGCAACAACTTGTTCACCTCGTGGCAAGCGTTTCTCACATCCGTTCGCCACCGCTTCGGTCCGACGGCGTATGAAGATGTTGAAGGTGAGCTTTCCAAACTATCACAAACGGGTTCAGTTGCTGATTTCCAAGCTCAATTTGAGGATCTCATGAACAAGGTTAACAGTATCTCAGAACCACTTTTAATTAGTTTTTTCATTACCGGCTTGAAACGAACTCTACGTCGTGAGCTGCAATTTCACCGTCCCCCAACATTGATGGAAGCCTTTGCCATGGCTCGTGCGTATGAGGCGCGTTTGGATGACAATCCTCCGTACTCCAAAAATTGGACCCGTAATTCCACTAACCCACCTATCACAACCACCCCGATCCAACAGCCTTCCACGCAAATCCCACAATCCCAAACCACACCTCCACATACAAAACTAACTTCATTACCTCCTCTGCTTCCCACCCCCTCAATCCACCTTACCTGTCTGTCACCTTCCACCGGCAGAGATTCGTGATCGCTGTTCTAAAGGCCTTTGTTTCAAGTGTGACGAAAAATGGAATCCATCTCATCGTTGTCGTAGCAAAGTTCTCTTGCTACTTGGTGTTGTTGATGATGAACATGATATTGATATTGAGGAAGCTTCTCATGAGGATGTGTTCGGGGACATATCAAGCCTTAACATCCTCTCTAGTCAGCTCCAAGGTCGTTCTCTACGCGTTTCAGGTATTACGTTTCCAGTTGATCTTTTTGTGCTTGCAATTGAAGGCCCTGACGTGGTGTTAGGCTTTCCATGGCTTCAATTATTGGGGAAAGTTGCTCATGACTACTCTGCTTTGACAATGGAATTTCTATAGGAAGGTCAACCAGTCACTCTTCGCGGTGACTCCTCAGTACACTCTCACTCGGTGTCTTTACTCCAATTCCAGTCCCTGGTTCATAGCGACACAGTTGCAGGTATCTTCACCATTATACCATGCCCTGAAACTTCAACTAATACTCAAATAGACCCACCACAATTTCCCCAATCCCTCCCTGACCCCGTGTTAACCATACTGCAACGTTTTCGGCATCTTTTTATTGCTCCGACTGGTTTACCACCTCACCGTTCTATTGACCACCGCATTCATTTGGTTGAGGGCACCAACCTAATCAATGTGAGGCCATACCGTTATCCGCAATTTCAAAAATCAGAAATGGAGAAATTAATTCGGGGGATGCTTGATCAAGGCATAATTATCCCGAGTCACAGCCCTTTCTCTTCCCCGGTTTTGTTGGTTCGCAAAAAAGATGGATCATGGCGATTTTGCGTTGATTATCGCGCCTTGAACACTGCTACCTGTAATACCCTAATTTTTACCCCTAAGATCCCACATTTCATTTGCATCATTTGCATACACAAACAAGATCATACTTTTTGGTTCTCTCAGCGCATTTGTGTTTTCTACTTGCTTTATGTTTATTTCTGTTTACTAACCTCTAACCAAAATACCAAAAATATTTTTCAATTTGTTTGTTTCTTCTTCTTCTCTGTGTGTTTAGGGTTTTGTAAGGAGATTAATGGCAAAGACATTCATTCAAGTTTAAATCAGATAGACGTTTGACCTCATCTTGGTCAAACTATCAAGAGTTTGCTTCAACTATAAGTTACCCGTGGTGGTGGGCTATTTTCTCAGACAATGTGTTTGTTCAAGGTCAAGTTGTCATGTATCAGAATTCATCAAGCTTTCAAGCAGTGTTCTATGAGAAGTTTGGTCAGGATTATCATGATCAGGGTTCATCAATCTAGAGTTTTGGCTGTACAAGTCAGGCTTGGTGGATGTTCAATCAAGATGTTTGTTTTAGGATACAAGTCCAAAGTGCTCATTCAAGTGTGCCATTTCCAAGTGATTTTAAAGCATGATTGAAGGTTGTCAAGAGTTTAACAAGACAAGATGATTGTCACAATTCAAAGTCCAATTTTCAAATGGCATTCAAGTTTTCAAGACAGGACATGCATCATACAAGTTTTCAAGATCATTTTCAAGGCATAGTTATTATTCAAGGTCTTTCAAATATGGTTCGTGTTTAGCAGCTATCTGAATTAGAAGAGTGACAAATCAGGACTGGGATGTGGTGGAAAGCATGCGGTTGGCTTTAGTGAATGTTGTAAATGCTGTTCTTGACAGATCCAATGATATTGCCGATGCTCAGTATTATGATTGGATAAAACTCTTGGAAATCGTTTCAAGATGGCAAGACATCTATGGAAGTTTCTCGCTTACGACCTACAGTTCTCATCTCAAAGGTTCCTTATCTGTGTTGGCAGTATGTTGCCTAGGCCACACTCCGGCAGTTGAAGATGTGTTATCGCTTGTCATAGGACCAAATTAGAGGTCTTTATCAGTGTCGGCGGCAATATGTTCAGTTATACCTGGTTTCTCTTCAACAGTCATCCACCGTCAACCTCTTGGAAATCAGAGAAATATATAAGGATCTTGATTCAAAAGTAATTCTTCTATGGAGGTTGCTAGCTCATGCCAAGATTGAATTTGTAAAATCTAAGGTAGCTGCTGAAAAAAGGAAACTTAAGAACAAGAGCTGGTTTTCATTTAGATGGCATGCTGGCACAGAAGAAGTTTCTTTAAGTGATACTTCCGAAGAGCAACAATTTAAAGAAGAAAGTTTAACTACAGAAGAATATACATTGGAGGAAACTAAAATCAAACACAAAATGTCAATCAAAACTGATGTTGTGCTGGTACATATAATGTTAGACTTTTTGATGATTCAGAGAAATTCACAGTTGTTGACAGACTCACTAAGGACACCTTGCATATACTGGAATCAGCATCCATTTCTTTAGAGTCTACACAAGAAGAGGCAACCTAATAAGTATGCTTATGTGGGTGAAGTTCGGTCCATGGCAAAATCACAGAACAGACCACCTAGTACTATGTTTGTGCGCATTCTCTCTCGAGCTAATTCCAAAGGGGGTTCTTCAGGGCAATATATACGTGCTACTCTTCTATACATTCGAACTGAAATTCCTATCATTATTGTGTTTCGGGCATTGGGATTTGTCGCTGATAAGGATATACTCGAACATATATGCCATGACTTCGCGAATACTCAAATGATGAAGCTGCTCCGTCCTTTCCTGGAAGAAGCATTTGTAATACAAAATCAACAGGTTGCACTTGACTACATTGGAAAAAGAGGAGCAACAGTCGGTGTAACCAAGGAAAAGAGAATTAAGTATGCTAAGGACATCCTTCAAAAGGAGATGCTTCCACATGTTGGTGTTGGAGAGTATTGCGAGACAAAAAAAAGCGTACTATTTTGGATATATCATTCATCAGTTTCTTTTGTATGCACAGTGGCCAACTATGAGTATTCCTTTTTTTTGGCATTTTTATCAGGATGGAAAGATTGAAACTGAAGTCAAGCTGACTGGAATTCTCAGCTTATGAGCTTTGATGCCTGGAGAATATCAAAAATATGGAACCATGATTGCACCAGGTCTATATGCTCCAGTTCATCAACACTTTTTTGTTGCTCGCATGGATATGTCGGTTGATTCTAGACCGGGTGAAGCTTTGAATCAGGTTGTGGAGGTCAATATGAAAGTTGAAGAACCTGGTGAGAATAATATTCACCATAATGCGTTCTATGCTGAAGAGACTTTGCTCAAATCTGAATCCAAAGCAATGCGTGATTGCAATACTTTGACTGCTCGTCATTGGGTTGTTAGGAACACAAGAACCGGCAACAGAACTGGACAATTAACAGGCTACAAGCTGGTACCAGGCTCAAACTACCTGCCAAGGGATGCTGATATTAGTGCTTTGGTACTTCGGTTCGACGGCGAATGTGAGTTTGTTTGGCTGAACGACAAGAATGCTTTAGCTGTTTTTCATGATCCTGTCCGAGTTGATTGGATCACGAAACAGTTTATCAGGGTGCTGTTTCGTTTGTCCAGAATGTCGAAGCATCTGCGGCGCCTTCGGTTACCAATACTTGGGGAGGCCATTGCATGGTGCCACTTGGATAATCAGGTACAACCTCGCCATGATGCAAGTAAAACTGCTTCAAACATCTATAATAAGAGTAGAGTCCAGTGAGATTGATCTATCTGAGTTTCAAGATCAAGATTGGGAGGTACATCCACAAATGTGAGTCAGTATGCTAGAAGTTATGAGCAATTGCTGGAAACAAAAATTGTTGGTGCTATGATGCAAGTACCTCAGCTTGACATACACACTGTTGATGCTGATATCCAGTGTGGCGTGATGGCGACAAAAAAAGATTGTCATCCCGAGTTGTTTTTATCTGCTAATAACCTCAA